>JANLCG010000021.1:0-1200000 GCA_026119515.1 Ascochyta koolunga
AACCCTAACCCTAACCCTAACCCTAACCCTAACCCTAACCCTAACCCTAACCCTAACCCGTTGGTGTTTCTTTCTTCTCTCTCACGCTACTTTGTAGGCACGCATCCTCTATAACTAAAGGCTTAGTTTCTATTCTAAACAGCCTTAGATAAAAGCTAAACACTGTATAGGCTTAATTGTGTTGTTGTTAACACATATTAACTACAAAGTGGTAGAAATAGAGCTACGATATAGAATGAAGTAGATGTTAAGTGTTTTTATCTCTCTCTCTCCCCTCTACTTCACAGGCCTGCATCTCTGCAACAAGAGCTTAGATTCTAATTCTGAAAACAGCGTTAGATTTTAGAGTAAAGATTTGCACAAGATAAGCTTTAGTGATCTTAAATTTTAAGGTAGAGGTAGGCAAAAACAGGTGTGCAGATAGAGGGGTAGAGGGTAGAGTGTTCCTCTCTCTACCTGCATCTCACAACCAGGGCTTAGATTCCAATTCTGAAAACAGCGTTAGGATTTAGAGTAAAATATTGCACTTAGCTATAGGGTCTTAAAACTATCTATATATATTCTATAAGTAGTCTTATACTCTATAGTCTACTATAGTATAGCCTACCTACCTCTATATATTTATAGACTATTACTACTATTGCCTTGGTAATGCAGCCTTAAGTTATAGCGCCTAACTACCTCTACAAAACAGCTAAGCTAGCTTCTAGAGACTAAATAGTTATTTAGTAGTAGTACTTCTTCTTTATAGTACTATAGTAAGTAATGTTATAGAGTTAGATTCTAAGTAGAGGTTGTTCTCTATTTTGTATATATAAAGGATGTATTAGAAAAGGTTAAGTTAAGTATACAGCCCTCTTAATAAGTTACTATTGCTAGTTTCCTAATATAGTAAGTATTTTTTTATATTACCTAGTAGGCTAGGTGTTACTATTTACTGCTAGGAGAAGCGCTAGGTAAAAGGTAATATATCTAGAATTAAAACCTCTCTTAACTAGAGTATTAAAGCTAGAGATAGTTTCTATAGTATTATATTAAGATATAATATCTCTTTTCTATATTAAAGGTCCTATTATCCTTTTCTTAGCAGTTAATTACTATTCTAGTTAGCTAATTGTAGTTATTTAGCTTACAGCCTAAGATAAGGCAGCTCTAGACGCTTTTTAATTTACCTATCTTAGTGCTGCTAGGTAATTTTTATTACCTGCTAGGTGTAGCCTATAGTAATTTATACACTTTATACTCTCTATAAATTCTCTATCTATTAGCTCTTAGTATATAGCAGCTATCTCTCTGCAGTAATTATATCTAAGTGTCTCTATAGCATTTGTGTGCCTAGTAGTATCCCTAGTAGCCTAGGTTATATAGTTATATAGGTAGATTCTTTATATTTCAGAGGAGTTACTCTACTAATCACATCTATACCTTCTACTACTTAGATTATAACTTTAACACCTAGCTATCTTAGTAATAATTTAGGGACCTAAATCTCCTAAACCAGTATATATAGATTATGTTATTAGGTTACTGCAACTTACTTGCGCACCTTATAAGTCACATTATTGGTTAGATTATGTTATTAGGGTCACGTAAGCGCATCATGTACGCGTTACAGGTAGCGTCATTAGGTCAGATCATGTCCTTAGGTCACCTATGTGCAAATTATGGTCCTCCCAAAATATGCGATAATGTCAAACCGTTTAGACCTTTGCAGAATGTCATCCTCTAATCTCCTATAATGCAATAAGGTTAAACTGCTTGAACCTTTGCAGGATGTCATCCTTAGATCCTCTAATGTACTATCTGCTTGATGTGCCGTTGATGTGGTTGCTTGTGTTGTTGGTGTGGTTGCTTGTGCCGTTGACGCGGTTGCTCGCGCGGCCAATTGTACCGTCAGAGGGGGGGTCTACCTATACTGAGTCGAACCATTCGACCAGTAGCCGCGTGCATAAGCTCGGGTGACTGGCCGTTGTGAAACACTACTACTGGACGCGAAGTGGCGGTAGATCCGTGCCAGCGATTCAAATAACCAATATTCGCAGTTTCTATGCTGGAATTCAGACGGTGCTGGCCACGTTGAGTAAGGCCCTAGCGATAAGGTCTGCAATACGATTCGCCTGATCATAGGGTGCTTCGTTGATCATAGTGGTAATCTGGTCGATCATCCATAGGGATAGAAGCCTTGGGAGGTTGGCGCTTAGGCTGGGGAGTTAACATGTTGGTTGAGAAGTTATCGTTTGTGATAAAGACTGTTGGAAGGTAGTTAGAGTAAGAGAGTTAGAGGAGAAGAGAAGCCTTAATATAGTAGAAGTGCAGGCAGGCTAAGTAAGCAACAGTAAAAGATTTGTTTGACTTTAGGGTGAAGGATTTGTTTGACTTTTCAAATTTGTTTGGCTGGATACAGTCTCTGCCCCAGCAAACATCTATTACTGATTCTCTTTCCTCTAGCAGGAAGCAGTACTCGATGAATCGTCGGACGACTCACTTGAGCTGAAAATGTACATTGGCTGATGTCCAGCTGCCATCAGGGCCTTCAGCATTTCTTCAGCGACACCATGGTTGACATGGAGCTTGATTGTTGCGGTCGAATGTTGATGACGATTTGGTGAAGCTTATCCAGATCTTGAGCAGCAGCTGAATGACCTTGGGAATTTGATCCTCTTGACGTGCTCTACGTCTGGAAGACCTATTGGAAGTAACGCATCTGGCCAGGCAGTGGTACGCGCGTCGCCTACGAATGGCGCTCCATTACTGTCCACCGCAAAATTGGTACTTGCGGTGGTTGGGACCTGTTGAAATGGCGGCGGTGGCGGTACCATGGCTGTAGATAGGAAACAGGGAGTAGTGGAGAGTTAGAGAGTTGCGATGGTGTAGAGGAAGAGAGGCGGAGTGATTGACTATATATACCTAAACTGATGGGCACACGGAGCCACGCTAAGAGGGAGCAAGTCCTTTCATGCAAAGGTAGAAAGTGAGAGTGAATATGGTTTTGTTATATGAGGTAATGTAACGATGAACAGGACTGTCATTTGTGAATAACGTTACATTGAAGAAGCAGTGAAGGTCCGCCAAGACGTCTTTCACTGATACCATGTATAGATAGAATGGCAGATACAGAAGGAAGTATTGGAATCACGCATAATTAATTTCTAATAGGCTGTCATATGATTTGAACAAACTACCATTTGTAATCAAACGTGTTGAACGTGTGGAAGTATCTAATACCTTAGGTCAGGCGAACTGTGGACGGACGTTATCGATGGGGTGCGTGGGATGTCATCCTCCAAGGTGCCACAGGAGAGCGTCTTCTGACAACCAGTTGTTGAAAGTGAAGTTATGAGGATCACGCCCTGCTCTTCGAGATGGCTCAGTGTTCTGTTGCCACTTCGTTGATGATCCGAATGCTGGGCGACCGGGACGAAAAGGGGAGATGTCGTAGTGGCATTGTCGCGATGATGCCTGACCCCTCCTGAAACGACTAGCTGTGATGACAGTTTGAGATGCGTTTTGGACGTGTCTGGAGCGGCAGAGGATGCGCTGGTAAGGCTGGCGCTACGCGACCTGCAGGTCTGGAGGGCGTCAGTGAGAGTATGGATGTGATAATGTTGGCTTTGTCCTCTTTGGCAGGATGGAAGACAACTGTGACGCGTACGTCTGTGGGAACCCTGTAGCAAACATTGTGTGCCGCAAACCAAAGCGAGGTATTCTGTAGAGAGGATCGCAGGTGAATTTCATGTCCATACTGTTGACATGGGATGCGCAGCTTGATCTGGCTGGTAGCGTGAACTCTGTGGAGGAAAGGCGTAGATTGAGCGGGCTTATAGCTGGCGATGTCAGTAGTATCTGCTTGGTCCATGATGTCGCCAACGTAGATGTAGTCGAATTGCCTCATTGGAATCTTGCTATCTGCATTGGCAAGGATGCTGGAGGATGGCCTTGGAGAGTATGCGCCAGGTAAATGGAATGACACCTATGGCAGCAAGCTGTTGAAGAAGGCCCTGGCTGAGACACTGGTCCATTCTTCACGCACAGGAATGTGTGATATCCTTTAAGACACAGCAGTACGAGGTCCATTGCACTTGTGATTGATCCATTGAACGAAGTCTGTTTAATATAATGCAATCACTGGTACTTATTTGGTGGGATTATGTTACTCTTCTTGACAAGCAATGCTGAGGGCTGCTGCACTTACCTGGTGAAGTGGAGGACTGTTGTACACTTGATATTTGACAGTACCACATTGTTCATATACACATGGCTGCTGGTAGAAGAACATGTCGAATTGGGGATGATGCCATTTAGCAGATTGATAGATGTGAATCAGTTGTGTTTATGGTGAGTAGAGAGGAAGATAGGAGAGGTTGAGTTGGAGGAGGAGAGTATTTTATGGTGGCTAGTGCAGTGTAAAAATGCTAACTTAAGGTAAAATATGGACGATGTGAAGGTGAGAGAAGCTGAGAGAAGTTGAAAGACGGTAGGAAAAGGTATGAAACACACTCACGGGTTAATCAGCATGAAGTGGGTATGATTGTCTAATTTGATTCGATTACGAGCCTATCGAAAATGAGAGCACGATTCTGTATGATAGCAGACGATAGTCCTGTAGTGGCAAATGGCAATGGTGCCAGCAAAGAAGCAAGATCCTTGTACATTGCATGAGTGGTAGGACGGGCAAATAGCTGCATCGTGGAAAGGGAAGTGAATTTGAGCAAAGAGAGGTGGGTTTAGTGGTAGGTGCTGCGATGAGGCGGGGGTTCATACGTAGGGGATGTCATCCTCACAACTCCCGACTGGTGTCCTCCTGACTTTTGGACTTTGATAATATGGCTGATCGGCTTGATTCAGTTTTGTCAGGAGGAGAGGTGCCTGTTCTTTGTCTTCGCGGATAGAGGAGTCAAGCGTGGCTGGAGAGACGTTGGAGCTGGTGACTTAAGCGGCGAAATGGGAAACTGGTTGTCCAAGACGTCTTCCATGTCCATCGTCTTTTTGGGAGACAAACCCCTCTGACAGATGCATATTCGAGCTAGATCCTCACCTTGATGAGCTGGGGTTGCTTTGCCTTTGCGGGCTGCTCTTTCCTCGGCTGGCTGTCAAATGGCTGTCACATCTGGTTTCACGTGTGGTATCCTTGCGTAAAATGCCCGAATGCAGGGGTAAAGAGCGATGAGCTCCCTGGTTTGGTTTGGAACCGCTTGAAGTGGTCTGCGGCTTTCGCGGTGCGGCGCCTCTTCGCCTGGTTCTTGATGTGGGTCTGCGTCTGGGGTTGACTTCTTCGTTAGCGGTATTAACGCTCCGTTCGCCGCTGGCGTGATCTTTGAGTGGAGTTCAGCTTGAATCGCCAGCTGCCAAACTGCAGACAGATTGCCTCGACTGCTTGATTGTCATGCGAACCTTGCGCTTCTCTTCGCTTCAGGCATGTTTTCCCAGATATTGGTGTTGGCATCCATCCGCCTGCACCATGTGTAACGCGCGGGCTTAGCCCAATTCTCTGGTAATGCGGATGGGTAAGGAGGATTCTTTTCTGAAGTTGATAGTTTGATAGTTCCCTGAGTGAATCTGGGATCTATTTCTGGATCATAGGTGGCGAGATTGGCGGTGGGAGTGACGGGATTGCGCCAGATTAGCGGGTAACGCCCTCTGTGCTGAACTGCTGTTCCCTCATGTAATGCTCGCGCGCCAAATTCTCTTGGAGCTGCAACTGCGTAAGGTTGGTGTGGGCCTTTATACTGAACCCGCCGTGTTGCAGGATGGTATTGGCTTGTGAGGCGCGCATGAGTAGACGAGTTGCGACAGCAGGTTTAAGCAGAGTAGGGTTCACTCGTCAGCTTCAGTGCTGTTCTTATTGTTGCGCTGACGTTGGCGCGCGCAATCGATGGCGGCCTGACCTTCATCGCTGTAGACTCGTCCTCTGAATGCCAAGAAAATATCCATTGCATATAGGACTCAATTTGGCTTGGGCGGCGGTATCAGCGGGTTGGCGGTCGCCACTCGACCAACGGAGACAGCAGGAAACAAGGAAATGGGACGAGTTATTCCAGTGGTGACAGCAGGACGGCGGTGGTGGGCTGTGCTCCATCATTGCGACTGTGCCTGGGTGAGCGAGACAACATCTTCCTGTTAAATATTAGTTGGAAAATTTGACAACGAGTGGATGTCAGGAGGATGTCATCCTTGGGAAGGTCCAAGATCGTGGCGATAGGACAACCTGTCAAATTGATCTACAGGTGGGACAACGTATATTGGGGGCTTGCTAAGGATGACATCCTACGAACCTCCATCTAGGATGTGAGATTGAAAGGGGTTGGACTTACTTAATGAACTGTGAATCGCATGTTCAGCGATCATGAATGAATATATGATGACATCCAACAACTGACCCATCCTGAAGGTGCGTCCGATTGCTTGGAGCTCGATGTCATGGGTTTCCGGCGATGTCGGCATGAATTCGAATGCAACACGCCTTTTGCATGTTCAGTCTAATGGCGCCAACCTTGTTGGAGACCAAGAGCACCTTTTAAGGGTTGTCCTGGTTATTATGGCCGCCTGAAGCGAAGGCGGCGGGCACCGTGGTGTCTTTGCAGTGAGCGTGGCGAGAGGCGGTGGGAAGGCGTCCTGTCTGCGAAATATCGGAAACCAGTAAAATCGAAACAGTTCTCTAACGTTCCGTGAAACCAGATTGTGACTTTCTGTCCTGGAGAAGCACGTTTTGGCCACGAGCGCCAATATGGCTCTGACCTTGGGCCCACGCCACAATCATAATCGTCGAGATCATATCCTCTGCACGATGTGTTGCACAAAGCAATATTTGGTGAACCGGTACTTGCAGCGGGATCATCATCAGAAGCTCGTATGGGTCCATATCGGGGTCCATCGATGTATTCCTACAAAGTGGCTGGTCTGGACTTTGAGGGCCAAATCTGTGTGCCTGACAAGGCCCAGGTAGGATGCCATGTCTTCTAGTCCACGAGGCGCTGGGCTGCCAGAGTAGAGCCACACTTCGTCCGCGTTATATGAACTGACGATGATGGTTCGGTTATTGCGCTCGTCATTCTTGTTCCAGACACGGTCATTGTTCGTGAGCTTTGAGACCTTCCTTGTGTGGGCGCTTTCCTGGACAGGCGCGGTAGCGTGTACCTGGCAACGAGGTATGGGACAGGCGACATGTTACGGAGCTCGGCGACGGTCTGAGAAACGAGGCTGGGAAGCGTGAGGACGAGAGGGGCGGCAAGACGGCTTAGCATCTTTGGGAGCGTTGTTGTAGGCGTTGACGGTCTCCTTGATGTTCTGTGTGAGTTATGTTAGCAGGGAGGAGCGGGAGGTATTTGGGGCTTTGGAGGATGTCATCCTGGAAAGTACCAATGGATGATTTGAAGTAGGATGGGACGTGGGATCACTTACCAGTAGAGCCTAGGCACAATACTCTAGTGTCTTGCCAAGGCTGATTGCGTCTGCAATTATACCACCCTTCGTCCATCCAGTGTGGCCATTGATAGCTGTATTCTTACCCCAAAGCGGCGTACGACCTTGTCGCACCAATTAGCAGCAATTGCCTGCTACCAGCGAAGGGAAAACTTGGGGCTTTGGCCAGGCACCCTCATCTTGTTGACGTCGCTTATGTAGCATTGGATCAAGGCAGACTTCAATTGCTCGTCTTGGTACGACTCTATTGAGAAGTTTGTTCAATTTGCCGCCATGTCCTTGTATCGTTGGTCTGCGGGTGGGAGGTCGCTGAGTGTAGGGTCGACCAATGGATTAAGTTCCTGTTCCGTCATGGTCAGGCTTTCCTTGCTGACCTTGTCTGGATCAAATACTTAAGCCTCTTGGCTGCTATCTGCGCACTGAGTTCTGGTACGATTTGGTCTTGACGGACAGAATCGCCAGAGAGCGGTTTGTTTGAAAGGGTCGTTGGCATCGTCAAGATCTTGGTCGCGGCGAATGTGATGGTACTCCTTATCGGCAAATGAGGTGTTGTCAGGAACGGTGGTGTCGATTTTGTAATCCATGACCTGAGCCTCTTCCTCTGTGCCATCCTCAAGGGTATGGTTTGGGGTTTTGAGGATGTCGTCCTACGAAGGTCCAAAGGCACGTTGGCGGATTGGGGAGCTTACCGGTATGCGCGGCACCGGTAATGGCGGCTTGCAGTGAGTTCATATCACGCTTTCGCAGTTGCGTCTTCCGGCGTTGGGCTGCTTTCTTCTCGGCCTTTTCAATTGCAGCATGGATTTGTTCATGTTTCCGTGGTGTGCTGTCGATGACTTCTGCATTTGAGGGTCAAGAAGGCTAAACGCAGTTTGACCGGATGTGCTGATCTTGAGTTTGACGATCTTTTTAGGTGTTGTAGGGTGCCTTCACTACCGACGGTGGGCGTCGCAGAGTCGATAGTCGGTGGTGCGGGTTCCATCTTTCTGTTGCTTGATGAGCTGATGGGGTAAGGGGATTGGGGTTTGCTGAATGTCTTCCTGGCGATAAACCGTCTGCAGCTGTACTTGCTAATCGTTCGATGGTTTACGGTTGAATCTTTGGCGTTGGTGTGTAGTGGAGAGAGTGGGGATTGAAGAGATGGATTGATATGAGCTACAGATATTTAAACAAGACGAGGCGCTAGTGTGGCGGGTATGAGAGTGAAAGTTAGGGCACGGATGTTGAGGTGAAGGTAAGTGAAAGCGTGTGTGGTGAAGTGAAGGTCATGGTGAAAGTGCAAAGGTCATGGTGAAAGTGCAAAGGTCATGGTGAAAGTGCAAAGGTTTAGATGAAGGCGCTACGTTAGATCAAAATTGATATAAGGCAGCCGCAAAGATACAAATCGACATGGTAGCATCTCTCCCACGGTAAAGCAATGATTTGGTCCAGGTGTACACATTGTTGTCGTTTTGATACGTTTGATGCGCATGGTAGTTGCGCGCAGTCTGCACAGGTAGTATGCGGGTCATATCTCAGTCTGTGTCGCTTGAGTAGATCTCCACATCGAGTGGCTTGGCCCGTCTGCCACGTGTGGGTCTTTCTGGCCAATCGCTATCGTCGTCTTCTCCGCCGGGGCCGTGCACTCGGGCTTCCTCTCTCTCCGACCAGGAACGCAACTCCTCGTTGAATTGCTCCAGAGCCTCTAGCCTGGAATAGCTGTTACCAAGTAGCTGGGTGCCACGCATCATGCGATATGGAGGGTACTCTAGACCGTAGTGGATCTCTGCTTCATCTAGGGTCTGCCAGTTCCGGCTCAGAGATCTGATTGTCCTGTCGCTTAGGGGTCCATATCTCGGTGCGCCGTTTTGGATGTGATGTGCCTCCATATCATGGTCGTCGAAGCGCGGGAACATCCATTTTGTGCGCTCTAGTTCTGTTAAAGACTGGCGCTGTCAATCTTTGCGAGTGTGCTGGCTTTATCTTGTTCGTAATGTAAGATAGCCTGTACGTACAGCCCAGACTTGTGTTCGAGTCTTTTTTAAAAGCGGTGGCCATTCTGTCTGCGTACTCCTGTGGTTTGACTTGCTCCTGAATCATTGCAAACGTATCATCAACTTTCTTGACGTGTGGAAGATTGCGACCCCAATTTGGTTGTTCTGCGCTTGTGTAAAATAGCGGGGCGACGCGGTCGCTCCAACGACCACTTGCCCACGAGGGGAAGTACTTTGAGCGTGATTGTCGCTTAGTCAAGGCGATCTCAAATTGCTCTACTCCTAGTCCTTCGTCGCCAATGTATTGATCAAGTGAAGTAAAGCTGAGAATTTCAGTTCCCCTGCGCTGCTTCTGATAGAGCCGCTTCTTCTGCAAACGCCGCGTCGTTGGCATACGTCCTTCGTGTGCTTCAGCCATCGCGCTTTGACGATCTTCCAAACCCAGATATTGTACTGTTGCACGCACGTCTGCACTAGCACGTCGAGAAGGTTGGTAATGCTGGGGTGGGAGATTTCGTGTTGGGAGGTGCGTTCTTGGAGTTGAACCCGGATGTAGTCGCGCGCTTTGCCCTCTTGTGTTTTTTTGCCTTAAGGAGAGCAGTAGATGTGCGCAACGAAGCCCGTAGTGTGTTGTTACCAATGTCCAAGTGTGGGTACTTCTTAACTTTAAAGAGTGGTACCATTGTGCCCCATACAGCTATCTTGTGGGGCAGCCAACTCATATTGTACTTATCTACAGACACTGCTAGATCAAGGCCATGCCTGCGCTGAAACACTGGCTCTGGATGCAGGACTGTGTTCTGGAAGGCGTTGTTGAACTGGCTTTTTACCCATCGCTTCCCAGCCCATAACCCTTGGTACTCTTGAGTATTGAGGCAGCCGAGTGAAAACCGAAGTAGCTGAGATGCTGCAGTAGAGCTAAGACTGTTGAGCTCCTGTTCTATCACAGGTATGCTTTGATTTGTGCCAGGCGTAAACTCTACTATTTGTGCAACCTTCTCTAACAAGAGCAACCACCGGTTGCAGTCTGCAATCCGGAATTTGTTAACATCCTGGGTGGATAGGGACCAGTAGCTAACGTGGGGTTCCTGTACAAGTTGACTGCTACCTTGTTGCGTAAGGTTCTGTAGCTGCTCGCTTGTGTCCTCTGGCATGGCCTGTAGAGTGCCAAGTAGTATTCTAAACTCTTGTCTATCACCAAATGAGGCGTGGCTTGAAGACTGTAGACTGTTATATAGGCGTTCCTTTGTTCGCTGGAGTCGTTTAATAGTCTGAGAACGATTGCTGTTTCTGCCACTGCTGTCGATGACCTAGCTGTGCCCATAATAGCATCTGCTCTGTGTATAGGAGAGGATTTCAAGTAGTGTGTCTTGAAATGGCACATGTCCTTTTACCTGGCTTGCGAATTGTTCTTTGATAACGTTGTAGGCTTTACAGTATGCAAGACCTCGCTTCGAAATAGGTTCTTCTGTTGAAGCTCAACAGTCACACTTCCAGCTGATGTGCCAGCCCATGGGAACCAAGTAGTGTGGATGTGTGACTCTCCGTTCGGGCCTGGTGAGTCAACTTGCGATGCCCACCATTTATTGCATTGCTGCTTCCTGTAAGAGCGTTGTAGAACTACTAGTAGCAAATCGCTCAAAGCCAAGGTCAACCCAGAAATGCTCTACTACAAGGTGCTCTAGCCTCCATCTAGACTGCAGATTGTGTGTGAATGCATCACGTACTGCACGAAATGTGTCCCTCTTAAACATTAATTTAGTGTTGTGATTCTGGACAACAAGCACTGGTTCTTGGAACGCATCAGATGGCAGGCACGTCTTAGGTATTAAGGACGTGCGTTCAAGTATCTCATTCCAGAGAGGTTCCAGGAAATCGGCACAGATTGGAATGCGCAGGTCTGCATGGGCGTGCACCACGTCGTCAAGTAACACTTCACTCTTAACGTTGGCTTTGTCTTTGATTTCTCTAAACGAGAATGGGTAGTGGTGCCTTGATCCAGCAGGTATAACCTTGTCTATGGCAGGTAACAGTATCTGGTCTGTCCATATCTCCATGGCATAGTCGTCTAGGTGTTGACTTTGTGAGTGCACGACATTCGAAAACGGGTCAGTGTATGTAAGTGGCATGCGTGGGAAGTACACATGACACCGCCAACGTCCGTCAATGCATAAGAGCAAGCATTTGTTCTCCTGTATGTCTGCTCCTGGGAACTTAATTTGCTGATTTGGTTGCTTTGAGTGCAAATATGATGGGCGAAACGACCACTCCACTTCACCTTTAAACACTGCTGGGCTGGTGGCCATAAAGATCACGCTGTCGATGTCAAATTCACATGACATAGGCAAAGTGACATGCGCAGAGTTATGGATGCGCTCTGATTCGTTAAAATCGAGTGTCGGAGGTCCAATTGGGTCCTGGTTGGGATCGAGCATGTGCCCAGTAAGGAGCATTTCCCATGGCGGGCGGCCTACGGCAATCGGTATGGAGGTAAGAGGTGAATGCTGGCTAAGCGGGGCGTCTTCCTTGCTAAGACCAGGCAATTGTTGTATCCGCTCCCTGATAAGAGTCGCCATGTGCCCTAACGGAATACCCGAATGGAGTTCGGGGGCATCGCATCCACAATGTGGGTGTAGACAACGAAGGATGGCTCCAACTGCGGCCACACGAGCTGCCCCTTCGTCGGTGTCCGGTTCGTGTGGGTCTGGTTCTTGTGGGTCCGGCGACGCGGGGTGTTGGGCTGCTGCGGCATGACGATCGAATTCTAGTGGCGATGCCACAATCGGGGCTGCTAAAGGCGGTGATCCTAAGATAGGAACTGGAGTAGAGGGCGTTGGCGAATTCGCGATAATAGGGTTGGGAAAAGAGATCGGTATAGACTGGTATGAAGGTGATTGTGCGGGGTCAGATGAGGAAGGTGAAGGCTGGAGGGACAGGAGAGAGGGCGAAGGTTGAAGGGACAGGGGAGAGGACGAAGGTTGGAGGTACTGCGGGCTTAATGTAGAGACTGGAGGCTGCGGTGCCTCAGTGGCAATAGGCGAGGATGGGATGCTTGAGGAAGAGTTGGTCCTAGATGGATATAGCTCTACGGTATTTGTATGGTCTGCTGTAAAATATCTTAGTAGCCATATGTGCTTTGGGAGTTTGAAGGATGTCATCCCCAAGACCCCAAGACTGGTGGTACGTACAGAAATTCGCAACTGTTAACATATCAACCAGTTCTTGGTAGCGGGTCTCTTCAACAGTATCTGTTGGTTGGGTCGGGCTGTTTGCAGGGGGACTTCAGCGCCAGTGTCTAGGTCGTCGTTTGGTGATGACAGTAGTTCTTGCGTACGCGCGCGATTCTTGCGCGGCGCTCCAGGGGTCACCCATTGTTGAATGTTGTTCTCTGTATTGTATGCATCTGTAGAACTAGCAGGCAGGGGCTGTCTTGTAGTCGTTGGTGTCGCTGGTGTTTCGCTGTCTTCGGTTCGCCTCTCAAAATGCGCAGGTGTTACGGTGACAAAGGATGCTAATCGACGATGGTAAGTCACTGCCAGTCTAGAGATTTAGTTGTAACCTACCTTCTGTTGGTATATCTGCCACGGTTCTCTCACTCCGACTCTGCGCGCTACTCCTCTCAACCTCTGCGTGGCGCTGTCGTCGCTCTGGTTGAGTGGCATATTTACGCGGGCGGCCGCCCTTGTTACGATCTGGCATGTGTGCTGTCTTTTGTGGTACTAATTCTTTGAGCTATGGAGGGCGGGCGGAACAGTGCAGGACGACGACGCTGGGGCCAATTACTAGGACTGGGCAAGCTTGACAGTGCTCTGCACGCACCTCCACTGCGGTCGGCATAGTGGTAGTCTAGAGGTTGAATTACCTATTGTTAGGTGTTTATAACTAAATGTCTTACTAACGCTAGGTTACTATCTCAAATGCCTTTTATCTACGTTGTCGCATATGTAGTTCTCTTGGTGAATACGTTACACTATTAGGGTGGTGTGCAAATTCATGTAAGAAACATGTGCTCTAGTGGTAACGCTCGTCTGTCCAGGTCCAAATAACAGACCCTTTTGACGCCTCAATGAAGTCTGTCCATTCAGTTGTGTTAAGTGTGTGTGCACATACATAGACCTTAGCAAAGCCGTTGTCTGCAATGTAGCGGAGGTCATGCATTAATGCAACTGCACGTCGCCTCTGGATTCTTCTTCTGCGGGGAAGTTGTAGACGGACAACAATACAGGCCTTTACAGTTAGGTGGACCATAGCATGATAGATAAATCGTGCTAACTCTCCTTGACCCTGTGGCTTCAGGAATACGTTTTCGTCCAGGCCAGAACTAAAGTCTAGCATTCCGCTTGCTACACGACCTTGCGCTTGCAGGATAATGTTCATAACGCGATCATAGTTGAAACTAAATGGCCAGTGTTGTGTTGCGTGGGTGGCTGCTGCAGCATTAACCGCTATGCCAAGGGCGAGACCTAACCAAGTCCTTGTGTACCAGTGCGCATCGCGATGATGTGGTGACTGGGAGTTTTCTGGCTGTGTAAAGGAGCATCGTCAATGCATGCGAGTGGGCCGCCACCACCGTCGCTCATAAATATACATTTTATCTCAAGAGGGTGTTGAGTAAAATGATGTCGGATTTCGTCCGCCAAGTTCCGACTTAGCTGCGCGTGCCATGAGCGAAGGGCGAGCGGTATAGTATATTGTCGGAATAGAACGCAGCCACCCTGTGAGTCCTTTCGAACACATACAGGGACAAACTCTCCACCGCACAGTAGCTGGCTATAGATTAGGTGTTGTGTGTTGAGTGGTTGCCGCAGTAGCGCTGCAGCTATAGTAGGCATGTCGGAAGACCCCATAGCCTAACATAGGTATTGCCGCGCAATACTTGTCAATGGCAGAGGCAGTGTAGATAGAAGACGTCTGATAATGTATAGTAGGTAGAGTGGTGGTGATGTACATGGTGGGCTTGTAGGATGACATCCCTATAAGTCCCACAGCGCGCAAGCGTTGTGATTTTCCTGACAGAAACCTTAATTAGGCCTAGTGTAGAGAGAATTTGTATCCTGTGCAACGAGCTGCGTTTATTGACTCTGCCTATGCATACTATGTAGTACTGCAATAGCACACTGTTTAGGCATAGAACAGGATTCAATCGCATTGTTTCTTCTCAGGATCCAATCGCATTGTTTCTTCTCAGGATCCAATCGCATTGTTTCTTCTCAGGATCCAATTGCATTGTTTCTTCTCCTCACACAGATTCATTATTGCTGTAGCCTTAGAACGTGATCTTCACTAGTATTGCCTTGCAATGTGTACGCACCTACTTAAGTGGAGAAGGTTGATTTCATCACTACTGACTACAGGCAGGCAAACGACTAGCTTATTTTTGTGGTTGTAACGCTTTGCCCTGCTTGCCGTCACGCAGCCTGTTCATTCACTGTCCACTAGCTACAGCTGGCCAACCAAAACCCCTCGCTTGTACATGACGTATTTCTGATGGTAGCCGTGCAAATCCAGGGTGGGTGCGTACATATCACTGGGCACTCCTAGTGAAAACCAGCGCATTATAGGGAAACATTGCAGAAAAGCTCTTTCACATAAAACCAGCGCATTATAGGCAAACCTTGCAGAAAAGCTCTTTCACATCGTTTGTCTTGGCAGGTGCTCGCTTATTTATTGCTGCTATGATTCTGTTCTCGGTTGCTTCTCTCTCTTCTGTTCCACCGGTCTCTTCATATCTAGTTTATTTACAAGTACTTCGTGATATGGCAACGCGACGCCATCCATGGGATGCTATCATTCCACGAAGGGGATATTATTCTCACCTCTTTATGCGTCAACGGCTTTTAAGCAGTCCTCAGATTGCCCTATGGACCTTACTCCGCCGTACATGCCAACTCTTCCAGCACAAAGTCCGCCCGTTGCGCCCACCCTAGGTGCAAAGATCCAAAGTCTTCCCCATGAGGTACAAGACTTCATCATCAGTCATCTTATTAGTCCAGCTGAAAATATTGCGCTTTTCTCGCCCGCTTTTCCTGATGTTGCGGAATACCGCTATCGTCATGTCAACTTACATCTGCGTCATCCAGCCTCAGGCATGATTGACAGATTCGATGCTGGAGCTTGCCAGTCGCTTGCATTCGAGGCCCTCACACTAGTAGCAACCGTGCTACCCGTGCACAATCAGACAACATTCATGAGAGATTACCCTTTGCCGACATCAACCATCATTGGCTCTAGTCGCACAGCGCGCACGATATCTTCAAGAATGTCATCCTGGATTGGTCTCCTTATTGGCTTAGCAGTGGATAGCCATTATGCTATGAAGCACCATTCCCTGCCAGTAGAAAAATCGACACTGAAGACGGAACCCTCTCTTAGCGCCTTTGATCAGACTTGGGTTGAGGCTGTTATCCAGCAGGTGCTGCTGAGAGCCTCAACCTTGACGCCAATGGGGATTGCCACAGATAGCTTAATGCGTTCAACAGCTACTAACAACCATCTTATATGGAGTCGCAGTCCTATGTACAGATATGCACGCCATGCGATGCTCTTGTTACAGGCAAACAAGTCTGTACTGGTAAAGCTGCATCTAGACAAGCTGCACCATACGAGTGGCTACGACTTCCAGCCTATTATTTCAGATCTAGATTTCTTTGTAGACAACAACTTGGCTAAGATACATGTTGAGTTGACTGTCCCACACAAGACATCGCGGAGATGGGAGAAGACGTTAAGGAAACTAGGCTGCAGCCTAAGTTTTAATGTAGTTGAACGGGCTAAGCATGACCCTCAGTACTTGTATCCTCTTCTAGCCTCAAGATCATCTTTGTGGTTTTGACAGCCTCCGACAAAATCAAGTAGTTTTCACCACTTTACCATGTTCATATCACAGGTTTATTCTACACTATAATGTAAAAAGAATAAGAGTCTTACAAAGTGTCTTATAATGTCTGCATATATGCGATGATTCGTTCTGCGTGCAGTCTGTAGCAATGTGAAGCAGAGATATCATATTGAACGTTAGGTAAGTAGCTGTGGGGGTTAGTAGGATGTCATTCTTGAAACCTGCATAGCAGGTTCGCTGCGAGCGCAGCCTGACAGAAACGTTGATTGGCGCAACCTGACAGAAACCTCAATTGGGAATCGCGCTGTGCTGGTCTGTGCAGCACACTTGATTGGCGCAACCTGACAGAAACCTCAATTGGGAATCGCGCTGTGCTGGTCTGTGCAGCACACTTGATTGGCGCAACCTGACAGAAACCTCAATTGGGAATCGCGCTGCGCTGGTCTGTGCAGCACACTTGATTGGCGCAACCTGACAGAAACCTCAATTGGGAATCGCGCTGCGCTGGTCTGTGCAGCACACTTGATTGGCGCAACCTGACAGAAACCTCAATTGGGAATCGCGTTGCGCTGGTCTGCGCAGCGCACAGCGGGCAGACCTGCAGTGAGCAGTTACCCTCACTACAGGTTCCCTAGCTTGATGCAACTTATATAATAACAAGCAGGCACTCTACTACACAAGTGAAGAAGGTTGCAGCTCTGTAGCAGCTTCTACAGACGCTTATCGCGTTGCAGTCGCCTGAATTTTCATCTTCGTTTTACGAGGGTCCAACGTGCCGGCCTAACCCTAACCCCCAGCCCCATTACTATCTCGGGTTGCCTACAGGGGTTTCCCTCTTTGTCTTCTCTCTCCCTCTCTCCTCTCTCCTCCTCCCTCTCCCTCTCCCTCTACTCTTCTTAGGGTTAGTGTTTCTTTCTTCTCTCTCTCTACGCTACTTTATAGGCTTGCATCTCTATAACTAAAGCTTAGATTTTATTCTAAAAACAGCCTTAGATAAAAAGCTAAACACTGTATAAGGCATTGTGTTGTTGTTAACATATTAACTACAGAGGTGGGTAGAAATAGGCGTGTAGATAGAGAGGTAGATGTTAAGTGTTTATCTCTCTCCTCTCTCCCCTCTACTTCACAGGCCTGCATCTCTGCAACAAGAGCTTAGATTCTAATTCTGAAAACAGCGTTAGATTTAGAGTAAAGATTTGCACAAGATAAGCTTTAGTGATCTTAAATTTTAAGGTAGAGGTAGGCAAAAACAGGTGTGTAGATAGAGGGGTAGAGGGTAAGTGTTCCTCTCTCTCTACTCTCTATACAACTTCACAGGCCTGCATCTCTACAACTAGAGCTAAGACTCAAATTCTAAAAACAGCATTAGATTTAGAGTAAGATATTGCATAAGATAAGGTATAGTTATCTTAATTTCTACTACAGAGGTGGGCAGAAATAGGCGTGCAGATAGAGGGGTAGAGGTCTAGTGTTCCTCTCTCCTCTCTCTGCACTACTTCACAGGCCTGCATCTCTACAACCAGGGCTTAGATTCCAATTCTAAAACAGCGTTAGATTTAGAGTAAAATATTGCATAAGATAGAGTGTAGTTATCTTAATTTTAACTATAATAGTAGGCAGAAACAGGCGTGCAGGTAGATAGGTAGAGTTTTAGTATTCCTTTCTCCTATCTTGTAGCGCCTTAATAGTCGACCCTATAACCTTAATAGTTAACCCTAGCGCCTTAATAGTTAACCCTAGCGTTTAGGTGCATAAGCTATCTTAGCAACAATTTAGGACCTAAATTTCTAAACCTAATATCTATAGCAATACTCTCTAGTTATATTCTTACTGTAATTTACTTATAACTTATATATATAATTATAACAGCCTAGTTACATATTAAGTACAAGTTGTATTAGGTTACAGCATGTTATTAAGTAAAAAATTAACTTTAAAAAAGCAAAGAAAAGAACTAGATAGCCTAAGCGTACACTAAATATTAGCTAGTAAAAGTAAAGAAAGATACTGCCTTTTCTTGTATAATAGAGTAAGCGTTTAGATACACAAGCTATCTTAGTAACAATTTAGAACTTAAATTTTTAAACCTAATATCTGTAGGTTTCTAGTACTAGTCTTAGCTATAGGGTCTTAAAACTATCTATATATATTCTATAAGTAGTCTTATACTCTATAGTCTACTATAGTATAGCCTTACCTACCTCTATATATTTATAGACTATTACTACTATTGCCTTAGTAATAGCCTTAGTTATAGCCTATATCTAGGCCTTTAGGTTCTTAGTAGTCTATATTACTATAAGAAGTAGTAGGCCTAGTAGCGCTAGGTTAACTACCTCTACAAAACAGCTAAGCTAGCTTCTAGAGACTAAATAGTTATTTAGTAGTAGTACTCTCTTTCTCTTTTATAGTACTATAGTAAGTAATGTTATAGAGTTAGATTCTAAGTAGAGGTTGTTCTCTATTTTTGTATATATAAAGGATGTATTAGAAAAGGTTAAGTTAAGTATACAGCCCTCTTAATAAGTTACTATTGCTAGTTTCCTAATATAGTAAGTATTTTTATATTACCTAGTAGGCTAGGTGTTACTATTTACTGCTAGGAGAAGCGCTAGGTAAAAAGGTAATATATCTAGAATTAAAACCTCTCTTAACTAGAGTATTAAAGCTAGAGATAGTTTCTATAGTATATTCTAGTACGTTTATAAAGCTTAGTTCCTAATAGGTTAAGTATTCTATATTAGTTAACTTCTATCTATAGTATATCTCTATTAATATATAGGTAGAGGATCTATACGTATATTTCTATACCCTTAAGTATATAAGTAAGCACTCTAGAGCGTTCTAAAGGACTATAGTTTAGCCCTTCTTACTATTCTATAGGCATATGCATAGAGTAGCCTAAGTATATTAATATTTTATTATTTCTTACTATATATAGTTTCTAAATATATATTATATCTATCTTCTTTTTAAATACAAGCTATAAGAGAGTAATATACTAAGGTAAACACCTAGAAACGTTTACTTAGATTACTTTTAGGTTCTACTTTATATTTCTAGTATATTATATTAAGATATAATATCTCTTTCTATATTAAAGGTCCTATTATCCTTTTTCTTAGCAGTTAATTACTATTCTAGTTAGCTAATTGTAGTTATTTAGCTTACAGCCTAAGATAAGGCAGCTCTAGACGCTTTTTATTATCTCTAGGAGTTCCTTTTAGGAGTTAATATAGGGTTTAGTCCTTCTAGAGTAGAAGTTAGGGTTAGAGTTTTTATAGAGGCGCTAGGGTTAGGGCTACTAGGTTTAGTTAGGTCTATTAAGGCTTACTTACTTACTCTCTTAGTAATAGCCCTTATAGCTATTAGTTATACCCTAGAAATTCTTACTAGGCTTCTATTTACCTATCTTAGTGCTGCTAGGTAATTTTTATTACCTGCTAGGTGTAGCCTATAGTAATTTATACACTTTATACTCTCTATAAATTCTCTATCTATTAGCTCTTAGTATATAGCAGCTATCTCTCTGCAGTAATTATATCTAGTGTCTCTATAGCATTTGTGCGCCTAGTAGTATCCCTAGTAGCCTAGGTTATATAGTTATATAGGTAGATTCTTTTATATTTCCTCAGAGGAGTTACCTACTCTAAAAATATAGAAATTACTAACTGTTATTAGCAAGGTTATAATCTAGGTTACTACCTCTTCTTTATTTAGCTTATATCTAGAGATCTAGCAGCTAGTAGGTTAGATCCTAGTCTAGAAAAAGGCCTCTTTGCTTACTATCTATAGAGTTACTAGTTTTATAATACTATCTAGTTAGCGTATTAAGCTTAGGACCCTTTACAGTGCGTAGTTAATCTATATTTATAGGATAATCACATCTATACCTTCTACTACTTAGATTATAACTTTAACACTAAGCTATCTTAGTAATAATTTAGGACCTAAATCTCCCAAACCAGTATATATAGATTATGTCATTAGGTTACGTATGCAGGTTACTTGCGCACATTATAAGTCACATTATTGGTTAGATTATGTTATTAGGTCACGTAAGCGCATCACGTGTACGCGTCACAGGTAGCGTCATCAGGTCAGATCATGTCCTTAGGTCACATGTGCAAATTATGGTCGCAATTGTTATAAAATGCAACGCATTTAGAATGTATAGCGTTCTACAGGTTGTCACCCTCCAACCTCCCAAAATATGCGACAATGTCAAACCGTTTAGACCTTTGCAGAATGTCATCCTCTAATCTCCCATAATGCAACAAGGTCAAACTGCTTGAACCTTTGCAGGATGTCATCCTCAGATCCTCTAATGTACTATCCGCTCGATGTGCCGTTGATGTGGTTGCTTGTGTCGTTGGTGTGGTTGCTCGTGCCGTTGACGTGGTTGCTCGCGCGGCCAATTGTACCGTCAGAGGGGGGTCTACCCATACCGAGTCGAACCATTCGACCAGTAGCCGCGTGCATAAGCTCGGGTGACTGGCTACCGTTGTGAAACACTACCACTGGACGCGAAGTGGCGGTAGATCCGTGCCAGCGATTCAAATAACCAATATTCGCAGTTTCCATGCTGGAATTCAGACGGTGCTGGCCACGTTGAGTAAGGCCCCAGCGATAAGGTCTGCAATACGATTCGCCTGATCATAGGGTGCTTCGTTGATCATAGTGGTAATCTGGTCGATCATCCATAGGATAGAAGCCTCGGGAGGTTGGCGCTCAGGCTGGGGAGTTGACATGTTGGTTGAGAAGTTATCGTTTGTGATAAAGACTGTTGGAAGGTAGTTAGAGTAAGAGAGTTAGAGGAGAAGAGAAGCCTTTAATATAGTAGAAGTGCAGGCAGGCTAAGTAAGCACAGACTAGTCTCTTTTCAAAGTGAAAGAGTTATGTAGCTTCACAGTAAAAGATTTGTTTGACTTTAGGGTGAAGGATTTGTTTGACTTTCAAAATTTGTTTGGCTGGATACAGTCTCTGCCCCAGCAAACATCTATTACTGATTCTCTCTTTCCTCTAGCAGGAAGCAGTACTCGATGAATTCGTCGGACGACTCACCCATGAGAGTCGACTGGTGGTTAGCCCAATCGACCCAACCATTATCCTCCGGGAAAGTCCATTTACGATCAGGCAGGTTCTCGATTCTAGGTCCAAGTCCAATAACGTTCCTGTACTCCCCTAGGCCTCCGTATACACTGAATAGGCTCCCTGCATGAATCATATACTCGTATATGTGTTGACGTAGTTCTGCAGCGGCAAGGCGCCTTCTGATGTTGTTGAACACATGTCGGATGTGCAGCTCGTTTATGGCGAGGAAGGTGTTGCGGTAAAAGCGACAGATATCCCTGTATTTGTTGTGCAGGTGCAACCTCTGTTCGAACGCAACTCTTGAGTGAGGGTGGTTTAAGTCATACTCTGGTGTCCAAAGTTCTCCTTTTGCATCGTTCGAGCTGAAAATGTACATTGGCCATGTCCAGCTGCCATCAGGATCCTTCAGCATTTCTTCAGCGACACCATGGTCGACATGGAGCTTGATTGTTGCGGTTCGAATGTTGATGATCGATTTGTGAAGCTTATCCAGATCTTGGAGCAGCAGCTGAATGACCTTGGGAATTTGATCCTCTTGGACGTGCTCTACGTCTGGAAGACCCACGTCGGAAGTAAACGCATCTGGCCAGGCAGTGGTACGCGCGTCGCCTACGAATGGCTCGTACTGTCCACCGCAAAATTGGTACTTGCGGTGGTTGGGACCTGTCGGAAATGGCGGCGGTGGCGGTACCATGGCTGTAGATGAGGACAGGGTAGTGGAGGTTAGAGAAGTTGCGATGGTGTAGAGGAAGAGAGGCGGAGTGATTGACCATATATACCTAAGCGATGGGCACACGGGCCACGCCAAGGGAGCAAGTCCTTTCATGCAAAGGTGAAAGTGAGAGTGAATATGGTTTGTCATATGAGGTAATGTAACGATGAACAGGACTGTCATTTGTGAATAACGTCACATTGAGTAGCGGTGAAGGTCCGCCAAGACGTCTTTCACCGATACCATGTACAGATAGAATGGCAGATACAGAAGGAAGTATTGGAATCACGCATAATTAATTTCTAATAGGCTACCATATGTGACGCGAAATCAAACCACCATTTGTAATCAAACGTGTTGAACGTAGGGAAGTATCCAATACCTTAGGCTCCAGGGCGAACTGTGGACGGGACGTTGACGATGGGGGTGCGTGGGATGTCATCCTCCAAGGTGCCATTGAAAGAGAGCGTCTTCTCTGACAACCAGTTGTTGAAAGTGAAGTCATGAGGATCACGCCCTGCTCTTTTGAGATGGCTCAGTGTTCCGTTGCCACTTCGTTGATGATCCGAATACGTTGGGCGACTGGGACGAAAAGGGAGATGTCGTAGTGGCATTGTCGTGCGATGATGCCTGACCTCCCTCCTCAAACGACCAGCTGTGACACAGTTTGACGTTTCGGACGTGTTCAGCGGCAGAGGATGCGTTGGTAAGGCCGGCACATGCGACCTGCAGGTCTGAGGGCGTCGGTGAGAGTATGGATGTGATAATGTCGGCTTTGTCCTCTTTGGTGATGAAGACAATCGTGACGCGTACGTCTGTGGGAACCCTGTAGCAAACATTGTGTGCCACCAAACCAAGCAGGTTCTGTAGAGAGGATCGCAGGTAGGGTGAACTCATGTCCATACTGTCGACATGGATGCGCAGCTCGATCTGGCTGGTAGCGTGAACCTGTGGGAGGGTACGTGCGTAGATTGAGCGGGCTTGGTTGGCGATGTCGGTAGGGTATCTGCTCGGGTCCATGATGTCGCCAACGTAGATGTAGTCGAATTGCCTCATTGGAATCTCGGTCATCTGCATTGGCAAGTGATGTTGAGTGATGGCCTTGGAGAGGTATGCGCTTGTGGTAAATGGAATGACACCTATGGCAGCAAGCTGTTGAAGGCCCTGGCTCATAGACACTGGTCCATTCTTCACGGCCAGGAATGTGTGATATCCTTCAAGACACAGCAGTACGAGGTCCATTGCACTCGTGATTGATCCATTGAACGAAGTCTCGTTCAATACAATGCTAATCACTGGTACTTGCTTTGTGATCATGTTAGCTCTTCTTGACAAGCAATGCTGATAGCTGCTGCACTTACCTGGTGAAGTGGAGTGGACTCGTCGTACACTCGATATTTGACAGTACCAAAGGCATTGTCTATATACACGCGGTCGCTGTAGAAGATAGAGCCCGAATGTGATGATGCCATTGTAGATTGATGGTGTGGGTGTCAGTTGTGTTTATGAGTGAGTAGAGAGAGGAAGATAGGAGAGGTTGAGTTGGAGGGAGGGGGAGAGTATTTTTATAATTGACTAGTGCAATTTCAACCGCTAACCGAAGGTAAAATATGGACGATGTGAAGGTGAGAGAAGCTGAGAGAAGTTGAAAGACGGGTGAGGTGAAAGGTATGGAACATGAAAGACAGGTGAGGTGAAGGTGGGACGAGGTGAAGGTAGGCACAGGTACTTGCTATAGTAGACAAGAGTAAGATACTTAGGCTAATCCTTTCATATACGAACCTAACATAGTTAGATCAAGGGAATATAACTGTATAGAGGCTGAAGATAGAAATTTTGTCCTCTATCTACAGCGCTAGCCTAAGGAATAGTTAGATTTTAATATAACGTATATGTTGTAGATATTGCAATAGTAGACATGGTCAAGTCTCACGTGGGTTAATCAGCATGAAGTGGGTATGATTGTCTAATTTGATTCGATTACGAGCCTATCGAAAATGAGAGCACGATTCTGTATGATAGCAGACGATAGTCCCGTAGTGGCAAATGGCAATGGTGCCAGCAAAGTAAGCAAGATCCTTGTACATTGCATGAGTGGTAGGACGGGCAAATAGCTGCATCGTGGAAAGGGAAGTGAATTCGAGCAAAGAGAGTGTGCGTGGGTTTAGTGGAGGAGGATGAGTATGGGGGTCTACAGGATGTCATCCTCACAACCCCGACTGGCGTCCCTCCTGACTTTTGGACTTTGAGCGGGTCATACGACGGCTTGATTCAGTTTCGTTGTGAGGAGAGGGTGCCCGTTCTTCGTCTTCGCGTGATAGAGGAGTCGAAGGTGGCTGGAGAGACGTTGGAGCTGGTGACTTAAGCGGCGAAATGGGAAACTGGTTGTCCAAGACGTCTTCCATGTCCACGTCTTTTGAGACAAACTCCTCTGACAGATGCTTCTTGGAGCTAGATCCCCGACTTTTTGATGAGCCGGGGGTCGCTTTTGCCTTTGCGGGCTGCTTCCTTGGCTGGCTATTCGGGGGCTGGTCAAGACCCGAGCCACGTGTGGTATCCTTGCGTAAATGCCCGAATGCAGGGGTAAAGAGCGATGAGCTCCCTGGTTTGGTTTGGAACCGCTCGAAGTGGTCTGCGGCTTTCGCGGTGTGCGGCGCCTCTTCGTCTGTTCTTGATGTGGGTCTGCGTCCGGGTCGACTTCTTCATCAGCGGTGGCCAACGTCTTTGTTCGCTTCGCTTTTCGGGGCGTGATCTTCGGAGGAGTTCAGCTTCTGGAATCTGCCAGCTTTCGCCAAACTGCAGATGATCGCTCCTTGACTGCTCGATTGTCATGCGAACCTTGCGCTTCTCTTCTTCAGGCATGTTTTCCCAGATATCGGGTGTTGGCATCCATCCGCCTGCACCATGTGCAACGCGCGGCTTGGCCCGATTCTCTGGTAACGGGCGGACGGGTAAGGAGGATTCATATTCTGAAGCCGATAGTTTGATAGTTCCCTGAGTGAATCTGGGATCCATTTCTGGATCATAGGTGGCGAGATCGGCGGTGGGAGTGACGGATTGCGTCAGATTAGCGGGTGTAACGCCCTCTGTGCCGAACCGCTGTTCCCTCATGTAATGCTCGCGCGCCAAATTCTCTTGGAGCTGCAACTGCGTAAGGTCGGTGCGGGCCTTCATACCGAACCCGCCGTGTTGCAGGATGGTATTGGCTCGTGAGGCGCGCATGAGTAGACGAGTTGCGACGGCAGGTTCAAGCAGAGTAGGGTTCCACTCGTCAGCTTCAGTGCCGTTCTCATTGTCGCGCTGACGTCGGCGCGCGCAATCGATGGCGGCCTGACCTTCATCGCTGTAGACGTGCAGAATGGTTGATTCAGACTCGTCCTCTGAATGCACCAGAAAATATCCGTGCATATAGGACTCCAATTTGGCTTGAGCGGCGGTATCAGGTTGGCCGGTCGCCACTTCATCTTCAACGGAGACAGCAGGAACAGAAATGGACGAGTCGGCTCCAGTGGTGACAGCAGGGACGGCGGTGGTGGGGTTGTGCTCCATCATTGCGACTGTGCCTGCGAGTGCGCGAGATAAC
Source organism: Ascochyta koolunga (assembly GCA_026119515.1). Classification (NCBI taxonomy): domain Eukaryota; kingdom Fungi; phylum Ascomycota; class Dothideomycetes; order Pleosporales; family Didymellaceae; genus Ascochyta; species Ascochyta koolunga. The sequence continues at coordinate 25,620 of JANLCG010000021.1, forward strand.
ATCTTCCTGTTAAATATTAGTTGGAAATCGACAAACGAGTGGATGGGGGTTGTGAGGATGTCATCCTGGGAAGGTCAAGATCGTGGCGATAGGACAACCTGTCAATTGCCCAGGTGGGACAACGTATATTGGGGCTTGCTAGGATGACATCCTGCAGACCTCCATCCTAGGATGTGAAGTTAGAAGGGGTTGGACTTACTCAACGAACTGTGAATCGCATGTTCCAGCGATCATGAATGAATATATGATGACATCCAACAACTGACCCATCCTGAAGGTGCGTCCGATTGCTTGGAGCTCGATGTCATGGGTTTCGGCGATGTCGGCATGAATCTGAATGCAACACGCCTTTTGCATGTTCAGTCAATGGCGCCAACCTTGTTGGAGACCAAGAGCACCTTCAAGGGTCGTCCTGGTTGTTCATGGCCGCCTGAAGAAGGCGGCGGGTGTCTGCGGGTGTCTTCGCGGTGAGCGTGGCGAGGCGGCGGGGCGTCCTGTCCGCGAAATACTTGAAAACTAGTAAAATTTCACGAAACAGTTCCAACGTCTCACGGTAGGTAAACCAGATTAGGACTTTCTGGTCCTGGAGAAGCACGTGTTTGGCCACGAGCGCCAATATGGCTCCGACCTTTGGGCTCCACTGCAAAATGACCTTGAGGACTTCGAATGTGGGAACGATGTACTCGTGTGGCGGGGAGACCTTCTTGGCCTTTCTTTCGCTTCAGCGTCATGTTTGCGGGCTTCTTGCCTGTGTAGTCTTTGGGAGGCACGCCGGGTAATTCATCTTTGTTGAGTTTCGAACGGAGGTAGACACTGCGGGCGAGAATCCATCGGTGCCGACGGAGGTTAGTACCCACATCCGGCATGTACTTGTAGTGCTCGCTTTCCTCCATGAACCACGAGTACCAATCAATCTGGTTGTGGCGATCTTTTGGAAGTAATGAGCCCTGTTCGATCTTCGTTCCATCTTCATCCTTCTGTTGGGGGACATAGTGTGGGTTCTGAACATGCAACCAACTCGTGTATGGATACCACGTGAGGATGCTAATAGCACGGAACGCACGCGGATTGGGCATACGGCGAGTTTCTCCCGTGGACGGATCTTTGTCGTGGATGACCATGCGTGACGACCATTCGTCCGCACCGCTGTCATACACCTGTTTCGCGGATGGTGTGAAGGTGCGCTCCAGGCTGAAGTGGGTGAGGTTGGGCATGTTTTCGGCGATGCTGTGGCCGTACTTGAACGGACAACGTGAGAGATAATCGCGGCGGAGGATGAACAAGGGCAACACCTTACGAGCTTTCAAGCCACGATCATAATCGTCGAGATCTATCCTCTGCACGATGTGTTGCACAAAGCAATATTTGGTGAACCGGTACTTGCAGCGGGGATCATCATCAGGAAGCTCGTATGGGTCCATATCGGGGGTCCATCGATGTATTCCTACAAAGTGGCTGGTCTGGACTTTGAGGGCCAAATCTGTGTGCTCGACAAGGCCCAGGTAGGATGCCATGTCTTCTAGTCCACGAGGCGCTGGGCTGCCAGAGTAGAGCCACACTTCGTCCGCGTCGATCCACTTGATCGTGTGCCAGTGACTGGACTGGTTGCGACAACCGACCTGGGGTTCATCTGCAACGAGGCCACGAATGCGTCCAACCGGATGCGTGGGACAGCTGGTGTCTGGAGGAGGGTACTTGCCGGAGGGTGGCTTGACGAAACCGGGCCGGGTGCGCGAGTGATATGCGTTTTGTGCAACAGGGCCATATTGCCCACTGAATGTGTCATATGAACTGACGATGATGGTTCGGTTATTGCGCTCGTCATTCTTGTTCCAGACACGGTCATCGTTCGTGAGCTTTGAGACCTTCCTCGTGTGGGCGCTTTCCTGGACAGGCGCGGTAGCGTGTACTACAACGAGGTATGGGACAGGCGACATGTTACGGAGCTCGGCGACGGTCTGAGAAACGAGGCTGGGAAGCGTGAGGACGAGGAGGGGGCGGCAAGACGGCTTAGCATCTTTGGGAGCGTCGTTGTAGGCGTCGACGGTCTCCTTGATGTTCTGTGTGAGTCATGTCAGCAGGGAGGAGCGGGAGGTATTTGGGGCTTCGGAGGATGTCATCCTGGAAAGTACCAATGGATGATTCGAAGTAGGATGGGACGTGGGATCACTTACCAGTAGAGCCCAGGCACAATACTCCAGTGTCTTGCCAAGGCCGATTGCGTCTGCAATTATACCACCCTTCGTCCATCCAGTGTGGCCATTGATAGCTGTATTCTTACCAAAGCGGCGTACGACCTTGTCGCACCAATTGGCGGCGATTGCCTGCCACCAGCGAAGGGAAAACTTGGGGCTTTGGCCAGGCACCCTCATCTTGTTGACGTCGCTTATGTAGCATCGGATCAAGGCAGACTTCAATTGCTCGTCTTGGTACGACTCTCCATTGAGAAGTTTGTTCCAATTTGCCGCCATGTCCTTGTATCGTTGGTCTGCGGGTGGGAGGTCGCTGAGTGTAGGGTCGACCAATGGATCGAGTTCCTGTTCCGTCATGGTCAGGCTTTCCTTGCTGACCTTGTCTGGATCAAATACTCGAGCCTCTTCGGCTGCCATCTGCGCACTGAGTTCTGGTACGATTTGGTCTTGACGGACGGAATCGCCAGAGAGAGGGTGGCTTTGGTCGCGTGGAGCTTCACCTGCAATCGGTCGCAAATCATGTTTTTCCAAAAGGACGTGGTGAGCTTCCCGCTCATTGGAAATGCTTCCAGATTACTGTCGCGCAGTTCATCGACATCGACATAGAGGAAATCGTCAAAGAAATCCTCAACTGATTTCCTAAGCAACGCGTTGAAGGTGACATAGGTTTCTCTGCGATCTTGGTCGGACCGGAGTGAGTTGATGTGGTCCTGCATAGTCATGGCCGTCAACAATGCTGCTTTCTGTCGTCTCGCTTGCTCCGCGGCATCGCTGCGAGTGGCGTGCTTGGTCTGTTCGTCCAGGTTGGCCATGATCACGTCGTTGGACGCCAAATTTGGGTTAAGGGCGGTTTGTTTGAAAGGGTCGTTGGCATCGTCAAGATCTTGGTCGCGGCGAATGTGATGGTACTCCTTATCGGCAAATGAGGTGTTGTCAGGAACGGTGGTGTCGATTTTGTAATCCATGACCTGAGCCTCTTCCTCTGTGCCATCCTCAAGGGTATGGTTTGGGGGTTTTGAGGATGTCGTCCTACGAAGGTCCAAAGGCACGTTGGCGGATTGGGGAGCTTACCGGTATGCGCGGCACCGGTAATGGCGGCTTGCAGTGAGTTCATATCACGCTTTCGCAGTTGCGTCTTCCGGCGTTGGGCTGCTTTCTTCTCGGCCTTTTCAATTGCAGCATGGATTTGTTCATGTTTCCGTGGTGTGCTGTCGATGACTTCTCTGCATTTGAGGGTCAAGAAGGCTAAACGCAGTTTGACCATCATAGAGTCGGTTGGCCTGAAGTGGTTGGAATTCTCCATCAACAGATATACACGGTGGGTGGAGTAACACAGGTGATCGGCTGTAGTAAAGGTGCTTTGCATAACCTGGGACGGGTTGGTATACATGCGCGAGTCACGGTCGTTTCCCGACGTGATGGTCTTCAGGACGGTCTCCATGTTTATCTTGTGCGTACGGTTGGTGTGACCCTGCTCTGATGCAATTGCGTCCTCAGCACCGACATAGAACTTGTGGTGGTGTTCGAGAATCTCGTCGAGCTCTTTATCGAACACCAAGAAATTGGCAAATTCTAATTTGGTCATACCAATCATTTCGGCGACCTTGGAGTAGTTCTGGTAGTAATGGGAGGGTTTGTGGGTTAGAGCATTCGGATCCAGAGTAACCTTGCGCTTCGTCCCTGGAATGTCTTCAGCCTCAGATTCAGATTCTGGGGCGAACGCGCCTAGGGCTGGCAGTTGTGAATTGTAAGTAGGAACCTGAATCGTCTCGTCTTCGCTGTTCAAATCCGAGTCGTATTCTGCGTTGGCCAGACCAGATGCGAACAGAGCAGCGCCCTTTGAGAGGTCGAAGTCGTCATCAGAATCCTCCACGACGGTTCGGGGCTTTGGGGGTTGCGGGGACGGCATCCTGGAAGGTGCGACCGTTGGGCTTGGAGGGTTCGGGGATGACGTCCTGGAAGGTACCACGGGTGGCTTTGGCGGCTCCGGGGATGACATCCTGGAAGGTGCCCTCGGTGGCTTTGGTGTGATTGATGGTAGGGCGAGTGCGGATGTGCTGATCTTGAGTTTGACGATCTTTTTAGGTGTTGTAGGGGTGCCTTCACTACCGACGGTGGGCGTCGCAGAGTCGATAGTCGGTGGTGCGGGTTCCATCTTTCTGTTGCTTGATGAGCTGATGGGGTAAGGGGATTGGGGGTTTGCTGAATGTCTTCCTGGCGATAAACCGTCTGCAGCTGTACTTGCTAATCGTTCGATGGTTTACGGTTGAATCTTTGGCGTTGGTGTGTAGTGGAGAGAGTGGGGGGATTGAAGAGATGGATTGATATGAGCTACAGATATTTAAACAAGACGAGGCGCTAGTGTGGCGGGTATGAGAGTGAAAGTTAGGGCACGGATGTTGAGGTGAAGGTAAGTGAAAGCGTGTGTGGTGAAGTGAAGGTCATGGTGAAAGTGCAAAGGTCATGGTGAAAGTGCAAAGGTCATGGTGAAAGTGCAAAGGTTTAGATGAAGGCGCTACGTTAGATCAAAATTGATATAAGGCAGCCGCAAAGATACAAATCGACATGGTAGCGCTCATAGATTGTAACAAAGTAGCTGGGGGATTGTAGGATGACATCCTTCAAACCCCCAAATAGTAACTGATGTAGTGTTCGCGTTACTATTGATGATGTGTTTATGTTAGAATGGGCTTTGTCCAGTGGTGGGTTTGATATCTCTCCACGGTAAAGCAATGATTTGGTCCAGGTGTACACATTGTTGTCGTTTTGATACGTTTGATGCGCATGGTAGTTGCGCGCAGTCTGCACAGGTAGTATGCGGGTCATATCTCAGTCTGTGTCGCTTGAGTAGATCTCCACATCGAGTGGCTCGGCCCGTCTGCCACGTGTGGGTCTTTCTGGCCAATCGCTATCGTCGTCTTCTCCGCCGGGGCCGTGCACTCGGGCTTCCTCTCTCTCCGACCAGGAACGCAACTCCTCGTTGAATTGCTCCAGAGCCTCTAGCCTGGAATAGCTGTTACCAAGTAGCTGGGTGCCACGCATCATGCGATATGGAGGGTACTCTAGACCGTAGTGGATCTCTGCTTCATCTAGGGTCTGCCAGTTCCGGCTCAGAGATCTGATTGTCCTGTCGCTTAGGGGTCCATATCTCGGTGCGCCGTTTTGGATGTGATGTGCCTCCATATCATGGTCGTCGAAGCGCGGGAACATCCATTTTGTGCGCTCTAGTTCTGTTAAAGACTGGCGCTGTCTTTGGGTCGATGCGGAATTGTAGGGTGAAATCTTTGCGAGTGTGCTGGCTTTATCTTGTTCGTAATGTAAGATAGCCTGTACGTACAGCCCAGACTTGTGTTCGAGTCTTTTTTAAAAGCGGTGGCCATTCTGTCTGCGTACTCCTGTGGTTTGACTTGCTCCTGAATCATTGCAAACGTATCATCAACTTTCTTGACGTGTGGAAGATTGCGACCCCAATTTGGTTGTTCTGCGCTTGTGTAAAATAGCGGGGCGACGCGGTCGCTCAACGACCACTTGCCCACGAGGGAAGTACTTTGAGCGTGATTGTCGCTTAGTCAAGGCGATCTCAAATTGCTCTACTCCTAGTCCTTCGTCGCCAATGTATTGATCAAGTGAAGTAAAGCTGAGAATTTCAGTTCCCCTCTGCGCTGCTTCTGATAGAGCCGCTTCTTCTGCAAACGCCGCGTCGTTGGCATACGTCCTTCGTGTGTGCTTCAGCCATCGCGCTTTGACGATCTTCCAAACCCAGATATTGTACTGTTGCACGCACGTCTGCACTAGCACGTCGAGAAGGTTGGTAATGCTGGGGTGGGAGATTTCGTGTTGGGAGGTGCGTTCTTGGAGTTGAACCCGGATGTAGTCGCGCGCTTTGCCCTCTTGTGTTTTTGCCTTAAGGAGAGCAGTAGATGTGCGCAACGAAGCCCGTAGTGTGTTGTTACCAATGTCCAAGTGTGGGTACTTCTTAACTTTAAAGAGTGGTACCATTGTGCCCCATACAGCTATCTTGTGGGGCAGCCAACTCATATTGTACTTATCTACAGACACTGCTAGATCAAGGCCATGCCTGCGCTGAAACACTGGCTCTGGATGCAGGACTGTGTTCTGGAAGGCGTTGTTGAACCGGCTTTTTACCCATCGCTTCCCAGCCCATAACCCTTGGTACTCTTGAGTATTGAGGCAGCCGAGTGAAAACCGAAGTAGCCGAGATGCTGCAGTAGAGCTAAGACTGTTGAGCTCCTGTTCTATCACAGGTATGCTTTGATTTGTGCCAGGCGTAAACTCTACTATTTGTGCAACCTTCTCTAACAAGAGCAACCACCGGTTGCAGTCTGCAATCCGGAATTTGTTAACATCCTGGGTGGATAGGGACCAGTAGCTAACGTGGGGTTCCTGTACAAGTTGACTGCTACCTTGTTGCGTAAGGTTCTGTAGCTGCTCGCTTGTGTCCTCTGGCATGGCCTGTAGAGTGCCAAGTAGTATTCTAAACTCTTGTCTATCACCAAATGAGGCGTGGCTTGAAGACTGTAGACTGTTATATAGGCGTTCCTTTGTTCGCTGGAGTCGTTTAATAGTCTGAGAACGATTAAGCTGTTTCTGCCACTGCTGTCGATGACCTAGCTGTGCCCATAATAGCATCTGCTCTTGTGTATAGGAGAGGATTTCAAGTAGTGTGTCTTGAAATGGCACATGTCCTTTTACCTGGCTTGCGAATTGTTCTTTGATAACGTTGTAGGCTTTACAGTATGCAAGACCTCCGCTTCGAAATAGGTTCTTCTGTTGAAGCTCAACAGTCACACTTCCAGCTGATGTGCCAGCCCATGGGAACCAAGTAGTGTGGATGTGTGACTCTCCGTTCGGGCCTGGTGAGTCAACTTGCGATGCCCACCATTTATTGCATTGCTGCTTCCGTAAGAGCGTTGTAGAACTACTAGTAGCAAATCGCTCAAAGCCAAGGTCAACCCAGAAATGCTCTACTACAAGGTGCTCTAGCCTCCATCTAGACTGCAGATTGTGTGTGAATGCATCACGTACTGCACGAAATGTGTCCCTCTTAAACATTAATTTAGTGTTGTGATTCTGGACAACAAGCACTGGTTCTTGGAACGCATCAGATGGCAGGCACGTCTTAGGTATTAAGGACGTGCGTTCAAGTATCTCATTCCAGAGAGGTTCCAGGAAATCGGCACAGATTGGAATGCGCAGGTCTGCATGGGCGTGCACCACGTCGTCAAGTAACACTTCACTCTTAACGTTGGCTTTGTCTTTGATTTCTCTAAACGAGAATGGGTAGTGGTGCCTTGATCCAGCAGGTATAACCTTGTCTATGGCAGGTAACAGTATCTGGTCTGTCCATATCTCCATGGCATAGTCGTCTAGGTGTTGACTTTGTGAGTGCACGACATTCGAAAACGGGTCAGTGTATGTAAGTGGCATGCGTGGGAAGTACACATGACACCGCCAACGTCCGTCAATGCATAAGAGCAAGCATTTGTTCTCCTGTATGTCTGCTCCTGGGAACTTAATTTGCTGATTTGGTTGCTTTGAGTGCAAATATGATGGGCGAAACGACCACTCCACTTCACCTTTAAACACTGCTGGGCTGGTGGCCATAAAGATCACGCTGTCGATGTCAAATTCACATGACATAGGCAAAGTGACATGCGCAGAGTTATGGATGCGCTCTGATTCGTTAAAATCGAGTGTCGGAGGTCCAATTGGGTCCTGGTTGGGATCGAGCATGTGCCCAGTAAGGAGCATTTCCCATGGCGGGCGGCCTACGGCAATCGGTATGGAGGTAAGAGGTGAATGCTGGCTAAGCGGGGCGTCTTCCTTGCTAAGACCAGGCAATTGTTGTATCCGCTCCCTGATAAGAGTCGCCATGTGCCCTAACGGAATACCCGAATGGAGTTCGGGGGCATCGCATCCACAATGTGGGTGTAGACAACGAAGGATGGCTCCAACTGCGGCCACACGAGCTGCCCCTTCGTCGGTGTCCGGTTCGTGTGGGTCTGGTTCTTGTGGGTCCGGCGACGCGGGGTGTTGGGCTGCTGCGGCATGACGATCGAATTCTAGTGGCGATGCCACAATCGGGGCTGCTAAAGGCGGTGATCCTAAGATAGGAACTGGAGTAGAGGGCGTTGGCGAATTCGCGATAATAGGGTTGGGAAAAGAGATCGGTATAGACTGGTATGAAGGTGATTGTGCGGGGTCAGATGAGGAAGGTGAAGGCTGGAGGGACAGGAGAGAGGGCGAAGGTTGAAGGGACAGGGGAGAGGACGAAGGTTGGAGGTACTGCGGGCTTAATGTAGAGACTGGAGGCTGCGGTGCCTCAGTGGCAATAGGCGAGGATGGGATGCTTGAGGAAGAGTTGGTCCTAGATGGATATAGCTCTACGGTATTTGTATGGTCTGCTGTAAAATATCTTAGTAGCCATATGTGCTTTGGGAGTTTGAAGGATGTCATCCCCAAGACCCCCAAGACTGGTGGTACGTACAGAAATTCGCAACTGTTAACATATCAACCAGTTCTTGGTAGCGGGTCTCTTCAACAGTATCTGTTGGTTGGGTCGGGCTGTTTGCAGGGGGACTTCAGCGCCAGTGTCTAGGTCGTCGTTTGGTGATGACAGTAGTTCTTGCGTACGCGCGCGATTCTTGCGCGGCGCTCCAGGGGTCACCCATTGTTGAATGTTGTTCTCTGTATTGTATGCATCTGTAGAACTAGCAGGCAGGGGCTGTCTTGTAGTCGTTGGTGTCGCTGGTGTTTCGCTGTCTTCGGTTCGCCTCTCAAAATGCGCAGGTGTTACGGTGACAAAGGATGCTAATCGACGATGGTAAGTCACTGCCAGTCTAGAGATTTAGTTGTAACCTACCTTCTGTTGGTATATCTGCCACGGTTCTCTCACTCCGACTCTGCGCGCTACTCCTCTCAACCTCTGCGTGGCGCTGTCGTCGCTCTGGTTGAGTGGCATATTTACGCGGGCGGCCGCCCTTGTTACGATCTGGCATGTGTGCTGTCTTTTGTGGTACTAATTCTTTGAGCTATGGAGGGCGGGCGGAACAGTGCGGGACGACGACGCTGGGGCCAATTACTAGGACTGGGCAAGCTTGACAGTGCTCTGCACGCACCTCCACTGCGGTCGGCATAGTGGTAGTCTAGAGGTTGAATTACCTATTGTTAGGTGTTTATAACTAAATGTCTTACTAACGCTAGGTTACTATCTCAAATGCCTTTTATTTCTAGGTTTTGTTGGGTACAGGTTGGTGGAAGAACCTTCCGCTCTTTGACAAGCTTTTTTTTTTTCAAAATGAAAGCTGTGATAAAACTTTAGAAAAAGGTACCTAACTTCACTGTTGGCAAAAAACTTACAAATTTGCAACGTTGGTAAGGTGATACGATTTATTTGTGATGTTTACGTTTAAGGTTTATTTGATAACATTTGCTGTGGCTACGTTGTCGCATATGTAGTTCTCTTGGTGAATACGTTACACTATTAGGGTGGTGTGCAAATTCATGTAAGAAACATGTGCTCTAGTGGTAACGCTCGTCTGTCCAGGTCCAAATAACAGACCCTTTTGACGCCTCAATGAAGTCTGTCCATTCAGTTGTGTTAAGTGTGTGTGCACATACATAGACCTTAGCAAAGCCGTTGTCTGCAATGTAGCGGAGGTCATGCATTAATGCAACTGCACGTCGCCTCTGGATTCTTCTTCTGCGGGGAAGTTGTAGACGGACAACAATACAGGCCTTTACAGTTAGGTGGACCATAGCATGATAGATAAATCGTGCTAACTCTCCTTGACCCTGTGGCTTCAGGAATACGTTTTCGTCCAGGCCAGAACTAAAGTCTAGCATTCCGCTTGCTACACGACCTTGCGCTTGCAGGATAATGTTCATAACGCGATCATAGTTGAAACTAAATGGCCAGTGTTGTGTTGCGTGGGTGGCTGCTGCAGCATTAACCGCTATGCCAAGGGCGAGACCTAACCAAGTCCTTGTGTACCAGTGCGCATCGCGATGATGTGGTGACTGGGAGTTTTCTGGCTGTGTAAAGGGAGCATCGTCAATGCATGCGAGTGGGCCGCCACCACCGTCGCTCATAAATATACATTTTATCTCAAGAGGGTGTTGAGTAAAATGATGTCGGATTTCGTCCGCCAAGTTCCGACTTAGCTGCGCGTGCCATGAGCGAAGGGCGAGCGGTATAGTATATTGTCGGAATAGAACGCAGCCACCCTGTGAGTCCTTTCGAACACATACAGGGACAAACTCTCCACCGCACAGTAGCTGGCTATAGATTAGGTGTTGTGTGTTGAGTGGTTGCCGCAGTAGCGCTGCAGCTATAGTAGGCATGTCGGAAGACCCCATAGCCTAACATAGGTATTGCCGCGCAATACTTGTCAATGGCAGAGGCAGTGTAGATAGAAGACGTCTGATAATGTATAGTAGGTAGAGTGGTGGTGATGTACATGGTGGGCTTGTAGGATGACATCCCTATAAGTCCCACAGCGCGCAAGCGTTGTGATTTTCCTGACAGAAACCTTAATTAGGCCTAGTGTAGAGAGAATTTGTATCCTGTGCAACGAGCTGCGTTTATTGACTCTGCCTATGCATACTATGTAGTACTGCAATAGCACACTGTTTAGGCATAGAACAGGATTCAATCGCATTGTTTCTTCTCAGGATCCAATCGCATTGTTTCTTCTCAGGATCCAATTGCATTGTTTCTTCTCCTCACACAGATTCATTATTGCTGTAGCCTTAGAACGTGATCTTCACTAGTATTGCCTTGCAATGTGTACGCACCTACTTAAGTGGAGAAGGTTGATTTCATCACTACTGACTACAGGCAGGCAAACGACTAGCTTATTTTTTGTGGTTGTAACGCTTTGCCCTGCTTGCCGTCACGCAGCCTGTTCATTCACTGTCCACTAGCTACAGCTGGCCAACCAAAACCCCTCGCTTGTACATGACGTATTTCTGATGGTAGCCGTGCAAATCCAGGGTGGGTGCGTACATATCACTGGGCACTCCTAGTGAAAACCAGCGCATTATAGGGAAACATTGCAGAAAAGCTCTTTCACATAAAACCAGCGCATTATAGGCAAACCTTGCAGAAAAGCTCTTTCACATCGTTTGTCTTGGCAGGTGCTCGCTTATTTATTGCTGCTATGATTCTGTTCTCGGTTGCTTCTCTCTCTTCTGTTCCACCGGTCTCTTCATATCTAGTTTATTTACAAGTACTTCGTGATATGGCAACGCGACGCCATCCATGGGATGCTATCATTCCACGAAGGGGATATTATTCTCACCTCTTTATGCGTCAACGGCTTTTTAAGCAGTCCTCAGATTGCCCTATGGACCTTACTCCGCCGTACATGCCAACTCTTCCAGCACAAAGTCCGCCCGTTGCGCCCACCCTAGGTGCAAAGATCCAAAGTCTTCCCCATGAGGTACAAGACTTCATCATCAGTCATCTTATTAGTCCAGCTGAAAATATTGCGCTTTTCTCGCCCGCTTTTCCTGATGTTGCGGAATACCGCTATCGTCATGTCAACTTACATCTGCGTCATCCAGCCTCAGGCATGATTGACAGATTCGATGCTGGAGCTTGCCAGTCGCTTGCATTCGAGGCCCTCACACTAGTAGCAACCGTGCTACCCGTGCACAATCAGACAACATTCATGAGAGATTACCCTTTGCCGACATCAACCATCATTGGCTCTAGTCGCACAGCGCGCACGATATCTTCAAGAATGTCATCCTGGATTGGTCTCCTTATTGGCTTAGCAGTGGATAGCCATTATGCTATGAAGCACCATTCCCTGCCAGTAGAAAAATCGACACTGAAGACGGAACCCTCTCTTAGCGCCTTTGATCAGACTTGGGTTGAGGCTGTTATCCAGCAGGTGCTGCTGAGAGCCTCAACCTTGACGCCAATGGGGATTGCCACAGATAGCTTAATGCGTTCAACAGCTACTAACAACCATCTTATATGGAGTCGCAGTCCTATGTACAGATATGCACGCCATGCGATGCTCTTGTTACAGGCAAACAAGTCTGTACTGGTAAAGCTGCATCTAGACAAGCTGCACCATACGAGTGGCTACGACTTCCAGCCTATTATTTCAGATCTAGATTTCTTTGTAGACAACAACTTGGCTAAGATACATGTTGAGTTGACTGTCCCACACAAGACATCGCGGAGATGGGAGAAGACGTTAAGGAAACTAGGCTGCAGCCTAAGTTTTAATGTAGTTGAACGGGCTAAGCATGACCCTCAGTACTTGTATCCTCTTCTAGCCTCAAGATCATCTTTGTGGTTTTGACAGCCTCCGACAAAATCAAGTAGTTTTCACCACTTTACCATGTTCATATCACAGGTTTATTCTACACTATAATGTAAAAGAATAAGAGTCTTACAAAGTGTCTTATAATGTCTGCATATATGCGATGATTCGTTCTGCGTGCAGTCTGTAGCAATGTGAAGCAGAGATATCATATTGAACGTTAGGTAAGTAGCTGTGGGGGTTAGTAGGATGTCATTCTTGAAACCTGCATAGCAGGTTCGCTGCGAGCGCAGCCTGACAGAAACGTTGATTGGCGCAACCTGACAGAAACCTCAATTGGGAATCGCGCTGTGCTGGTCTGTGCAGCACACTTGATTGGCGCAACCTGACAGAAACCTCAATTGGGAATCGCGCTGCGCTGGTCTGTGCAGCACACTTGATTGGCGCAACCTGACAGAAACCTCAATTGGGAATCGCGCTGCGCTGGTCTGTGCAGCACACTTGATTGGCGCAACCTGACAGAAACCTCAATTGGGAATCGCGCTGCGCTGGTCTGTGCAGCACACTTGATTGGCGCAACCTGACAGAAACCTCAATTGGGAATCGCGTTGCGCTGGTCTGCGCAGCGCACAGCGGGCAGACCTGCAGTGAGCAGTTACCCTCACTACAGGTTCCCTAGCTTGATGCAACTTATATAATAACAAGCAGGCACTCTACTACACAAGTGAAGAAGGTTGCAGCTCTGTAGCAGCTTCTACAGACGCTTATCGCGTTGCAGTCGCCCGAATTTTCATCTTCGTTTTACGAGGGTCCAACGTGCCGGCCTAACCCTAACCCCCAGCCCCATTACTGGTTAGTAGTTCTCCTTACACAAACAATACCCTATCAATACATCTCTCTATAAAACATATCCTATAATTGTATTTCACTACTTTTCTATACTTAGTTATATTTTTCTTTCTTTCCTCTTACTAATCTATGTTAAAATAGTACTTTTTAAAAGTACTATAATATAATTACCTCTTTATATAGTTTACTTATCTACTACTAATATTACTAACTCTATTATAGAGAATTATAATACTTTAACAACTCTAAGTATTTATATATAGTACTTTTTATTAATTATATAGTATAAAGTTATTTTTCTTATTAATACAAAATATCTTACAACCTAATTTATTTAATAATATATAACTTAAAGTAAAAAAATACTCTAAACTATATTTTTTTCTAGTTTTAAAAAAGAATATATAATATAGTAATCTCTTTTATAAATACTAGCTACTTAAGAAAAGAGTTCTATAAGGTTCTAGAATCTTAAAGGTTATTTAGTAATCTCTATATATATAGGTTTATAAAGTACTATAAGACTAAGAGTCTATAAATTAAAAGTATAGACTTAGATAAAAATTAAAACTAAAATACTAATATCTACTTAAATTTTAGCTTCTATCTTAAAATAAACTAATACTATAAGAATTAAGAATAAGATATTATACCTTCTTAGTAAGGTAAGTTATATATAAGTTAGATTATAGGTTATAGTACTAAGATATAGTAGATTATATACAAGTTAGATAGTAAGTTACTATATTAAGATATAGTAAGTTATATACAACTTAGGTTGTAAGTTACTATACTAAGATATAGCAAGTTATATATAAGTTAGGCTGTAAGTTACTATACTATAATGTTATAAGTTATATATAACTTAGGTTATAAGTTACTATACTAAGACGTAGTAAGTTACATGTAAGTTAGGTTATAAGTTACTATACTATAATATTATAAGTTACATATAACTTAGGTTATAAGTTACTCTGCTAGAATATAGCAAGTTGTATATAACTTAGGTTGTAAGTTACTATACAATAATACTGTAAGTTACTATACTATAATGTTGTAAGTTATATGTAACTTAGGTTGTAAGTTACTCTGCTAAGATATAGCAAGTTGTCTGCAACTTAGGTTATAAGTTACTCTACTAGGATATAGCAAGCTATATATAAATTAGGTTGTAAGTTACTATACTATAATATTATAAGTTATATATAACTTAGGCTATAAGCTACTCTTCTAGAATATAGTAGGTTATATATAAGTTAGGTTATAAGTTACTATACTATAATATTATAAGTTATATACAACTTAGGTTGTAAGTTACTCTGCTAGGATATAGTAAGTTATATGCAACTTAGGTTGTAAGTTACTCTACTAGGATATAGTAAGTTATATGTAAGTTAGGTTATAAGTTACTCTTTTAGGATATAGTAAGTTGTATATAAGTTAAGTTATAGATATATAAAATTATAAATTATAAGACTATAAGTAGTAAATATATAAATTAAAAGTTAAAATATTATAATATAAGTTATATATAAAGAGTACTATAAGTAGCTAAAATAGAAAGTTATAAGTTATAGGACTAGATTATAAGTTATATATAAAGAGTACTCTAAGTTATATATATATAAAGTTATAAGTTACTAGACTAGAATATAAGTTATAAGTATATAGTATAGTAAGTTATTAATATATAGAATTATAAATAATAAGTCTATACTATAAGTTATAGGTATCTAGTGTTGTAAGTTACTAGAGTAGGCTATAAATTATAAGTATATAGTTCTATTAGTTGCTAGACTTTATTATAGATTATAAGTATCTAGTATATAAATTAATAAGCTACTAATATAATATAATATTATATATTAATTAATATATATATTATAGATTATATTTTATTATTATATCTTTATAACACCTACTAGAAGCTTTATCTATATTATAAACTAAGTAGCTTAGTTAGTAATCTAGATCTTAAATTCTATAATAACCCTATTAGCTAGCTTAGTATTAGTTATAGTTATTTAGAGAGAGACTCTTATCTACTAAACGCTTTATCTACTAATAGCTTTAGGAGTTTTAGATTAAAGAGAGCGTGTTACTAAATCTAACTTATATTCTCTTCTGCTATTACGTTGGCTCTCTTCTAGTCTACTTACTACAAGAGACGTGCTGTAGCGCGTTAGTGTTATCTATCTAACCTATAGTTAAACGCTAAGGTTAGCAGTTGTAACACAACTACTACTGTGCGTTGCTGCTGCTGGCGACAACAAAGTCATCGCTACTGCCCTGCTCCCTGCTACCTGCAGGCCAGCCAGAGCTGGTATCTGCACTATTGTTGTCTCTACCATCGTCGTCTCTACTATTGCTGTCTCTACTATTGCTGTCTCTACTATTGCTGTCTCTACTAAAGCTGTCTCCCCTAAAGCTGTCTCTACTAAAGCTGTCTCTACTAAAGCTGTCTCTACTATTGCTGTCTCCCCTAAAGCTGTCTCTACTAAAGCTGTCTCCCCTAAAGCTGTCTCTACTATCGCCATCTCTACTAAAGCTGTCTCTACTATTGCTGTCTCTACAGAAGCTGTTATTGTTGTTAATACCAATAGCACATCTATACACAGCCTCTTTGTTAAGCTAGATAGAGTAGGTAGTGCTGCTGTTCTCTTGGTAGAAGGCTTTAAGGTGTTCCTAGACAGGGAAGTTAGCTAGCAGCTGCTAGTCCTTAATGCGTCTGTTGTTTATAGCTAGGTTAAGGACAGAGTTGTTCTTAACGCACTAGTGCTAGGCCTTGTAGTAGGTAGTGGCGCAGTATAGATTGCCCCTGCCCTTGCCTTTAAACAAGGCCTCTACGCTCACTAGATTGCTAATAATAATAAGCAGATCCTCTATATAGCTGTTAGCAAGGAGCTAGTAAGTGTCCTTGCAGGTAAAGCTAAGGGCGCCTAAGATAGTAGTACAGTAGAAGATGCACTTCTTCTAGGCACTCTACATCTTGTTAATAGTAAAGATGTTAACTTCGCTAAGCTGCTTGCTAAGCTAGAACTCTTTACTGTCCTTAGCGTGTGCTAACAACTAGTTACAGTAGAGGTTAATAATGTAGCAATAGGTAGCAACCTAAGTAATATAGGCAGCGATAATGCTAATATCCTGGCTGTAGAAACCACAACGCACCTTAGTGCAGGCGCAGGCTATAATCTTGCAGATAGTAGAGACAACAGGGACTACGTAGGCGTTGTTGTAGCGCAACTTAGTAGTAGGGAGAACCTTAGTTGTGCTGTAGAGCTTTATAAAGACAACGCGCTTGTCTAAGTAGAAGATGTTCCTAGCGCACTTGGTTGCTGTAAGAGCAGCAGGACAGGTAGCAACGCTAGCAGCTACGCTTATGCAGCTGCAAGGGTAGACGTAGTTAATAAGGTTAATAATATCCTAGTTTAATTAGTGCTGCTCCTATAGCCAGACAGTGAGCATGCCAGTAAGCACCTAGCGCTAGAAGACAGAGACGCTCTTCTACTGCCTAAACAGGTGGCTCTGCGCGTTGCAGCTGAGGACAGGAGGGGTTAATAGATGTTACCAAACAGGACGTAGGGGATAGGAGGACTAGGATAGATCTTAAGCAGGCTGTTGCCCTTGTTATATAGATAGGCAAAGACAAGTCTAGCCACAACTCCTATCTTATTAATCTTACTAGCCTTGTTATACAGGACAGTAAACAGTTACTAGAGGGTGTGTGCGTAGGTCTAAGAAGTAACGTTAGAAGTTATATAGATAACAACAGCTATCTTAGTAAGCTCCTTAACAATAGCATTAGCTGTGACTATTAGCGCGTTATAGTGCTCCTAGCCTATCTCTCTACCCTTGCTAAGGGTTTTAAGCAGGGCGCAGAAGTCCTAGTACTTAGTAGAGGGGGCTGCGATCTTGTGTAGCTGCCTAGTAGCATTGTTAGGAAAGCCTGCGCGATAGAGGATCTAACAACCCTTAGAGAGGTGCTTAAGCTACAGGCGCTTGTTAAAGCTGTTCTGCAACGTAGGGCCTTGCATAAAGGGACCCTGCACGCAGACAGCAGTAATAAGGTCCTAGACAGATATAGGTATAGGGCTGCAGCTAAGCTTAGCCTTAAGGTCTACTACGTCTTTAACCTAGCTAGCCTTATCCTTATTGTAGTATAGCAGGCGCTGGTCCTTTAGCGCCAGGGCGCAAGCTTCCTCTACGCGCTAGCAGTAGACGTACTTCTTAGTAGCACCTATGTAGCAGTAGATAATAATAACAGGCTTGCTACTAGCGCTAAGCTGCCTGCGCTTACTCTTATAGGCCTTGTTAATCTTGGTAGTAAGGTTGTTAAGCTGCTTGTTAATAGGGGAGAGGACCTACAGTCTGCAGATTGCCTTGTCCCTGCTGTTGTCGCTGTACAGACAGCGCAGGCAGTACTGCAGCCTGCACAGCTAGATAAGCATCTTAGACTTACTAACGCTGCTAGGGCCCTGTACAAGGGTAATGCTGCCCTTTATAGCGCGCAGAACGTAAGGGAAGATTTGCTGCTCTAGGCTAAGATTCTCCTCTATACAGACTAGCTCCCTCTAGATGTTAGTATTAGCGAGGATGTTACTTAGCTAGCTGAAGTAGTTAACGTTAGTAAGGTAATAGAGGTTGTTTGCAAGCAGCAGCTGGCGCTTGCAGTAGAAGGTAGTGCTGCTAAGGTACAGGTAGTTAAGGGTGTTAATAGCTTGCTTTACGCTAACCTAGGGCTCGCTCTCGCAGACGTAGCACTTAATACTAGGGAGCGTGGCTATAGCTGTAAACATAGCCTCTAAGGAGCAGTAGTTAATAGTGTTAATAGTGTGCACGCTAACTACGAGCTTAGGCTCTTAGTAGAAGCTGTTGCTAAGGTAAGGGCAGTAGGCAAAGCTAGTAAACTGTAATGCCTTAGCCTAGCTAAAGGAGCTAGTTACGTTAAACTTCTAGTCCTTGTCCTTGCTTGCGTCTAGCCCTATAAGCTTAATATAGACTACAGCACCCTTGCAGAGGTGCGTGTCTAGAGGAGCGTCTAGCTGCGCGTAGTACAGCTGCTTGCTACTACTAGGGAAGGTAGCGAAGTAGATGCTAGTTAGGACGTAGCTCTTAGCCTTAATGCCCTTAAGCTTGTAGATAAGGTTATAGTAGTAGATAGTTATGTACTCCTCTATGCTTACAAACGCGTAGCGCTTGTAGATCCTAAAGCTAGTAGGACAGTCCTCTGCCTGCATCTCTTGGCCCTTCTGTAGGTTAATCTTGCTGCCCTTCTACTACTAGTTAAGAGGGCTAGTCTTGTGCTGCTCTATTATGCTAGAGTAGACGCTCTAGGCGCAGTCTACCTTGTTAGTAGAGCAGATAGCAAAGAAATTAAGCGTAATAATATTGTTGCTAGTAAGCATGTTATAGATAGCAGTAAACTTAGGCTGCAGCGCGCTAAACTAGGCGTTAGAGAATATAAACAGGCTAAATAGGGGATAAGGCAGCGCTAAGTCTTTGCTAGCGCCTTTAACCTCTACGTCTATTGCCTTGCCCTTGCCCTTGCCCTTGTGTCTAGGCGCTGCTGTGCTAACGCGTATCTAGATATAGACAAGCACTACAGCGTTACTAACGTAGCCCTGTATAACTGCTACCTACTTAGGACTTACGTGCTTAGCAAAGGCGTCTGCTGTAGGGTTAATAACAGCGGCGTTAAGGCTAGTAGTCTTCTCTTAGAAGTTAGCGCTAGTAAAGGAGAACTAGGCAGCCTAGTAGTTATACCTGTCTTTAATATACAGCTTATTGCTTACAAAGTAGCCCTTAAGCAAGAAGCTAAGTAAGGAGATGTAGTTAGGGGAGAGGACTAACTATATCTTAATAACAACGCTGCTGTTAGGTAGGCTGTTGTTAATGCCCTTAGGCAGCTTAAGCTTCTTGTCCTTAGGTGTCTATACAGGTGTCTTAGCAGGCGTTCCTTTAAACAAGCTACTTTTGCCTCTAGGGACAGGCTTCTACGCAGAGGGCTCTAAGGCCTTGCTAGGATTAGCCTAGGGCTTAATTGCAGGAGGCAGTCTAATAGGGCCAGCTATATAGTTAGTAAGGACGTGCTTAAGTGTGCTGTAGTTAGTGCACGCGTTTAAGTTAGCGCTAGTTGTCTTGCGACTACGTAGAGGGCACTGCCTAGATTAGTAACCTAGCTAGTAGCATAAGTAGCAGGTAGCTAACTGCAAGCAGTTGCGCGCAATATAGCCTACCTTGCAGCAGTTAGTGCACAGGACAGAGGGGCATTCTGCCTTCTAGTGGCTAGGCTTGCTGCAGTTGTTGCACGTCTGGAGTTTGCGCTTGTCTAGGCAGTCCTTTGCAATGTAGCTGGTGAGTGCGCACGTGTTGCACGTCTTTATAAGCCTCTAGCCTAGGGCAGCAATCTAGCTAAGCTTAACAGCAGCACAGGTGCCTGCCTAGACAATAAGCACGCTGCAGAGGAAGCGCCTATCCTTAGTGCTAAAGTTAATCTCCTTGGTGTAGTAGTGGAGAGCTGCCTTGTCTGCTATAGTAATAGTAGTGCAGTAGATAGTGCAAAGTAGACTAGGCTTGTGGTTAGTAGGCGACCCTAGCAAAAAGACAGAGGGTAAGACTTACATAGTAGGCAGAGCCTTTAGAATTAACAGCGTAAGGAGAGCTAAAAAGGAGGACAGTGTAAAGAGCAAGAGCGTAGGGGAGAGAGAGAGAGAGAGAGGGGTGTTGTTGTAGTAGTTGTAGGTAGAGGTAAGGTTAACTTTGTTTAGTAGGCGACGCATTTGCTCTGTCTCCTAAAATAGATAGTAGCAGAGCCTGCAACTGCTAGAGTTTAAAAGTTAGCAAGCTACGTCTTTGCTGGTAGGGGAGAGCAAGAGAGAGCTAAATAGAGTAAGAGAGAGCTAAATAGAGCAAGAGAGAGCTAAAAAGAGCAAGAGAGAGCTAAAAAGAGCAAGAGAGAGCGAGAGAGAGGGGGATTTAACAGAGGAGACTACCTATAGTAGTTTAAGTACTGCAAGACTATCTATAGCTTGTAGCAGGCTAGGGTAAGAGAGTAAGAGGTTGCTTTAGATCACGCAGGGGATTAACGCTAGCGCTGTTCTTGCTACCTATTGTTGTAGTAGAGATAACTCTCTGCCTCTACTCTGCACTGTAACTGCTCTATGGCTTAACGCGTGCTGCTCTATATCTTAACGCCCTAGCCTACAGAGGTAGGCTAGGCTAGGTATTCCCCTCTGTAAACATCTGCTCCTCTCTCTGCTACTGTAACGCGCGCTAACACGTTACTATTAAAGTAATCTTCTATACGCCTCTGCCTTTTCTCTCCTTTTAGCTTCTTGCTGCCTCGCCTCTTCGCCCCTAAACGTCTTACCTACAGCTCTGCACACGCAGACTAGGAAGAGGATTGCCTGTTTTCCTTGTGTGCCTAGCTGAGATGCAGGCCGCTGCTATGTGCAACGTACTAAACAAGGCAAGTAGACAACGTACTGCGCTAGTTGCTCTACAACGCAAGTTACTACTAGCCTACGTAACTTGCTGTGTTCTGCAACTTGCCCTACCTTACAACTTACTGTGTCTTGCAACTTGCCCTATCTTGCAACTTGCTGTGTCTTGCAACTTACTGTCTTGCAACTTACTAGGCAATCTAAGCGTTAACTGCCTATTTACCTTAACTAGCACGTAACGCTTTCTTATCTTTACTTTACTACGCAGCTAGTGAAAAATTGCGCAGCTAGGCCCTAGTTACACACAACTAGCACCTAGACGCAAAACAACGTAAGTTACAGTATTGTCTCTCTCTCTACCTACTACTACTACTACTACTACCTCTACTACTGCTACCCTATCCTAGCACGCCCTAGATACAAGCTCTTACTATAGCAGCAGCCGCTCTGTTAACAACACAGCCTACTTAGTTGTTAACTTTTAACTACACTGTGCCTAAAAACAGCTAGATTGTAACTGCTAACGCGTACACTAGCTTTAGCCTAGACTACAAGAAAATATAACCTAAACTAGCTAGTTGTCTTAAGGAACTTGTTAGGGACTACTACTCTAACGCGCTGACGCCTTAGGCTTAAATTACTAACTCTGTAACCTAGCGCAAGCTTGTAGACAATGTGTACCCTTAGGTCCCTAAGTTTGCTTCTGTGCCTAACGCTTAGAAATACGCAGCTATAAAGGCTATCTGCAAAGCTATTATAAGCACCCTTTGCCGCTCTTAGCCTAATAAGGATAGTAGAGAACTACGCTGCTGCTAACGCTAGCGCAAGGACAAAGAGAGAGAGCATAGTAGCAGCAACAGCCGCTCTTGCAAGCGCAGCACTAGCTTACCCGCTCTAGATAGTAGGGGTAACACTACTAAGCGCTCTATGTCCTGTACTGCACCTCTCTCTAGCTTAACCTACAGCTACGCGCTCTCTACTCTATACCTCTACAAGGTGTCTAATAGACAGCTTAATACTAAGGTAACCTCTATGCCCTGCAGCAGCCTGGTAGTTAGACCTACTAGCACTATCCTACTAAAGAGCCTACAGGAGCAGGTGTACGCCTTCCACAGCAATAACTCTAGTTTTAACTACTCTAAGCCCTGCACAAAGGCGCTCTACCTCTCGCCCTAGCACAACCAGGAGGACCCTATTAAGACGCAAGCAGCGCTGGACAGAGTACTCTAGTTAATGCCTATAGTAGGCAGTATCTACCTTACTATTGCCCTAGTTGTTAGGAGCAGCGTCGTTAAGACAGAGGGCGAGCCCTAGCCTAGTAGTTCTTCCCTGTTCCCTGTTCCTCTTACATCCTAGCTAGAGATAAGCCTAAACGACCTATTTAACCCTAGTGCAGGAGCTTCCTGCTGTGCTACTATATTAATACACAGTAAACAGGCTCCTAATATAGTGCAAAGTGTTAAAGTTAACCTAGCTGCCTACGTAAAGACGCTAGGCTTGTCTGTTAGACATAGCCCTAGTCTGTTACAGCAACTAGACTCTAACCTAGCAGCGCTAAAGCCTGTTGTAAACAAAGGAGCAGACCCTACCTAGCTACTGCTGTCTTCCTCTGCTATAGCTAACCCTATTAATCTGCTGCTGCTGCAGGCTATCTCACCGCAAGTTCAGCAAGAAGACAGCAACTTGCTGCCTATAGAGCAAGAGGCACTAGTTGTACACCCTACCTAGCTACTGCTATCTTCCTCTACTACAGCCAACCCTATTAATCTGCTAACGCTGCATGGAGCAGCGCTAGACACATACATAGAAGATGCGCTACTACTGCAGGCTAGCTTACCGCAAGTTTAGCAAGGAGACAGCAACTTGCTGCCTATAGAAGAAGAGGCACTAGTTGCACACCCTACCTAGCTACTGCTATCTGCCTCTGCTACAGCTAACCCTATTAATCCGCTGACGCTGCATAGAGCAGCGCTAGACACATATATAGAAGATGCGCTGCTGCTGCAGGCTAGCTTGCCGCAAGTTTAGCAAGAAGACAGCAACTTGCTGCCTGCAGAAGAAGAGGCACTAGTTGCACACCCTACCTAGCTACTGCTGTCTGCCTCTGCTACAGCCAACCCTATTAATCTGCTAACGCTGCATAGAGCAGCACTAGATACACACATAGAAGATACGCTGCTAGTTACACCTACAGAAGATGCGCTGTTAGACACAAGTATAAGAGAGGCGTTGCTGCTGTAGGCTAGCTTACTGCAAGTTTAGCAAGGAGACAGCAACTTACTACCTGTAGAAGAAGAGGCACTGGTTGCACACCCTACCTAGCTACTGCTATCTGCCTCTGCTATAGCCAACCCTATTAACCTGCTAATGCTGCATAGAGCAGCGCTAGATACACACATAGAAGATGCACTGCTAGTTACACCTACAGAAGATGCGCTGTTAGACACAAGCACAAGGGAGGCGTTGCTGCTGTAGGCTAGCTTACTGCAAGTTTAGCAAGGAGACAGCAACTTGCTGCCTATAGAAGAAGAGGCGCTAGTTGCAGCTAAGGTTAAGCAGCTACTCTAGGTAGAGCTGCTTAAGTAATAAGTAACCTAACTGTAGGTTAATAAGGCTGCGCACTAGCTAGTTAGCAACAAGCTGTAAGACGCAGATGTGTTTATATAGCTATTCCTAGAACCTAGCTCGCTGCAAGACCTACAACAAATTAACCAGCTGCAGCTACTTGCAGAAGAGGCCTTACAAGCTAGTGCGCAGCTCTACGCAGGATAGCCTAAGGGCGTTAATAGCTGTAGCAATAACCCTAGCAATAGCTGTGTTAATAACTCTGTTAATAACAGCGTTAATAACTCTGTTAACAATAGCGTTAACAACCCTAGCAATAGCTGTGTTAATAACTCTAGCAGCCACGTCTAGGTTAACAACAACAACAACCCTAAAGATATTGTTAAGGGAGAGCTGTCTTAGCAAGGACGTAAGGTTAGGCGTTTCTACTACAACTATAATTATAATAATTACAACAATAATTACAATAATAATTACAACAATTACAATAATAATTATAATAATAATTACAACAATAATTACAACAACAATTACAACAATAATGCCCTTAACAGCTACAACAGTAACAATAATAATATTGTAGTTTTTAAGAGTAAGGACAAGTATAAACTAGATAATAGCCTTAACAAAAAGAGAGTAACGCAGCAGCTGTTGCTAACCTCGCCTAGAAGTAGGCAATAGAGAATGCTAGGACGCAGACAGCTAGCATTGCATTACAGAAGGAAGCCTAAGTAAGTAGCAGCGCGCTGCTAACATGTTCCTCCTTAGCCTATCTAACCTACAGCCTAAGGATAGCGCTCTTAAGGTCGCCCTGTCTAAAAGAGTTAGTTAGAACACAGACCTTACGCTCTTCCCCTACTAGTATATAGGCGCAAGTAAGCTCTATTAAACAGCCTTTAGACAGTTAAAATCTAGCATACTTGCTAACAAGATAGGCCTTAGTAAGATAGTAATAATAATAGTTGCGCACAATATTAACTACAGGAGCGTTGCTTGTAAGCACAACGCGAAGGTCCGCCCTAGAACTATAGCTAAGCAGAACCTGTTGCAGTAGCCGCCCTAGGACGCTAACAGCCTTGTTAATAGTATTGCGCCTAAGGTAGGCGCAACGTTTATCTCTGCTAGCGCCTTAGGCATTAAGGTCTAGGCTAAGATGTTCTAGATGCTATACAAGGACAGCCTCGCAAGTAACTATTTTAAAAAGAAGTAGAGGCTAATTATAGTAATCCTTTACAAAGAGGGAAAGCAATAGGTAGCTAAGTACAGCAATAGGCTCCTAGGCCTACGCGACTCCTTAACAGACAAAGAGTAGGTAGAGGTAATACCCTAGCCTAACTAGGACAACAACGCCTACGTGTCCCTTACTAAGATAGTAGTTAAGGATAACATTACGTTTAGTAAGTAGCATAGACCTAGCAAGTGGCCTAACAGCCTAGGCGCGTTGCTGACAGAGCCCTCTCCTACTAGTACCTGCTTTATTATTGTTAGCACGAACAAGGTCTAGTAGAAGAGACTTAGCTGCACGTAGTCTAAAGACAAGGCAACTAAGTATAAGGACTACAAGCTGCTCTAAAACGCTGTTATTAAGAGATAGAAGAATTAGCGCGCTATAAAACAACTAATTGCTACGCAGCTAGTAGCCTGCGTGTTCTAGGCAAATTAGGTTAAGATAACCTTTAGGGTCCTATGCAGGCAACAAGGAGGAGGACGATTACTAAGCTAGACCCTAACTACCCTTTAAAACTAAGATTGCGCGTTGTAACTATAGTAGTTAACCTTTGCTTTAGCTCCTTGTAGTTATTAACAAGTTACACGCCTAAGGCAGTGCCTAGACCCTAATGTACATTAAGATAATTAGACTCTTCCTTAATCTTGCTAAGGACCCTAAGCATATGCTAGGCGTTATTGCTATTACTAGCATAATCCTCTCTAACAGTATTAGCTTAGCGCTAACCTTTGCAGACCTAGTTATGTCCTATATTAGCGTTAAAGGGTCTACGCATCCTAGAGTGCGCGCTCTAGAAGGCCTTAACGCCAAGAGCTCCTTTGCAGCCTAGAACTTAGTTCTAAAGGTATATAGGGCAGCCTAGAAGGCAAAGATAGCGCGTAAGAAAAGGAACGCTAAGATTAAGGCAACTCTCTACAAGGCCCTAGACAAACCTAAAGCTAAGGCTGTGCTTACGACCTTTGCGGCTATCCTCTAGTTCTTTATTATTGCCTGCACTCTCTTGTCTTAGGACCTATAGGGTAATAAGCTAAACGTTATTAACGCTATGCTAACAGTAAGCTTAGTTGCTATCTACTACAGCCTAGAGGTGTTTAAGCGCGTAATCGCAGCAGAGAACAGAGTTAGGTCTGCAGTAGAGAAGAAGTAGAAGGAGGCTAAGGAAACATAGGTGCTAAATAGCTTACTAACTAGGCACAAACCTACACTAGTAGCGCTTAGCTCTGCAGATCCTGCTGCCTTCTACGTCGCGCGCATAGTAAGCATCTTCCTAAGTATTAAACTTGCGATTGTAGCGTAGGATTGCACACGCTCTCTAGGCAAGCTTAAGGTGTTTAACAACAGCCCTAAGGGGGTAGAGCTGCAACCTTGGTTTAGCTAATATAGTGCTACAGGACGCGCTAAAGACTAAGAACAGCATCTACAAGTTGTTTATCTAGAAGATAGCTAATGCAGCTTGCGCTAACTTAGGCAAGGTTAACTATATTGTTAAATTAATTAAACAGCTGCGCAAAGAGACTACAACCTACTATACAGAGAAGGGTCTAAGCGTTAACTACTAGAGTAAGTATCTCCTTGCTACTAACATACGCCTAGCCTGCGCTCTTATCTAGTGTTTCCTTATATAGAAGTATTTGCTGCAAGCAGTTGCAATAGTAGCTAAGGAAAGAACTAATTAACTACGCTTGTTACGTAGCAGCGCTTCTAGGACAAGGATAGAGGGGTTGTTGCTAACAACTACTACATTAGGGTTGCAGCGCTAGGTATAGTCTGCTAGTTAGTAACGCTTGTTAAGGGCCACGTAATAGAGGGCCTTAAGCTACCTAATAATATTAACATTAAGCAGCAGTTTAAGAAGCGCAAGCACTAAATCAGCTAGACAAAGGACTGCAGGGTAATTTAGATAGTTATAAGCAATCTAGACCTAAACAAGAGCACTATTAAGCAGGAGGTTGTCTTTTATAACTAGCTAAAGGCCAACGCTATGCAAACAATCTATGCTGCACCTGCTGTTCCTGCTGCGTTAACGCTAGAGGAACTAATTGTAGTTAATAGCAAGACTAAGTAGTAGTAGTGTTAGGGGCAATAAGAGCATAAGTAGGCGTTACGCGCGCCTTAAGAGCAACAGCCACAGCTATATTAGGCAGCTAAGCACCTCCCTCTAACAATATAATAAAACAATCCTTCCTGTCTTCTCTATACTGCGTGATGTGTGCCTGCTTAAGCGTAACGCTCTAGGTTTAACGCCTTAGTGCTAAGGTTAGTGCCTAACACGTAGGTGCGCGGTCCTTTAAGTTAGATGCTAGCTACCTGTAGTAGTACTTGTTGCTAAGAAGCAGTAAGTTGCGTTGCAGAGAAGCAGTAAGTTACGTTGCAGAGAAGTAGTAAGTTGCGTTGCAGAGAAGCAGTAAGTTACGTTACAGAGAAGTAGTAAGTTGCGTTGCAGAGAAGCAGTAAGTTGTGTTATAGAGAAGTAGTAAGTTGTGTTGCAGAGAAGCAGTAAGTTGCGTTGCAGAGAAGCAGTAAGTTGCGTTGTAGAGAAGTAGTAAGTTGCGTTGCAGAGAAGCAGTAAGTTGCGTTGCAGAGAAGTAGTAAGTTATATAGGAGAGAAGTAGTAAGTTGCGTAGGAGAGAAGCAGTAAGTTGCGTAGTAGATAAATAGTAAGTTAGATTGCAGAGAAGCAGTAAGTTACGTTGTAGAGAAGTAGTAAGTTACAGAGTAGATAAATAGTAAGTTAGATTATAGAGAAGTAGTAATTTATGTTATAAAGAAGTACTAAGTTATATTAAAGATACTACTAGTAGTTAATAAAGATTTAGCTATTCTTTTTATAATATTAAGTTCTTCTATTTTATAACCTTATTAGAACTTTTACTAAAAGTAAATAGTAGAACCTACTAGTAGATTCTATAATCTATAAGTAGATTATTATTATAGATATTTATACTATTTAAACCCTAGTTAATCTATCTAATAGATTACTAAACCTTTTAGTCTATATAGCTAAGGTAGGTTTAAGCTAAGCTCTTATAATTATTTTATTATTTATATCTATTTTAATAAGAAGTACCTTTTCTTTTTATTATAGGTAGATATCTACTTATTTATATAAAACTATCTAAGTCTTAAAGTAATAGTCTAGTAGACTAAAAGATATATATATAGAGTAAATATATTTCTAAGTTTAGATAAAGTTTATATTTTATATTATTATATACTATATAGATAAGCTATAGATTATATATAGCTATCTTCTATAAAAGATTTAATAGTAGATATCTATTATCTATATTTATAGTTAGAGGCTAGTATTAGCTATTTTAGTAGCTAGTAACTTCTATATAATATAGCTACTTTATCTCTAGAATATCTACTATAAGATTATATACTTTATTAAAACTTAATACTTATTATATTATAAGGCAGACTTTATAAGTATAAAAGTAGTAATCTAGTAAACTAATAGATTTAAAAGTAGAGTAAATAAAATAGCAGATAAGGTGCTATAAGAGTGTAAGAAAGAGGCCTACTTATAGTAGTAGGGCCTATACTATCTACTAGTAAAGGTAACAGCGTTACTAGTAAAAGGTAAGGTAAGTAACAGAAGGTTCTGCTAGTAGGTTATAACATCTACTAGTAGATTATACTACTACTAGTAGGTTAAACTATCTTACCTTTAGTAGAAGTTCTAATATATACCCCTCCTATAAAATAGTAAAGTCCCTTAAGCTAAAAAAGATAAAATAAGTAGTAAAAAAGTAAGAAA
The DNA here is from genome assembly GCA_026119515.1 of Ascochyta koolunga. Taxonomy (NCBI): domain Eukaryota; kingdom Fungi; phylum Ascomycota; class Dothideomycetes; order Pleosporales; family Didymellaceae; genus Ascochyta; species Ascochyta koolunga. Next base: position 53,960 of record JANLCG010000021.1, read on the forward strand.
AGTAAGAAGATTAGGTTAAAATAATACTTTTAGTAGTAAAATAGTAGTTAGTATAGAATAAAGAGATATAGTTTATATAGTATTATATAGGTCTCCCTAGATTCTTATATAAAAAACTAACCTCTAAGATTTTTCTACTATATAAACTCTATAGTATAAAAATTATACCTCTAGCTACTTAGAGTATATATAAGAGAGTAGTGTAAAATTAAATATAATAATTAGACACTTATAAGACTAGGATTACTAGTAGATTAGAGGTAGGTCTACTAGTAATTAAGGCTTAATACTTACTAAAATATACTTAATATAGTATATTAAGGCTTAATGTTTACTAAAATATAACTAATATAGTACACTCTAGCTACCTTTAAGCTTCTACTAGCTTTATAATATAGTAACACTATAATTATAATAGTTAAAGGGAACTTTACTATACTAGTCTTAACTAGAGCTACTAAAAGGTTAGAGGACTTAAGATATAAAGGTAGAAGAAGTACTCTAATTTACTATTAAATAAAGGTAATATCTTATAAGTTAGCCTAGTACTTAAGCGTAGTATTATAGTTATTCCTAGTCTAATTTATATTCTATTAAGTTATCCTAGTTATTATTATATTTTTATCTATACTATACCCTTATAATAGGCTTAATTACTTACTATTAGCGTACTCTTAATAGAGACTTATTACTATAGGTACTAGATAGGTTATCTTAATCTAAGGTCTTATTAGTGTTATTATTAAAGCTAGCTTTGCTAGAGCTACTCTAGGCTAAGAAAGAGATATAATCTGTTAGTAAAAGGCTGTCTTAGTATAAAGTTCTATTAGAATTATTATTACTATCTAAGCTATCCTTATAGGAGAGGCTAGAGTCTAAGCTTAGATAAGGGTGCTGCTTAATATATCTAAGTATAAAGAATAGAAGTAAACCTTCCTTACTATAGTGTTTTACTTAGTACTACTATTTAGTAAAGTGTAAATATAAGAAAGGTGTATAGACTAGTAAGCTCCTAAGAGTTAAAGGTAGTACTGTAGCTTCTAGTAGAGCTATAAGGGACCTAGGCTAGATCTAGGAGTATTTAGGCGTAGTCTAGCTATTAAAGTAGGTTTTACTACTATTAGAAGGCCTAGATAATATTAAGTAGGTGTTTTATAATAGCTAGAGTAAGAGAGGGAGTAGTAGCTCTAACTATATTATTATCTAAGTATACTAGAAGGTAGTTTATTTTTAAAGGTATAGTAAGTTAAGTTATAATAGTTAGCTAGTTAATAGTAGAGTAGAGTAGCTAGTGCTTTAAAATAGAAGTAAGAATACCTAGTAAAAGGGCATAGAATAAAGCCTAGAAGGAAGTAAAATAAAGTAGTAAATAGCTAATAAATAAGGTAACACTAGACTACTTAGAAGGTGCTAAAATAAGATACTAGATTATTCTAAAGGTGCTTAAATATAAGAGGAAAGAAAGTACTAGACTACTTAAAAGGTACTAAGAATTATAGAAGTAGAGGTACTAGACTACTTAAAAGGCGCTAGTAAATTAAAAAAGAAGGTACTAGACTACTTAAAAGATATTAAAAGAAGGGAGGCACTAGACTACTTAAAAGGTACTAATAATAATAGAAAGACTAGTACTCTAAAACCTTATAAAAGTAATAATTTAGCCTACTAAATATTAAATAGGTAATCTATACTTAGAAAACGTGTAGGGGAGGCTAATTTATACTTAAAAATAGGTACTTACTACCTATACTAGTAGGGGATAGAGACTAAGAAAAGAACTCTAAATAGGGCTAATACTTAGTAAAGAGATAGTACACTAGACTAAAACTTTAGTACAACCTTAAGCAGTAGTAGCTAACTACTAGCTTAATAAAGGTAGAAGCCTAAGAGAAAGCTAAATTTTTAGCTATTAAGTCTACTATTATATAAGGTAGACTTTATAAGTATAAAAGTAGCAATCTAGTAAACTAATAGATTTAAAAGTAGAGTAAACAAAATAGTAGATAAGGTGCTATAAGAGCGTAAGAAAGAGGCCTACTTATAGTAGTAGGGCCTATACTATCTACTAGTAAAGGTAACAGCATTACTAGTAAAAGGTAAGGTAAGTAATAGAAGGTTCTGCTAGTAGGTTATAACATCTACTAGTAGGTTATGCTACTACTAGTAGGTTATACTATCTTACCTTTAGTAGAAGGCCTAATATATATATACTATATAAGTAGGTTATACTACTATAAAGCTCTTTTTTAAATATCTAGTATATAGTAGAGACTAATTAAGTATCTTACTAATATACTATAGATAGAGTTTACTAGTAGATTATAGATAGAGAGTTTTAGTATTACTATAAGACTTACTAGAAGGTAGGTTAGATAGTCTTACCTCTGCTAGAGACCTAATAGATAAAAGTGTTAGCAGAGATTGTAACTTGCGTTAACAGGATAGTAACTTACGTTAACAGGATAGTAACTTGCGTTAACAGGATAGTAACCTATGTTAACAGGATAGTAACTTGCGTTAACAGGATAGTAACTTGCGTTAACAAGACAGCAACTTACGTTAACAGGACAGTAACTTACGTGCTTGTTTAGATCTGTAGTATATACGTAAGTTACAAAAGTTAGTAATATAGACACGTGGACACAGCAAGCTATATAGCTAGATAGTGCAGGTTGCATACTTGTTAACTGCCTTGCTGCTATTGCAGAGATTAGCTAGCTAGTAGGCTAACGTGTCTAGCTTAAGGAGGAGGTCTAAGGAGTAACCTAGAGATCTGTCTTAGCAACTAAGCTAGCGCTAATCTCTCTAGGGAGGTACTTAAGCTAACCTTAGCCTTAGGTCCTTTATCTTATAGAGGGCGAAGATTCCCTTATAAGCACCTAGGCCTAGTATAAGGCATAAGCTCCTAGAGCCAGCGCAAGGGATAGCCTTTGGCGCTAGGGCGTTGCTAACGTGTAGTGTATTATCTAGGCGCAGGTAGGTTTAAGTAGAGAACGTTGCTCCCTACGCTGCTTGGCTCTACGCTAGTAGGTATTAGCAAGCTAGTCTCCTCTGCATAGGCTTGTATCTGTCGTAGCGTCGCTTCTATGTAGTAATAAGGCTAATAGTGCCTAGTGGAGGGCTGCGAGTTGCGTGGCTTAGTAGATCACGTGCCTAACTTGCAGCACTGCGCACCTGCAAGTTAGGCGGCCCTAAGCAGCACACAGCATTGCCTGCCCTAGCAACGCTAGATCTAACGCTGCTTAGACAACAACATCTATAACTACTGCGCAATAGCAGTAGAAGAGGGCTTTGGCGCCTACCTGCAAGAGACTGCTGTTGCAGAGGTTGGTTAGGCGATAGGACCCTATAAGGCAGGCCCTACACGTCTAGTTTAAGGAGAAGGCTCTATAGAGTAACCTAGGGATTTGTCTTAAGGGTCTAGCTGTTGCTAACCTCCTTAGGGAGGTATTTAGGTAGACGTTAACTGCAAGTTCCTAATGTTGTAGAGCGCTGGTTTCACTCTTATCTGCAGTCTAGTTAACTGTGATTGCTTTGTTAATGTTGTGCATAGATAGGTGCGTTTGCCTAGTATTCTCTAGGCGTGGTTAGAGATAGGCAGTAAGCCTTGCCTATAGGCTAGACTACCTCTACGTTAACTAGAGCGTAGCTGTCTGCAGCTTGCTTACGCGTAGTCGCCCTAGTGCTAACACCCCTCCTACTAGCCTTTAGCCTAGGGGGCCTATACCTATCACATAGGCTAGGGGGCCTCTAGTAGTAAGGTGTGGTGCTTGCTGCAAGGGCTGCTTAGCAGCAGGCTGCTAAGCTTCTTTAGGCAGAGCGTGTAGAGAGAGTTAAAGGACAATATTATATTATATTGCGTTACAGCGTCTTGCGTTAGATTACAGCAAGTTGCGTTAAAAAACAATATTAAGTTACATTTAATAATAGCAGCAAGTTACGTTTAAAGATAATAGCAAGTTATGTTTAAGGGGAATAGCAAGTTACGTTAAAAGATAGCAAGTTATATTTAATAATAGCAGCAAGTTACGTTTAAAGATAATAGTAAGTTATGTTAAATAATATAGCAAGTTATATTTAAAGATAATAGTAAGTTACATTTAAGGGGAATAGCAAGTTATATTAAAAGATAGCAAGTTACGTTTAAAGACAAGAGCAAGTTACGTTTAAAGGTAATAGTAAGTTATGTTAAATAATACAGTAAGTTATATTTAAAGATAATAGCAAGTTACGTTTAAGGGGAACAGTAAGTTACGTTAAAAGATAGCAAGTTATATTTAAAGACAAGAGCAAGTTACATTTAAAGGTAATAGTAAGTTGTGTTAAATAATATAGCAAGTTATATTTAAAGATAATAGCAAGTTATGTTTAAAGATAGCAGCAAGTTACATTTAAAGATAATAGCAAGTTGCATTTAATAATAATAGTAAGTTATATTTAAAGATAATAGCAAGCTATGTTATAAGGTAATAGCAAGTTACATTAAATACTAGTAGTAAGTTATGTTAAAGGTAATAGCAAGTTGCCTTTAAAGGTAATAGCAAGTTACGTCTAATAATAGCAGCAAGTTACGTTTAAACCTAATAGCAAGTTATATTTAAAGATAATAGCAAGTTACGTTAAATAATAGTAGCAAGTTACATTTAAAGATAGCAAGTTCTATTTAGGAATATAGGCAAGTTATATTAAGGACTATAGCAGGCTACGCTCTAAAAACAGCAAGTTGCGTCAAGAGGTCTAGCAAGCTTACCTACCTACTAACCCTACTAGATAACTACTGCTGCGTACATAATTAGTTACTGCAGCTATCTCTCTCTAGCTGTAGTAACTATCTATCTAGTCTACTGCTGCGTAGATAGGTTGTTGCTGCAGCTACCTCCCTACTAGCTATAGCAATAATGTATATAGTCTACTATTGCGCTGCGCCTAACGTTGCGCAAAGCAGAGCACTATTACTATCCTTAGGGTGTGTTAGTAGAGGCCCTTAGGCAAGTGTAGAGTAATTGTTACACACGCTATTGTAACAGTTAAGAACCTAACGCGTTGCTAAGACATAGCTGGTAACAGCTGTCTAGTGCCTTACTTGTAAGCAGGGCTTATGTATCTAGTTGCTCCTTAACACTTAAACTAGACAGGGGACTGCAAGTTACGTAACTAGGTAGGTTATATACCTAACTTACAGCACTGCGCACCTGCGTGTTAGCCTACCCTAGGCACTAGATAGCAACAGCTAGTAAGAGGTAGCAGCATTACCTGCTAAGACAGCCTTAGCCTAGACTAAGCTTGCTAGCACAGAACCTTAGGGCAATGCTAGCAGGTATGCGCTAACAGTTACCTTAAAGCCTTTATTACTAAAGCTAAGGCATACTATAATTAAGTGTACAAGCCTGCTAATAAGGAGAAGATACGTAAAGAGGAGACAGACCTTAGGGCGATGCTAGTAGGCACGTGCTAATAGTTGCCTTAAAGCCTTTATTACTAAAGCTAAGGCACACTACTATTAAGTGTACAAGCCTGCTAACAAGGAGAAGATCTAATAGTCCTCCTCTTTAACTATTAGATCTTCTCCTTGTTAGTAGGCTTGTACACTTAATAGTAGTTACTACTTACTGCTTCTACGCTCCTGCAACTGTGTTAAAGCCTGTTGCTGCTAGGTTTCCTCTACAAGGCGCCTACATCTCTGCCTACCTATTTGTATAGGAAGTGGCTTAGCCTGCTAGCGTTCTGCAGCCCTATTGTACAACGTCTACCTAGGACCTTTAGGATGCAAGCGTTGTTACTCTCTTTAACGTGCGCAAACTGCGCTGCTTAGGCAAGCAGCTATAGCCTGCAGGTAGCCTGCCTAAACATAAGCAACGCTGCGACGGCGTCTATAAGGTTATTAGGCACAAGCTAACACTCTCCCCCTAGGCGCAGCTGGAAGGCGCCCTAGACGCTAGTCTCTGCCTAGTAATTGCACACTACCTGCAGCGCACAGCAGTACTTGCAGCGCACATACTTGTCCTACTTAATCTACTTAAGCTACTAGTACTAGTCTCTTATACGCGCCTTCTGCGCGTAGTTAACATTAGGGCAGCTTGCCTAGGGATGTTGTTCTTTCTTAATAGACCTAATAATGCAAATAGGGCACCTGTCGCTCTAGAGCTGCAGCTGCTAGGCTAAGCGCTTAAGTTAGTAGGCTCTATCCTTAGCTAACTTCTGCGCCTTAGCGTTAAGCTAGCTCTGCTCTATAGCAAGGTTGGCTTTAAATTCGCTCCTCTAGCAGTCTGCCTTAGTAGGCTCCTCTTGCGGCTGCGTCTCCTGCAGATAGGTAGCGCACAGGTTGCACCTAGCTTCTCCTACCTTGCAGCGCTAGCAGTCTAGCCTTCTATCTATATGCTTGTTAATAGGGATTTGTTAGCACGCTTGCTCTGTTAGGAATGCCTTAGTAGGTAAGTCTATCTTGTAGGGCAGTGTTTCCTTATGCGTGCCTGCTCTAGTAGTCTACTACTCCCTTAGCACAAGGGACTTGCTAGGGAGCCCTAAGCGCCTAGCGTGGCTGCTCTCCTGCATATAGTCGCGCAGCTAGAAGCATATAGTAGTGTAGATTACAACGTAGACACTAGGTGCGTTAAGGCTAAGGCTAAGCATATTAGTTATAGTGCATAGCTTCTCCTTGCCTGCTATAAACGCGCGCACTATAGTCTACTTCTCCTCCTTAGTTGCTATGTTGCAGTAGTAGGCTATACAGCCTAGCAGCGCAGTAGTCTGCTTAGTAACTGCTATAGACAGGCAGTAGATAATAATCTGCGCCTTAGGGCTAAACTGCGCCTGCTTCTTAGCAACTAGGCGCGTTAGCGTGCTGTTAAGAGTGCTGCAGGCGTAGCCTACTACCTAGTACGTGATGTTAACATGCGTAGTTAGTAAGCAGCACACTATTAGCGTGCGCGTGTCTAGGCTAGCAGCCTATAGGAGCGCAGGTTATAGCGCAGGTAGTAGCGTTGCAGTTAGGTACACTAGCTAGGTGTCCTTGTCTGTTATCTCTGTTAGCTAGAGGACGTTAGGCTGCTACCTATTATTTAAGTTAAGAAGTATATAGCACTTATTAATAATAATATAGTTAAGCTAGCGTATTATGCACTTCTTGTTAAGGAACTAGCTAAAGTCTCTAGAGAGGGCGCCCTCTAGCGTAACAAAGATAATACGCGCCTAGTATAGTAGTCTCTCCCTATCCTAGCAGGCGTAGGGGATGTTAAGCTTCTTGTAGCAGTCCTATAGGTTGCTAAGCAGTGCGTTTAGTGGCCTAATAACCACAGTAACGCTGCTAGGCAATGCTACTGCTAGCAGCATAAACAGCACGCTCTTGCCTGTGCCTATGCCTATAACAATAAGCACATGCAGCTTGCGCTAGACTACTACGCAAAGGCTTTCCTCCTACTTACCTTAAAACTTAGTGTTAGGATTGCTAAGTAGGCGCCTTAGCTTGCCTATAAGGTCTACAGCAGCAAGCGTAGACTAGCGCTTTATAGCATGCGCCTGCTACTAGGCGTAGAACGCAGCACGCGCGCTAGGTAACATATTAGCGCTCTCCTACGCAGACGCAAACTGTAGAATGCAATACTAGTCTATACTAACACTGCAGAACTAATTACGCTTAGCTATAGTCTAGAAGGGCAACTCTAGCACAGAATAGCTGTAGTTAGTCTCCTTAGTCTACAGCGTGTATCCTAACTAGAGCGCGCGCGCGTTGCTGTTAGTCTAGTACTTATTCTAGTATAGCGCAGCTAGCTAGTTGCGTGTAGCTCCCTCCTAGGACAGCTTGTAGTAGATAGCAGGATAGGCGTAGCGCTATAAGCGCGTGCCTAGCGCAGCGCCTATATACTACTCTGTGTATTCTTGCAGCACGCGCTGTACGCAGTTAGTGCCCTAGTAGCTGTTAGGGTTAGCTAACGCAGGCTTGTCCTGCACAGAGGGGGCGCCTACATTAGCCCTATCTAACCTATTACTGCTGTTGCTGTTACTGTCCTTAGTGTTAGCGTTGCCCTATAGCGCCTCTAGCTTAGGCTCCTATATAAAGGCTGTTAGCTTACTTACGTAGTTGTATAGGGCCTATACCTTGTTAATAAAGGGCTGCGTAAGCCTAAGGAAGTAGACAACTAGCTTACTAACCTTGCAGGGGACGTAGTAGTAGATAGTCTTAACCTGCTTACTAAAGCTGTAGCCTTTGTAGTATATAGTAACAAAGGCAACTAGGCTAGCGTTAACGTACACGCCCTAGTTACCTAGGCCACTCGCGTTGTTCTTGCACTAGACTAACGTAATCTCTGTCCTGCAGGCAGGGGCTCTAGCTAAGAGGTGCACTAGCACAAAGAGGCCCTCCTTAAACCTGCATATAGCCTTTATGTACGTAGCAATAGCGCCCTTACACTACACCTTACTAAGGAAGAAGCACTTTATTAAGAGCGCCTTAACTAGCATGTAGTTAAAGAGCTAGTCCTTCTACCTGTTAAAGTTGTTGTTAGGGTAGTAGAGGAAGCTGTAGCTAGCTGCTATCTTGCCTAGCTAGTTAACTACGTCCTTTATAGACAGGGTTAGCAGCACTATAGTGCCTGTCTTTAGGAGGCTGTAGTTGTTAAGGCTAAGCAGCAGGACGTCCTCTAGCAGCTACTGCTGCAGCGTTGCGCACAGCCCCTTAAGTATACTACAAAGGTTATTAAGAGAGAAGCTCTGCCTGTCTATAAGGATCTTTTTGCCCTGCTATAACACAACACTAGGCGTGTTGCGCTGCTTTGCTAGGGTCTGCGCTAGGGTGCGCAGCTGCAGCATGTAGTTTATAGGGCTAACACTGCCTTAGTAGTTAGAGAGCTGTATAAAGCCCTTAGCTATCTTGCCTACTAGTATATGTATAGCAGGCGCCTTATTACAATCCTGCACCTTTATAGACAGGTGCTTATAGTACGCTATAAGGACTATAAGCGCCTTAGACGTAGTAATTAGGGCTAATAGGGTAGGTGCAAACTTGTAGGCAGCAGCTTATCTACTGCCTAGGTAGTTAGGCTTAAGGCTAAGGATAGTAACGCTGCTAACTAACGCGCTTTAATGCTTGTTGTTAGGCAGGACATGCTTAAGAAGGGACATCTACAGGCAGTAGCACTGCCTCTCTAGTCTCTACTGTTAGTTAGGGCTGCCTGCCTGCTTACGCGCTTTAGCGCAGAGCTAGTCTAGGGCAAGGGCCTACTTGCTAGTAAGCTGGTAGGGCCTATAGGCCCTAGTCCTCTACACGTAGCAGAGGATGCTAACAACCTTGCTGCTATACCTCTTAATAGTTTGCGCCTTATAATAGGCGTAAAAGGGCTTCTTGTTAGACTAGGCGCTAGTTTTGCGCTGCTTAATAAGCTTAAGCGTAGGGCAGCCTACAATCTAGCTGCAGCAGGTGTAGAACACTATGCAGATAAGCTGCTGCATAGCTTTGTAGGCAGCCCCTAGCGCACAATTATCCTTTACTAGGTTAGCGTCCCTATTATTATTACTATAGTTGCTATTGTTGCTATTGTTGCTATTGTTGCTGTTGTCGCTACTGTTGCTGTTGTTACTACTATTGCTGTTATCCTAGTCTTCTTTACTAGGTAGCAAGCAAGCACTTAGTAGGTCTACTCTTAGCAAGTTGCGTAGGTGCTGCGTCTATCTAGTAAGCTCTAGCTATAGGTTAGCCTGCGCGCAGCAGCCCTTGCAGATAGTTTAGTTCTAGGCAAGCGCCTTAAGTGCCTCTCTATAGAGCTAGCAGTTGTCTTATATCTTTGTTTAGAGCGTTGTAGTGTAGGGTACTATAGGCAGGGCGCGCACAGCAATGTAGGCAGGCTAGCTAGCAGCCCTAAAGAGTGCTTAGCAGGGCTAGCAGTTGCGCTACAGGCAGTTGCCTAGTTGCTTCTCCTTCTTGCGCGCATTGCCTCTGCGCTTCTGCTTATTAACCTACCTATGTTCCTCCTTACAGTAGGCAGCGATGCCCTACTTTGTAACGCATGTGTACTAGCACCCCTCTAACGCGCACACGAGCCTGTTGTCCTAGTAGATAAGGCCTAGGAGAGGCTCTCTAGCCTGCCTCTGTGCTGGAAGGTTCTCTAGGGCCTACACTAGGCAGCGTATCCTGCAGAGGCTTGTTGCGACTTCTTGTCTTTCTACTAGCAACAGGCGCAGATAATGCGTCTTAAGGTGTGTAGCAGCCTGCGTAGGTAGCACAGTAATAGCGCACTGCTAGCATACAATAATATAGAGCAACAGTAGGTGCTTAAACACCTTGCTAGACGCGCTTATAATATTGTGAAGATGCTAAGCCTAGGTGTACGTCTAGCTATTAATAATAAATTGTCTAGTAAGTCTGTGCGCTGTCCTAACTTCCTAGACTGCAGTCTAGCAGGTCCTAGTTCTTAGTAGCAGGTTAACTAGAGCCTAAGCCCTACACCCTACTTAACAAGCAGCTGCAAGGCGTAGTAAGTTAGGTAAATATTATAGTAAGTTAAGTAAACGTTGCAGTAAGTTAGGCAAAAGTTGTAGTAAGTTAGGTAAAAGTTGTAGTAAGTTAGGCAAAAGTTGTAGTAAGCTAACTAACTACAAGTTGTAGTAAGTCTATAACTGTAAGTTGTAGTAAGTCTATAACTATAAGTTGTAGTAAGTCTATAACTATAAGTTATAGTAAGTCTACAACTACAAGTTGTAGTAAGTTAATAAACAGCAAGTTATTAATTAATAGTAAGTTATAGTAAGTCTATAGCTGTAAGTTGCAGTAAGTTGCGCGTAAAGGCTGCTATAGTAAGTTACAACAGGCGCTTAGCTGCAAGTTACAGTAAGTTGCGTTAGGCTATAGTAAGTTGCAGTAGCTTGTCTATGTGTCTGTGTATCTATGCGTTAAGCCTTGCCTACGCGCCTAAGTACGCGTCTTCTTAACGCTCTCTCCTTGCTTCTTACCCTCTTCCCCCCCTTAGATTGCTGCTGCAGCCCTAGTTATCTCTAACATGCACTGGTCTACTGCTCTATACTAGGCTGTAGAGCGATTTAATAGTAGCAAGCGCAGCTTCCTTGCGTCTAGCAACGCTGCTATCCTTAACTGCTATAGATATAAACTACTAAACAAAGACTACAAACAGCTGTTTATCTAGCGTGCGCAGAGATTGCTGTTGCAGGCTAGTAAGGATAAAACCCTGCATAGTGCAGGCTAGCTAGTTCCTAACCCTAACAACACCTATCTCTGCAACCCTGTCTTTATTGCCTATTCTACTCTTGCTGCTATCTAGCTGCTCTGCGAAACGCTCCCTAACAACGCCCTGTCTGCTAATAGCTAGGGCTGTCTTATACGCGCGGCGCAGTCTGTCGCAGAGAAGGGATAGATAGAACTAGTCCTAGTGCCTGCGTCTGCAAGCGTGGCTAAGTTAGACAGCAATCCTAAGGAACCTCTATCTACGCAACTGTCTAGTTGCTTGCAGCCTAGAAAGAGGTAGCGTGTTACCTTAGAACTACTAGACACTCCCTTAAAGCGTGTTTAGGTAGGCCCTAGCAAGTTGCTAGCTCTAACGCCCCCTCTGCCTGCTAAGGACCTAGGCGAGCTAGCGCTTAAGCAGGTTATAATAACTACAAATAATAACTGCTGCGCTAAGCTCTAACATAACTAGAAGATAGAGGCGTCCTGCGCAAAGAGACGCACAGACCTTAGCCTCTAGGTCCTAGGTAATAAGGCGCTGCTGCAGGAGCGTGCAGCCTACAACTCTATTACCTAGAAGGATGTTACAACTATTGCCTAGATTATTAAGTAAGGCGTTGCTAATAGCGCAGACTTCTATATAGCTTCTCTAACGCCCTACTTTACAGCCTGCGCAATGCTAGAGAAGGCTAGGGCCCTTAGCAACTAGTTATTGCGCTACTACGTAGCACACTTCCTGTAGATATAGCGTAAGATAGGCACGCTGTTCTAAGCTAGCATAGGCAGCTAAGTTGTGTAGACCTAGCAGTTACAGCTTTATAAGGACGCACAGAGCACGTTGCGCAGCCCTAACAGCGCCTTCTACATAGCCTAGAACATGTGCAGGTGCTATAAGACAGAGCTGGTAGCTATGTATATTAAATTGCAGTAGGCGTTTACGTAGCTAGGCAAGGCCTATACCTAGAAGATTAAGCAGATCTAATAGTATAACTTTATAGCAAGCAATAACTAGACGTGCAACTGCTACAGGAAAGGGCTAGTGCGCATAGAAGCTATTGCAGCGCTAATAAAGTTAGTCTACTCTACCTCTATAAGGAGAGACTACAAAGTCTTTTATAATTAGCTAAAGCAAGCAATGCGCTAGCACACTGTTGTAGAGGGCCTAGGCTAGGGCAGTCTGCTGTTAATACCCTATAAGCAGGTCTCCTACTAGTAGCTAGAGCAGGTGCTTTGCGTAGGCTAGCTAGATGTCTTTATTAACCTTGTAAAGCGCAAGCGCCCTAATCTGTGTGCTGCGAGCAAGGCGCTTAAGAGCTAGCTAGGAGCAGATGTAATTGCTAGTAGGCTAATTAGCAGGAAAGAGACGCTGAGTATAGAGGTAGAGGCCCTAGCCACAATATACAAAGTAGAGGAGGTAGCAGACAGCAAGGACAACAAGCTAGACAGACAGATTAAGGTTTCCTAGTCCTAAGCAATAGAGAGCAGTCTAGCGTTAGCTGTAGCGCTGTAGCAGATAACGTTACTTAAGTTGTTTTACCCTATTAATGTTGCACAAGAATAGAGCTAGAGTTACACAGCTATCCTATTAATCTGCGCTGTTATTTGCTTACTGTGTGTGCTGCTAAGTTAGTTACTGTTAGTTGCAGGTCTGCTATCTACAACTGTACTGTAATAACGCTCTAGGTTGCAAGTATACTATAACTTACTATTATGTTATCCTACTGCAACTTACTATTATGTTGTCCTACTGCAACTTACTATTATATTATCCTGCTGCAACTTACTATTATATTAACCTGCTGCAACTTACTATTATATTTACCTACTGTAACTTACTATTGTGTTTACCTGCTATAACTTACCTTCTAACCTCTAGACATAATCTAGCAGCGCTCTCTACTTGCTGTAGCTTACTTGTAACTTACAAGGGCGGCTGCAATAGCTATGCAGCATATGCGCACAGACGTAGAGATGCTGTATAGCTTAGGAGGTTTAGCTGGTTTTAAGGTTTAGCGCAACTCTATTCTAGATAGAACGCAACCTAGCTTAGCATAGTCTGCTGCCTAACTACGTCTATTGCCTGTTGCCTCTGCGTGATTTTCTCTACTGCTATTATGTTGTAGCAGCCTGCATTAAGCGTACACTAGGCGTCTGCTCTAGACAAGGTAGTAGAGCAGGTTAACAGCAGCGCCTGCAGCTTTCCCTAAGTAAGTAAGGCTGGCGTTGCTCGCACGCACAGCTAGGGCATCCTCTGCCTTATGCCCTACGACATTATTACTAGCTTATAAGTAGAGAGTGAACTGCGCGTTAGCGCCTAAGACATCTAGCTAGACTTAGTGTATAAGGTAAACAACCTTGCGTGCCCTACAGGCAAGGCGTTAGAGGATTAGCTAGGGCAAGAGGGCATTGCAGGCGGCTCTATTAGCAGTAAGAAGATGCTCTCTATTAAGGCTAGCGTTTTAACGCCAGCAACGCAGAGGACAGTTATAGAAACTAGCAGTAATAATAGCAACAACCTTAATAATAGCAAGGCTAATAGTAATAACAATAGCAATAACAGTAGCAACATAGATAATACTAACCTAGATAACAGCGCGCTGAGGCTGTTAGCTAGTGTGCCTGCTTGTACCTCTATAGCAGCTGTGCTGCTGCGCTAGATATTATTACTTAAGCTATTCTGTCCTACTGCGTAGTGTTAAGTGTAGTGTATATTATTTATTTCCTGTTATGCCTATTAACTGTGTTGTCTAACTGCCTATAGTAATATTAGTAATAGTAACTTTCTCTTTATAGATAGTAGTGTAAGTTGCAACACGCCTGTAAGTTGCGCTATAATACGCGTGCAAGTTGCGATACTTATATAAGTTAGTGCTAAGCTGTAATAGCGTTGCGTGTGCTGTAATATATAGTAGGGTTAAGGTTAGCTAGTTAGCTAACCTCTTGCTTAGCAGAAACCCTAGGAACACTAATACTACAACTTTATTAACACTCTCTTATTGCGTTCTTGCTGTAATTTACTTGTAACTTACGTATGTAATTGCAACAGTTATGCTGCACGTTCTATATAAGTTACATTAAGTTGCAGTAAGTTGCAGAGCAAAGAAATTAACTTTAAAAAAATAAAGAAAGGGACCTATTAGCCTAAGCTTACGCTAAATTTTTACTAGCAATAATAAAGAAAGGCACTGCCTTTCTTTGTGTAATAGAGTAAGGGTTATAGCTAGCTAGAATAAAGTATATAGCTAGCTAGTATAAAGTACTAGTATATAGAAAAAGCTACTTTATAGAATTATACTACAAAAGAGTAGCTTTTAAATTCTTCTTTTATCTTCTCTCTAGCTCTTCTCTAGGCTTAGATAGAAGGAATATAAGATTTATTAGTTAAGCTTCCTAAATAGGAAAGTTTACTTCTACCTATAGATTACTTCTGTAATAGTAGAAACTATACTAAAGGGCTTTTATTTCTCTAAATTCTAAAGTTTTACATGCTTTCTAGGCCTAAATTTTGCGTAGAGTCTAAAAAAAAAAGGGTTTTAGGTATAAAGAAGAGTAAGAATTATTTTCTAGTATATTTACTATAAGAAGCTAGCTATACTTCTATAAAGTCTACTTTCTTATAGCTATATAAAGAATAAAACTAGTGTTATTACTTAGTATACTTTTATAAAGAAGTAAAAGCTACTTAATCTTTTCTTACTACTAGATAGAGATAGATAGTAACTACTTTACTTTTTACTTATAAATAAATAAAAGTAAAGACTTTACTTAAGCTTAAAAGTAGTAGGCTAACTACTATTCTTACTAGTAGAATACTAGAAGTACTACTACTAGTAGCATAGTATAAAAGATAGAGAGAAGCTTACTTATAGTAATAGATTTTATTTAAAAAAAAAAAAAAAAACTTCTAGCTTTACTAAAAAGAAAGTAAAAGTACATTCTTAGTTAGCTTTAGAATAGAGTAACTTATATAAAGAATAAGTAAAGAGCTAGCTAAAAGAAAGAACTAGCTAGAAAGTAGTAAAGTAAGCTTTAAAAAGAAAATACTATATAGTAAGATTAGCTACGCTAGTTTATTACTAGATAGATAAGAAAAGAAAAGACTATAGAGATAAAGAAATAAAGCTTCTTACTATACTAAGTATAGAAAGTCTATATAGATAAGTAGTAGAAGAAAAGTATTTTATAGTTTATTTACTAGTTAGGTTAGCTTTTACTTACTTTCTATTCTTTATCTACTATACTTAGCTTATACGTACTAGTTTTATCTCTAAAGTAAAGAGATATTTCTTATCTAAGTAGAATAAAAAGCTTCTATTCTTATTTTTTTAGTACTAGATAAGTAACTTCTTTTTTTACTATATAGAAAGTACTATAAGATAGTGCTATAAAGTAAAGAAAGAAAGTAGTACTAACTAGTAAAAGAATACTAAGATAGATAGAGTAGAGATCTAGTAGTAGTTAAGTAGATAAGCTATAAAGTGGCTTTTCTACCTACTTTACTAAAGTTACTAGCTAGTAGCTACTCTTCTTCTACTTAAAAAGAAGTAGAGAGTATAGATTATAGAGTAGAGTATAGAGAGTATAGAAAGTAGTAGAGTAGAAAAGCTTACTATTCTTTCTATCTTTACTATAACTAGAAGTAAATAGACTAGAGAAGAGAAGAGAAAGAATAAAGTACTAGAAATAATTATTAGCTAAATACTTTCTTTCTTATTTCTAGGGTAAGAATAATAATAAGTATAAAAAGTAGAGATAAATAGATAGAGAGTATAGAGTATATATTAATAAAGCTAACTACTAGAATAGAATACGCTTCTAAAGAGAATAGAGAAAATAAAATACATATATATATTTTACTATTTAGAAGCTACTAGAGTAGGAAGAGAAGTAGAGCTTTTAAGTATAGAAGATAGATTTTAAGCTTTCTAAAGTAGTTTCTTCTACACTAGTAGCTAGATTACTAGATACTAAGCTAGTAGAACTAGTAGTAGATTTACTCTCTACTTCTTTTATATCTTTTTCTAGGTCTAGTAGTGTAACTTCTAGTAGAATCTTATAAAGTAAAAGAACCTTCTTTGTAACAACACAGGATGATAGAAAGCTCTAGAATGCGTGTGTATCCGCTATAAGGTGTCTAGGAGCACTAGGATAGGTAACACAGAGACAATTCTATTCCTATAGGTCTTGTACAAAGAATACTTAAAAACTATCTATCTACAGATAATTCTCCTTGTGCCTTTATACTGCTAGAATACAGGGAAGTTTAGAATGCTATAACTAAGTTACAGGCAGGAACAGAAACGTAAAGGAGCTAAGTTAGAGGTAAATTAGGGTGTGACACTTTTTAGAGACTAGTGCTTTACACTACCCCCTCCTGTATAGGCAGATTGTCCTAGATACGCGTAAGTAATAACAGTTGTTGTTCTATAGCGTTAGTGCGTTAATTCAGCGTCTGTTCTAGGTTTTTAGTTAACTTAGGTTGTTATTTTAGTGTTTTGTTGTTGTTTTTATCTAAAGTAAAGATAACTTTTTTTTTTTTTGTTTATTAACTCTGCTGCCTAAATCTAACGTAACAATAAGCTGTATTGTAACTTAATTAGAGGGAAACAGGTTTACTATTATTATTATATCTAATTTCTAGGACGCGTTGCGTAGGTATATAAACAATTAATCCCTACACCTTTCCTAACTCTAACAGACACTATTTCTTGCTGTAAGTATCCCTACGCTCTTTTAATTGTTCCTATGCTAATGCTCCTAGGTTTATTAATTAGTTACTATGCTAATACTAGTCCCGCCTAGAGCTCTTGCAGTAGCCTATTAGGTTATCTGCCTTTGTTTAATTTAGGCCTTTGCAAGGGGAGGAAGGTAGACTACGCCTTTAACAAGGCGTTGTTGTTAAAGTATGCTTATTACACACTTTAAAATAAGAAGTGTTATCTAGTAACTAGACTTTTCTTTACTCCTGCTCTCTAACTAATACTAATAGTTATAGGTTCTAATTTACGTTAGTCCTAAGTATGCTACTTTTTATAACAACCTTGTTATGTAAGAGGAGGAATCTAGGGGTAAGGCAGCAGGAGAGGCGGCAGAGGAGAAGGTAATAGAGGCAGCACTAGAGGCATAGCGTAGCCTTATAGCATCAGCGATAGCTCTAGCAAGTATAGTGCAGGTAGCAACTGCGCAGCTTAAGGGAGTTACTACTAATAACGTGTTGCTGCACTAGTACCACGCTAGTACAGCGCAGGGCTAGGTAATAGAGGAGATAGTAGAGAGTTTGTTAGTGTTAACTAGGGAGGTTATTAAGCTATAACAGGAAATAGCCCCTTATAGCTCTAGAGTTAGAGGTAAGTTAGTAAAGCTAGCTCTACTTCTAGCACCTAAAAAAGGGTGCTCCTAGGTTGTTAGATAAAACTAACGCTAGTAGCTCTAAGGAGATAAGTAATATTAAGAACCCTTAAAAAGAAAGGGTTTCTTAAGCTGTACAGTAAGGAGGATTTCTTTTATTTTTCTTTTCTTGTTATCTATTGTATAAACGCAGTTAGAGGCGTTTTAGAGTTAATAGATTTCCTTTATCCTTTTCTAAATTATAATATCTTTATTTGCCCTACAATTCTTAACCTTCTTCCTATGCTGTAATCTATTTGTTTAATGCCTTTAGTAGACTAGGCTGCTCTAGGTACTTATTGTAATACGCCTTTAGCTTATAGGGTGCTCCTGTAAAGTTTTTCGCAGGATACTAAGTTAGGTCTAGGTTATAGCTAACCCAGCTTACACAGTACTTAAGACTACAGTAGACTAACCTACTAGCTAGGATTTCTTAGACCTCCTATTCCTCTACTCCTTAAATAGGAATACCTACGGGTTTTAGAGCTTCCTAACTAGGCAACAGGTTATCTAGATCCTTACACAGAACGTTAGGTGCAAATACGTTATGTATTTTTAAACTAGGGGGAAGTTTTAAGCAATATAAGTAACTAACCTATTCTAGGACCTTAAAGGGACCTTCCTACTTGTTAGATAGCTTTTAGCTTAGTTGCTTACTTGTTAAGTTTTTAGTAGAAAGGTACACTTTGTTACCTACAGTCTAGTTAACTAGGTTGCAATAAGCGTTAACTGCAGAGCGCATGCGGTCTTAGGCTTTCTCTATATTCTCCTTAGCTACCTTCTAGGCGTTGTGCATACAGGTTGCTAATGCTAAGGCCTCCTTGTAGTTAAGTTGTTCTACAGAGGTTACTGCTATATTAGCTCCTTTCTAACTCTAGCTCTGTTTAGGTTAGCTACTATAAATTACTTAGTAAGGTAATATTCTAATTAAGGAATGTAGCAGAGTAAGTTAGGCACAATCTATAATTAGTAGGAGTTTAGACTAGTTATCCTAATAGTACAAGACAAAGGGACAGAGCTATTAGTCTATATACTTGTTTATAATCTCTATTTAACTATTAGTTTCCTTGTAATAGGCAGTAGATAGCTTAACTTTTACACCTATAATTTAACAGAATTCTGTCTAGAAAGTTAAGATAAACTAGGGGCCCCTGTTGCTTACTATTAACTTAGAGGTGTGTCTAAACTAATACACCTATTGTATAAACAAGTTTGCTATCCTGCGTGCTGTAATTGTTTTATAGCATAGGATTGTAATAGCTTGTTTAGTTAGGCAATTAATAATAACTATAATCTAGTTATACCTAGCTTTATCCTTAGGAAAATCCTTAAAATTAATGCATAAATGTTGCATTAGTTTGTTAGGTATTAGCAAGGGATGCAAGTACCTACAGAGTTAGGTCTGTCTTAGATAGCCTTAGCGACATAGGATGCAGTTTTAGACATATCTTTTACATGTAGCACTTATACCTTTCTAGTAATACTGTTGTAATAACAGTTAGTAGGTCTTCTTAGCACTAGGGTAAGCAGTTAATAGTTAGTTATAGGCTTCCTTAATTAGGCGTATGCATAGGGTTAAGTTAGCAGGGACACAGAGTTAATTATAGTAGAGAAGGAGTCTGTTTTAGATCCAATACAGAGATAGCAACAACAGTTGTTCTTATCTAAAAGATTTCTAGTTTTCTTGTATTAACGCCTTAATTAGTTCTAAGGAATCTAGTTTTATAATAGGCTGTACTAAGCGGATAGTAGCCACAACTAGGTTAGTCTTAGCTAGATATATCTAAGCTAAATTAGAATTAATCTAGTTGTGTAACTGCTGTAGACCTAGTAGGACTTAGGACTAATTGTCTTCTTAGGCAGACTTTAGATTTGTAAGATCCTGTTCTTAGCAACTTAGGATATTAGCACCCTTGTTGTTCTTGCCTAGCGTGTATTTAATCTTAAAGTTAAACAGAGCTAGAGCTTCTGCCTATTATGCTTGTTAAGCATTTAAGATTTTAGTTGTTATAAAGTACTCTAGAGATTAATAATTAGAGTAGACTTAGATCTGTTTCGTGACTAAGGTAAGTTTAGCTCTCTACTTATTAAAGGCTTGTAAAATCGCAAACAACTCCTTATTATGTATTTCCTAATTAAGTTTAGCTCTAGAGAGTACTTAGCTATAGAATGCTATAGGGTACTACTTGTTGTTAGGGTGCTGCTGTAACAAAACCCTAGCAACAACTCTATTAGAGGTGTTAGTTTCAATCTTTGTATTGTAGTTAGGATCAAAATAGCATAGAGTTAGGATAGACAACAAGGCTTCCTTTAGGTTTTTAAAACTAGATTAGCATTAAGCAGTCTATTTAAATAGGTTTGCTAGGCTTTGTAAGGCAATAAGGGGCTTAGCCACGTAAGAGAATTTAGGTACGAATTATTAGTAAAACCTAGTAAAGCCTAGGAACAATTTTACACTAGTAACAGTAGTAGGAGGGATCTAGTTCCTAAGGGCTTGTACCTTCTTAGAGTCTACTTTAATTCCTTTGTTAGTTAGGATATAACCTAAGTACTTAGTACAGGTAACGTAGAACTCGCTCTTCTTAATATCTACTTGTAATCTAGCAATATAGAGTTAATTAAGTACTAGCTTAACATGTTGTTTGTAGGTTACAAGGTCTTTAGAGTAGATAAGGATGTTATCTAGATATGCGATACAGAAGTCGTCTAGATATTTAATAAGAACATTATTTATATATTATTAATAAGTGGCTGGTCTATTACATAGCCTAAAGGGTAGAACCTTGCACTTGTAACTACTATAACGTGTACAGAACATAGTGTACTCCTTAGAGGCAGGATCTATACAAATTTAATTAAAGGCATTCTAGATATTAAATTTAGTAAATACCTTAGCCTTAGATAGTTGTGCTAACAATTTGTCTATACGCAGTATTAGATAGGAGTCCTTTCTTGTAAGGGCGTTAAGTTTATAATAGTTAACACAAATACGCAAATTCCTATTTAGTTTTTAAACACAGAGTATAGGCAACGCAAAGAGGCTCTAACTGTGTTTAATCTAGCTATACTGTAGTTAGTCTTACACAAACTTTTTAGTAGCTTTAAGTTCCTTAAGATTTTGTTTATACAAGGGCAAGTAGGAATTTAGCAATTAGCCCTCTAATATAATTTTGTAGTTATAGGGGCAGTGTTCTAGAAGGGTTTTAGCTTCTGTTTTGCTAAATATATTAGCATATTAAACATATTTGTCTAGCAATTGTTTGTTAAGCAGCTAAGCGTTCTTAGGGTTGTCTTAGGTACAACAGTAGTTAATAACGTGATTAATCTTGTATAGACTAGTAGTAAAAATTTGTTCTATAGTTTTTTTATAGAAAAGTAAAAAGCATTTAATAAAAGTAAGGAAATGCGCGCCTCCCTAGAAGGTAGCAAGTTAGAGGCTTTTTAGGTTAGGATTGTTAGTAAGGAACAGCATTTTAGTAATTAAATAACACCTCTTATACAATATATTAAGTAATTTAGACTTTAGCAACGTTAGTACTCTGCAGCTTCCTATAGGTTGTCCCTTTGTTGTACGTCTTGTAGGACGTAGGCTTGTAGCAAAGGTTAATGTAGGGTTATTATTAATAGAGGGGCAGGGTTGTACAACCTAGGGTACCTCGCTAGCTATATAAGCTAAGATCGCTCTATATTAAGTTAGAGTTTAAAACATTTTAACTATTTAATTCTAATAATGCATTCCTAGGATCCTAGATTAACAATAACAAAGGGGCAGTTGCGTATCTTACGCCTATTAATAGTTAAGTGCAACTAAATATACTAGTTTACTAGGGTTGTAATCTAATCCTAGAATCCTTTAACTTAGACCTTAAAGGGCAACTTTTAGATAGGAGTCCTAAGTGCAGCAGACACTAAAGTAGCAATGTTAGAATTTAAAAATAAAAATCCTTAGGCACTAGTGTTAACTAAGGAGTTAAGTTGTACGCCTAGCCCTTAGTTTAATAGAATAGAAGAAGCAAGGAAATAGGGGCTACTAAACAAATAAGATAAAGAGAGGTTAGATAGGTTATATTAGTTTAGGCCTAGGTAAAGTCGTCCTCCTAGGCAGGGCTGTTTCCCTTAGGTATTAGTTCCTCTTTAAAATCTTCTTTAGCGTTAACATATTCCTCTGTATCTACTTAGATTTCTTGTACCTAGGGACTAGGGCAATCTTTTGCAAAGTAACCTGTCTTGCTATAGTTGTAGCAGTTGCCTAGGGTTAGCTCTCTTATAGGTGTAGCTTAGGACAGTGTAGTCCTAGGTGCTAGAGTAGGAGTAGATATAGGAGGTTTCTAAATGCTAGGTGTAGGCTAATTTAGAGGTAGGTTGTTAGTCTAATGCTAATTGTTAATAGTTTAGGGTTAGGTCTAAGTTAGTAAGGTATTAGGTAGGGCATAAACAGGATGTTGTTTTCTTTCTATGTTATACGCTGTAAGATGCTCTACTATAAGTTCAAACAAGTTATCCTACTGCCTCTTAAATCCTAGGTTAGGACTTTAGAGGGCAGGGGTAACCTTTGTCTACATGTAGTAAAACCATTCTAACTTAGGTACTTGTCCTAGATAGCAGCACTTAGGAAGCGCGCTTTAAAAAGTAGAAACGTGTTATCTTTTCCTATTTAGAGTTAATTAAAAATAGCTTAACTTTCAGCTCTCTTATTCCCTATAATAAAGTAGGAGCAGAGAAGCGTTATTATTTCCTCTACGCTCTAGAACTAGTCTGTTTCGCAAGACAAGTATTAGGGCTTAAGGTATTCCTTAGCAAGCCTAGAAGTATATCCCTATACTAGAGCCATACAAGCTCGTTCCGTAGGATAGTAATCTAAATTAATATTAAGTTAGTCCTGAATTAAGGCTTGCTACTGTCTAAAAGTAGGGTCTTTTCTATTACTTAATTTGTTAATAGCTAGTATGCGTTTACTAAGCCTAGGGTAGTAGACTAGGGTCTTAGACTAGAACCTTTTAGGAGGTTGCTAAGGTTAAACAAGGGGAGACTCTGTAGTAGGCACAGGTACATCTTTATAGGGAAGGGATTAGGCCTAAAGCTAGGCTACTTCAGCCCTTAGTTAGTTAACTAACTTATAAAGATTTACCTATTCTAAGTCTAATTTAGTATTACTCTTGCTAAGCGTCTAGGTGTTAGTTAATCCCTTAGCAGGCGCTGTTGCCTATCCTTAAGTAGATTGTCTAATAGGTTCCTTTAAACTAGGGTTAGTAGTGCCTAACATTAGTAGTAATCTAATTTAGGTAGGTTATTAATAATCTCTAAGTCTTTATCTTAGCGTAATCTAACGCAACTTTTCTAAAGTAATCCTAGAGCAGTAAGTTGCAGGAAGTTCTAAACCTAAAGGCTTTAGTTGTTAGGAGGTCTCTAGAATCCTAACTGTTAGATAGACAATAATTAGGACCTGTATAGTTTGTAACTAAAAGGGGTCTAAATCTGCTTAGTATATAATAACTAAACAAACTTGCGATATTATTTAGAGGCTGTTACTAGCTAGGACGAGTTTTTAAGTATAATGTAACAACATAGGATAATAGAAAGCTCTAGAATGCGTGTGTATCCGCTACAAGGTGTCTAGGAGCACTAGGATAGGTAACACAGAGACAATTCTATTCCTATAGGTCTTGTACAAAGAATACTTAAAAACTATCTATCTATAGATAATTCTCCTTGTGCCTTTATACTGCTAGAATACAGGGAAGTTCGGAATGCTATAACCAAGTTACAGGCAGGAACAGAAACGTAAAGGAGCCGAGTTAGAGGTAAATCAGGGTGTAACACTTTTTAGAGACTAGTGCTTTACATTCTTAGTATCTACTTCTACTACTTTACTTAGTAGCTCTACTATTATAACGTCTTCTTTAGTAGTATAGCTAGTATCTTTTAAATAGTCTTCTTTAAGCTTAGATAGTGTTTCTAAGCTAGAAATAGCAATATCTCTCTTAATTAGTTCTTGTAGAAATACTATATAGTTAACTATTATATCTTTATATAAGCAAGTAGCTTTACTCTTAGAATAGCAGATAAACTTAGGTAGATAGCAATAGTAGCATACTAAGTTAGGTGGTATAATACCTCTATTATTAATAGGTGTTTTTATAACTTTAAAGATAGATCTTACTCTATTCTCTAAGCTACTTTTATAGTTAGAGCAATCCTCTAAAGAGTGTGTGCTATAGCTAGTATACTTATATCTAAAAAAGCAATTAATACAAAATCTAGTAGTAAAATCTTCTATCTTTTCTATTATTTTAACTTTTAAGGTTTCTACTAGAATAGAGTTACTAGTTAAGCTTTCTTTAGCTTTTTCTAGACTTTTACTTCTTTTTAAACAACTAATACACTTAGCTACTTCTAGAGAGCAAGTTAGTTCTTGCTTATCTTCTAGATATTCGTCTAGTATTCTTCTATTACAAGTTCTATCTAGTAGAAACTCTATTAACTTGTTATTGTCTATTACTTTCAACTCTTCTAACGTAGTTATACTACTAGCGCTAATAGAAGTCTCTACTAATCTATCTTTTATAGTACTAGGATAAATTAGAAAAGCTTTGCCTTCTTTTAATAATCTAGCTACTCTACCTATACCTTGTATAGTATTAATAAAGCTATTATAGATATAGATAAAGATAATACTCTTAATAAAAGGATAATCTATCCCTACTATTAAAGCGCTAGTAGCTACTATGCTAGTATAAGTACTATTATTACTATCTAGAAACAAGCTTAGATTTTTCTCTAGTAGCACTTTTTCTTCTAGATCTTTAGTGCTATAGTAGTAAGGTATAGCAAACGCTTTAGCTACTCTTCTAGCTTCTTCTTTAGTTGTAGTATAGAGAATTTTCTTTTCTTTACTTTTTAAAGACTTTACTTCTTCTATTAAAATACTTTTAGCTACCTCTATAGGCTTGTTACTTTCTATAGGTACATAGCTTATATTATCTCTAGTAGTAGACTCTTTTATAGTATAAGGCTTATAGATACTAAACTTTAACTCTAATAGATTAAGTAAGCTACTAGGTAGCGTAGCGCTTATAAATACTAGATTAAACTCTAGATTAAGAATCTTATTAATACTTTCTAGCCTAGGCCTAAAGCTTTCTTCTAGTAGTAGTAGGTGTGCTTCTTCTAAGAAGATAGTAGTAGATACTCTATCTATCTTAAGACTATACAAGTAGCTTAAAAAGCTAACCCCTAGTAATAAATCTATAGATATAAAGAGTAGATTTGCTTTTATTACTTTTGTATCTAGCGTATCTAGATTGCTAGCGTCTATTAGCATACTATTAAGCTTTAAGCTTGTAGATCTATTATAAAGGTCTTTTAGCAAGCTTACTCTAGGTACTACTACTATATACTTTCTATTAGAATATAAGTAGCTAGGTAGAAAGAAGAGATTAGATTTTCTGCCTCCTGTTTTTGATATATAGGTTAAGAAAGGAGTAGAATCTATTATCTCTTTAATAGCTTCTTCTTGCCTAGGGCTTTTAAAGTCTTTTACTTCTATATTAATACTTTTATATAGCTCTTTTAAGCTCTCTAGTAAAGTCTTTCTTCTACTACTTATAGCTAAATTAGTTAGGCTTCTAAGTTTAATATTCTCTCTAATAATCTTTTCTCTCTCTTCTAGACTTATACTATTACTACTACTACTTTTAGTAATAATACCTTCTAAATAGTTTAGCTTTTTAAGCTTAGCGCTTATAGGGCTAGTTAAGTCTATACTAGACTTTCTTTTACTAGGACTACTAGGTAGAATAGGTAAAGTACTAGTTAGACTAGTCTTTTCTTTTTCTATATCTTTGTTAATAATAGCTTTTATTCTCTTACTATAGCTACTAGCAGGCATTTCTCTAGTAGAAGCGCTTTTAGAAAAGATATCTTCTTCTTCTTTATAAAAGTCTAAGCTAGGTAGAATACTACTACTAAGACTTATAGTAGTATTTCTATTAAATAGTGCTTCTCTTTCTCTATTTGTAGTAAGATCTCTTATATAGTTAAGGTTACTACTAAGAACACTAGAGCTAGTTCTAAAAGAAGGCCTAGCTAGATCTAGTTTATCTTCTAGTAGACTCTCTTTACTTTTACTAGAGTTAGCATCTTCTTTTTCTTTACTAGCGCTACTACTACTATTCTCTTCTATAGTAGAGGCTACTAGATTCTCTTTATCTCTATTAAGTTCTTCTAAAAGAGAACTATCTTCTATATCTAGACTATAGTTACTACTAGAGTCTTGTTCTAGAATAGTATCTTCTTCTCTAGCTAAGTTACTATTACTACTAAGATTATCTTCTATAGGTCTATTCTCTTTAGTAGTAGAAGCACTAGCGCTAGCGCTACTACTACTTCTAGAAGTACTAGTAGGTATTCTTTTACTTATTCTATTCTCTTTACTACTTTTACTAGTGCTAGTAGTATAGACTAGAGGCTTTTTACTTCTTTACTTTTACTAGAAGCTAGGCTTTTACTCTTATAGTTTTCTACTAGGTTTAGAATAGTACTATACTTATTCTCTTCTTCTATACTCTCTTTCTTACTAGCACTAGTAGTTGCTATAGAAGTACTAGGTATATAATTAGTACTAGAAAAGCTATTACTAGAGCCTAAGCTATTGCTTCTACTAGTTCTTCTACTATTATTCTTACTAGTAGAAGCAGCCTCTAGTCTAGTAGTAAAGATAGGATATAGACTAGAAGTATCTTCTTTAGTACTTTTATTTATCTTATATAGACTTCTTCTATTTCTTATTCTATAAAATCTAGTACTAGTATCTTCTGCTATGCTAGCGTTATCTTCTAAGCTGCTACTAGTGCTATTACTAGAGATATCTATTACATCTTCTTCTTTACTAGGTAGCGTATCTACCCTAGTATAAATCTTCTTATTAATAGGCTTTTTTAGTATAACTACTTTAGGGCTACTAGCAGTAAGAGCCTCTTCTTTTCTAGAACTAGAGCTAGAGCTAGCGCTAGAACTAGAGCTATTAATTATAAACTTCTTTCTCTTACTTATAGTAGTAGTAGGTCTACTTCTCTCTCTACTAGAGCTACTACTAGAGCTACTACTACTACTTTCTCTTCTTATAGTATCTTTACTAGAAGTATTATTATATACTTTATCTACTATATTCTGTGTACTAGTACTATAGTTAAAGTTATCTTTTAAAGTAGTATAGTTATTAAAGTCTATACTACTATAGCTTAGCTCTTCTTCTCTATTACTACTAGAAGAAGGTGCTTTGCTAGAGCTTATAATATTTATATCTTCTATTAACTCTTCTATACTCTTAGCTTCTTCTCTTCTTATAGGCTTTACTCTAGGTAGAATAGAGTCTTCTAGCCTAGTAGCTATAGCGTTAAAGACTACTAGCTTCTTATCTATAGTTCTACTACTAAGCCCTAGAAAGTTAAAGATTCTAGTAGTAAAATCTATAGACTTTTGCTCTAGGCTACTAGTTTTACTAGCTAGGATATTGCTATCTCTAGCATAGTTACCTAGAGCTACTTTAGTAGAGTGATTAAATAGTATATCTTCTATATTATTCTCCTCTTCTTCTTCCTCTAGTATACCTTCTAGATCTATATTTAATCTATTAATAATAATATACTTTATAGCTTGTCTATAGCTAGAGATAGAGAGCTTTATTCCTAGAAACTCTAGGCTTTTAATACTAAGTAGATTAGAGATATCTTTACTAGTAACAAGCCTATTATTTACTTCTAATAAGTAAGGGCTAGCTTTCTTAATATAAAAACTTTAAAGTTTAAGTAGTTATAGAAAGGTATGCCTATAGTTATATATACTTTTAGTAGGTAGCTAAACTTAGGGCTAAAGAACCTAACTATATAATTATCTCTATTAGTAATACTATTAGACTTGCTATAGCTAGTCTCGACTTTTATTAGCTTAGTAATGCTATCTATATATAGGTTTCTAGAGCCTAGCTCTAGGCTATTAGTATACTTTAGTAATTCTACCTCTGTGCCTCTAATAGGGCAAGCAGCTAGTAGATAGAAAGCTAGACCTAGTAGCTTAACAAACTCTTGTCTATCTTTAAAGTATCTTCTTATATTATAGATATTAAAATCTATACTAGTACTAGTAATGCTATTAATAAAGAACTTAGAGAAGATAGAGCTAGTATCTTCTAGTCTTTTAATTAGGTAGAAGCTATAGTCTTTTAGGTTATAGTCTCTATTATTAGTAGTATCTTCTAAAAAGCTATAGTTAGGGCTAGTATTTGTTATACTATCCTCTAGCTTGTTAAAGTCTAGATCTAAATTACTAGGATTTAGATAAAGGATTCTAGAGAAGAGAAACTCTTCTAAGGTGTCTTCTATGTAGATAAAGAACTCCTTAAGCTTCTTAATATCTACTTCTAGACTATTATCTACTATAAAGAGATTACTACTAATATCTCTTATTCTAGGCTTAGTTAGCGTGTTAGTAGCTATAGCTCTAGTATAAGCTCTTAAAGAGGTTAATTCCTTAAAGCTATTACTAGAGTTAAACGTTAGATTTCTACTATAGTAGTCTAGAAAGATCTCTTCAAAGCTAGTAGAATTACTACTAGTAGTTAACTTATTATATCTACTATTAACTATAGCTATAGAGAATAGCCTAAGAGAATAGATTAGACAAGAGCAATCTTGCTCTATGCTAATAGCTGCCTTAGTAACTCTAGTATTTAGATCTATACTTTTAATAGCTAGAAAAGTAATAATAGCACTATTAAAGCTAGGGTATTCTTCTAGGTTATCTTGTGCTAGAGGCTGCTCTAGCAGAGCGTCTACTATAGCTATTAAATACTCTTTACTTCTAGCAACTAGCGTAGTAAATAGAGTATCTAGTATACTATCTTCTAGGTTTTCTTTACTAGCTTCTAGAAAGTCTTTTATATTCTCTACTATAGTAGCTACTAGCTCCTCTACTAGAGAGGGTAGAATAGGTTGCTTACTAGTAGTAGACTTATCTCTAGCTCTTTCTCTAATAACTCTATATAGATAGACTATAAATAGACTAAAATACTTATAGTACTTTCTTTTAACATCCTTACTAGAGAGTAGACTAAAGTCTTTTAGATTCTTCTCTTTATTAGTAGCTAGTACCTCTGTTTGTAGCTGCTGCCTAAGCCTTCTATTTAGCTTCTCTACTAGAGGTTCTATAGAGTATAGAGTCTCTTCTACTAGCTTAAGTAGATTGTATTCTACTCTCTCTTCTATAGTAGTACTCTTCTTTATAGGAATAGTAACTAGCTTAAGTAAGCTATTAAGATTCTTATTATTAAGAAAGAGATAGAACTTAGTTTTACTAATAGTAGAAGGTATCTCTTTATTCTCTAATAAAGTAAAGCTTAGATTAGCATTGTTAGTAAACGCTTCTAGCTCTTCTTTATAGCTATTAATAAGGCTAGTAGAGTTACTTATAGTAGTATTAGAAGTAGGCTCTCTAACGCTAGTAGTACTACTATTATCTTTTATAATAAAGTAGTTTATAAGATCTCTCTTCTTAAATAAGCTTTGTATTTTAATATTCTCTTTATAAAAGCTCTTTTTACTACTATTAAAAGGTATTTCCTTATTCTTTCTATGTTCCTCTAGGTGTAGATAGAGTACTTTTCTATTACTAAAGATTCTATTACACTCTTTAGCTAGGCATAGATAGCCCTCTTCTATAAGAGGTAATTCTTTAAAATAATACTTATAGTTCTCTATAGTAGTAGACTTACTAATAGTAGCTATTTTATAGTCTTTAATATCTTCTAGAAACTTCTTAATCTTCTTATCTCTTAAAGTAATCTTATGCTTAATAAAGTGCTGCTTTATAATATCTACTATAGTAGTACTTTTATTACTATTAATACTACTAAGGCAGCTACTATTAGAGCAGAATAGAAGCCCTAGGTCTTTAAAGTAAGATAAGTTATAGCCTAGCTCTATAGTAGGAGTGTAGTTAGAGGTAGACATAGTAGTATACTTAGCTAGTTAAATAGAGCTTTTTTATAGTATTTCTATAGGTATATTAGTAGGCTTCTAGTAGAAGATATAGCTAAGAGTAGAAATAGATAATACTTACTTTTATAGTGTTTAGTAATAGATAGAGAAGGTAGAGGTTTATAGATAGAATAGTATAGTAAAGAGTAAAGTAGAGAGTAGAGTAGAGAAGAATAGTAAAGAGAAGAAAGACGTGTTTATATAGATAGCTAGCTCTAGCTATTAGTAAGTCTAATTAGCGTTTTGTTACTAGAGAATTACCTTTATTCTAAATTTTGCTACTGGTAATTAAGAATTAATCAAAGAGGAATCAGTTAATCCTTAATTATTCTACTAGTAATTAGAAATTAATAAAAGAAGAATTAGTTAATTCTTAATTACTAGTAGAATAATTAAGAATTAAGTAAAGAGGAATTAGTTAATTCCTAATTATTCTACTAGTAATTAGAAATTAAGAAATAAAGAATTTGTTAATTCTTAATTACTAGTAGAATAATAAAGAATTAATTAAAGAAGAATTAGTTAATTCTAAATTATTCTACTAGTAATTTAGAATTAAGTAAAGAAGAATTAGTTAATTCTTAATTATTCTACTAGTAATTAAGAATTAAGTAAAGAACAATTTGTTAATTCTTAATTATAGTATAGTAAATAGAAGACTACTAGTTAAGACGTAATAGAAAAGAAGATAGTATAAAAGTAGAGAAACTCTCTTTCTATTCTATATAACTACTCTACTATCTACTCTCTATAACAATAACTACTTATACTAAGGTACTAAGCAAAATACTAAGGTAAGAATTCTATATACTACTATCTTCTAGAAGCTAACCTCTATCTTTTCTAGATGTCTAGCATTAAGAAAAGCTATAAGCATCTTAACTATAGTACTACTATAGCTAGAAGCTTTCTTAAAGAAAATCTTAGCTCTTTAGCTTTAACTTCTACCTATCTACTAGGCAAGAATGTTTATAATATAAGAGACAAAGCTAGTAATTAGGTAGTAGGCTTTCTAGGCTATCTAGTTAGTGTGAGGGCACTGTAGGCAGGCAATAGAGCAGAGCGATATAGGATAGAATAATAGGTAATATTAAGAGATAAGACGAATCCTTAATAGATAAGTTGTTAGGTGTGTAGATATTATATACTAGTTAGTAGGTCTCTAGGCTTGGCCTAGGGCCTAACTAAGGTATCCCCTATTAGGGGAGAATACCTGTGATAATAGCCCCCTTCTAAAGGTTTGTCCTAAACTGCTTTAGGGAATCCCTAGCGCCATTATTAAGCTCTAGAAAAACCTCCTATAGAGGGAAAAACTTAGCAGGAGAAATGTAGTGTATCCTAGGGTAACTATCTAGCATTAAGTAAGGCTAGGTAGCTGTTAAGAGCAATCCTGCAGATGCCAGCTACGCTGTTATCACAACGCTACCTTAGTACTCTGCTAGGGCAGCACTACTATGCTGCTAGGCAACTAGGTTTCTTGCATTAAGTAAGGCTAGGTAGCTATTAAGAGCAATCCTATAGACGCTAGCTACCTGTTGTTACAACGCTTGCTTGTTTTCTAGAGTCTTAACCTACGTTAAGTCTGTAATTGTTAGCTCTATAGCTTAACAGGTAAGCAATAGCTTAAACTAGACGTTACAAAGGTTAACGCTAAAGCAGTTCTTAGCTTAACCTGTAGGGAGCGTGACTATTAGGCGTTACAAAGGTTAACGCTAAAGCAGCCTTTGGCTTAACCTGTAGGGAGCGTGACTATTAGACGTTACAAAGGTTAACGCTAAAGCGGCCTTTAGCTTAACCTATAGGGAGCGTAACTGTTGTGCATTAGACGTGTAGGGGCTGTTTGCTCCCTGCGTCTCGCAAGAGGCGGCTGGCACTAGGCTAGGGCCTGCCCTGCGTGTAGATGTTTGTTTATACTCCCTGCGACCCCCTAGGTAGTTAGGTGCCTTGTGCTAGGGATTAAAATCTCTGGGGCCTAAGTAGTAAGTAAGTCCCTAACTAGTGACGTCTGCAAGAGGATTACTAGTAGCTCCTGCAGCCTGTTCCTGCGCGAACTAGTCTGCAGGATTTGCTTATTTATAGGGGATCTTATCTACATGCTAGCTTGTGACAGTAAGCTGCCAGCCTTGCTATGCCTAATGCCTTGCCTAGACTCTTGCGCAGCGTAGCCTAGGCTCTAGCGTGTTTGCAACGTAAATCTTAGGTAAGATTATTAGACGTCTTCTAATTAGTCTATAGACCTATGTTTAGATATAGCAAACTTTTGTTTATTTGCGCAGTAACCTGCGTTAGGTAAGAGAGCAGTAAGAGGTTAGGTTGTTGCTAGGTGCCTAATAGGCTGGTAGGCGCCTAGGGTATATAAGGACTGTATTTCCCCCTATAGTGCCTTATTACTACTATCTTTATCTGCTATTTAACTGTTGCTCCTAACACTTGCCCTTAACATAACTCCCCTGCCCCTATACATCTCTTGCTAGGCTCTGCCTAACTACGTCTATTAGCTGCCTAACAACATGCAGCCCTAGCCTTTGCTCTTGCAATTCTAGTGCTGCAGCAGCATTACGCACCTAACAACCTGCTCTAAGCATAACCCTAAGGGCACTATTAAGTTGTTTATGTACGTTTTCTATTAACCTAGTAGTTACAGGCTGCGTAAGAATAACTTTAGCGTGTACTTTAGTTATATAGAGGCAAAGGCTAGCAAGTGTGTTAAGGTATATCCTGTGCTGTTCTAGTGTCTGTCTGTAGCTAATATGTGTAGATTAACCCTGTCTTCTACTAAGCTGTTAACATACTTAACTTCCTTATTAATTAGGCCCTCTATAAGACTAATAAGGAGACTATCTAACAGGGCGTCTAGGCAACTAAGGACTCTGTTAATAACGCTATTTAGTTATTCTAGTAGACTGCCTATAACTACGCTCTAGGCTACTGCAATAGCTTTGTTGCCTATAATACTGTAGTTTATTACTACGTTAATAAGTCTAGTCTCTCTAAGACTAAGTACGCTTAGGCGCGTTAGGTTTCCTAGTTGCATAACCTTAAGCAGTACATTATAAGTTACTTTTCCTCCTTTCCTTTCTTAAGGCTGACGTTAGTAGGCTGCAGTTAGTACAGTTAGCAAGAAACTACCTAACAACGTGGTTATTAATACTCTAATTAAGGAGCACTTCTAGAAGATAGGTGGCGCAAACAGTGCAGAGAAGCAGTAGTACTACTATAGTACTAATCTGCTGTCTTCTGCTTAGGCTCCTACTGCCGCCTTTAAGAGGCTATCTGCGTTGCCTATAAAGCCTACTCTAGGTAGCTGTTAACATTGTAGCCCTTCCTTAGAGTTAAGCCTGTCTAAGGGTTGTAGCAGCCCTACTGCTTAAGCGTGTAGTAGTAGTTGTAAAGACTCTCTATTCTTATAGTAATTAATTTAATAAACCTTGCAATTAATTCCTCTTCTAACTTTAAACGTGCTATTCTTGCTAGTAATATACTAGATAGACGCTAGGCCTCCTTTAGCTACTAGCTGCACTTGTTCTAGAAGCGCCTATCCTCTAGCCCTATTAGATAGATTCTTTTATAAGGTAGACTTCCTAGGACGTCCTCTCTTACGCCTTAGTAGCGTTAGTTCCTAGGCGTTGCCTAGTTACCTGCTAATAGATTACCCGCGCGAGCGCTCTAGTAATAATCCTAAAGGATCTTATTGCAGTAATTAAGATAATTAAGTAGCTCCTAGGTTAACTCTTTGTTAGGCTAACCTAGCTACTTAACTCTATATTCCCTTCCTTAGGCTACAGTGTCTTAGTGTAATAGTATTCCTTTAACCTTATACCTGTTGCCAGGCAGGATGTCTTCTAGGATACTAATAGGACCTGGCTAGAACCTACTGTTGGCTAGGGGTTCCCTCTAGCGCTTAAGTAATAATACATTAAACACTAGGTGCACTCTGTCTATAGATAGAGGGAGCTTTAGCTTGTACGCTAGCTTTCCTATCTTCCTAATTACTATAAATAGTCTAAGGTAGTAAGCGTTAAACTTCTTTAAAGGATAGCTTGTTATTAGGTTCTTGGCCTACAGGAGGACTGAGTCCCCCTTAGCAAAGTGTTGTTCTAACCTCTTTGTGTTGTACTACTAGGCGTTGCCCTTTTGTGTGTACTCTAAGGCCTCTTTTACTGTTCTCTACATGTCGTGCCAGCGCTCTAAGCGTCCAGCAACCTGCCTGCAAAGCTCTAGCGTGGTTCTGTCTTTGTCCTAGACAGCTAGGGGCTTTTAGAGCTAGTGCTTATTAGGCATCCTGTTAAATCCCTTAGGGTTAGTGCTAAAGGCGACCTTAATAGGAGATTCTCTGTGTGCAGAGTAAGCTTTAGAGTTGTAGGCGTACTTAGCATATAGCAGGAGATCTACCTAGTTATCCTGTTAGTAGTTTATGTATATACGTAAGTATGTTTCTAACTCCTAATTCTAACACTCTATCTGCCTGTCTGTCTAGGGATAGAACGCTGTACTAAGCTAATAGTTAATTGTTAGGTAGTAGCAAATATTAGACTAGAATTAACTAGTAAACACTAAACCTTAATCTAACAGCAGCGTATCTAGTAGTCCTTACTTTAAGAAGCTCTGTTTTATTAACAGTTTAGCTAGGCGCTAGGCAGTAATTGTCTTAGTGCAGGGTAGGTACTAGACGTACTTACTAAACTAGTCTACAAGGACTAGTATAGCGTTGTACTTGTTCCCCTTAGCGTCTATTAACTTTAGTAGGTCTATTACAAAGTTAAGGGAGAAGTGCTGCTAGGCAGTATTAGGGACTAGAAGTAGTGTAAGTAAACCCTACAGCTTGTACCTCCTGATTTTGTAGAGTTAGCATGCAGGACACCTTTAGATGTACTAATATACGTCCTTTATTAGTCCTAGCTAGTAGTACTTCTTCTTAAGTACTTTAGCAGTCTTATCTACGCTATAGTAACCTCCTATAGGGTTATTATAGTTCCTTAATAGGATAGTGTAGCGCAGAGTAATATTATTAGGAATCTAAACTTTCCTACTCTGGCGTAAGGTTCTACTTAGGTTAACCTCCTAGTGGTGTTGTTCCTTCTTTGCTCTACTATCTATCCTGGTTGCTAGCAACAGCTTCCTAGGGTATAGTGCATCCTGGTGCTAGACCTGCTTAACAAAATCTGTTAGGATTACTAGTGTATCTAGGGCAAAAGCAGAATCTCCTTGCGTAGCTTTGTTTGCAAGGTTTATAGGGGCACTAACTCTGCTGTCTAGGCTATAAAGGAGAGCTTTAGCAACGTTAAAGTCTAGTCCCCTAGCTTTAGTGTTAACAGGCTAATCCTAACCTTAGTTAATAGATAGAGGATTAGGGTCTATAGGAGACAAATCTCTATAGCTGATCTAATGTTAGTGGAATTCCTTAGGGACAACTTTAGGTAGTTGCTAGACTACTGCTAGGTCTGCTACAGGTACGTTAAGCCTAGATGTTGCCTATGCATTATTTTAAGCCCTAGACTTGCGAATTGTCTAGATCTAAAGCTTCTATTGTAAGGTAGGCAGTATAGCGTCCTGTAGGGCCTGCTATTCTCTAACCTTAAGACCTTAGGCGTAATCTAGACGCCTAGATAGGCTGTCTGCTACATTTTCTAGTCCTAGCTTATATTTAACTTTAAAGTTAAATCTTACTAGCTCCTCTGCCTATTAGGCTTGTTTAGGAGAGAGATCCTTTGTTGTTATAAAGTACCTTAGGTTATTGTAATCTAAGAGTACTCTAATTGTTGCTGGGGCGTGTTTAAGATAGTGTCTCTACTGCCTAAAGGCTTTAACAATTACAGACAGTTCCTTATTATAGGTGTGCTATCTAATAGATAGGCCTGTAAACTTCTAACTCTAGAACGCCACTAGCTTCTAGTGTAGCTCTGTTGCTACTTTAGACGTTTAGGGTTGTAATAGGATAGCTACTATAGCAAAGTCTAACGTATTAGTAAGGATAATAATAGGCTTGTTTAGGTTAAAGTGCTGAAGCACTAGGGCCCTTGTAAACTTCTCCCTAATTGTAAGGAACGCTGTGCGAGCTTCCTCTAGCTAGTGCTATAGTTTATACTATTTTGTTAGTCCCTTCTAACTCTTCTTTGGTTTTGCCCCCTCTCTTCTTAACTAGGGCCCCCTAGTCCTCTGCTAGGTGCTGGGCGGCTGTTATATAGTTAATAAGCAGCTAGACAATTCCTAAGTAGTTAAAGATAAATTGTTAATAAAAGTTAGCAAAGCCTAAGAATACTTAAATATCCTTGTAGCTTAATAGCTCTAGCTATTTAGTAATAGTATAGACCCTCTTAGGATCTATAACCACGCTGTCTAGGGTGATAATAAACCCTAGAAACTCTACTAACTTGCTAGAGAAAACACACTTGCTTGCCTTCGCGAACATCCCCTACTTAACTAGGTAATCTAGGACCTCCTTAACGTGTTTGTTGTAGTCCTCCTTGTTCTAGGAATAGATAAGGATGTTGTCTAGGTACACTACGCAGATCCTATCTAGTAAGCCTCCTAGGGCTTAGTAGATATAGGATTAGAACGTGGCTAGTGCGTTCGCTAGCCTAAATAGCATTACTAGGTATTTGAAATAACTGTATCGCGTCTTAAACGCAGTCTTCTACTTGTTGCCCTCCTTAATCTAGAGCCTGTAATAGGCGTTACGTAGATCTAGCTTAGTAAAGACCTTTGCTTTTAACAGTTAATCTATTATCTTACTTACTAGCAGGATTAGATACTAATTCTTAATAGTTATCTTGTTTAACCCCTAATAGTTAACGCACAATCTTATAGTGCTATTAGGTTTAGGGACAAACAGGATAGGTGCTCCTGCTAGTAACTTGCTTAGGCAGATCTAGCCCTTCTCCTGTGCCGCCTTAAGGTATTCCTAGAGTATATCTAGCTCTTAGCAGGACAGGTTGTAGATTAGGAGATTAGGGACTTTAGCCCTATCTTTAATATTAATAGAGTAATTATACTCTCTGTAAGGTGCTAACACACTTGTCTATTGTTTGCTAAAGGCAAACCACTTGTAATAGAGGTGTTTAGGCACATATTTAAGCTCTTCTATGTCTAGGGCGTTAGCCTCTAGGATAGGTCTACTGTTAATTCCTACTGTTATAATCCTTAACTATTTAGCGAGGGTTGCGTCTAGCGTCTGTCCAGCGTCTATCTAGTAGACGTCCGCTAGCTTACCTATACCTAGATTTCTAGACTGTAGTAGGTATAGCTGCTCGTCTGGTTCTAGATTACTAAACAATTGTTTAGTAGTTACTAGCTAGACTCTTTTAACGTCTTCTAAGAACTACTTGTAGGTTCCTGCAGAGAAGCAGATACATAGGTCTACTTTAGCTAGCTATAGATAACCTAATACTAGGTTGTATCTAACAAATAGTGTAGACTAGAATTTAGTTAGCCTAACTGTTTTTAGTGCTCCCTTACTGTTGTAGCAGACTATTGTTAACTAATACTGCTCTGTTAGCAATAGCTTTGTATTGTTTAGGACTACTACATTTAGTTACTAGTTAGTCCCTGCTAGGTTAAGCCCTAGGTCTCTAGCTACCTGCTTAGCAATAAGGTTTAGTTCTAAGCCTAAGTTGTACAGGGCCTAGAGAGTCCTAGAGTTGCCCTTAGAGTTAATTAGCTAGACAGTAACTACTATGCAGGTCTGCTTCCCTTTAGTTTCTAACCCTAGTTATAGGTAGGAAAGGTTAGCAACTAGGGTTTGCTATTTCCCTAGTTACTACTAGATTGTTAATTACTGCTTCCGCAGCCTCTCTAATAGCCCTATTGCTAATAACCCTAGGAGAGTTGCCCCTAGTTATGTGATTGGCCTTAGGACTGTTGATAATAACTACCCCTATTAGATTATTAGTGGTAATTGCCCCTATAGGACCCCTTACTGCCTAACAAATTAGCGTTATTAGTTACTAGCTAGGAGTCTCCTAGCTGCTTTCTAACGTTACTCCTAAAGGGGGTTAAGGCCTAACTGCAGTGCCTCTTTAATCCTCCCCTATTTAGAGAAGAGTAAGGTCTTTTGTTTTAACTGCTGCCTTTAGCCTAGAGGCTTAAGTTTAAGGGGACTATTGTAGTCTCTGCGTTTTAGAGGGCCTGTTTAAACTCTATCTACTTAGTAATATGTTCTAGGCTGCTATTACGCTAGATCTTACGTTAGAGTTTGTAGGGCGTAAGGCTCTATACAAACGCTATCTTAAACTTATAGTTATCTGTGCTGTTGTTAAACTTAGCGAAGTTATAGGGCAGTAGAGACTCCTACTTGTTTAACTTTATTAGGAAGGTATTAATAGAATTGTTAGCCTTCTACTTATAGTTAAAGTACTTATTATAGTTCTTGTACTAAGTAAAGACTAGGTCTTGTACAAGCTGCTCCTCCTCTGCATAGAGGTTAGCCTAGGTTTAGATTAATCCCTTGTTAATGCGTTGTTAGATTAATTCTTAATAGACACTATAGTAGATTATGCCTATAATCTAGTAGGTATAGGTAACAGAGTCTTTAACTACTTAGGTGTACTAGAACGCTGTGTCTATATCCTTAATCTACTAGTCTACTTGCTAAGTTAATAGAGGCTTGTTATCTGTCTTAAGTTTTAGCTTAGGTTAGACGTTGTTAAGGACTTGTATTATCTTGCTAGCCTTGTTAAACGCTAGACAGTAGCTACCTAGTGCAGGTCTAACGTGCGTCTACTGCAGGGTCTTAACTGCCTAGTTAAATTGCTGCTACTAGATTTTAATTTCTTGTTTAGGGGCGCTAGATAATTCTACCTTATTAAGTGCTTCTAGCAACAACAGGATAGAAGCCTGTAGTAACTCTATTTGTGTAACGCGTAGTGTTAGGACGTCTAGCGTCGCAATGCCTACTGCTGTAGTAGCTAACTCGCCCCTATAAGGGTTAAGTAGTGGTTCTATAGGTAGTAGAGATACCCTAGGCGCGTTGTTGCGGCGTTAAGCGTCTAGCTTATAACTAAGGTTATTGCAAGGGGGCAACTCCTCTACATTGCTTGTAGTTAAGCAGAGGTTGCGTTGTCCTCTAGCTATTGCTAATAGCTAAGTTTTTTCCTGCTCCTCTGCTGCCAATTAGCTGCCTGTTCTAAGAGGAAGTATAAAGGATTTGAATTGTAAGGGCACTGTAGGCAGGCAATAGAGCAGAGCGATATAGGATAGAATAATAGGTAATATTAAGAGATAAGACAAATCCTTAATAGATAAGTTGTTAGGTGTGTAGATATTATATACTAGTCAGTAGGTCTCTAGGCTTGGCCTAGGGCCTAACTAAGGTATCCCCTATTAGGGGAGAATACCCGTAACAGTTAGCTATAGCAAGCTACCTAGCTTAGTAAACTATATCTATAAGAAAGGTAGAGTAGTATAATCTATAGTAGAAGTATCTATGCTAATAGTAGACGTTAGGCTTAGAACTAGGCTATACTAGGTTCTTTATTATTATAGTAAACTCTTTTAAGGAAGAAGAATACTATGTTACCTACTATAATACTAGAGTAGAAGACAAAGTTACTCTAGTTACTAGTAGAGAATTCTTAGAAGAGTATATTAGTAATAGACTCTATACTATTCTAGAGCTAGACAATAGGTATGTCTCTATACTAGAATAGTAACTATAGTAGCTAATAAGTCTAGCCCTTCCTTCTTTAGTAAAGAAATACTAGAGTACCTAGAGAATTTTAGAGAGAGAGAAGAAGAAGAAGAAGAAAATAAAAAGAAAAAGAGAAAGTAGAAGATACTACTAGTTTTACTAGTTCTACTAGTTCTGCTAGCTCTACTAGTATAGAAGAAGAAGAAGAAGATCTTTTTATAGACTATTAAATACTATAGCTCTATCTTAAGTAGAAGTTCTTTAAGGTTAATATAAGTTCTAGAATCTTATCTACTTTTTAAAAAGAATAAAGTTAAAAAAAAAAAAAAATTTGCCTAGCTATAGTATTATTATATAAATAGAAATAGAATAGAAAAAAGATTAGTTTAAGCTTTTTCTCTTATAGAATTATTCTTACTTATTATCTTTAGTTTCTATATAGATAGAAAGTTACTAGTTATAATTCTAAAAGAATAGTCTTAGAAGAGTTTATCTTTTATATATACTTAGCCTTTATCTATTATAAGAGAATCTACTTATATACTAGTTAGAAAAAGATAGATAGTTCTCTTTAGTTATTACTATATCTTAAAAGTACTAGCTACTATTAGCTATAAGTAGTAAACTCTAGTTATTTTTATAGCTACTAAGTATAAGAAAAAATAGTTATTCTCTCTAGTTGTTTCTTTATTAGAATGTGCTAGAGATTCTTTATAGTAATATCTACTAGTAATCTCTAACTATAATAACTCTCTCTACTAGCCTAGAAGAGGCTAAAATAGCTATAAAAGAAATATATAAAAAGCTACTAGTTATTTTAAACTACTAGTTAGTGTCTCTAGTAATGATTAAAGAGAAAAAACACTAGTTCTTCTCTTAAATACTATCTACTAGTAGTAACTATCTATAACTACTATTTCTACTAGTAAAGAGTAGGTAAAAGTAGCTAGAAAGAAGATAGTAGATAAGAAAACACTAGTTGTTCTAAACTACTAGTTATTCTCTCTAATTATTATCTAGAAGAAAAAACGCTAGCTATTCTCTATTCTAAAATATACTAGTAATTACTATCTAGTATAGCTATTTCTACTAGTATAGAGTAGCTAGAAATAGAATAGTAGAGGAAAACCGCTAGTTATTCTAAACTACTAGTTATTCCCTCTAGTAATTACCTAAGAGAGAAAACGCTAGTTATTCTCTCTAGAGACATCTACTAGCTATTGCTATTAGAAAAACTACTTCTACTAGCCTAGAAGAGGCCAAAATAGCTAGAAAAGAAGAGAAAAAGAAGAAGAAAAAAACTGCTAGTTATTCTAAACCGCTAGTTATTCCCTCTAGTAATTACCTAAGAGAGAAAACGCTAGTTATTCTCTCTAGAGACATCTACTAGCAATTACTTTCTAGTATTACTATCTCTACTAGCCTAGAATAGGCTAGAATAGCTAAAAGAGAAGAGAAAAGAAGAGAAGAAAAAAACCGCTAGTTATTCCAAACCGCTAGTTATTCCCTCCAGTAATTACCTAAGAGAGAAAACGCTAGTAATTCTCTCTAGAGACATCTACTAGCAATTGCTATCTAGAATAACGATTTCTACTCGCCTAAAAGAGGCCAAAACAGCTAGAAAAGAAGAGAAAAGGAAGAAAAAAAAAAAAAAACCGCTAGTTATTCCAAACCGCTAGTTTTCCTCCTGGATAAGCTGGTAGGGTTAGGGTTCTTTCTATTCTCTAAGTC
Organism: Ascochyta koolunga; assembly: GCA_026119515.1. Taxonomy (NCBI): domain Eukaryota; kingdom Fungi; phylum Ascomycota; class Dothideomycetes; order Pleosporales; family Didymellaceae; genus Ascochyta; species Ascochyta koolunga. The sequence continues at coordinate 94,905 of JANLCG010000021.1, forward strand.
TTAATCTTATCTAGAGTGCTGTGCATAACCCTGTCTATAAGCTCCTCTATTCTACTACTAAATATATTATCTTAATTAAACATAACATCTATTGTGCTAACTACCTTAACTATACATAGAACCTATACTTAGTATATATTAGAGGACTAGTATCCTACTAGCTATCCTACCTATGCTCTAGCGTCTAGGTGTTATAGACGTGCCTTCTTTATAGAGTGTTACTTATAAGAGCAAAGGCCTTATAGCTATATACCTTTAGGTGTGCCTAGTTTAGCTTCCTTCTTGTTATAGCAATTCTAGACTGCTATACTGTAAACGTAAAGAATATATTATATAGTAATTTCTAGTAATTAGATAATGTTAGTAGTTAGTAATATAGGTAGACTGCTACGCTTATAATCTCTAGCTATTTTTCCTATAGTAGGTTTACATCTAGTCTTATAGTGCGTGCCTTGTCCTTAATTACACCCTCTAAGCGTTCTACACCTCTATTCTAGGCTTGTGCGTTAGGTGCTAAAGGCTCTAATTAGATTAACTAGGCAGTGCACTAATATATAACATCTAGCTTAGTTGTTGTAACTTCTCTATTATACTTAATTACCTTAATTTTAATTTAGTATTAATAATAGAGGAATTAGATAAGTGTTTAGAGAAACTAGATAATTAACTTCCTAAGATAATTATCCTTAAAGTAGAAGTCCTATAGGAAGCTAGCATACCTATTAGTAATAAGGAGTTAGCTCTTCTCCTTTGTATAGCTTCCCTCTTTGTATAAGTAGAAGTCTATAGCTATTCTCTTACTAGGACCTTTATTATTTAGTTGTAGCCTTTAGCTTATCTACCTCTTTGTCTTAGCTTAGCTATATACATTGCACTAGACAGTTATAATACCCTTAATCTTTACCTCCTAAGATTAGTAGACAAGGTACTTATTAGCTGCTGCCTCTAGGTATCCTATTTGCTTGTGCTATAATAGTGCATCTTCTTTTAAGCTAGATTGCTTTTATCTATTAATTTATACTGCAAAGGCTGCCTTAGTTAGCTCTTTCTCTAGGATCTATTAACTAAACTACTCTATTAACACTATAATTATGCTATTATCTAGTTATCTAAGTTAGGTTAGTTTACTCTTTATGTCCTACTAGATTCCTTACTAACTAGCTATTAGAATAAGATAAGATTATAAAGAATATCTAGGCACTAGGCTACGTTCTATAGCTCTAGTATTGCTGCCCCTTTGTAGCTAGCTAGACAGAGCTAGATTGTTCTATACCCTTATATCTATACTTGTAAGTTTCTAGCCTATAGGTAATTATTTGTAGGTAGAGGGCAAAGATTGTAGATCTACTTCTAGTTATTGCTAATATATATAGTTAAACTAGAATCTAGGATATAGCAGTCTTTTAGGGGGTAATTTAATAGCCCTATTAGAAAAGACGTATTAATTATAGAGATTTACTAACCTTATAGTTACTTAAGTAACTATTCTAGTGTATATAACGTCCTAATTATAGGTATCTATATTCTAGAGTGTTTGCTTACTCTTAACTATTCTTAAAAGTTAATATTATGTTTAAGCAGGACACTTACTAGTCTTTCTATCCCTAAGTAGAGTATCTACTACTTAGGCGCCTTTTCTTTAAAGACGTAGTAATAGTTAACTAGCTTATAAGGTTGTTTACAAGCTAGGCATGTAGCACTACTAGTTTCTACTAAGCCTCCTAGGCGCTTAGATTTAGCTCTTTAGCTAGGCATTCTTAATTACTAACCTATAGGTCTTCCCTTAGTCTTGTAGACTAGGGTAGATAGCACGCAGTTCTTACTGTATAAGGCGTCCCTCTTAGTGCCTAGGGTAGATACACTACCTACAGCAAGGGCAGAGTTAAAGTAATCTCCTACTATAAAGGCTGTGCCCTTATAGGGTTTGCTCCTTAGGTAGTCTTTGCTTATACGTTCTTAGTAGCGTTTTATTATCTCCTTTAAGTTTATTCTAGTAAGGTTTAATTAGTTTTCTTTAAAATTATCTGCCTAGTTAAGCACTACCTTCCTTACTACCTTAAGAAAATCTCTTATTACAGCGTTTAGATTAGTAGCCTTAGGGACTCCTTCTACTTCTATATTAGTAGCTACGTGGTTATATTTAAGGAGCTAGGTGTCTTAGCTTCCTGCTGCTCTTATTAGTTTAAGTACGTTGTAGTATTATTTGCAAGCTATTGCTCTCTTCTTATCTAAGCTTGTGCCTGTCCTCTATTAGAGGCTAGTTACTTATTTGCAGAGAGATATCTGTAGTAAGCAACATGTCTTTTATAGATGTAGTAACACTATACTCTATATAAGAGACGTAATAGTGTTAAGGTTCTTCTATTCCTTTTTATAGGTTCTTTTGTAGATTTTGTATTCTTCTAGCATAAGCTTATATAGCTTAATATCTTTGTTGTAAGATTATAAGCCTAAGGCTAATAGGTCTTGTTTTTAGATAGGTAGTAATGCCTATATATAGCTGGTTAATAGCGTGCCTTGCCTTATTTATTTAGATAAGATAGCACTAGGTGCTAGTTTGTATGCAGCAATCTACAGGAGTCTTAGAAGTACTAGTTTCTCTACTAGCGTTGCAGTGCTATCTAGGTTAATAATATCCTATACGTTTAGTAAGATGCATTAGGCTTTAAAGGCCTAGTACTATACTAAGAAGAAGTAGTAGTCTACAAGGATTGTTCCTTTCTGTAGGCTGCGCAGGGTTAGAAGCAATATATTAGTAATTGTTATTTATAGTAATAAATTAGTACTAGCAGTAAGACTCTTAATTATTAGGATTAATAGGTTAAGATAATAATTATGTATATTGTTTATTAGGTTGTGTCTCTCTAGCTATAAGGTCTAATTTTAATAATAGCAGGGTAGTTACTGCGCTATCTCTTAGCGCGTAACTCCTTTTCTACCTTTTACCTTAGCTAGGTATTGTCCTTATATCTAACAACTATATAGGTATACCCCTCTATTATAAGAGCTTTGTTTCTACTTCTAAGAAGTATACATAAGTAAATAAAAATCTCTAAAGAATACTAGCCTCCTTTATCTAAATATTAACTATAGACGTAGGTAGAGATAGGCGTGTAGATAGAGTAGTAGAGGTTTAGTCTTTCTCTCTCCTTTATACTTTACAGGCCAGCATCTCTACAACTAGAGCTTAGATTTTAATCTAAGAAGAGAGTTAGAACTAGAGTAAACTTCTACATAGCTTAAACCTCCTTTGCCTTAATTTCTACAACAGAGGTAGGTAGAAATAGGCGTGCAGGTAGAGGGGTAGAGGTTTAGTATTTCTTTTATCTCTCTCTCTACTCTACTTTATAGGCTTGCATCTCTATAACTAAAGCTAAGATTTTTATTCTAAAAACAGCGTTAGATTAAAAGCTAAACACTGTATAACGCATTGTGTTGTTGTTAACATATTAACTACAGAGGTGGGTAGAAATAGGCGTGTAGATAGAGAGGTAGATGTTAAGTGTTTATCTCTCTCCTCTCTCCCTCTACTTCACAGGCCTGCATCTCCGCAACCAGAGCTTAGATTCTAATTCTGAAAAGAGCGTTAGATTTAGAGTAGAAATTTGCATACGATACGGTTTAGTTATCTTAAATTTTAATGTAGAGGTAGGCAAAAATAGGCGTGCAGATAGAGGGGCAGAGGGTAAGTGTTCCTCTCTCTCTACTCTCTATACAACTTCACAGGCGTGCATCTCTACAACTAGGGCTTAGACTCAAATTCTAAAAAAAAGCATTAGATTTAGAGTAAGATATTGCATAAGATAAGGTATAGTTATCTTAATTTCTATCACAGAGGTGGGCGGAAATAGGCGTGCAGATAGAGGGGTAGAGGGTGAGTGTTCCTCTCTCTCCTCTCTCTACACTACTTCACAGGCCTGCATCTCTACAACCAGGGCTTAGATTCCAATTCTGAGAGAAGCGTTGGATTTGGAGTAAAATATTGCATAAGATAAGCTTTAGTTATTTTCATTTCCACCACAGAGGTGGGCGGAAATAGGCGTGCAGATAGAGGGGTAGAGGTCTAGTGTTCCTCTCTCTCCTCTCTCTACACTACTTCACAGGCCTGCATCTCTACAACCAGGGCTCTGATTTTAATTCTGAAAATAGCGTTAGATTTGGAGTAAAATATTGCATAAGATAAGGTGTAGTCATCTTAAATTTAAATATAATAGTAGGCAGAAACAGGCGTGCAGGCAGAGAGTTAGAGTTTTGGTGTTCCTCTCTCTCTTCTCTCTGCACTACTTCACAGGCGTGCATCTCTACAACTAGGGCTCAGAATCTAATTCTGAAAACAGCGTTAGATTCAGAGTAAAATATTGCATAAGATAGGGTGTAGTTATCTTAATTTTAACTATAATAGTAGGCAGAAACAGGCGTGCAGGCAGAGGGGTAGAGTTTTAGTGTTCCTCTCCCCTGTCTTGTAGCGCCTCAATAGTCGACCCTAGCGCCTCAATAGTCGACCCTAGCGTTTGGGTGCACAAGCCATCTTGGCGACAATTTAGGACCCAAATTTCCAAACCTAATATCTATAGAGATGCCTATGTTATAACAGCTAACACTAGGAAGTTGTTCTTTCCTTTAGAGGAGAACAAATCTTAAAGGGGTTGTATAAAAGCTTTGTTGTACTTTAGTAAAGGTTTCTCTATTTCTACTTTATAGTCTAGTTGCCTTAAGGGTCTATCTGCAGGATTAGTAGTCTCTAGTTAGTAGGTAAGGATAAAGTTAAACTAAGTTAAGGCTAAGTAGGACTAAACCTAGCAGTAGTTAAGGGTCTTATTTTCTATAAACTATTTTAGGTTCTTATAGTCTGTAAGGACCTTAAAGTTTATACCTTTAAGGTAGTAGCGCTAGTGTTCTAGACTCTTAATAATAGCTAGCAGTTTCTTGTTATAGGTATTATAATTGTATTCTGCTTAGATTAATTTACAAGAAAAGAAACTAATTAGCCTCTATTAGCCTGTTCTATCTTCTTCTAGCATATTTTAACTTAATATGCCTAAGATTACGCCTCCTAACGTGTCTACCTCTACTCTTGTTTTCTAACAAGGATTAACGTAGGAGAGTATAGGAACTTAGGTAAAAGCATCTTTAAGCTTCTAGAAAGCAGATCTGCCTTTTTACTAATGTCTATTTTCTAGCTTTCCTCTCTTCTTATTGCTAGACCCCCTCTAGCAGACCCTAGGGTCTTATAGGTTATTTTAGTTAATAGTAAGGCTAGTTTAGAGAATATATAGATAAATTATTAATAGTAATTTATAAAGCTAATAAACACTTAAATATTATAGACTGTTTATAGTTATAGCTACTCTTAGATTGTTTTTACCTGTTCTAGGTTAATACTAACCCCTTTAGGGCTAATTACGTATCTAAGATACTCTATGTATTAAGTGTGCTACTTACACTTACTAAGTTTAATATATAGCTTAGACTTACGTAGTCTTTGTAGTACATCCTTTATATACTATATATAATCTTCTTTTATATCTAAGTAGATTAGGATATTGTCTAAATAGACAATGCAATATATGTTAACTAATCCTGTAAGAGCATAGTTAATATATACTTAAAACTAGGCAGGGGTATTAGTTAGGCTAAAAGGCATAACAGTATACTTATAGTGTCTGTATCTAGTATAGAAAGCAGTCTTCTACTTATCTCCCTCTGTAATACAAATCCTGTAGTAGGCCTCTCTTACATTAAGCTTAGTAAAATACTTTGCCTAAGAGAGCCTCTCTAGTAACTCTGTAATTAGGGGTAGTAGGTGTTAGTTCTTAACTGTAACCTTATTAAGGCCCTAATAGTTAATACAAAGTCTTAGGCTGCTATCTTTCTTCTTAACAAAGAGTATAGGTGCCTCTGCTAGAGACTTTAACTAACGTATCTATCCTCTTGCTATATACTCCTAGTGTAAGGAGCTGGCCGCTAAGGGCTGTGTGCAAGTAAGAACTAGATGAATTTAATGCCTATCTACAGGTGCAGTGCTTCGCATATAAATACTACCTAGTAGGAGTATATTAGAGGCTGTCTAAAGGGTCTGCAGGCCTCTAGTAGCCCTTGTGGCGGTGAGGCAGGCTCTAGTCTAGAGGTCTTAGAGGACCTGTGCGGAGATTTTGTGAAATCTTAGAGTTCTGCTAAGGGTCTACATAGTCAGAGCGTAATTGGCTAGAGCGCCTAAGGCCTTCTGTGCGCTAAGGCACTAGTCTAGGGCCTAGCCCGTCACAGTACCCCCTACTATTCCTGTTGTTTATAAACAACATCTAGAACAAAACAATAGACTAACTTGCTTACTCGCACATCTTCTACGCGCCTGCCTACTACCACTTTTGCCTCTTCGCTGCTTGTGCGCACTCCCCTTCTGCCTACTTCTTGTTTCGCTTTGCCCTTGCTTTGTCTTACTATGGCTGGCCCTAGCAAGCGCAAAGCTGGTTCCACCGCTAGTTCTGTAAGTTGTCCCACTTATTGTTCCTGTCACAGCGTGTTTTTATATAGAGCGGAAGCTTTGCGAAGCTACTTATAGCTCTGCAACAAGTGTTTCTTCCTTCTAGGAAGCGTTCGCAGCGCGCGACACCTTTACCCAAGCACACGCTAACTGCTTGTTCCCTGCAGCCTAGCAAGAAAGCTTTACTCCGCTCCTCCTTCGCGCCTAGCTGTACTATTACTAACTCCAATCATAAGCTGTTTAGCAACATTAACTTCAACGCCCTTGCTGCCTCTGTTAACAGTCCTAATGATATGGAGGAAGATGTTGTTGTGCTTGTGGACCCTTGCAGTTGCGCTTAGTGCACTCTTAATTGTTAGTTCTGTGATATTAACAAGGACAAGTTAACGTGTTCTAAGTGCAAGCGTAAGAAGTGCTGCTGCTGTAAGGTAAGTTTTGTAACTTCCTTATTCTTTAAGTGTGTCCCCTTTGTCTAGTTAGTTACTAATCTTTAGGTTCCCTAGGCTCCTCGCAAGACCTTTAGGTCTGCTGCTGCCATTTGCCGCATCTATAAGCTCCAGCCTAACCCTAAGCTCTGCGCCCTGTTCCTCCCCACCCTAGTCTCTGCTAAGGACAAGCGCGCTCTCTAGCGCTGCCAAAACTTAGTGACGATGCAAGATCTTCTGTCCTAGCCTAGGGATAAGCTAGGGTACTATGCTAATCTTTTGGACTATAAGGCTGAGGTTGAGGAAGAGCTTAAGAACCCTAACAACGTTGTTAGTATGACTTGCGAAGGCTTAGATCTCTAGAGGAAGGTGCTTAAGGAGCTGCGCTCTACCTGTAAGGTCATAGACAAAATTCTCTACTAGAACAAGCTTGTTGTAAGTCTCCTCTTAGAAATCATTATCCTTGGTCTAGCTGTAGCTAACATTTGTAGCTTAATTCTCTTTATAATGTGTTTGTTGCGTAGTCTATGACGCAAGGCGTGCTTGCTTGGGCTTATAACGCATCTGAGGACGACATTAGGGCTAATGCTGTTGTTGCTTGTACTATAATTAGCAATTAGGAGCAGGAGGTTATGGCGTTTGCAAGGGCGAACTGTATTAAGGCTTCTTCTAATAATAATAAAGAGGTGCCTCTTGCAAACTAATTGTTTTCTGTCCCTGGCGTTTAGGTGCTATGGTATACCCCTATGATAGGCTTCTCCGTCAGTCACTGTTTGGCAGTAACTGGTATTTTCGTAGTGTGATAAATAGAACTTCTTTCTTTCAGAACGTTCCCCTCCTAACCATGTAGTCTTCTTCTTCTCTTCTTTATGTCCTCAAGGGTTCTGCTCCCTATACGGCAGCTATTTTGTATAGTAGCTACTCACCATTTCTTTGACTAGAAGTGTGGTTTCCCTTTTACTAGGAGTGTCCGTCAGAAGGTTCTAGAGAGAATCCTAAGGGCAGGTTTCCCTGAGCGTCATGGCTTCCAGCCGTTTCTGTGATCCATTTGTCTAGGGCAGACAACTCTTTACAGTTGGACTTTGGTTCCCAGGTTTTCTAAGCATGGCCTCGCCATGCTACTAAGTATTAACAATCCTTGCTATTTGTCCCTAATAGGCGTTCTCCGCAGATAGCTTTAACTTCCCATTCTTTAGCAGAAGAACTGTCTTTGCTTGTTACTACTAAGGGACCTGGTTACAGGTTATTGTTTGTCTGTCCTTCTAAGGGGTTGTCTGCACAGAGACAGAGCCTATCTACATGGAACACTGGATAGATTCTTCCCTTAACATTGAGTTTTACGTTGTGTAGGGAGATTACTTCTGTTACAGTAAACTTCCTGTTTTTCTAATCTAACTTCTGGCTAGCTCAGTTGTTGGAGAAGTAGTTTCCTAGTTTTAGCTAGACTTTGTCACCTACGTGGAGTTAGGGTGCTTCTTTCTAGTGCTTGTTAGCTTAGAGTTCCTAGGCCTGTTGTGCTTCTGCTATTTTAGACTGTACAAATCCTATAGTTTTGGTGAACTTCTGCACTATTATAGCTACTGCCTTTGCCAGTTCCCTAGCGTTCTAATGGAGGCTTTTAGCAGCTAGGTCTGGGTCCTCCTGGACAGCGTCTACATCGTATCCGTGCTGGATAAAAAGGGGCTAACGCCTGTAGAACTTGCTACTCGTCCTTTGATAGCGATTTGTGCTGCTAGTATCTAACGTGCCTAGTTGTTCTAGGTCCAGTCTATGTAGGCTCAGAGGTAGGCTTCTACAACTGAGTTCATGCGTTCAGTGCTGCTGTCTGTTTGTGGATAAAAAGCAGTGGACAACTGTTGGGTGATCTGTAGCTTTTGGCACATTGTTCCCTAGAAATTGCTTAGGAACTGTGATCCTTAATTAGAGACTATAGCGTCTAGTGTCTAGTAGTACGCAACTACGCAGGAGATAAACGCGTTAGAGACTGTTTCTATAGATATGTTTAGAAGGGGAATCAGGATTGCGTCTTTAGAGAGTCAGTCAGTAACAACTATTAGATTGCTATTCCCTATGCTGTCTAGTAGGTTGGTGATAAAATCTATAGAGATTTCTTTCTATATACGACTTAGTAACAGAAGTGGTTTTAATAGGCCTTGTTTTAATTCTCTCTATGGTTTGGTCCTTCTACAAACGTTGCAGTTAGAGACGTAACGTTGGAGTGCTAAGGACATGCCTGGCTAGAAATATAATCGTGATAGGATGGCGTACATATTCCCTCGCCCTAGGTGTCCTGTTATAGGCGAGTAGTAGATATTGTTTATAATCTGTCCTTTTAAAGCTTCTAAGTTAGGTACCTACTTCCTTCCTCTGTAACGCAGCTGACCTTTCTCGTCTAGTAAGTATTCTGTTAGAGAGACTTTCAGGTTAATCTGCAGGGGGAACTTTTAAGCGCCTGCTCGTATAGCTTCTATTGCTATTTAGTAAGTTTTGTCTGCTTAGGCGGTCTAAGTCTACAGTGTCTTAAACGCGTCTATGTTATTATAGGGGTTTTTGTTGTAGGTGTGTGTAGGGGCCTGTTTGTTAGCAGTTGCTTAGTCTTGCTCCTTAGCAGGAGTTACTGTCGTTTTACTGTTCTGTTCCTGTGTTGTTAATGCTAGCCTCCGTCGTCTCTGTGAACAAGTAGTAATTGGATGGCTGTGCATTGTTAGTTTGGCCAGTCAGAGAGTATTGGCGCTTCAGAGGCGGGCAGAGAAGGACACTGTAGCTCCTGCCTCCCCTTCCTCTAAAGGCAGCTGTGTTACTGTAGCAAACGGGCGGAGTAGTTAGAAGTGTTGCGTTCTTTTCTAGTCATCGTCTGTTCCATTAGGCATGTCCTCCTCTCTCTAGGACAGGGCGTCCGCTCGGTAGTTGGTTTTCCCTAGCTAGTACATGAAGGTCAGGTTGAACTGACTGAGGAGGCTTGACTATCAGACATGGCGTTCTGTGAGGAGTCTAGTTTTACAGAAGTACTCCAGATTCTTGTAGTCAGTGACTACTGTGAACTCCTCAACCTGTTTTAACTCAGTGTTCCATTCCTGTAAGCACTTGATAACTGCTAACATTTCTTTGTCGTAAATTATATAGTTTACCTCTGCTTTAGAATTCTTAGCAGAGAAGTAGGCCACTGTTTAAAGGGTGCCGTCCTTGCTGAATTAGGATAGCACTCCTCCAGTGGCCTATCCAGACGCGTCACACTCTAGGACTGTCTTTAGATCTAGGTCAAAGTTAGTTAGGGCAGGTTCTGTAATAAAAGCTTCTTTTATTGATTTAAAGGCTTTGTGTTAGGCAGGTCCCTATTCAAAGTTAGAGTTCTTCCTAGTTAACTTTGTCAAGGGTTCTGCCATTAACAAAAATCTGTTAATAAACTGTTAGTAGAAGTTAGCAAAGCCAAGGAAACTTCAGACGCCTTTTACTGTCCTAGGGGCTTCCTATGCTTTAATCGCCGCAACCTTCTCAGGGTCTATCCTAATGCCTTTCCCAGCTTTAATAATAAACCTAAGGTATTTAGTAGACTTGACGGAGAACTCACTCTTCCCTACGTCCAGATATAGGCTGGCCTTGCCTAGTTTCTGTACGATCTTAAGTACCTTCTGTTCGTGTTCCCTCTGACTCCTGCTTAAGTAGACCAGAACGTTGTTAACATAAGCAGAGCACCATTTGTTAAGGTATTCCTAGAGCGTCCAATTAATGTACCGTTAGAACGTGCTAGGGGCGTTTGCTAACCCAAATAGTGTTACTAACTATTTGTAGAGGCCAAATCAGGTCTAGAAGGCAGTTTTCCACTCGTCTCTGTCTGCTATACAGATTTTGTGAAAGGCTTGGACCACATCTACTTTAGTAAACCACTTTGCTTTTAAGATTTAAGACAGCGTCTCGTGTATTAACAGGAGGGGATATTAGTCCTTCTTAGTAATGGCATTCAGTGCTTAGTAGTCTACGCAGAACCTAAGTCCTCTGCCTAGCTTCTTTGCGAAGAGGACTAGGGCTAATACGCTTAACTTACTAACCTGTATAAATCCTTTGTCTAGATAACTAGTTAGTTGCTATCTAAGCACTAAGAGTTCCTCTCTGGACATGTTGTAAAGTAGGCCCTAGGGGATAGTAGCTGGTTTCCTATCCTCTTCTATTAACTCTATAGAGTGGTCAATATCTGGACCTTAGTAGGGAGCAAGCTTGTTAGCTTCTGTTTTTAGGAAAGTTTAATATTCGCTTTTTAAATAGTCTAGTAGGACTGTTTGTGGGTCTACTAACTCTTTTTTTTTTTTAAGAGCCTTCTGAATGTCTGCTATTGAAGCAGAGAAGATTATAGTGCTTAGGTCTCCATAAGACTGTTTTCGTAGGGCCTAAAACAGGGCTAGGCTAGCCTATTGTGCAACCTAGCTAGGTTTAATTCCTTCTTAGCTTCTTACTTGTGTTTTGGATAAGTGTATAAACATAGACTTTTTACTGGTGCTAATGTCACGTTGTGTCAGTCTATCTAGGGCTGTCCTAGTATAAGGTCGTATTCTTCTTCGTCCTCTAGGACATAGGCCCACATAGTTTCTTTATATCTGTCTATATCTAGGTCGAACTTGGTCACTTCCGTGATCTATAACGTCTTTCTAGCAACGCTAGTTATCTTTCTCTTATAAGAGCAGGTGCGTAACAGCTTATATTTCTTTACAAATCTAGAGGAGATAATTCTGTAGGTTAGGCAACCAGTATTAATTAGTGTATGTGCTACAGCTGTTTCGTCTACTAGTGTGTGGAGGGATATTAGTTTGCCATCCAGCCATCGCTAGTAGAATTCCCTAAAGGATTTGTTTTTCTTTACTTTCTTGTTTCTTAACCCCTGTCCGCGTCTATAGACAGGAGTGGCTAGTTTTCCAAGTCTGATATCTCTGATCTAGAGATTTCCTCAGGAGTGTTGGTTGTTACTGCAGCTTTTGCCTAGATGCTGTTAGGTCTCCTTACTGGCCTAAGTTTGCATTAGTTTACGTAGTAGCCATCCTTCCTGCAACGCATACACAGGTTGTTAGACCTGCGTTTTTCTATTATTTCTAAGGGTTGCTATTCTGCTCTTCTGCGGTTGTCTGGTTCTATGTGACCTACGTGGGCTTTAGTAGCTTCCTAATCCATTTTGTTACTATTGTTAGGTTTCTTGTTACTTCTGTTGAAGTTCCTACTAAAGTAACTTCGTACTTGCCGTATATTAACATCTACCTTAGAGACTCTTGCTATAAGAGTCTAGAGGTCCCATTCTTCTAGGATGTCTACTAATATCATTTTCTCTTAGAGATCTGGGTGGAGTGCTAACAGATATCTTGTTTTAAGGTTTTGTGTGTTTTTCTCTTCTAATGCGTTATACGCTAGCTGAATAAACTCTGCGTTGAAAGTTTCTAGAGAGTGGTTATGTTTCCTTATTGTAATAGTCTAGAGCTTCTAACGCGATTGTTCTTTGAATAAGGAGTCCTTGTACTGTTCGTCTAGGAATTTCTAGAAGTTGTCTGTTGTCTTGTTTAGGTTCTGTTCTTTCCACGAAAGACCTACGTGTGCAGCTTGTCCCTCTAGACGGTTGAACATATAGGCTACTCTAATGCTAGAGTGGTCTTCTAGTAATGCAAGTTTGTCAATCATCTGTGATTTGAACGTCTAGTATGCTTGTCTGTTTCTATTAAACTTCCCTACGTCTAGGAGTTTGGTTAATTAGGGGGAACAGTGGCGTCTATTGTCAGGCGCTGCTGTAGTAGATAGGGTGTTGATGTTCAAGTTCCGTTAACTCATGAGTTGCTGTAACTAGGCCTCCACCAAGCCAGCGATGTGTTCCTTAAGCAAGTCGTCTTAGGACTTTGCTAGGGCGCTTGCTGGGACTAGTAGTTTAGCGCTTAGTAGTGCTAATGCATTTTCTAGTAGTTGTGCCTATAGCGGGTAGGTTGCTAAGTTTGTTAGGGCTCTGTTTAGAGCATCTTCCTGCTAATCCTCTAGGAGGGTCGTAATGGCTTGGTGTTGTACTCTACTACAGATGTCTGTTCTTGAGTTGCTTCTATTGCATAACTTGATTCTGTAATTCAACAGGCGCCTTGCGGCGTTGTTGATAGTTTCATCCATCCTAAGTAGTGCCTTTTGGTACGTGTTAGTGGAAGAAAAGAGTAATCAAATTTAATTGTAAGGAGCTGGCCGCTAAGGGCTGTGTGCAAGTAAGAACTAGATGAATTTAATGCCTATCTACAGGTGCGGTGCTTCGCATATAAATACTACCTAGCAGGAGTATATTAGAGGCTGTCCAAAGGGTCCGCAGGCCTCCAGTAGCCCTTGTGGCAGTGAGGCAGGCTCTAGTCTAGAGGTCTCAGAGGACCTGTGCGGAGATTTTGTGAAATCTTAGAGTTCCGCTAAGGGTCCACATGGTCAGAGCATAATTGGCCGGAGCGCCTGAGGCCTTCTGTGCGCCGAGGCACTAGTCTAGGGCCTAGCCTGTCACACCTAGAGATAGTTTTAAAGTATCTCTAGCTTAGTTACTAAGAGGTTATATAATAGTTAGTAAGGTAGAACACTATTAGGAGTTAGAGTTATAGACAGATTGTAGTAGCTATGCTCTAGAAGACTCTTAGAGTCCTCCTCTAAGCCTACATCTGCAACCTCTACATATTCTAGGGGTAAATAACCTATAGGGTTATCTTCTAACCCTCTATAGCTTACAAAGTTAACAAGGCACGCATAGACGTCTGTATTAGGTTCTCTTATACTACTCTTAAACTGCTTAGCGTCTTCTATAGCTACCTTTGTAAACTAGACAACCTTATTATCCTTATTCCTCTAAAAGAGCATACGTCTAGTAGCGTAGCTAATCCTTAGATAAAATATATTAATCTAGGGAAGACTAAAGTACACTAAGTATCTTTAAAGGTCTGTTACTATAAATAGTACTTAATAGATCTCTTTATAACTACGTAAATTAGTAATAGTTATATCTACTGTTGTGGTACTATACACTGTTAATCTACCCCTATCTACGCCTTTAGCCAGCAGCTTAGGCAGGGGTCTACTTAGAGATTATGTTCCTTTGCTAGCGTAGCTAACATTAAGTTTAGCTAGGAACCTCTATTAATTATAGACTCTATAGGCTTAGAGGATTAAACTATGCACTACATAGTTAATAACTAAGAGAGATAGGGGTAAAGAGCTTCCCTTAATTTTCCTAGGTCCTATGTTTCCTAGTTTAAAGCTATGTAGGCGGAAAGATATAGAATTAATTCTCTTACCCTTTCTCTTCTTCTAAACTAATGTTTAAGCCTTCTTTTAATTCTAAAGTAGTTTCCTTCTAGTTAGCTGTAGCATCCTTGTTCTTTAGAGGGCTTTAGCACTTAGCTATAGTGTAACTAAACTTTCTGCAGTTGTAATAGGTTAGACCTCTACCTTTGCCTTAGGTACCTGCAGTTTTATATAAGGACAGTCTGTTATAGCCCCTTTTAGCCTATTTTTGTCTTTTTAGAGGTTTTTATATCCCCTATCTTGTTACTCTTGTTTCTACCTTTTAGTAGCTACCTCTTTGCAGGAGTAGCTTTTGCCTCCTTGTCTAGATTCCTTCTGCGGTAGATAACGTTAGCATATTCTTCTACTATTAGCAGAGTGTTGCGCCTATTAACTAGGAGTAGGAATAGGTCTCTCTAGATGTCTTCGCGCAGAGATAAAATGTACTCTATTACTTAAAGCTCTAGAGTTTAGGCTAAGCCTATTTCCTCCTATAAGGATTAAAAGGCATCTAGCAGATCTATAGGTAACTAATTTAGCTTTTGCTAGATTTGCTTAAGAGTCTTATAGGCTTACTGTTTCTATTCTAATAGCGTTCCTAGAGCGTTTAATATAACAGTTTTAAGAGTCTCCTAGGTTAGTTACTAGGATAGAGAACTTGTCTATTCTGTTATGTAATATAATTTCTATAGAGTCTTAAGTAGCTCTAAAAGGTACATTGCCCTAAAATCTACCTTTTAGTATTCTTTAGTAAAGTTTATAGGCAAATATAGGAAATATAACTTGCAGTTCTGTTCCTAGTAGTTATATTTAGCTCTTAACTTCTTGTTGTACCTTTAAGGTAGGTCTAGCTTTAGAAGGTTAGCTAATAGGCCTAAGGATGTTATTGCAAGGGTCCTTAGTAGAGTTAAAGTTAGAGGGAGCACTAAGGTGTCTCTAACTTATATTTAGCCCTTAGTTAATAGAGTTAATTAATCTTGCTTTGCCTCTAGGCTCTTTTTAACTAAGCGCAGAGGTCTGCTAGTTCCTAGTCTATTAGAGAACGTAGTAAAGCGTTCTAGACTATTGTAGGTGTTTGTAGCCTAGGAGGAGTTATTAACTAGCCTCCTAGTCTCTGCTTGTTCGCTCTACCTTTAGCTAGTCTAGAGTTCTCTACAGCGTCCCTTTCTACTAAGGAAGGTAGGCTTTAGATGCAAGCAGTAGCAGAGTCTTCCTTAACAATAAATCTAGAGCGTACTAGTATACCTAAAGGTTAACTGCTTTTAGACTAGCTTACTTATTAGCTCTATTGTCTAGTCTGCATTTTAATAACGTGTAATAGTAAGTAATTTAAATGTTATAACCTCTTTTTATAGGGGTAGCACGCTATTAAGCATTAGAAGGTAGAGGATAGTATTGCAGGTTAAGGATAGACAAATCGCTACTAAAGGAGTAGAGTAATTTACTTGTATTATATAGTTACGCTACCCCTGTTCCTTAATTAGGCTATACTAGCCTTATAGGGAACTATTAGAGTTAGCAGTTCTAACAGCCTGTAGGAGGATTATTAGGTTAGGTACTCTAGCTTTAGGTAGATTAAGCTAGTAGTTAAGTAGAGAGCAAGCCTATAATAGGTAGTTTAGGCGCTTCTTTATATATGCCTAGGGCGTCTTTAGCATCTAGATCTACTATATACTATATATTACAAAGCTTAGCATGCTACGTAAGTTAGATATACTAATTAGGCTAATTAGATCTTATTTTAAGCTAATAGGGTCCTGTAGAGACACTTAAGAGAGCTTGCTTATTATAGTTAATAGGCTTACCTATAGTAGCATTTAGTAGGGATAGAAAGATAATTAGGTAATTAGAGTAGTTAAGCTAAGTCTAATAAGCTTATTTACTAAGTATGTAGGGAGATTTACTATGCTTAGGAAGCTAGGCTTATAATTATAACAGAGCTTACAGGACTATACTTAAGTAATTAATTAATTTAATTAGTATCTATTTTCTAAATAGAACGTGTTGCTTAAATATTAATAAAATGTGTAGGTTATGTAATCTTACTTAATAAGCGTTTAGCTAGTATTAGGGCTGCTTAGAACTAGCGTTACTAGAGTAGAGCAGCTTAACTAAATTCGCACGTTCTATTAGAAAATAAACTACGTATATAACTCTACGCGCTTAGTTATATAACAAAATAGCTATCTAGTATTTCTAGAGGTATAGTTTCTTTTAGAGTAAAAGTAATACCTACTATAAATACTAGCGTTCTAACTAGAGTAATCTATAGATAGCTACTATTTCTTACTTATACCTATAGTGTCTATTAGAGTACTATAGTAGAAGAATAGCTATATTATCTATATCTTTTATAATTAGTTCTTCTATATACTATAATGTTACTCTACAGTTAGGTTACTATATTCTTCTAGTAAGTTATACTTAACCTATTAGTATATATAGGATAGAAAAGCTATATTATTATATAAGAAACTATATATAAGAGTTATATAGATAAGATATAAACTTAATTTCTTTATAGTAGTATATAATAGTCTAGAAGGCTCTATTTAAACTTCCTATTATCTCTTTATATACTAGCGCTACTTACTAGCCTAAGTATCCTAAGTATAGTTATTACTAGTACTAGTAAAAAATTCTATAGATAGTATTATATTAAAAGAAAAGTTTAAAAGGTATACTACTATACTATTCCTAGAGCTTATTACCTTAAGTAAGAATATACCCTATAGGTAAGTTAGGTAATAGGTAAGTTAGCTAATAGGTAAGTTAACTACTTTTACTAAGACTCTACTAAAATTATACCTTAAATTATAGTATATTAATACTATATTATATATAGGTGTTTAGAGAATAATATCCTAGTAAGGTCTATAGTATATAATTATTATTTATATATACATAAGTTATACCTAGTCTTATTACACTATCTATAGTGCCTTTAGGTTTACTTACCCTCTTTAGTACGTACCTACTTCTTTATCTTCTTCCTATTACTACGTACCTTAAACTCCTTTAGAGCTATTAATTATAGGCTATCCTTAACTATTAGGTCTTCTCTACCTAAATCTTCTTTCTTTTCTATAATTTACATTATATAGCAGCCTTATTAGCTACTTAAAGCTTAGTAATTTCCTATTATACTAATACTAGCTTATATGTAATTATTACTACCCCTTTAAGACTTTATTAAACACTTTAACTATAGATATTAAAGAGCTATCTATATACCTCTAAATCCTTATCTTTATAAATATTAATTATAACCTAAGTTCTAGAGTATTACTAAGGGTTTGCAACTGCTAGGGCTTATTATTAATAGAGAGTAGTAGTATTAGAGTGCGTAGCTATATATTAAGGCCTATTATAACCTGTTATAGGTTAAAAAGACTAGTCTAGCGCCTTAGAACCCTTCTTAGATATTACTAGGAGTAATTACAGCGTTATAAGCTATCTTAAAATATAGCAGGAACTTAGTCTTTATAATATAGTTAAGTTTGTTATATATAAGCTTTTAGCTTAGCGCCTATAAACCTTCTTTAAAGAGGTAAAATAACCTATATTAAGTAGCTATAGGAGGTGTTATAAGTAAGAAGGTATATAGATAGTAATAATCTTATTATCCTTATAGTATTACTAGAATTTAAGTAAGTTATAGCTCTTATAGCTATTAATTATTAGTAGATAGTAGCTACTAATAGTACACTCCTTTGTATACGCGTTAAAGTACTTTAATTACTCTAGACTTAGCTTATTAGAAGACTAGCTATTATTAGAGACTCTAATAACCTAGTTATAGAGTAGAACTTCCTCCTTATACTAGTTTAAGAGGTAGTTATTAGCCTTTAAGATAATAAAGGGTAGAATAGCCTATTCTTTAGTATTAATACTCTAGATAGCTATTATCTACTCCTAATTGCCTAGTTAGACTAATTTTAGCTATCCTTATCTCTCTAAAGCTATAATAACTAATCTAGTAGATATCTAGCCTATTATAAAGCCTACCTTGTTAAAGTTATATATATTATTATCCTAGATACTATACTTAGCTTTAATATTAGCTACTAGGCTAAAATAGTCCTAGATAACACTAGAATCCTTATAGAGGGCTCTCTTATAGTTATACTTATAATTAAACTTAACTTAGAGCTCTAGTTAATACTTTATAAATATAGTAGGCTAGTTTATACTAATATAGCCTAGATTACACTTAGAGCGTAAACAATTAGCTATATTAGCTATATCTAATAGCTAAGGAGAAAATCCTTACGCAACTAGCTTAAGTATATATTTAATAATTACCTACTCTTTATTATTATCTACACCTTATAAGTTAAGTATTAAATTAGTATGTAGAGATTATTCTATATGTTAGTTATCTAGTATAGTCTAAGAAACCCTATAGATAGCTACAGTGTATTACTAGAAGAGGTTTATATCTTGTTTAAGAGCCTATAGTGTAAGCTGTGTTTAAGCCTCCTATAGCATATCTAACTAGTATTATTAAGTAGGCATTATTATAGGAAGGGTAGAGTAGTAGAGTCTTAGAAAAAGTAGCTAACTTACCTATTAGCTAACCTGCCTATAGAGTATGTTAATTAGTAAGATAGAGTAAAAATAATTAAAATAAAAGTAAAATTACTTTCTCTATCATAAGTTAAAAAAACCTAAGTATAAGACTTCTAGAGTTTATAATAGTTTTATAGTAGAATTCTTTCTAAATTATCTAATTAAGTAATAAAGAAGTATTTAAGATATAGATAAAACTTAAATATATAAAATTATATTACTATTAGCTTTATTAAAAGTAGCTAGTAAAAGTATTATAGTTACTAATAAAGAATATTTATCTATAATAGTAGATAGGCCTACTAAAGTACTACTATAGAAGAGGTTATTAATTATTCTTTATTTACTTAAACTAGAAGAGTTTATAAAGTAGATAATTAACACTTATAATAATATAAAATACTAAACTAAAGGTAAGTGTAATTAATAATCTTAAAGAAGATTAATCTATCTATAGCTAAGGCTAAGAAAGTATATTAGATATTAGGACCTAGGATTACTAAAGAAGAAGCAGAGCTATAAGTTACTTACTTAGAGATAAGATAGAGACTCTTTTGCTATTACTTAAACTTAGTCTTATATTTTTAATAAAAATAACAAAAACAACTCTAAAACTATTTTAATTATTATATACTTTATCTCTTTACCTCTAAATATTAATAGTCTTACTTTAATAAATACTAATAATAATATAGTTATATAAAAGTTTAAAGAAACTAGATTATAGTATTAAAATAAGGCTAAAAGTTAAAGTAAGTAAGTATATTATATAATTAGAAAGGATTAAGAGAATCTTAAATAACTTTAAAACATTAGTTATAATAGTTTAATAATAGATAAAGTAGAAAAACTAAATAAAATTCCTTCTTACTTTATAGTAAAGAAACTTATATTTCTAAAAGGCTTTAAGATAACTAATCTTATTAATAGAGTTACTAGCTTCTAAGGCATTATAATAAGTAACTTTTTCTTAAGCTGCATAGAGAATAAATATTCTTATACACTAATTCCCCTTTAACTCTTAGGCAAAATATTACTTCATCTTTAATATAAATATTTATATAGCTCTTAAATTATTAACTAGCTTCTTACTTTTATAGTAATAAATGTTAAGAAAGTAGTAGGCCCTCTTACTATACCTATACTAGTAAACCTAGAATTAGCCTTTAGCCCCTATCTCTTACTGTAATAAGTATAGAGACAATAGTTAGCCTCTTTACTACTCTTGTTTTAGTAAAATTAAATTTAATTCTTAGTTATATACCTCTCTAGTTTAAATTTACCTCTATAGTGTATAAGTATGCTGTTCTAATAGCTACATAATAGTATACAGGTATTCTTATCTATTTCCTTACCTTAATGTTGTTTTCCTTTTATTTTCTTTTTACACTACTTTTAAAACTATTATTTCTTATATTTACATTTTTATTGCTAAGGCTTTTTTTTAATAGTTATGCTTTTCTTGCTAAGCAAAAAGCTGGACTTGTCCTAGCAGCCTTTGCAGTATAGAGCACAACTATTATTAAAGTGTATTATTTATTAGACATAGATATCAAGGTAGTACCTTAGACTTAGGGACATTCTTAAACAAAACATTAGGTTAGAGCTAGAGACTAGTACATTACAAGTTAGACAAAGACATAATTTTTTTTTTTAGTAACTATAGTCTTTCTTAAGGATTCTATCTTTAAAACAAAGGACTTTTTAAGTTAAACTGTTGTAGAAACTAGTGTTGTTAGGGTTTGTACCTAACTAGTGTACTAATTATTCCTTAATTAAATACTGTTTCTCTTCTCTTTCTCTGTCTACGCATCCTCTTAACTATCTTCACAGTCTATGTCTTTATTATCTGTAGGTTCAACGTACTCTAATAATTTGTACAGCCTATTCTTAGGCTTAGCTGGCTGGTTAAGCGTTTTAGTAGATTTTGGGGCTGACCTAGGTACAGCCTTCCTCTTTAGGGAGGTGGGTGCCTTTGCAGGTTTCTGCTGTGCTGCAGCCTTCTTTGCGGGTTTGCGCTTAGAGGCAGGAGGTTTAGGTGCTAGAAGCTCTAAAGTAGAAGGCTTAGGGGCAAGGGCTGACTGTTTAGATAACTCTTAGGTCTTCTTTAACAATAGAGTGCGTGTAGCGTCCTAGCTCTTGCTATAAAGATTAATATTATCATGCTCTGCAACTGGTGATAGCGCACCTTCACAAGTGGTAGTAGTTGCTTAGTGATTAACTGGAGGAGGAACACGTGTGTGTAGAATAGGGCGGGTAAAACAGGACAGATTATTTAGCAGAGGACTAGATAAGGATCCACCCTGCTGTTTTGCAGAACTACAACCCTAAGCTAATAGTGTACTACAGCGCTTCTACAGTCCAGCGCTACAAGAAGGTAGTGGCTGTACGCAAGTCCTCTTAGATAGAGGGGGAAAGTTATTATCTTAGTTTAAGTTATTGCGGTTTCTATTCTAATTGTCCTTAGAAAGGCGCTCTTTATTATGTAGGTTGTAACTTTTATTAAAGTCTGTATACTCTAAATCAGGAGGTAAGTCTCTATTATCTATTTCTATAGGGTTAGAGTTGAGTATAGCGTTAGTGCCCCTAAGATTAGCTAAATAAGTGTACTTGTCTTAACGCGCACAAGCTTTAACCTGTTTGCAAGCTAAATCTAGCAAATTGTAGCCCTCTGTTAGATTGTTGCGCTTCTTAACGTAGAGTAAGCCATTAGGGTTAAAGCAGGGTAAAAAGCTAACCTTAGGAATGTTAGCGTCTTAGTCACTTGCAGTCTCCTCTGCTATCTTCTTAACAAGCCTTAGCGTGGACAGGAGGCGAATGCTGCTAGTTTAGCTCTTTAGTAGTAAACTGGTGTTCATCTTGTTAACATTATGGAATAGGGTAGGGCAGGAAGAAATAGTAACACTCTTGCTGTCCTCTCTGCGTACAGCCTGAATTTCTTTAGAATAGGAGCCCTAGAAAATGTAGCTGATAACGTTGTTAGGCGCTATAAGTCCAGTTAGCAATAGTTACCACTTAGAGTTTTAGAAAAAGAGAGGGGGGGAGGTAACTCTAGGTTGATAGAGTTGGAGTTAGCCCTAGGGGCTATAGGGTTAGGCAATTAACTTACATAGTTTAGCAGCATCCACAAACTCTGCTAGAAAGTTAGCAGCCTGCTTATGCATAAGTTTTCCCTTTACTATAACAAAACCCTTAAGTTCTGCTAGATTAATAACTTAGGAGCCTGGTGATTTATCATTGTTAATAAGACTATAGGCCCTAGCCACAAGTTTAGGGTTAAGGCTAGCAGCTACCTAGGGAAGAGCTTAACAAGTGCTAGTAAGGGCCAAGGCTTAATTGTAGGTTTTATTGTTGTACAACTCTATAATAAGGCAAAAACTCTTCTAGCTAATGCAGACAAGGCGGCTACTGCATTGCATAAAAATAGGGTGTGTAGAGGTAGGATTAGTAATAAGTATGTTGCAGCACAATTCCTAGTAATTTCGTCCTAAGTGCATGTTAATAGAAACAATAAGGCAGTCTAGGTTAGGCTTTTAGCTAAATGTCTATTTAGTAGAGTAGGTTAGTTTGCAACGGTTAAAAGCCGCATCTAGATCAGCCTTATTATTATTAGAGTACCTTAATATAAGCGCAGCGCTATTAATCTTTGCTAAGCAAGTAAGGCAGTTCAACAACTCCTGTTTAGTTAGGTTGTTAGAGTAGATCATAAGCTTTTCGCGCTGTTAAACAATGATATTAGCTATGTAGGTAAGCGTTAGGCGTATACGCTCCAAGCGTGTAGTAAAGCAGGTAAGCAGCTTTGCAGGTTAGTTAATATTAGGTACTTTGCTGTTAGGTGTTGGAATAGCATTAGTAATACCTGCCGCCTCAGTGTTGGCTTTGACACTAACAAGCAGCTTGTGCAGGTACTAGGCATATAGCTTGTTGTTATAAAGCTGGCTGTATTTAGCCACTTTAGGGTTGTTAGAGACATTATAGATGTTATCTGCCCACAAGAGAAGAGGACAGAAGGCACTAAGGTTGAACTTCCTTAGAACGTTGCTATTGATACGCCCCTTGCCTTTCTTATACACCTACAGCTTTTCCTTTATGCGGCTAATGCTAAGGTTATAGATTTTTTAGTTAGTAGTGTTGTTGTAGAAGCTGATTCGCACAGCCTTATAGTTAGGAAGAAGGTTTCCTATAGTATGAATGTCACTATTAGGGTAGGTAACGCACTGTAAGTAGTATGTAACACAATAGGTAGTCCTATTAAAAACCTTCTTCAACGCCGCACCCTGATAAGCAAACAACTGCGTGCTAGTTACAAAGCAATTAAATGCTTAGTGCGTTAAGGTAAACTGCTTTGTATCCTTAGTTACGCTAGTTAGGTACAGGTTTTCCAAATCCTGTACACTAGCTAATTAGCTTGCCTCTTTGTTTAACTTAGGGTCTTGCATAAGAGCTAAAAGGCCACTAAATCCTTAAACAGACTAGGGAACAGGCGTGGCAGTTATAAGCACATAAAACTGTGCATTAAGATTGCGGATAGCTACGTAGAAGGTAGAGCTGACATTCCTTACAGCTTAACATTTGTTAATAAAGACAAGACTAACTTAGCTTCTTAGGTTTTAAGGAAACTTTAAAGGCATGTAGCCCTTAGCAGCGATACGACTAGCTTCGTCCCTAGTTAAAAATTGGCTAGGATATGCCTCTATTATGTAGTTAGCAACTGCTAGAGGGCTATAACAAGTAGCAAGAGTCTAGTAGGAGGTAACAACAAGAACGTGGTTAGCTAGCTGTAACTTAAAGATAGGATTATTACTTAACAGCTTGTCACGCTAATAAACAGCGCCCTTAGGTACATCTACTTAATCCTTGTCTCTGCTATAAGCATGTACAGCAATAGCTGGACTAAATGCAACAGCGTTGCAGACAGCTTAGTTAACTAGATAGGCCTCTGTAACCTAAAAGTAGACACAAAGAGGGGGAGATTGCTAAGACCTTTCTAATCTTTAACAGCACGAAGTCTGTTACGCTTAAACCTAAGCTTATTAATATGCTGTTTTACATGTTAGTAGGAGAAAGACTATAAGATTAAACAACTATAATAAGGGGGGGAGGAGGGGATTCTAGCTTTTTGTTTAAAGGGCAAGACTTAGAATTAACCTATAAGGCCCTAGGAGTAGAAGACTTACATTAAGGAGGACAGCAAGTGCAGTATTAGTTTTGCTAGTACTAGTGTTGTAGTAGGCTATAGATCCCTAAAGGCCTTTACTAGTTAAGATGCGTTGCTCTTTGCGTTTCTTAAGGAAGCTGGCCCTAACTACTTGGTTCTACAGCAGCGACTTGTGAGGAGACTGGCTAGGCAGCACAGGAATTAACTGCTGGGCGATATAGAGATAGGAGAGGGCGGCTTTATACTCTGCTGCAGTGGTTAGAGTAGGTAATAACATAGAGAGGATTTGTTCCTAGCGTTGGCGGAAGTTAGCGTTGTTAATATCTATAGCCTTGCCAAGGGGAGGTTTCACGCTATCTAAAAGATCAGCCTTTTCAGGCTGCATGCCAGGTGTTA
The DNA here is from genome assembly GCA_026119515.1 of Ascochyta koolunga. Classification (NCBI taxonomy): domain Eukaryota; kingdom Fungi; phylum Ascomycota; class Dothideomycetes; order Pleosporales; family Didymellaceae; genus Ascochyta; species Ascochyta koolunga. The sequence goes on from JANLCG010000021.1 coordinate 119,203, forward strand.
GGCTAGTGTAGAGCATCTCTCTACTAATGTTAGGTTAACTATTAGCGTTAAGATCTTCTCCCTACTTAAGAAGCGTAGAAAAGGATTCAAGATTAGCGTTATTCATCTTCTAATACTTGGACACAGTTATTAGCAGCTGGTACTGTTGCTTGCGAATCTCATATTCCAGTAAGTCCTAGACAGACAGCTGTGGCAGAGCTTCTCCTAATCTTAGGCGAGTAAGCGAGGCAGCGAGCGTAAAGGAAGGGAAGTCTTACGCGTGTTGTAAGAGCTATTAAACGTTTATTAACTATTAAACTAGCTCTCTGTTGCACCTATCTTAATATTATGCTTGAATTAATAAATCTCTAGATTAGGCTCCTGCATACTAGCACCTGTAGAAAAAGTTAGTGCAACTCTTTAAGAGTAGGGGCGTAGGGAAAAGTTAAAGTTTTTTTTTTTTTTTTTAAAACCTAGATTAATCCTGTAGGGCTATGGATACAGGAGGGTTACTTACTGTCTTAGATTTCTAATACAGATTTGATGTTAGACTGCTATTGCTCTAGTTAAACAGGGGACGCGTTCTTTTAATCAATCTTATAGTTATTAATCTAATTAACTAGGGCGTTGGGATCTACACTAAGCAAGTGATTAACCCTAATAAGTTAACCCTGGCTTGTCCTATAGACAGCGTAGAAGGACGATGCAAGTAGGTTAAGGTGCGTGTTGTTGCCTGTAACGTTGCGCAAAGCGTTAGCAGGAGCAGGCTTCTGCTTATCCTTCTTGGATAGGTAGTTAGTACAGCAGAGACGCCGTAAACGTTAGTTATTGTCCTCTACAACAATAGTGCTAGCTTTTTGCGTTGCTAGGTTACGTATTAAACTGTGATTTTAGGGCTAGGTGCCTTAGTGTTACCCTTAGTAGTAGTAGCTGGCAGTTTCCCTTTAACAGTGCGTGTCCCCTCTGCTAATAGAAGCTTAGGAGGCACGTTTGTTTCTGCTTGATCTTCATGCTTAGTGCTAGTAGGGTTAGCGAGGTTAGGTGTAGTAGTGACGGCGTATTGTTAGTTGACATTCTGCACTGTCTTACGTGTGAGCTGGTATAGCAGGAGCAATGCCTATGCCCAATCTGTTCTTAAACCTAGTGGTATTAGGGTGTTAAAGTAGGGTGTGTTTGAATACTTAAACAGGGCATGCACTGTCTGCACAACGAATTGTGCTGCAAACTCTGTAAAGAGCCAGGTAGATGTATTAACATTGCCTGTAGTCGCTTTGCTGACAAACTGTAGGTCTATTAGCAGTCCTTTAACAGAGCTAAGCTGGCACTGCGATACTAGGGCCCTAATGCTTCCTAAACCTTGTTTAAACTTAGCATATATAGGCTAAACATTCTTGTCTACAGTCTTCTTAAATGCTTAAGTATCCTAACTAAAGTAGATTAAGAGAGACTTAAATAATTAGTAGGGTTTATAATTGCTACGCGTAGTTAAAGCACTACATGCAGCCTGTGTTAGAAAAGCCAACTGATATGCAGGTTGTAGGAGTGCCTTGTTGTTAGAAACAGCTGTTGTCGCCTTAGCTTTAGGTAATGCATCCCCTATTTCATAGTCTCTATTGTCTGCAACATTAGCTGACAAGCCAATAGGTTAATCTGCTAGAACTAGCAGTGTGGGTTTGTTGTTAAATTTATTAAGCATCTTAAACATAGTATTAATCTTATCCTGTCTACTGCTTATAGTGATTTAGGGAGGGCTAGACTTTAAATAGGCAGCTGTGTTATAGAAGCTGTTGCGTGGCATAAAGTCTGCCTCTTGTTACAACGCAGCCTCTTTTTAAAGTTGTTGGTTGGGACTAAGTGCATCAAGAGATGCGTCTTTAGAGAATTGTTAGTCCTTAGAAGACATACTGCTGTAGAATTCTACTTACCCTTTAATAGAGAGGGGGTTAGGCCAATTCTAAGTTTAGAAATCTTAGACTTAGCTGCACAGTCCTTGTAGGTAGTAGTAATAGTAAGTTAGAATATCTGTGCTAAAGCTAAAAATTTACTCTGTAGTTAAGAAGGTTAGTGTTAGGAAAAGAAAATTACACCTAGGGGCAGGTTTAAATTATAGTAGGGTCTGTTGCAATGTGCAGGAAAAGTTTAAGTAAAAGCCTAGGTCCTAGTTCTAGAGTCTACAGTGAAGTACCAGATAGTGTTCTATAGGAGGCATTAAGCCTTAGCAGGACTAAGTAAAAGTCTTAACTGTATATTAGCAGTGAAGTAGCTAGTAAAAGTACAATCTAAAGTATGCAAAATCTAAGTGCGCAACTTTACCAAATCAGAGATGTACTATAGTAGAGATTAACTGCTACTAGTCTAAAGCTCTACAGTTCTATTTTAAAAGAAGGTATAGACAGGGGCCAGCAGGGAGAGTCTAGGTTTTATACTGTTAGACTTAGTTGTTTAAGCTAAAATCTAGGGCGGGTTAGCTAAATGTAGATAGAGCAAGGGAGGAGTAAAGGAAATAGAAGAGGGAGGGGGGGGGGGGGAGGGTCTTATATACTAGTAAGTGGGGGACTGTGCTTTATATAGCACGTGACCTACGCTTCTCGCTTGCTACCCTCATTACTAGTTACAAAACCTAGAGTTACCTCCCCCTGCTTCTAGTGATGCTCTACCAGGTCCCTAACGTTATTTTAGTCTGATTAAATAGCCTTATTAGTGTTTTCTAACTGGTTATATGTAATTTTGAGCATCTTCTCCTGTAGAGGGTACTAGCATTAACCCTATTCTTCCTCTGTGAGCGAAACCCTACTAGTTCTACTCCTAGTTATCTGTAATAGGAACAGCAACCACTTTCGTACTTGTCTTTTACTCTCCTATTAATGCCCTGTATGCCTCTGTATTATTACACAAGAAATAGGTCTGTGTTAACCAATTTAAATCTAAACATATTTAACCTGCTTTGTAATCTTCTCTAAAGTCTACAATACTCTAGAAATACTGTTTGAAATCTGTAGTGTAGTTGCTAGGTGCACTAGGTGTCTAGCTAGGGAATCTGTTCTGCCTAACATGTTGCGTCCACACATCTCTTATCTTAGGTCCTTCTTCCTACAAGCATGCCCACGTGTCTCTAATAGCAAATTTGTCTATACATTCTGTCCTAGGCTAAGGTCTTGTACGTGTCTTTCCTGTGCTATCTATGTTCTATTTTAGGTAACAGTTAGCAGGTATTAGGCATAACTAACATTATCCTTTGCCCTATTAGTTACTTATCGCGCTGCAATATGTCCTAACAAGTAAGCTAATATAGGTTAATTCAGGGCACCTACGTTAGGAATAGTTAAATAGATTGTTGTTTGTTAAGCACACTACACAGTGCGTAATCTAGAATTACTATGTTTTAGGTAACTCTAATATAAACAAACGCGCTCTCTCTGCTGCGTTTAAAGCATGTCTGTGTAGGTTAAAACTAATTTCTCTCTCTTGTCTAGCTGCCTTGTATTAGACCATGGGTAAGCTGGCTTGTATATGCGTTCGCCTGGTTACTAACACTGTTAGCATAGATCACAGCAGGAAAGGGTCTGCTTACTAGTGTTATTGTATAGTCTTTTGTGCCTAGGATGTAATTAGGAGTAATGCTCTTCCTTTTTAACTAGGGATGCACTAGTTAGCAAACTGGTGCTCTGCTAAGGTACCTCAATTGCAGCTTCACTACTACTAAGAGGTAAAAGTACATAGTGCGATAAGCTGGACACAATGCCTAACTAGTAAATAGAGGATAGAGTAACTGTTTACCCTCTGCTAGGGGATAATGCCCTACTTGCTTTATTAGGGTTATAGGTAGCTTTGCTAGTGCCTTTTTCCTTTGTCCCTTTTAGGTGCTAATAAACCCTACTAGACCTGGTTCTAAGTAGAAATTGGCCTCACATATATTACACCTTTCCTCCCTAGGTCTGCACATTACTTAAGTCTTGTTATTGTTAAAATACTTATCTAATGCCTTCTGTTAACAGTGCGGTGTCTAACTTCCAATTTAAGCAAAGGAAGATACAGTAGCTTTGTTGTCCTAATCAGCCTTCTTATAATGTGTGTTGGGTATGCTAGGGCTTAGGATTAGGCAGGCGATGCATTGGTTGCTATCTTGTCCACCTTAACTACTTTCCTGTGCCTAGTTCACTAGGTGCTCTAGTAGCCTAAATTAAAACACTGCTAGTAGATGATCTGTATGTACACCTGCTGTAAATGCGCTCGTTGCAACAAAGATACCCTCTTCTGCTGTGTAGAATGCTGTCTGTATGCTGTTTTTGCTTCTTTTAACATCTTGCTATAGAAGCAAAAACAGTTAAGATGTGTAGCAAGTGCATCTACTGTAGTTTAATTGTCTACATAAACAAGTATCTTTTTAAAAAGAGGCTGTTGGCTAGTAATGTATCGTGCCATCCACTCTACAGAGACATGCCTAATTGCATGCAGATGCTTAACCTTATATCTAATATTTAGTTGCACAGTAGATTCACAATAGGCAACTGTGTTGCTTAGTAGACTAAGTAGGCAAAACGCTTTACGTTGCTCTCTAAAGGGTACTGTAGCAGATAGGAGGGTAATGCGTGTTGCATATTAGGTAATAGACTAGAGATTTAGTAGGTAGGGACAGAATTGCACGTCTAACAGCAACACGTAGTGAAATTTATTAATTATAATACGCTCTAGCTTCCCTATAACACTTAGTCTTTTTGTAAATGCTATAAAGCAATTATTGCTAATGCTCTCTAGTGTTGCTAGGATAATAGACGCTGTTTTGTTGCAGTGCCCTGCTTTCTATATAGACACGTGTATACGCAATTTCTTACATTTATCTACAATGTTAGTTCGCAATGCAGCAAGTGGGACAATAACGATAGTCTGTCTGTATCTAGGATAGCAAGCGGGGAGCAGGAAAAGTAGACTCTTTCCTAACCCTGTACCTGCAATGTATGCAACAACAGTATTACTAGACATAACTAAAAGTAAAGCCTTTTCTTGCTGCCCTCTGAATTTGGCCTCTTAACCTAGGTTCTCTTGTAGCAGTGTTAGGAGGTTAACATGCAATTGTTCTGTTAATTGTTTGTGCGATTGTTCTACTGTACTAACAAGCCTTGCATTATTTTTGCCCTCTAACAGCAGGGAAAACTGTAATATATAGTGCTATTAACTTAATATCTTAAAATAAGTCTTAGCAAGATAATGTTTCCTAGCAAATGCTTTGGATATATCTAGTGCATATACTGTGTGTCTAGTCTCTAGCAAATGTCCTGCTTGTATTTCACGTGCTTCAGCTTCTACCTCGTCAATAATTTCATCCACCTCTTCTCTAGACAGCTCTTTAGGAATTCCTAGATTGCCTTTAATTTTACGCCTAAATGCAATAAGCAGGTAACGTAGCGTGCTAATGTTAATTTCCTAGCCTATCTACTGTAGTGTGGCCTGCTGTATAGCAATACTCAATAGCTGCGACACTTTATGCTAAGAGCTATTCGTCTTAGACTAGAGGAAGCTGCTTACTGCTTGCAAATAGTGGTAGTCTATGTAATTCTAGGCAATCTAGTGTTAGATTGTTATGTAGAAGGGGCGGATAAGCCACAGGTACTATACAAGCAATAAACCTACTTCCCTTAGTAGAAAGCGGTACACTGTCTTTAGTAACTTGTCTTAGTTATATCCTTTGTAGTACTAGGGTACAATAGCAACTAGACTATTAAACATGAAAACATTGCGCAGTCTGTTTGTAACAGTGTTTTTGTGTTAGATGCTGAGGAGTTCTATGCCTTGTGCTGGTTAACCGCTTGTTAAGTAGATTAACCCTAGCAAATAGCTTAAGAACTTCTACACTTGGTTGGAATAGCGTCTAATTTGCATTAGATTGTTTAGACTAGTTACTACAATCTTCTTAAATGTCCTATTCTAAACAGCTTTAAGTAGATTTGCAGTAACAAATTCTTTATAGGGTTTAAGAGGTGGTGATGTTAGTAAGAATGCTAAGTATCCTAGTACAGTTTAGCTTGGTTAGTCCTTAATTTAGTCCTATAGCATAGGGGGAAGTTGTTCCTATTGCGCAACAAAGGCAAGCTTACACAAGAGAGCTAACGCCTCTTTATATTTGTTCTATACTGCATTCTTTAGTTAATCTAGGTTTGTTTTCACAGATTGTACAGTAACATTATTGCTATTCTAGTGTATAAATGCATTAAGGTTCTCTCTATACCTAAATTAGCTGGCGTACCTAGCAGTAGTAATAATCTAGTTTATTACAGTAGGATATTCTGTTGTTAGATAGTTGTGGACCTAGTGTTTAAATTTGTCAGCAATACTGCAGTTTTAGGCTTTAGTGTTGTTGTAGTCCTTAGATAGCTCTCTCTTAGAAACAAGAATTTTAACTTCTTCTTAGGTTATAGCTCCTTTAGTGCCTGTGGGAGACTCTTCTGTAGTTTCTATAGTTTCTATAGTTTCTATGTTAGTTTTAAGGTTGTCCTTGTATTTCTAGATAGCAGCAAGTCTTGCTAGCTTCTTTAATGCTAAGAGTTTAGTAGCAAAGTTGTAGACTTCCTTAAAGCTACGCCTGTTTAGTAAAAGGGAGATAAGGGCTATAGGCGTGATTAAGGCCAGCTCTAGGTCGTCTGTACAAGCAGTTTGTTTAATAAGGGAAAGCTAAAACGTGTAGCATACTAGTTTAGTTTCTGTTAAGGTAATGCGGTTGTAGTGTACCTCTAGTAGTAGCAGATGTACCTTAAGGCTTCCTATATGTTCTTGTACTGCTTTCTATGCTACTTCCTGGTGTGGCTGGAGACGCAGGGGCAGTTGTTAGACAGTAGAAGGCTGTATAGCCTAGTAGAAGTACATGAATATTTGCTGCAGACTGTTGGCGTGGCGTAGGTTATAATTCTAGTAGTTTTCTAGAGGAAAAAGCGGGACATCTGTAGAATGCTCCTGCATAACACGTATCCTAGTGTACTAGGATGTCTAAGCATTTGTGTTTTGCCATGTACGAACCATGCTCTTTACTAAGCAATACAGAATATAAGCTGCAGGCTCTAGATCTAGCTTAGGGATGGTAGCTAATGCAACAGCATTATCCTAGGTTGCAAAGTTAGAAAGAACCTCTAGGAACCTTGTGTGGGCTAACTATAGGTTGGTTTGCACATTAGGAACTTTAGGCATGCCCTTTAATCTTTTCTGTTGCTCTTGTTCTACCTATTGCGTTGCGCTCTTAAGCTGACCTTGCAAGTCTTCTACCAAGCTTGTATTCTTATTGTTTTGTTTAGGGGTATAAGGGTTAGATGCATTAGCAGGTGCCTTAAGTAGGGGAGGGCTTAACTAAGTTGATCTAGGCGAGGGAGCGGTTGCGTTTAGTAGTTAGTAGTCTAGCGCCTCTATAACACGGAAGAACTAGGTTACCCCAAGATAGGTTGTATTAGAAGGAACACTTACGAAGAACTATTAGCTGTCTACAAGGGATGTTTAGTTAGAGTACTACTTGTCTACTGCAGTCGTGTTGTGGCTCTTAGGACTGGAAAGCAAATGTACCTTGCAGAGGTGCTGCCTTATGTTAGACAACGCTATAACACCTGTTGTAATAAAGTTGCAACGTTTGCATTAATGCAAATGTTTAAACAGTTTTAAACTTAGGTATGCTATAATAGCATTGTTGTCTGCAACAATAAAGTCTACATAATCTTGTTTAACATAATGCTTCTGTGTTATCTTATCTACATGCTGTTGCAATAATTGCTGTTTAGCTACAGTAGTTTTGTTTCAGTAAAGCTCTTGGAAGTGTGCAGAGATTTTGCTAGGAAGCAATACATGTTAATAAAAACGTAGGTAAAAAAGCTGTGCTTCTTGTTAAAATTAATAAGAGTAGGGTAATCTATAAGGGGCTGTAATATTATACAAAGTCTCTAGATTTTAAGCCACCTATGTGTTAGAAATTAACAGCGCTTAGCTACTCTAGATTAACGTTTGTCTAGCACTAAACTAAGGCTAGCTAGCTATAGAACACGCACTCTGCTCTTAACAATCTTAGAGAACATATTAAGCTAACATAACCTATGCGTCCCTGCAACTTAATCCTAAAACTATCTATAGAGACAATAACGCTAGCAACTTTATTTAATACGCCTCTACACAAGTAGCTACACTTTCTAGTTATCTTAGCACTTCTCTAAGTAGCACTAAACAGGTGCAGGCCTTTGTTGCAGCTAGCCTAGAGGAGGCATTACAATAGGTATGCGGGCAGGTTAAGAAGAGACAGATAATCTAGTTTTTAAATAGAGTCTACGTTTAAATAGGCAGTAAGGTACGCAACTCTAACGCAAGCAACACTGACTTTTCTAGTATTAGTACCAGACGCAATCTAGGAAAGCGTAAGCGCACTAGAAGAGAGGGAGCAACAAAAGAACGTGCTAATATGCATAGTTAAGCACGCAACAACATTCTACTACAGACAACAGCCAACACTGAACACAATAAACAGCCTAGTAAGAGAGATAACAGATTAAATGCAGAACAACAGCTATACAGAGATTTTGCATTGCGTATTCTAGGGGCAGGAGTTAACATGTTGTCTAGAATAATAGAAAAGGCAGCTGCAATTGCAACAAGGGAATGCATCTGTAACTAGCAGATAGTATTAAAAGTTTAGCAGTCTTAACATAAAGAGGGCAAGAGATAGTTCTTAGATTTTGGAATTTAACTGCCTCGTCACATAGGCACCACATTAGCACTAAACAATAAGCCTTTGCACAGTTCTCCTCTTCCAGAAACAAGCCTCTTACAACAACATACAACAAACAATCCTGTCCTAACTCTATCTAAATCTAACAAGTTTAGGAGCCTATTCCTAGCAGCCTAAAGAAGTTAAGCTGCAGGCATTGTAGGAGACATGAGGCACTGTTGGATTATGGCAGCAATGTACACAGAGTATGAATCTCTAGAAACCTTGATAAGGCAACGAGCAGCTCCTTCAGGGGGTAGAGGGCGCGGATTTGCTACAGTTGCAAAGGAGCTTTTGTTTAGCTTAGTATACAAAAAGCTAAGTAGAGCAAGAGGGACAAGAGATGACTGTTAATTAGAGTGGAAAGAATTTAGTCACTAGTTAAATTATAGAAAGAGGTGGGCTATGTTAAGGGACAAATTTAGGGTAGGAGTGTTTGCGCTCTTGCTACAAAACTAAATTACAAACACGTATGTAGAACAGTCGCTGCTAATAACAAGGTATATAGAATGGATTAATATAGTAGCTACCTGCAATAAGGCAGTTATGCATCTGTTAGAGACAATTAAGTCTCTGTACATCTCTTGTATAAGAGAAGATTTACTACCACCACTCTTATATTTAGAGGAAATAACAGAAGAAGAGCTTAGAGAATGCGACCTAATAATAGCAGTAAGACAAATTCTGCAAACTCAAAGGGCTGTTAAGGTATTAGATGACAAAGTATTAGTACCAGCAACTGGAGATAGTGTAGCGTTTGAGATAACTTCAAGTATATAGTAAAGAAGAAGCAGTAGCAATGTTACTAGTACTGTAGAAGGGAGAGGGGGTAGAGAGTATCCAGGTTTTGGTTATAGAGCTGAAAACTTAGATTTGTCTGTAGACCTCTAGGATACAGAGTGTTAAGTACCATTTGCGCCTACTAGGTGGTTAGAAATCTTTTTGCCAGCAAATAGCGTGTAATAATAGGAAACCCTAGCGCTATGATAGTCAACCCTAGCGCTACAATAGTTAACCCCAGCGTTTAGGTGCACAAGCTATCTTAGCAACAATTCAGGACCTAAATTTCCAAACCTAGTATATATAGGCCTGCATCTCTGCAACCAGGGCTTAGATTCCAATTCTGAAAACAGCGTTAGATTTAGAGTAAATTATTGCACAAGATAAGGTGTAGTTATCTTAAATTTAAGTATAGAGGTAGGCAAAAACAGGCGTGCAGATAGAGGGGTAGAGGTTTGGTGTTCCTCTCTCTCCTCTCTCTACACTACTTCACAGGCGTGCATCTCTACAACCAGGGCTCTAATTTTAATTCTGAAAACAGCGTTAGATTCGGAGTAAAATATTGTATCAGATAAGGTGTAGCCATCTTAAATTTAAATATAATAGTAGGCAGAAACAGGCGTGCAGATAGAGGGGTAGAGGTCTAGTGTTCCTCTCTCTCCTCTCTCTACACTACTTCACAGGCGTGCATCTCTACAACCAGGGCTCTAATTTTAATTCTGAAAACAGCGTTAGATTCGGAGTAAAATATTGTATCAGATAAGGTGTAGCCATCTTAAATTTAAATATAATAGTAGGCAGAAACAGGCGTGCAGGCAGAGAGTTAGAGTTTTGGTGTTCCTCTCTCTCCTCTCTCTGCACTACTTCACAGGCGTGCATCTCTACAACCAGGGCTCAGAATCTGATTCTGAAAACAGCGTTAGATTCAGAGTAAAATATTGCATAAGATAGGGTATAGTCATCTTAATTTTAACTATAATAGTAGGCAGAAACAGGCGTGCAGGCAGAGGGGTGGAGTTTTGGTGTTCCTCTCCCCTGTCTTGTAGCGCCACAATAGTCGACCCTAGCGCCTCGATAGTCGACCCTAGCGCCTCGATAGTCGACCCTAGCGCCTCGATAGTCGACCCTAGCGCCTCGATAGTTGACCCTAGCGCCTTGATAGTCGACCCTAGCGCCTTGATAGTCAACCCTAGCGTTTGGGTGCACAAGCCATCTTAGCAACAATTTAGGACCTAAATTTCTAATCCTAATATCTATAGGGTTCTCCCTTTCCTACTCCCTTCTCTTCTATATCTCTCTACTTCTGCTTTATACACTTACTCTAACTCTATATATACTCCTTTTTTAATTATTTCTATAATAATAAAAATACTATAACTATATCTTAACTCTAACTTATATACTACTCTATACTTAACTTTACTATTTTTTCTTTTTTACCTTTTACTTTAATACTAACCTATCTATAACTATCTTATACCTAAATATCTACTCTATTTACTTATCTATACTACTTATATTACTATTTATTTATTTTAACTTACCTTACTCTTGCCTAATACCTATATATAACTTTAACTTAACTTTTATACTAATACTATTCTATTTCTACTGCCTATAAGCTATTATACTACTATATAACTAATACTACTTTTACTACTACTACTTTAACTACTACTACTTTAACTACTACTACTTTAACTACTACTACTTTAACTACTACTACTTTTACTACTACTACTTTAACTACTACTACTATTTTATTACTAAAATACTTTCTTTATATTTACCTTCTATACTATTTTATTACCTATACTATATACTTCTTCTAGTTACTATAATTTAATATTTACTATATAGCTTTATACTACCTAGCTATAGAATATACTTTTATACTTAGCTTTATTTACTTTCTATATTTTAAATAAACCTTAAAATTTACCTACTTTAGTATACTATTACTTTATAAGACTTAAAATAGTATTCTTTTTATTAATAGAACATAATATTAGTCTTCTTTTATAATAGTACTTAGTACCTAGTAATAAATATAGATTCTAAGTTAAGAAAATATACTATATTTACTAACCTATATTAACTTTTTATACTTATAACTAAGTACTTAGTAATTATTTAACTACTAAAATTTTAGTTCTATATATATTATATAGTATGCTCTAGAGTATAGTAGCTAGTTTTCTATACTTTTCTATTAGCTTTATAAAGTAGTTGCTATTTATTATAGGCTTATACTTTATTTTATCTTACTAAAGATACTAGGATCTTATTCTTCTTACTAATATAATCTAATATAGTATTACCTATATATTATAGTATTATATAAACTTTCTAATATATAATAACTTATATAGATATAGTAACTTATAGATATATAGTAACTTATAGATATATAGTAACTTATAGATATATAGTAACTTATAGATATATAGTAACTTATATTAAAGTATTATAACTTACACTAATATTGCAACTTGCATACCTATAGCAACTTGCATAGATATTGCAACTTCTATAGAGGGAATGCAACTTGCGTATAGGTACTGCAACTTGCACATATATAGCAACTTACGTAGAAGTATTGCAACTTACACATATATTGCAACTTGCGTAGAGATAATATAACTTACGTAGAGGTACTGTAACTTACACTAATATTGCAACTTACGTTAAGGTAATGCAACTTGCATATATATAGCAACTTGCGTACAAGTATTATAACTTATAGACATATTGCAACTTGCAGACATATTGTAACTTGCAGACATATTACAACTTGCGTAGAGATAATGCAACTTACGTAGACGTACTGTAACTTGCATAGATATTGTAACTTCTATAGAGGTAATGCAACTTGCGTAGCAGTACTGCAACTTGCATAGATATTGCAACTTGTGTTAAGGTAATGTAACTTACACACATGTAGTAACTTACGTTAAAGTATTGCAACCTGCATATGCCTAGAGCTCTCTTATTTATGCAGTTTAGAGTACAGTGCAAAAAGAACTTCTGCTACTGTAGCTTATACCCCTATCCTGCAAAAATATAGCCCTCCTCTGCAGCAATTACTTACTGTTACTTACTTTTACTTACTCTTAATTACTTTTGCTAACTCTTACTTAACTTAACTACGTTCCTTTAAACAGCTAATAGTAGTCTCTACTAATGCTTATAGGTCCTGCTATTTAGGGGTGTATATATACTCTAATACTTATGTAATTTTTATTAAAAATCTCTCTAGTAAACTAACTCTAGTAATAAAAAGTCCCCTAGTTTAAATCCCTGTTAATCTACGGCTTTTAAGAGCTAGGTATTAAGGGCCTGCATACAGTAGCTTCAGTGTCTAGGAGCAGGGTTGTCTGTCCTAGTAGCGTAATGCTCCTGTCTACTGCAAAGATACATTCTAAGGTTTTACTACCACGCTACTTTAGCGGCGTAGTATCTACCTCTACCTTAAGGCTACTAGAGGGTTAGGGCCTAGTATCTATGCAGTAGACAGGAATAGCAAATCCTATTAGTCTATTTTATTTTGCTAATTTTGTTAACATTCTTCTTTTTCTCTACCTAGAGGAGGTTCCTTTGCTACAAGCTGCCTTAAGAGACAGTGTGCTGTGCTAAGCTCTATAATTTAGGGTTATTGCAACTTGCGTTAAGGTACTGCAACTTGCGTTAAGGTACTGCAACTTGCGTTAAGGTACTGCAACTTGCATAGATATAGCAAATTACAGATAAGATAGTGTAAGTTGTAGATATAATAGTGCAAGTTGCAAACAAAACAGTGCAAGTTGCAAACAAAATAGTGCAAGTTACAAACAAAATAGTGTAAGTTATAAACAAAATAGTGCAAGTTGTAAACAAAATAGTGCAAGTTGTAAACAAAATAGTATAAGTTGCAAACAAAATAGTGCAAGTTGCAAACAAAATAGTGCAAGTTGCAAACAAAATAGTGCAAGTTGCAAACAAAATAGTGCAAGTTGCAAACAAAATAGTGTAAGTTGCAGATAAAATTAGACATAAGTTGCAGATGTAACAGTGCAAGTTGTAAACAAAACAGTGTATCTTGCTAGCAGTAGTTAGCGCAAGTTGTAGACAAGCGAACGCATCTTGCAGGTAGTAATTAGTGCAAGTTGCAGACTATTATTAAGCCCTAGCTCTAGCCTACTAAGACAAGCAAACTAAAAGGTATTACAACTCTCTCTTATAAGAAAGTTAACATTAGAACAGTACTCTATTATTAGCTGCACCTCTGCTAGACGCAGCTAGGCAGGTAGGGCCTAACAACTATGTAGATGCAAGTTGCAGACAAGGTATATTAAACATGCAAACTGTTGCTTTAGTTTATTACCCTATTGTACAAAGTTATAACAAAGCTATCTAGATTAAATTGTCTATTAAACTAGCCCTATAGCTGCTACCTAAGGCTAAGAGAACAGCACAGCGTAGAGCCTTAACCCTACTGTTAACACTAAACCCTAGTGTTAGGAAACTAATTACTAAACAGCTAGCACTACCCCTTGCTACTCTAGCAAGGCAGGACACATACGCTTTAGTGTAGGTTAAGATAAGCCTAAGCAGCTACTACTTTACACTGTTCTCTATAGGCTGCTAAGCAGATCTACTATCTCTAAAAGAGTTACTACCTCTAAAAGAGTTACTACCTACACTGCCTCCTTCTACACTAAAGCTATTACCTATAATGTTAAAAGGCTTAGCTTTACCCTTGTTGCTGCTATAGTTATTATTAGTGTTACTGCTCTCTATAGGGTAGACGCTAGACGCGAGCTTAATAAGCGTAGCTTTAGAGGCCTAGTCTACATAGAAGTTGTAGAGAATAGCAGTAATGTTAAACTTCTCTAGGAGCGACTACTTGTTGCGTAGGTTAACGTTGTTCTCTAGGTTCACTGTAGAGCGGTGCTAAAGACACTAATACTAGGCCTTATAGTAGGCGCTCTTAAGGTAGAAACTGCGATCCTTGCCCTTGTAGGCATTACTAACACTTATTAGATTGCTAAAGATAATAAGCAAAGCGCTAGCACAACTAAGGGTAAGGAGCTAGCAAGTAATGTTGCTAGTAAAACTAAGCTAGCTAGAGTAGGTAGTGCAGTAGAGGATAACATCCTTCTGCGCACCCTATATCTTATTAACTGTAAAGATATTAACGTCCTTAAGCTATGCGCCTAGGTGCTACTTGTTACTATCTTTTGCGTGCGTTAGGAGATACTTAACAAGATACTGCTTAACGTAATAGTAGGTGGCTACTTGCGCTGTGTATAGCAATATAATAGCAACCTGCGCTCTAGTAAACCTGTCTTCCTAGAGTAGGTTACAAGCAGCCTTAAGCACAAAAGGAACAAACGTATTGTTGTAGCTTAACTTAGACAATAATAGGGTACTAGTCTTGCCCTTAAGCCTTACAAACACAACACGCGTGTTAGTAGAATAGAGGTCCTAGGCGCACTTCTTTGCAAGCGCACACGCTGGCTAATTGTTAACGCTAGACGTAACTAGCATCTAACTGCAGGGAAGGATAGTGTTAACAAGGTTGTTAATGTTGCTATTAGACCTGTGCTGCACCTATAACTACAGCACAGTAAGGCTAGTAAGCACCTAACACTAGAAGGGCGAGACGTTAGTCTGCTGTCTAAAGGGATGCTCTTCTGCGTTGCTAACCCTAGCAGGTAGTAGCTAGAAGATGTTGCTAAAGAGGACATAGGGCTTGTGCAAATTTAGTTTAACCTAGAGTCTACCTTTACCTTTAGTGTATAGACAGCTAAAGAGGAGACTAGTAAGGGTGCCTATCTCTAATATCTTGCTAGCTTTGTTGTAGAGAATAGTGTAGGGAGGGTAAAGAGTATAGGCGCGCGTCTAAGAGACAACGTTAGGGGTTATATAGATAACAATAGCTATCTCTACAAGCTCCTTAACAATAACGTTAGTAGTAAGTAAGATTTTACGCATATTCTCTTCTAACATCTCTAAACCCTATGCTATTTTTATTATTAGGTTGCAAAGTCTAGCGTGCGTATTGTTAGGGTAGGCGATAGTATAAGGCTTAGTTACGCCTCTAAGTAGGAAGCTAGCGTAACGCAAGATCTACATGCCCTTAGAGATGTTAACCTTGTTTAGGCGCTTGTTAAACCTAAGGTCTAAGCCTGTAACAAAGCTGTCCTGTATCTTAATATACGCAAGAAGGGATTGTGTAGTTGCGTAGTGTAGATTGTTAGTATCTTTAGCATCCTTATCCTTAGCATCCTTATCCTTAGCACTATTAACATTACCTCTACCCTCTACTGTCTTAGTAGCCCTCTTAGCCTTATACGCAACAGCTTTATTAGCGTTGTAGTAGAGAGGCTTATAGGTCTTAAGGTAGGTATTGCGCTATTAGTTATAGTCCTTGCAGTAGACGTGCTTCTTAGTTACGCCTATATACTAGCAAATAACAATAGGGTAGAAGGCGTCTACCTTCTTTGTAGTTAGCTCCTTGTAAAGCTTAAGGCAGACGTTATAGCACTTTTGCAAGATGTTGTCTACGTTCTTGTTAATAGGCGACTAGACCTAGAGAGGCAGGAGAAGCCCTTCCTAACTGTAGTAGACCTGCAGCCAGTAGTAGAGCGCTAAGAGCTGCATAAGGATAGCAGTCTTGCCTACACTGCTAGGACCCTAGATAAGGAGGATGCTGCCCTTTATGCTGCGTAGGCAATAAACAACCTTACGCTGCTTGTCTCTTAACTAGCTAGAGAGGAAGTTAATGCCTTTATTAATAGTGGCCTTGCTGTACAGCTTGCATATCTTACAGAAGTAGTTAATTATATTAAGGTTGCAGAGGTTATTAGCTTATAGGAGTTGTATCTCTTTTACAAAGGTATCTTAGCTAAGGTAGAGATAGTTAAGGGTGTTAATCGCATATGTTACGCTAGACTTAGAGCTTACCTTGCGCACAAGGCACGCAACACTACTAAGGTTGTCTATAGCAGCTCTAATCTTGTTAGAGCTGCTGTGCTTGTAAGACTTAATAAAGTGCATATCCTTCTTAAAGACAGGCTAGGTAATAAAGACCCTGCTATCCTAAGGGCGAAAGAGAAAGCTAGGGTAGTAGCTAGCGCTTGTAAAGCCTATAGGCTTAGCAACCTAGAAGGTCTAGTCTACAGCCTTATTGCTGTTAGGATTAAACTTTAGCTTAAGCATAGCGCCTAGCTAATAGTGCGTCTTGTAAGGCACGCGAAGGTAGGCCTAGTATAGCTAATTATTACCTCTAGGGAAGCTAGTAATCTTAATATTAGTAAGCTTAGACGTTATTATACGTAGGTAATTAAGCTTGTATGTTATGTTGTAGAAGAAGATAGTGTAGTACTTCTTTACTAACATAAAAGTGTACTACTTGCAGATCTTAAAGTTCTTAGGTCTAGACTCCTCCTTAACCTCTATGCCTTACTGTAGGTTAATTCTGCTGCTCTCTTACTAGTTAAGGATAGGGTTGTGCTTCTGCTGCGACGTTATATGTGCCTAGAGTGTTCTAATGCAAACTTTAAATTAAGCAACAGGTACTACAGCAAAGAAGTTAATAGTAAAGGTGTTAGGTTGCAATATTATATTACAAGCCTTACTAATGTCTTGTTTAAAGTTACTAAAGTTAAGGTTAGAGAACAGCGCTTAACTGTACAGAGGGCGCTTACTACTGCTAATGCCTTGCTTGTTATCTAAGCTAACAGTGCGTAGGTAAACTGTAAGGTAGATAAGCTTAGTTGCGCTGTCTAAGCAAGCAAGTTACTTAATAAGTGTAAGTTGCTAGGGTAGGACGTGCTTAGCGAGCACCTAGTTAGCGTTAGGGTCTTTAACTACAGCTAGCTATCCTCTATCTGCGTTAACAACGTTGTCCTAGGTAAAGGCTATAGATGCAGTCTTGTGCACCCAGCTAGATCTAGAGCTGTTGCTCTAGAAGCAACTGTTAAAGGTAAGACTAAAGGAAGAGATGTAGTTCTTGCTAACAGTAGTAACTTATTTTATAGTTAGGCTGCGCTCTAAGCCAGCAGCAGCGAGCGTGCCCTTAGGTAGCTTAATAACCTTAGGCTTAACATTAACACTAGATAAATAGGCATTAACGTCTGCGCACAAGTTAAATATATTGCTATTGCTAGGCTTCTCTGCACTGCTGTTCTTACTGTCGCTAGGCTTCTTACTATTACTACTCTTGCTAACAACGCTCTTACTAACAACGCTCTTACTAACAACACCCTTGCTAACAACACTCTTACCCTTAGCAGTCTTCTTTAAGCCCTCTATGCAGTTATCCTCTAGATAGCCCTAGGCGTAGCAATTATTGCACTTTAGCTCTGTGCAGTTAACAAGGTAATAACTAGGGCTGCTGCAGCTGCAGTAGGTGCCTTTACCTTTACCTTTACCCTTGCGCTTAGGCTTTAGGAGGGAGCAGTCTTTAGCATAGTAGCCTAGGTTTCCGCAGGTGTAGCAAAGCACTAGATTAGTGTAGTACAACTTAGTGTAGCTAAACTAGTAGTAGTTACTGTACTTAATCTCTAGGCAGTTAATCTTGTTGTGTCTGTGCTTGTTACACAGCTTGCACAGCTAACCCTTAGGCTTGCTAGGACAGTCTCTTGCTATATGCCTGTGCTAGCTGCAGTTATTGCAGCTGCCCTTTAGTGTAGCTTCTGCTATTTAAAAGCTACTAAGACAGACGCTCTTGCCCTTAGACTTAATAACTATAATGCTAGTAGTAAACTTAACATCCTTGTAGCTGTAGTTAATCTCTTAGGTAAGATAGTAGTAAGCTAAGTAATCTACTATAGTGCCTAGAAAGCAACAGTAAGGAGGGTTTTAAAAAAATCTGTAGAGAGTAAGCTGTAGCTAGATTAAGCGCCTGCAGGGACAACGTACCTTTAACAGCTTACTACTAGCAATAATAAACGTAGGGTAAGACTTCTAAAGAAAGAGATAAGAGGTAGTTAAGGAACTTGTTAACAACTATGTAATATAGCAGGGTTGTAGTTTAGAGATAGAGAAGGTGTTATAGGTTGCAAAATCTACTAAGTCTACGTAGGCTAGCTTGCAGTTAACAGTGCGTAGGTAAAGGTAAGAAACTTGCTTAACTTAACGTAACTAAGTAGGATTGCAATTATACTAATAGTAAGTAGCTAGATATAAGCGTAAAGAGTAGAGATAATATATAGGGATTACCTGCAGCAGTTTAGTACTGCAACACTGTAGATAGGTTGTAAACAGGAAGACAGTAAGCAAGCTGCAACAAGGGGAGAGTCTATAGTTACTGCAGCAACTAGCGTTGTTTTTACTACACTAACGTCTCTAGCTTAGGCAGTTTAACGCAGACATGCTGCGTTAGAAGCTCCTTTACTGCAAGTTTGCTACTAGACTATCTATACTGCAGTTACGCTGCTATCTACCTCTACACTATCTTACTAATAGCTCGCGCCTACAGGGGTAGGCCAGGTAGGGTAATCCCTATTTCTTTGCTTATTAACTGTCTGTAGCCTCCTACCAGCCAGCGTCTTGTCCTACTAGCTTCCTGCTGCCTTGCTTCAGCTCTATTAGCAACACTACAACTAATAGGACAAGCAACACTTCTAGTCTCTAACTACTAATTGTTTATCTCTAATTCTTCTCTGCAATTGCGTTTGCTATAAATAGCGTTTATTGCATGTCTCTAGATGCAAGTTACTGTCTGCAAGTTGCTATACTGTTAGCAAGTTGCTATACTGTCTGCAAGTTGCTATACTATCTGTAAGTTGCTATGCAATCTGCAAGTTGCTATACTATCTGTAAGTTGCTATACAATCTACAAGTTGCTATGCTATTAGCAAGTTGCTATCTGCAAGTTATAGTTACTACTGCTGCTTACTGCTATTTATCTTCACTTTTACTTTTACCCTTAGAGCACTGCAGCGCATAGTTACTCTAATCTCGCACAAGGTGCGCAAAGTTACTACCTCTGCTGCAACTTGCTCTCCTCTACTACTACTTTCTACTACCTACCTGCTTCCTTTATTGCAAGCCTGCTATCTACGCTACTATAACTAATTAACTACTAGTATAGAATAACTTTAACTACGCATCTAGCCCTAAAACTATTTATTAAATTTAGAACAGCTTTAATATTACAGCTAGTACAGATAAAGACGTAATTAATAGACAACTAGTTAACATCTTACGTAAACACTATCTAAAAATAGTTAGTAATGTATTAGGCAAGCTTAGATCTTGTGTAAGGATATAGCTAGAGAACGCTATGTACAACAATATCCCTAAGTTCTGCAATGCCCCTATATTGTAGAGGATAAAGGCTATAAAAAGGCTTGTCACTATAGTGCAGTAGCACATTTAGAAAGCTGTAAAAAAGAATCTAGTAAGGAGACAAAACATAATAACTCTAATAGCAACGTACTTAATAGTGTTGCGTTACCTTCTTATAGGGAGAAGCGCAGACGCAGCCCTAAATAGAGTGTTAAACGCGCAAAGCGTAGCTAGTCTATTACTACGCTATTAATTACTAGCTACTAGGCAACTAGGACGTTTAAGCTCTGCAACGTAGTTAATAGCAAGCTAGGCACTGTTGTAACTATCCTTATAGACGCAGCTCTTGCGTACAAGGATAGTGTCTTATAGGCTAACCTAGTTAAGGACGCTAAGACATACAGTAGCAATAGTGCTAGTTTTACATTTAATAAATTGCTCTACCTCTCTCCTTGCCTGCATTAGAGCCTAGCTCTATAGACGTAGTCTTTATTTATTACTACACTAGCTAGCTTTGCTGCTAACGCTACTGTGCACGTTACTACTACAGCTGTAGATCTGTTACTAGATACTACTATAACTAATGTCTTTCTAGTGCCTACTGCTACACCCCTTGCAGTAGGGTTAAAGTCTAATAGTGCAGTGCAGCTAAGCGACTCTAACCTTCTTAAGAGCCCCTTGCTAACGCCTTCTGTTAACACAGGTGCAGACAATATAGTCTAAGCTAGTAGAATAGCTAGTGTTATAGGAATGCTTCGCAACTATTAACACCCTACTACTACTAAGACGCCTTAACTGCAGCCTACTGCTCCTAAGGCGCCTTTGCTAAAGCCTCTACCTCCACCTAAGCAGCAGCTAGAGCAGCCTCAGACCCTTAACAAGGAGCAGCCACCTCCACCTAAGCAACAGCTAGAGCAGCCTTAGACCCTGCACAAGGAGCAGCCTTAGGCCCTGTATAAGGAGCAGCCTTAGACCCTCAACAAGGAGCAGCCTTAGACCCTAGATAATAAGTAGCTATCTCTACCCAAGCAGCAGCTGGAGCAGCCTCAGACCCTTAACAAGGAGCAGCCTCAGACCCTTAACAAGGAGCAGCCTTAGACCCTTAACAAGGAGCAGCCTTAGACCCTAGACAAGGAGCAGCCTTAGACCCTAGACAATAAGCAGCCATCTCTACCTAAGCAGCAGCTGGAGCAGCCTTAGACCCTTAACAAGGAGCAGCCTTAGACCCTTAACAAGGAGCAGCCTTAGACCCTTAACAAGGAGCAGCCTTAGACCCTTAATAAGGAGCAGCCTTAGACCCTTAACAAGGAGCAGCCTCAGACCCTTAACAAGGAGCAGCCTTAGACCCTAGACAATAAGCAGCTATCTCTACCTAAGCAGCAGTCCTAGACTCCTATTAACTATAACCTAACCTAATAATTAACATAGGAGAACCTAACTTCTATAGGAACATCTTGCCCCCTACCTAACTTTTTGCAAAGATAGCAATAACAACGTTATGCGTTAAAGTTAGTAGCAGTTAACACAAATAACCTAAGGCTAGAAGTTAGGTAACGCCCCCTTTATCCCCTCTGCGTTAGACAGGTCTAAAGGCAAGGGTAAAGCTCGCTAGCGTTCGCCTACGCCAGCTAGGGATAAGGAGATTCTAGACATTAACTACTTTAGTGAGAGCGATAATAAACATAGCAATAGCAGAGACGCTAGTAGCAGGAACGCTGCACTAGACGCTGCTTAAGACGCTTTGCAGTTTAGCTAGCAATCCTAAGCAAATGCTCTTAAGAAAGCTAAACTAAGCTACTACAAGGCTTAGCGCAAGGCAGCTAATGCTTACTTGTGCAAGCTTAACAACCTTAAATGTAAGGAGGAAGGCATAGAGTTACGCGCAGTAGGGAAGAAGGTAGGCTATAGCAAGAAGTAGTTAGTGTATTTACACTAGCTAGTTAGCAGCACTGCTATGTTTAAAAAGGTGTATAGACCTCTAGGGTGTACCCTACTTACTAACAATATAGGCTATAGAAAGACTTTGTAAGTTATGTTATGCATTAAACAGAACTAGAGGATTTAGCTCTAGCAACATAGCGTAAAGGTTAACCCTAAGTTCCTAAACGCACCCTAGAGCCCTTCTACCTAGCTAGCACTAGATAGCAATAGACTTAATAACAGTATAGCTAGTTAGATTAGAGCTGTAGTAATTACACCTAGCGTATTAGGTATTAAGGTCTAGGCAAAGACATGCGCTGCGTTAATTAGTAACAGCTTAGCTTACAAGTATATTAAGCTAAAGTAGAAGATTAAGATAGTCTTTCTAGGCAAGAGTAGAGAAAAGATTGCTTAGGAGCATAGTAGCAAAGCGAAGGGCCTCTACTACTATATAACTAAGGAGGACTAGGTAGAGATTGCTCTGTAGCTAGACTAGACTAAGGCTCGCGTCTAGCTGCAGCACAGCTACCTAACCCTAGACAAAGTTATATTTAATCCTAACGTCCTATACAACAAGCCTATCTACTCTACAGCCTCTACTTTACTTCCCGCCCCTACTAGCACCTGCTTTATCCTTGTCTGCACTATAGAGGCTTAGCGCTACTGCTTAAGTGTAATATAGACCTATAGTAATAATATTCTAAAGCTAACTATAGCAAAGCTTAAACGCTAGGTAAAGGAAGGCAAACCCTATAAGGCACGTAACAGCGCAACAGTATATAAGAAGGCGCTACTAGAGGTTTCTATAGCAAATTATAAGGGTAAATAGCATAAAGCAAACATAAAGCAAGAAGACAGCTATAGCTATTTGCAAGCAATGCAGGAAGCTAAGGTAGAGACTACAGGCTGTAATAGCTAGGTTAAGAAGACATAGCTGCCTATAATTATTAACATTTGTTTTACCTCTTTAATTATTATTAACAAACTATATAGCTACGCAGGCCCTAAAACAATTACGTACAAGGAGATTATTAACCCCTACATTGCTAACTAACCTAATTACCTGCTAGGCATTATTAGCATGTCTAGCACTACTCTGTGCAATAGCCTCTAGCTACTTAACACCTTTACTAACAAGGTAATTACAAAGGTTATAGATTGCAGCTTAGACTACCCTAGCGTTGTTGCCTTAAGGGATATTAACCTAGAAGCTAACAGCAAGGCCTAGGGCAAGCTGCTTAGTCTGCTTAAGAAGGCTTACGTTAAAGCTACCTAACGCAACAAGGGCTACAAGAAGATTAACTAAGCTATAACTAAAATCATGTAGACAAAAATAAAGGCACATCCTAAGATTAAGGCTATAATTTAAGCGTCCTCTTATCTGCTTAAGCACTTCTACATCTCTTGCAATAAGACCTCTTATAATCTATAGGGCAATAAGCTACAATTCCTTAAGGTTACTAACAACGTGCAGCTACTCTTAATTAAGCATAGCCCTGCTATGTTCCAACACGTGCGTAATGTAGAGGCAGAGGTTTTAGTAGCTGTAAAGCAGAAGCACAAAGAGGCTATAGAGCAATAGGTAGAGGATAGCGCTTATAAAGATAAGAAGCCCCTGCAACTAGCTATAGATTAGGCAAACCCCTACGCCTATATAATTGCTTAACTAGTTAGCTTATTTCCTAACCTGCTTAACGCTATTAACTACTAGCAGCAACGCAACCCTATATACAAGAGGATCCTCTAGGACAACACTAATCTGTTAGCTAACGACAACAACAGCGAATTATCCTAGCCTTGCCTATAGGGCTGCTCCTAGGAGCAGACAACGCTATTTTAGAAACTGCACTCTAGACTAAACAAACTATTTAAAACTTGTTTATCTATAATATTACAGTTAAGGCCTGCAAGGGTTTAGCTAAGGTAGATTTTATTGTCTAGACAATTAATTAGATTGCTAAGGAGCAGAGCAATAGCTCTAATAACAGCAGTAATCTAGTTTAGTACAAGAGCAAGTACGTTTTAGTTACTAACTTTTGTTTTAGCTGTGCGTTGATCTAGTGCTTCCTTACGTAGAAGTACAGTGCTAAGAGCGTTGTTATGCTTGCTAACAGGTCTAACTAAGTGAATCTACTGCCTAAGTAGCAGCGTTACTAGGATCCTAGTAAGAATTAGCCTAATAACAGGTGCTTTATTATAGTTGCAGGATTAGGCGTTGTTACTAAGTCTATAACAATAGTTAAGTGCTATAAGATGTATAGCCTAGAACTAACTACAAACGTTTATAACAGAAAGCAGGTTCCTAAGCGCACCTTCTGTATTAGCTAGAAGCACAACTGCATATTCTGCTAGCTTGTTACTATTAATCTAGACCCTAATGCACCTGCAACAATTAAGTTAAAGATTATAAATAGCAACACTGCTAAGGGTATTTTCTAGGAATACCTTAAGGAGCGTCCTGCCTCTAACAACCCTAACGCTGTAATTATTATTTCTAAGGATAAGGGAGATAGTGTAGACGAGATTTAGGGCAGAGAGAGAATGCTAATAGGGGAAGGCAAATATAGACAGTAGGAGCGCTAGTAAGGCTGGAAGTATTAGCTAAGTTAATGTAGCTTTAGGCACAGGAGGCAGATTAATTGTGTATAGTTGCAACAAAGAGAAACTCTTAATTAATAATTGCTCTGTAATAGTTAATTACTGTAATAGTAATAGGCATAAGTTAGGGATAAATCTAACTTTTATAAGAGCACGCTGTGTAGTTAGATACACACAAATTAAACTAACATACTGTAACTTGCATTAACACACTGCAACTTGCACTTACATACTATAACTTGTACCTATATAAGGCAACTTACATATATGTAAGGCAACTTACACTTATATATAGTAATTTGTATTAAGTACTGCACCTTGCATTAAAGTGCAACTTACACCTATATATAGCAACTTACATTTACGCACTATAACTTGCATTAAAGTGCAACTTACACCTATATATAGCAACTTGCATTTACGCACTATAACTTGCATTAAAGTGCAACTTACACCTATATATAGCAACTTACATTTACACACTACAACTTGCATTAAAGTGCAACTTGCACCTATATACAGCAACTTGCATTTACACACTGCAACTTACATGCTACTCTTTGCAACTTACAGTCTACTTGCACAGCAAAATGCATTTATATACTGCAACTTAAATTAAAGTGCAACTTGCACCTATATACAGCAACTTGCAGTCTACTTACACAGCAATATACATTTATATACTGCAAATTGCATTAAAGTGTAACTTGCACCTATAGACAGTAACTTGCACTTACATACTGTAACTTGCACTCTACTTCTATAGCAACTTGCATGCTACCTTTCGCAACTTACAGTCTACTTATACAGCAACTTGCAAACTTCTTTAAGCAAGTTTTGTTAATTAACTTCTATTTAACTATAGCCTTGTAGCGTTTCTTTTAGTAGTTAAAGGTTGTGTAGAGCGCTTGTTTAAGTCTCCTAATCTAATTATGCTTAGTCTAATCTTACCTAGGCGCTTACTAAAGTCTCCCTATCTAATTTTGCTTAATGTAATTATCCTACACGTAATGCTTAGAGCTACCTCCTATTTCTCTTAATAGTTAAAGATTAAGTTAAGTGCTTGCTAAAGTCTCCCTATCTAATTTTGCTTAATATAATTATTCTACACGTAATGTTTAGAGCTACCTTCTATTTCTCTTAATAGTTAAAGATTAAGTTAAGTGCTTGCTAAAGTCTCCTAATCTAATTTTGCTTAATATAATTATCCTACACGTAATACTTAGAGCTACCTCCTATTTCTCTTAACAGTTAAAGATTAGGTTAAGTGCTTGCTAAAGTCTCCCTATCTAATTTTGCTTAATATGTTTATCCTACATGTAATGCTTAGAGGCATCTACGCTTACTAACTAGCTAACAGAGGGACGCAACAGCTCTCTTAAGGTTATAATCTAATACATTATTATTAGTGTTACAGAGTGTGTAATAGAGTGTGCTAGCAAGTATATTGTTCTTAGTGCTGCAAAGTTCGCAATAGAGTGTGCTAGCAAGTGCTGTAGCTAATATGTACTACTCTAGGAGCAAGAGGATAGATAGAAGTTAGAAACTGCTATAGAGCGCTAAGCTTAAACGCAATAATCTTAGTTCTATTCCTTCTTAGCCTTTATAAAAGCATCTATACCCTTTAGTAACTTAATATTATTACCTATTAACACGCAAGAAGGTATAGCCTTAACTTTAGGCTTCTTAGAAGGTGTCTTATAGTAGGACGTTTAAAGATAAACACAGAGCTAGGTTTTAATAGTTATATAATTTTAAGGTAACTTACAGTCTAGTTTAAGGCAACTTATAGTCTAATTTAAGGCAACTTGCTGTCTACCTCTAGATAACTTGCTGTCTACCTCTAGACAACTTGCAGTCTAATTTAAGGCAACTTGTAGTCTACCTCTAGGGGCTAAGTAGTATCTACATAATGCTTGCTATCTTATACACCTCTAATGCTATCTTAAACACAAACTAACACACCTATATAATTATTACAAGATCTATAAAGTAAGTGTTACTTGTACCTAGCTAACTAGACTGTCCCTTCTCCCTACGCTAGCAGGAACTCTGCTAGCTAACTTGCGTTACGCTGCCTAATCTTAACCCTCTTTTCTAGCATAGGGGCCTATAGCGCGTTTGTTAAGGGAGTTGTGTAGATGCCTGCCTGCACTATTAGGGGCTGCATCTACGCGCAGAAGGCCTTCTGCTAGCAAGTAACAAGCGCTACTGTAGCTAGCATAAGGACGCCTTTAAACTAGCAAGAGTTGTTGCTACAGTCTCTAAAGGCACCCTGTTTATTAGTAGCTTCCTAGCAGTAGTAGATAGCCTATAGCGCGTAGCAACCTAGGTAATAGAAGAACAGCTCCTACAATACAAGCTTATTAATAACGCTAGTATAGTATAAGGTGCTGCATGCGTTCTATTTGTACTCCTTAATTACGTGCGCCTTATACTTACTACAGGAAGCCTTACACATAACGTAATAGTCCTACTAGTGCTCTAGGTAACGTTCTAGGCGCTCTAACGCAAACGCGTGCAGTAGCGCAGCCTACTACTACTAGATATTAAGGCAGCGCTAATCCTAATTAGTTACATCCTCTAACTAGCAGGCCTTGTCTTAATAAATATCTTCTACTGCTAGGGGTAGACTAGGGGGCTGCTTAATAGTAAGGCTCTAGGTAGTATATAGGTTATAGGCAGCTTCCCTAGCCTTGCAGCGTTGCTAACGTATAGCCCTATCTATATACGCATTAATAGCAATGCAACAGCAGACAGTGGCCTTAAGGAACGCTGTAGCGTGCTAGTTAAGCCTAGGGGGAAGCAAACGCCTAAGCTTGCCTGTCTTAGTGCGCTAGCAGGGTACAAGGACAACAGACTTGCTAGGAGAGCTATTGCAGCTGGCGCGCCTGCTCTCCTAGATGTACTGCTTAAGCTGTAAGTATATAGTTACATAGATAACAACGCAAGTACCTAGGGCGTTAAGCCTAAGCCTAAGTATGTTAGTAGTAGTGCACAGCTTCTCTGTGCTGTAGACGAAGGCGCGCACGCAACAAGCCTTATCCTCTTTGCTTCCTATATTGCTAGTAAAGGCAGTGCACTGCAGGAGCTTTGCTAGCTTCTGCATATCCTGCTTAGTAAGGCAGTACATAATAATCTGCGCGTTAGGCCTGTATTACGCCCTCTTCTTAGCAACAAGCTGCAAGAGCACGTCCTTAAGCTTGTCCCTATTGTGCTTAACAACAGAGTAGGTAATACTTAGGCAGGTAGTGCAGGGGTTGCAGCAAACAGTTAGCGTGCTCTTGTTAAGGCCAGCAAGCTGCAGGAAATGTAGCTGCTTAGCTGGCAGCAGCGTTGCAGTTAGGTACATAACCTAGGTGTCCTTCTCTGTTATCCTTGTAAGCTTTAGCACGTCTAGGCGCTACTATTTAGTTAACTCTATAAGGACGTAGCACTTATTAACAATAATCTAATTAAGCTCGCGTATTATGTGCTTCTTATCTAGGAAGCAGCTAAACAACTTTAATACTATAGACTTAGGCGTAATAAGGATAATGCGCGCCTAGTATAGTAGGTATCTGCTGTCCTACTTTGCGCAAGGGATGCTTGCCTGCTTATAGCAGTCTAGCAGATCCTCTATAAGCGCGTTAAGTAGGGTAATAATAATAGTGTATCTGCTGCTGCTAAGCGCTACTAGCAGTATAAACAGGAGGCTCTTGCTAGCACCTATAGCTATAATAGCGAGCACGCGCAGCTTTTGTTAGTAGATAGCCTTAAGAGTAGGCTGCTGCTAGCTATAGAACTTAGTAGTAGGGTTGTTAGTAAGCAAGTAGAAGGACGCCTTAAGGTTAGCGCTTACAAGCGTTGCCTAGCGCTACAGGGCCAGCTGCTAGTTCCTCCTTGCAGCTATATCTACCTCCTTGCAGGCATTCGCGCGCCTCTAGGCAGAAGAGAAGCGTAGTAGTTAGTACTACTCTTTACTAACAGTGCAGAACTGTGTGCGTAGCAAGTACGTCTTATTTAGAGAGTTAATAAGCTAGTAACTATAGTTAGACTCTTTAGTGCAGAGCGTATAGCTAGACTAGAGGGCTTAGGTCTTATTAATAACTAGCTCCTTCTTAAAGTAGAGCGCGTCTAGCACGTTACGTAACCTGCTATCTATGCTAAGGTAACAGTGTATAGCAGGGTATAAGTGTTGCTAGGCGCGTGTGCTAAGCGCAGCGCCTATAAACTCCTACGTGTACTCCTAGAGCACGCAACGCACGCAGTTAGTGCCCTAGTAGCTATCTAGGTTAGCAGACAGGGCACGCAGTAGCACTAGTAGCTAGTTAGCGTAGATGTTGTTGTCTTTATCTAGGTAGCTGCCTTTACTATCTACTACGCTGTTGCTGTTGCTGTTGCTGTCTGTGCTGCTGTTAACGCTAGCGCTAGTGTAGCTCTCTAGCAGAGGCTCCTAGAGGAAGGGGGTGCTAGTGCAAACGCTGCATTAGTCCTTCTAGACATCTAGGATAAACAGCTAGGCAAGAGCAAGGAAGTAGACAACAAGCTCTCTAACCTTACAAGGCATATACTAGTAGATAGTCTTAAGGCGCTTGCTCTTGCTATAGCCTTTATAGTACGTAGTTACAAAAGCTATAAGCCTATTGTGAATAAAGACACCTCTATAGCTGCTGCTATCCTTAGAATTCTTGCACAGGATAGAAGTAACCTTAGTGCCCTAGCCTAGCCTACTAGTAGACAGGTGCACAAGCATAAAGAGGCCTTCCTTAAACTTGCGCACCCCCTTTATGTACGTCTACACTGCCTTCTCTTACTATATCTTGCTACTTGCGCTAAATTGCTGCTGTAGAGCAGGCTCTTCTATTACCTAGCAGACTAGCTAGTTGTCTAGCAGCGCAAAGCTGTTCTATAGGTGCTTAAGGAAGCTATAGTAGGCAGCTGCCTTAGCTAGTTAGTTAGTAAGTTTGTTAAGCTACAGCTCTAGCAGGGTAGTTGTTCTAGGTTGCACGCGACTGCTGCTGTTAATATTAAGTAGTAGAACGTCTGTTAGCAGCCGTAACTACATAGTCTTACACAGGCTAGATATTATAGACTGCAGATCTGTTATAGTAAAGGACTGCTAGTCTATAAGGATCTTCTTGCTGTCCTATAATACTGTGCTATGTGTGTTTTGCAAGCAGGCTTTGGTAAGGGCTAGCGTGCGCAGGCGCAGCATGCAGTTTATAGGGCTTATTACCTCTAAAAACCTAGCAAGCACTATGTAACGTTTAGCCTTGTCCTTAACAAGCTTATGCACGCTTAGGGCTTATTTAAAGCGTCCCTAGCTATGCGCTAGAGCAGACTTATAATCTAAGTAGGCAGTATAGACAATAAGCACCTTTAACGTAGTAATAAGCGCAGATAGTATAGGCAAGAACTTATGCGCCTGTGCCTAACCCTAGCTATGCTTGTTAGGCTTTAGCCTAAGCACTATAATAGCGCTAATAAGCGCGTTCTTATACTTGTTATCTAGTAGGTAATAGTTAAGCAGCGTGTTCTAGAAGTATAGGAAGTAGTTCTACAACAACTTAGCTGTCTTAGTGCTAGATTAGCGCGCATACAGCTTTATACGTTGCATGTAGTAGCTCTACTGTTTAGATAGCTAGTATAGTAGCAATTGCTAATTGTTGCATGTCCTCTACACGTAGTACAGCACGCTAATAATCTTCTTGCTGTAGCGCTAGATAGTGCTGCTCTTGTAGCTAGAGTAGAATAGAGCCTTGTTAGAAGCTGCGCTAGACTTACAGCGCTTAATTACCTCTAACGCAGGGCAGCCTACAACCCCTAGCTAGTACGTTTAAAAGGCCTGCTAGACTGTAATCTAGGCTGCCTTGCACGCGCAATAGAGCGCCTTCTTATTAGGGTCTTGCTTGTTAGGCGTAGGTAGCTGTAGTGTAGGCGTAGGCATCCTGCAAGCCTTAATAAGGGGTGCGCGCCCCTAGCCCTTTAGGTAGGCAATCTAACTAGTTAGCTTAATCTAATTATTTGTAAGCTGCTGCCTGCCTTCCTTAATTGTGTTATAAGTGGCTGCAGTAGCTTCCTTATTATTAATAGCCTTCTGCTGCGCCTTAAACTCTGCGTATATGTCTACTGCCTCTTTATATATCTCCTCTAGCTTTACTACAACGTAGGTAGGCTAGCTAGCTACGTAAAACAGTTGCTGGTAGGGCTGCCTCTCTAGCTACATCTAGTTTAGTAGTTAGGCTGCTATCTTCTATATGTCTCCTCTGCGTCTCTGCTAATTAACCTAGGCATGTTATAACCTATAGTAGTCTATAATCCCCTACTTGCTTATGCACGTGTACGCGCACCTGTCTGTAGTACACACAAACCTATAGTAGCTCTTAACAAGGCCTAGGATGCGTTGTAGCGCGTTAGGTGTAGGTAGTTAAAGGTTGCTTAGTTTCTACGCAAGGCTAAGCTAGCGTGCTAAGCAGATAATTGCAGACTGCTCTGCAGTAGGCACGCTAGTGTGCTGTGCGTAGATATGCAACGTAATATAGTATAGAGGGATAGCTATTAAGCACTTAATGCACACAATAATGTAAAGCAACTGCTAGTAATTAAAGACTTCTAAGAATGCGTCTATACTTGTAGCGCTACTACAGGACGCGTTGCGTTGTTCCTGCAGACGTAGGCCTGTAGATCTACAGAGACTAACATAGCAGACTAAGGTCTGCAGCGTTAGGTACGCTGCAACCTACACAATTAGTGCATGTTGCTATATTCTGTAACGTGCGCATTCTATATTGCAAGTTACAGGTTACTAGTGCAAGTTGCAGGTTACTAGTGCAAGTTACAGGTTACTAGTGCAAGTTATAGGTTACTAGTGTAAGTTGCAGGTTACTAGTGCAAGTTACAGGTTACTAGTGTAAGTTACAGGTTACTAGTACAAGTTGTAGGTTATTAGTATAAGCTGCAGGTTACTAGTGCAAGTTATAGGTTACTAGTGTAAGTTACGCGCTCTACGTTGCAAGTAGCAAGCTACTATTGTAGGTTGCGCGCACTATATTGTAAGTTATAGGTTACTTTTGCAAGTTGCAGGTTACTACTACAAGTTATAGGTTACTACTGCAAGTTGCAGGTAGCACGCCTCTGCCTTAGGTTGCTAAGTTAGCAATAGGCGTTAACGCTAACAGATAGCTACGCGTCTATGCCTGCACTAGACATTGCTAGCGTCCTAGGAGCTAGTTCTCTAATTGTAACCTCTTTGCTCTACCTCTACACGCCCTCTTGTAATATAAACTAGTCTAATATACTAGAACGCGCAGTTAAGCGCTTTAATAGAGGCAACGTAAGCTTCCTAAGCCTCTTTAAAGAGATAGTAGCTAGGAAGCTAGGATATAAGTTCCTAAATAAGGACTATATTAGACTCTTCTCTAACAGGCCCTATACGCTAACATCTAGTGTAACGCAGGATTTTGTCTGTCTACCCTAGAGCGCAGGCTAGCTTATACTATACTAGAGAAGCAAGCTTATATATAAGCCTGTATTTATAGCGCACTTGCTGCTAAGCGCTATTTAGCTGCTTAGGGAGATAATTAGGCATAATACTATTCCTAACAGCACCTAGTGCGCTCTAGCAGAAGTAGCGCAGGCGCTAGCTGTAGGGTCTAACCTAGGCAATGTAACACGTAGTAGAGAGTAGGGCTATAACTGTAATAAGTATAGCAGCAACTTTAAGGAGGCGCTGCCTTCTAGCTAGGTTAGTAGATAGACTATTTTAAACAAGTGCGCTAGGTCCCTTCTGTTAAAGCTGTTGTTAAAACAGACACAGCTAGATAGAGAGAATAGTAATAACAAGGTAGTTAAGGTGCTAATAGTAGACAGCAAGGATGCGTAGGAGGGCAACAACAAGGAAGACAGCAACAACAAGGAAGACAGCAAGGATATAGAACTAGCAAAAACAGCAGCTAATAAGGCTGTAGATCTAGTTACTATAATTTCTAACAATAACTATTATGTAGAGTTAAAGAGGAAGAAGAAGTTAGACGCCTTGTAGTCTAAGAAGCGCCTTAATCTTAGCCTAATAGAACTAAGTAAGAAGGCGCTGCTGCAGGAGCAAGCTGTATACACCTCTATTCTAGCAAAGGATAAGTTAACTATTAGTTAGATTATTAAGTAGTAGCTGTTGCCTAGGACTAATTTCTATACAGGCTTGCTAACCCTATACTACACTACAGTAAGCGTGCTAGAGAAGGCGCAAACGCTAGGTAACTAGTCCTCTAAGTACTACGCTGCGTAGTTCCTGCACACGTAGTAGGAGCAAGGCACCTTATTCTAGGCAAGGATAGAGGAGCAGCAGCTGCTGCAGGGTTTGTAGCTACCTATAGCGTATAGGAGCGCTTTGTCGCAGGGTTGTAGTGTAGACAGCGCCTTCTAGTTTGCCTAGGGCATGTGCAAGCAGTACAAGACAACGCTGGCAGCTGTGCATATTAGCTGTTGCTAGGCCTTTGCTCTCCTTAGTAAGGCGTACGCGCAGAAGATACTATAGATTTATTAGGGAGACTTAGCTACAAGCAATAATTGTTCCTGCAACAGGTATAGCAAGGGCCTAGTCTAGATAGAGGCTATAAATATATTACTAAAGCTTATTAATAACACTCTAACAAAGCGCAATTAAGAAGTCTTTTGTAATTGCCTAAAGCAGGCTACGCGCTAGTATACTGTAGTAGAGGGCTTAGGCTAGGGCAGTCTACTCTTAATTCTACTAGAAGAGGTCTTAAATTATTAGATAGAGCGCGTGTTGCAGGTTAGTTAGTTAGAGGTATTTATTAACCTAGTTAAGCGCAAACAACCTAATCTTTGCGCAGCTAGTAAGGCGCTAGAGACTTAGCTTAGGCTAGAGGGCATTGCTAGTAGCCCTATTAGCAGCAAGGCTATACTAAGTATAGAGGCTAAGGCTCCTCTATAATCTACAAAGTAGAGGAGGTAGAGAATAGCAATAGTAAGAGTGAGGTTTAACAGTCTAATAGCTTAGATGCTAAGAGCTTAGATAGGGACGTTGCGTAACTAAGATGTTTTTACTAGATAACGCTAATAGAGCTGTGTTATCTATTAAGTATAATTAAATAGGGAGTAGCGCTTATAAGTTTATTCTATAACTATAGGTTCTCTTACATTCTATGTAGAGTGTTGTTAGTGTTTAGGCTGCTAATAATATATACGCCTCTTACTGTTAGTCTACTACAAGAGCTTTGCACGTAGCTAGCGTAAGGCACGTTGCAGGTACAGTTAAGGCAAGTTGTAGGAAAATTAGATATAAGTTACATAAAAGTTAGACGTAAGTTGCATAATAGCTAGACGTAAGTTGCAGGACAGTTAGATATAAGTAGTAGGTAGAGTTAGGCGTAGATTGCAGTTAAGAGACAGTAGCAAGTTGTAGGCTAACTAGGGTAGTAAGTAGGTATTCTTGCTGCAACTTGTAGTAATTAGAGTTACTCTCTACAAGTTGTAGTAGCTGTAGGCACTGTGTTATACTGTAGTAGGGCTGTGCGCTAAGTAAGGGTTAATAAATATTAAAACTGCGACCACGTTAAACGCGAAGCTGCTTACCTGTTATTTAGATATAGGCTTGTTACATATATTTTGCACATTCTACGTAAGTTATATTAATTTTAGACGTTGTCTTAAGCGAAGAAAGGAACAGTGTAAACGCAAAGAAAGGCACCTACTCTAGTCTATGCACGCTAAAAATTTGTTAGTAAAAGCAAAGAAAGGGAGTCCCTTTCTTTATAGAATAATATAAGGGTTACCCCCGCTAGGGGGTCTATCTAACTAGGGTTCCTCTTACATAGGGAACTAGCTGCTTAACAGATCTAGCTTACTAAAGCTACTACTAGGCATAAGAAAGTCTATTATCTAGTAAGTAAAAATAAAAGTAAAAAGTAAAAATAAAAGTAAAAAGTAAAAATAAAATAAAAAAATAAAAATTTATATATATATATGTAGATATAGATAGAGATAAGAAAGCTTATACTTACCCCCTTCTAGAAAGGTAGGGAAAGAGTAAGTAACTAGTAAAAGGTTAGTATAAGCTAGTAGAATAGTAAAATAGCAAGATAGTACTAGATAGAGCGTAGAAAAGATAATATTCTTTAAAATATATATATATATATATATATAGTAAAAGATAGAATAGAAAAGAAATAGAATAGAAAAGAAATAGAATAGAAAAGAAATAGAATAGAAAAGAAATAGAATAGAAAAGAAATAGAATAGAAAAGAAATAGAATAGAAAAGAAAATAGAATAGAAAAGAAAATAGAAGAAAAATAAAATAAAAATAAAATAGAATAAAAGAGAAAAAAAGAGAAGAAAAGATATAAAATAAGAAAAAAAAAAATAAATAAACAAAGACATAGAATAGGAGAAAGAAAAGATATAGAAAAGATATAGAATAAGAAAGAAAAAAAGATAAGAAAAAAATATAGAATAAGAGAGGAAAAAGAGATAAGAAAAGATAGAGAACAAAAGAGAGAAAATAACAAGATAAGATAAAGAATAAAAGAGAGAAAAAGAGAAAAAAAAATAGAGAATAAAAGAGAAAAAAGACAAGAAAAGATAAAGAATAAGATAGAAAAAGAGATTAGAAAAGATAGAGAATAAAAGAAAGAAAAAAAGATTAGAAAAGATAGAGAATAAAAGAAAGAAAAGATAAGAAAAGATAGAGAATAGAAAAGAAAAAGAGATAAGAAAAAATAGAGAATAGAAGAGAGAAAAAGATAAGAAAAGATAGAGAATAGAACAGAGAAAAGAATAAGAAAAGATAGAGAATAGAAGAGAGAAAAGATAGAGAATAGAAGAGAGAAAAGAATAAGAAAAGATAGAGAATAGAAGAGAGAAAAGAATAAGAAAAGATAGAGAATAGAAGAGAGAAAAGAATAAGAAAAGATAGAGAATAAAAGAGAAAAAAAAAAAAAAAGAATATTTACTTACTTTCTTCTTTGTTGCTTTCTTCCTTCTTAGCAGAAGTAGAGGAGGTAGAGAGAAGATCTACTAGCTTCTTTAGAAGAGAAATCTCTAGCTCTAAAGCTTTAGTCTTCTTTTCTAACCTAGCTAGCTTAGTGCTAAAGCTAGGTCTTCCTCTCTTAGCTGTAGACTTAGAGATAGAAGAAGAAGAGGTAGAAGAAGAAGTAGAAGAAGAAGTAGAATAAGTAGAAGCAAAAGAGTTACTTCTAGTAGTAGGCATAGTAAAAGAGTAGAAAAGTAGCTATCTTACTAGTAGATAAGTAAAGCGTAGAGTAGAGGAAGAGAAAAAGAAGAAATTTGCCTCTACTTATAGAAAATAGTGGCTATCTATGTTCTATAAAGAGAAAGCAGGATAAGTTCTTAGTTTCCTGCTAATCTCTCTTGCTCCCACGCATACCCTGCATTAGCAGTTAGAAAAATCGCGCAATAAAGACATCTTTACAAGATAGCAAGCAAAGTTCTTGATTTTTAGTCTATCTCCCTTGCTTTCACGCATACCCTGCATTAGCAGTTAGAAAAATCGCGCAACAAAGACATCTTTACAAGATAGCAAACAAAGTTCTTGATTTTCAGTCCTTCTCCCTTGCTCCCATGCATACCCTGCATCAGCAGTTGTATTAGGCCTAAATTCACAATCTGTCAAGGAGAACGAAGAAATGTTCTTGATTTTGCAAAGAGATGCCTTAGTAGATGCAATATAGAGAAAAGAGATTACTTTTACTAGAAAAAAGCTATCTATACTAGATAGCTAGCTAGCTAGTAATATCTTTTCTTAGTTTCTATAGTAATAGTATAGAGCTCTTTCTAGTAAAAGTACTAGAAATAGCTATAGCTAGTAGTATAAATAGAAAGTAGCTTAAGAAAAGTACGTTTACTTTTTCTATACTTAATAAAAAGAAGAATACTACTTTTATAGAATATAAATAAAGAAAATAAATATAGAGAAGTTTAGTATTCTCTACTTTATACTAAGAGAATCTATAACTAGTAAAAGTAGTTATACTAGAAGTAGAAGTTACTATAAGTATAAATAGAAAAAGCTAGCTCTAGTACTATACTTTGCTATTTTCTCTACTACTATAGTAGTACTACTACTAAGCTAAGTAAAGCTAGTAGTTCTTTTTTATTTATAGTAAAGATAAGTTAACTATAGAGTAAGTAGTACTAGTAAACTAGCTTATAACTACGCTACTTTAATCTTATAGAAAATAACCTAGATAGAAAGAAGATAGAAGCTAGGTAAAGTAACTATCTACTAAATTACTTATTTCTATTATAGCTATAGAAACCTACTTAGTAGAAGTAGATAGAGTTTATCTACTAGCTTATAGTATCTCTCTTTTTTTCTTTAGTTCTAACTTTTCTTCTATTCTACTACTTTAAACTTCTACTTACTTTATATACTTAGTATTTACTTATCTCTAAGCTACTAGTGCTTAGTAAGGGTTATAGCTAGCTAGAATAAAGTATATAGCTAGCTAGTATAAAGTACTAGTATATAGAAAAAGCTACTTTATAGAATTATACTACAAAAGAGTAGCTTTTAAATTCTTCTTTATCTTCTCTCTAGCTCTTCTCTAGGCTTAGATAGAAGGAATATAAGATTTATTAGTTAAGCTTCCTAAATAGGAAAGTTTACTTCTAGCTATAGATTACTTCTATAATAGTAGAAACTATACTAAAGGGCTTTTATTTCTCTAAATTCTAAAGTTTTATATGCTTTCTAGGCCTAAATTTTGCGTAGAGTCTAAAAAAAAGAAGGGTTTTAGGTATAAAGAAGAGTAAGAATTATTTTCTAGTATATTCACTATAAGAAGCTAGCTATACTTCTATAAAGTCTACTTTCTTATAGCTATATAAAGAATAAAACTAGTGTTATTACTTAGTATACTTTTATAAAGAAGTAAAAGCTACTTAATCTTTTCTTACTACTAGATAGAGATAGATAGTAACTACTTTACTTTTTACTTATAAATAAATAAAAGTAAAGACTTTACTTAAGCTTAAAAGTAGTAGGCTAACTACTATTCTTACTAGTAGAATACTAGAAGTACTACTACTAGTAGCATAGTATAAAAGATAGAGAGAAGCTTACTTATAGTAATAGATTTTATTTAAAAAAAAAAACTTCTAGCTTTACTAAAAAGAAAGTAAAAGTACATTCTTAGTTAGCTTTAGAATAGAGTAACTCGTATAAAGAATAAGTAAAAGAGCTAGCTAAAAGAAAGAACTAGCTAGAAAGTAGTAAAGTAAGCTTTAAAAAGAAAATACTATATAGTAAGATTAGCTACGCTAGTTTATTACTAGATAGATAAGAAAAGAAAAGAATATAGAGATAAAGAAATAAAGCTTCTTACTATACTAAGTATAGAAAGTCTATATAGATAAGTAGTAGAAGAAAAGTATTTTATAGTTTATTTACTAGTTAGGTTAGCTTTTACTTACTTTCTATTCTTTATCTACTATACTTAGCTTATACGTACTAGTTTTATCTCTAAAGTAAAGAGATATTTCTTATCTAAGTAGAATAAAAAGCTTCTATTCTTATTTTTTTAGTACTAGATAAGTAACTTCTTTTTTACTATATAGAAAGTACTATAAGATAGTGCTATAAAGTAAAGAAAGAAAGTAGTACTAACTAGTAAAAGAATACTAAGATAGATAGAGTAGAGATCTAGTAGTAGTTAAGTAGATAAGCTATAAAGTGGCTTTTCTACCTACTTTACTAAAGTTACTAGCTAGTAGCTACTCTTCTTCTACTTAAAAAGAAGTAGAGAGTATAGATTATAGAGTAGAGTATAGAGAGTATAGAAAGTAGTAGAGTAGAAAAGCTTACTATTCTTTCTATCTTTACTATAACTAGAAGTAAATAGACTAGAGAAGAGAAGAGAAAGAATAAAGTACTAGAAATAATTATTAGCTAAATACTTTCTTTCTTATTTCTAGGGTAAGAATAATAATAAGTATAAAAAGTAGAGATAAATAGATAGAGAGTATAGAGTATATATTAATAAAGCTAACTACTAGAATAGAATACGCTTCTAAAGAGAATAGAGAAAATAAAATACATATATATATTTTACTATTTAGAAGCTACTAGAGTAGGAAGAGAAGTAGAGCTTTTAAGTATAGAAGATAGATTTTAAGCTTTCTAAAGTAGTTTCTTCTACACTAGTAGCTAGATTACTAGATACTAAGCTAGTAGAACTAGTAGTAGATTTACTCTCTACTTCTTTTATATCTTTTCTAGGTCTAGTAGTGTAACTTCTAGTAGAATCTTATAAAGTAAAAGAACCTTCTTAGTATCTACTTCTACTACTTTACTTAGTAGCTCTACTATTATAACGTCTTCTTTAGTAGTATAGCTAGTATCTTTTAAATAGTCTTCTTTAAGCTTAGATAGTGTTTCTAAGCTAGAAATAGCAATATCTCTCTTAATTAGTTCTTGTAGAAATACTATATAGTTAACTATTATATCTTTATATAAGCAAGTAGCTTTACTCTTAGAATAGCAGATAAACTTAGGTAGATAGCAATAGTAGCATACTAAGTTAGGTAGTATAATACCTCTATTATTAATAGGTGTTTTTATAACTTTAAAGATAGATCTTACTCTATTCTCTAAGCTACTTTTATAGTTAGAGCAATCCTCTAAAGAGTGTGTGCTATAGCTAGTATACTTATATCTAAAAAAGCAATTAATACAAAATCTAGTAGTAAAATCTTCTATCTTTTCTATTATTTTAACTTTTAAGGTTTCTACTAGAATACAGTTACTAGTTAAGCTTTCTTTAGCTTTTTCTAGACTTTTACTTCTTTTTAAACAACTAATACACTTAGCTACTTCTAGAGAGCAAGTTAGTTCTTGCTTATCTTCTAGATATTCGTCTAGTATTCTTCTATTACAAGTTCTATCTAGTAGAAACTCTATTAACTTGTTATTGTCTATTACTTTCAACTCTTCTAACGTAGTTATACTACTAGCGCTAATAGAAGTCTCTACTAATCTATCTTTTATAGTACTAGGATAAATTAGAAAAGCTTTGCCTTCTTTTAATAATCTAGCTACTCTACCTATACCTTGTATAGTATTAATAAAGCTATTATAGATATAGATAAAGATAATACTCTTAATAAAAGGATAATCTATCCCTACTATTAAAGCGCTAGTAGCTACTATGCTAGTATAAGTACTATTATTACTATCTAGAAACAAGCTTAGATTTTTCTCTAGTAGCACTTTTTCTTCTAGATCTTTAGTGCTATAGTAGTAAGGTATAGCAAACGCTTTAGCTACTCTTCTAGCTTCTTCTTTAGTTGTAGTATAGAGAATTATCTTTTCTTTACTTTTTAAAGACTTTACTTCTTCTATTAAAATACTTTTAGCTACCTCTATAGGCTTGTTACTTTCTATAGGTACATAGCTTATATTATCTCTAGTAGTAGACTCTTTTATAGTATAAGGCTTATAGATACTAAACTTTAACTCTAATAGATTAAGTAAGCTACTAGGTAGCGTAGCGCTTATAAATACTAGATTAAACTCTAGATTAAGAATCTTATTAATACTTTCTAGCCTAGGCCTAAAGCTTTCTTCTAGTAGTAGTAGGTGTGCTTCTTCTAAGAAGATAGTAGTAGATACTCTATCTATCTTAAGACTATACAAGTAGCTTAAAAGCTAACCTCTAGTAATAAATCTATAGATATAAAGAGTAGATTTGCTTTTATCTCTTTTGTATCTAGCGTATCTAGATTGCTAGCGTCTATTAGCATACTATTAAGCTTTAAGCTTGTAGATCTATTATAAAGGTCTTTTAGCAAGCTTACTCTAGGTACTACTACTATATACTTTCTATTAGAATATAAGTAGCTAGGTAGAAAGAAGAGATTAGATTTTCCTCCTCCTGTTTTTGATATATAGGTTAAGAAAGGAGTAGAATCTATTATCTCTTTAATAGCTTCTTCTTGCCTAGGGCTTTTAATGTCTTTTACTTCTATATTAATACTTTTATATAGCTCTTTTAAGCTCTCTAGTAAAGTCTTTCTTCTACTACTTATAGCTAAATTAGTTAGGCTTCTAAGTTTAATATTCTCTCTAATAATCTTTTCTCTCTCTTCTAGACTTATACTATTACTACTACTACTTTTAGTAATAATACTGTTACGAACACCAAAACTAGAAACCCTACTCAAAGAATTACCACGATGCGGCACAGTGCAGGAACATAGATGGACAGAATTACAAGTAGGATCGAGCCCTAGCCTCTAATCAAGAAGTCACGTAACTTCTAATCATAAGTCTTAGCATTAATCAGAGCAATCAGTGATTAGTAATCAGAAGGATCAACCCTCTAATCACTCTGCATATCTCCTTAGTATATAGTTAGTAGGAACACAACTATTAGGGTTCGTGTTCAACCTAAGTAACAATCTTAGTTATTAGATCTTAACCTTAACCTTCAAGCTAGATTAATTAATACTACTTATCGTTACCTATCGCACTTTAAGACAGATAGATCGCATCTATACTCCTTACTTATAATACCCCTATTTAGAACCCTATAACTGTATTTATCCTTAAGAACTAATTAAATAGTACTTACAAGCTTTGCTTAAAGTACAACCTTAACATTTTAAACACCTACAAGATGTCTACTACCTTAGGAAACTAAACTACCCTAAGCAGCTCTAACAAGCCTCCACTAGTGTACAAGTCAGCTCCTACAGGCAACACTATTGCTGTAGCTAAGCCTAACCTCTATAAAGGAGACTGCAACAAGCTTAACAAATAGCTCCTTTAATAGGACTTGTTCTTTACCTTCTAGGGCCAGAACGTGCCTAAAGTACAGCGTGTGACGCTTATAGCTAGTCACATGCGTGACTAAGCCTTAATGTAGATCAAGCTATTCCTCCAGCAGTATACCAACAGAGAAGCACCTAACAAAGTCAACAAATAGATGCGCAACATAGATAACTTCAAAGAAAAGATCAAGACTATCTTTAGAGTTATCAACGAACTATCTATCGCTAGGCGCAAGATCTAGCATATCTAACAGCAAGGATCTGCTGCAGACTACGCTGCCTATTTCTAACAACTTGCAGCCAATACTAACTGGGACGACACTGCTCTTACCACTATGTTCTAACAAGGCCTTAAACTACGAGTTAAGGAAGAACTTATGCGCACTAGCGCAGCCCTTAACACCTTAGATGCGCTTATCAAGGAGACTATTGATATTAATAACTAACTCTACAAGCAACTGCGAACTAGGCCGCAGAACCCACACACTGTTTAGAAGCGCTATCGCGCCCCTACAACGCAACTAATAGAGAAACTCTGCGCTACAACAAGGACAGCGCGGCAGACAATACTAGCCTAACTCCTCACGTTGTACGCACACCAGCACAAACAACAGATACTATAGACCTAAAGCTATGGACCTCTCTAACATTAACAAAGGACCTAAACAATAGAACGCAAAGAAACCAGGTAGTAATAGAAGTAATAAGTCTTTAGTAACTTGTTATAGCTGTAGCAAACAAGGCCACTTCGCTAGAGACTGTTGTAGCAAAAACAAGGTTACACAACAGCTTAACATAATTACCAGCACAGTAGACCCTGCTAATACCCATAAGTAGGAAGTACTCACAGAAGACATAGGACGTCTCATAAGAGACGACAAAACCAAATCTGGGACAGATAACAATTGCATCACGCCTAATAAGGACCAACAAAGTGTCTAAAGCAGAGCACCAACACCCTACCAACTAGTTAGGGACAGACGCGCAGAGCGCAAGGAACGCTGCGCTAAACAACAACAAGAATTTAACAAGGCTATCTAGCAAGGATCCCTTAAGTACTAAGACAACTGCAACTAGATACTTAAGGTATTAGACTAGCAACTAGCCAAGCAAGAGCACTAGGCGGACACTTATACAAGAGAGTACAACAAACGTACAGCACGCCACGCTGCTGCTTACGACAACAAATATAGACACAACAACAACGTGCTTAACATACTAGACAGCAAACCTAAGACAGCTCGCATTAAGTTGCAGAAGTTGCTTAAAGGATATGTTAACAGGTATATCAATGCAACTACTCAAACTAACAACACAACAAAACCACAGTTCTGCAAGAACTGTAAGAACGCTTTAGTATCTATACACAAACTCTTAAAAACATAAGACAAATAGCACGACGAATAGTTCGCAGAGTATTAACGTAGCAACACTACTACACTAAGCACCATTCAGCAAGCTAGCAAGGAAGCGCGAGACGTACACGAGCTAGACTTCAACAGGGCTCCTGCGCAACAAAGCAACCCCTTGCTATTTTACCTTAGAGACACACGCAACCTACTACACTACACTACCACATGGACCTTATGCAGCAACAACGCCTACAGAGTACACTACAAAGATAAACTTAGTAGTGGATGGTTTCCCAGTCACTAACAAAAGTGTCACAACAAATAGTACAAATGCACAAACAACACATGCGAAACACATCTCTAGGACAAACGCAAACAGAATTACTTCCTAAGAGAGAAAACAGTACAATACGCATGTCTAAAATTGTTTCTTATTAACAATTATTGCTTAAACCCATGTTAGCAACAATGCCTAGCCAATGCTTGTATGACCTATAAAGAGGCAAAGATGCAGCAAGGATTCCTGTTACGTTACAAGACAGACAGCAAAGAAGAGCCTTTTTTAGGCAAGCGCTAGTACAGAGCGCTAGGAATCAATCCCTCAATTCCATTGGGACCAATTAGCTTATACTACTCCCCATCACAGTAGGAGGAGTGAGCATGAAGGCAATGTTGGATTTAGGAGCACAATCTAGTTACATCTCTTCGCGAGCAATATAGCTAGCCAGACTACGCCCTACTCAGAAGGATAACCCTTACCTACTACAGGTGGCTAATAGACAACCAATGCCTTAGGAATCAGAAATTACCTACAAGGTATTGTCTGTTCCTATAACCCTACAAGGGTACCAGTGGAAGATAAACCTAGACGCCTTTAGGATGGCCACTCACGACGTTATATTAGGAATTCCATAGTTACAAAAGCATAACCTACAGATAGATTAGGCAAACAAGACGCTTTCCTTAAAGCACTGCAGTAAGGGCACCCTGCAGTCAGATCCTGCACAGCGCGCAAAGCAGCTGGCAGATAAGAGAGAGATCAACAATATCCTCTTGACTAAGACGCGCCAAACACAAGCAGTTGGCAGCAACTTACGCAACCTAGGCGTTAACAAGATAAAGTCAGCTGTTAAGGAGAAGAAAGCCACTCCTGCTATCCCTAACGTTTACAAGCAATACGCACAGATGTTTGAAGAAGAGCTTACAGCAAAAGCCCTACCTAAGCATAAATCCTAGGATCACGAAATCAAACTACAGGAAGGAAAGTTACTAACTTTCAAGAGACTATATCAGCTCTTAG
The DNA here is from genome assembly GCA_026119515.1 of Ascochyta koolunga. Lineage (NCBI taxonomy): Eukaryota > Fungi > Ascomycota > Dothideomycetes > Pleosporales > Didymellaceae > Ascochyta > Ascochyta koolunga. The sequence continues at coordinate 162,931 of JANLCG010000021.1, forward strand.
AGAAGGAACTCAAAGTACTGCGCGAGTACTTACAAGAGAACCTTAAGAAGGGATTCATTAGAAGATCAGAATCACCTGCAGGGTACCCTATTATGTTCGTTCCAAAGAAGGATAGCAAGCTACAACCTTGCATTAACTTTAGGAAGCTCAACAAGATAACAATCAAGAACTGCTACCCACTACCAAACATCACAGAGCTACAGGATTAGCTATCTAGAGCCTAGTACTTCACTGCGTTAGACTTACGAGGAGCGTACAACCTTGTCTACATAAAGGAAGGCGAAGAATAGAAGACAGCATTCAGAACATAATACAGACTCTATAAGTACCTAGTTATGCTGTTCAGTCTAACAAACGCACCAGCCACATGCTAGGAATTAATCAACAATGTCCTTAGGGCACACCTTAATAGGACAGTAGTAGCGTATTTAGACAATATCCTAGTGTACTCAAAGACACTAGAAGAGCACATACAACACGTTACAGAAGTGCTAGAATGCTTACAAAGAGCAGACCTACAATTGAAACCTAAGAAGTGCGAATAGCACAAGGAAGAAGTCAAATTCTAGGGTATATCGTAGGACAACACAGAGTCAAAATCAGTCCTACAAAAGTTAAAGTTGTTAAATTATAGTTGACGCCTACTACAGTCAAACAAATCTAAGAATTTCTTAGATTTGTTAACTTTAATTGACGCTTTATTAAGGACTACTCCAAGATTGCAATCCTGCTAACTAAGCTCACGCGGAAGGATACACCATTTAGGTAGGGACTAGAACAGGATGCAGCATTTGAAGCTCTGAAGCAAGCATGCATTGCACCCCCACATTAATCACATTCTGCAGCAACCAGCCGCTGAGAATAGAGACTGATGCCTTAGATCTGGCACTAGGAGCCTGTATCACACAAGAAAAAAATAGACTATAGCATCCTATCGCGTACTACTCACGCAAGTTCACAGGACCAGAAGAACGCTACAATATACACAACAAGGAATTACTCGCAATTGTATCAGCCCTGGAACATTAGCAACCATACGCAGAAAGTTGTTTAGAACTTACAATCTACACTAACTATAAGAATTTAGTTTACTTTACAACAACTAAGGTTCTTAATAGATAACAAGTTAGATAGTTAGAGATGCTAGGACAATACAAATTTAAGATATTGTATACCCTAGGCAAGGACAACAGAAGAGCGGACGCTCTAAGCAGACAACACAACTTAGCAGGAGAAAAGACAATTAACAAATTTGCTATACTTAGAGTTAACAGCAACAGCTTACTAGGAGCAGCCTAACAACTAAACAACATTACAACAATCACGCAACAGAAGAAACACTTGTTAGAAGTAGGACTAGAAATAGAGGACAAAATTATTTAGAGTTACTATAACAACCTACTCTACAGACACCCTAGTGTTACCAAAACAATAGAACTCATTAAGCGACATTACACCTTTCTGAACATAAAGGAAAAGGTTATAAGTTACATTAAGAACTGTGTTAACTGTTAACAAAACAAACACAGTACACATGCAAAGTATAGAGAAATGCAAGCAATAGAGCCGCTAAAGGCGCCTTAGACAAACATCACAATAGATTTCGTCACGCAACTACCAACCTCTAAAGACCCTGTTACAGACTACTAATACAATTCTATATTCGTAGTAGTGGATAGATTCACAAAGGCCGCTGAGTTTGTGCCTTTCTAACACAGCTACACAGCAGCGCAGCTCGCGCGTGTGTTCCTAGACAGAATTGTTTAACACCACAGCATTCCTAAATCAATCATCAGCAACAGAGATAAGCTATTTACTTTGAACTTTTAGACAACATTCCTAGCCGCAGTAGGAACGAAGAAAAAGCTATTAACAGCCTATTATCCACAGACAGACAGACAAATAGAACAAGTAAACCAGACAGTAGAAACATACCTCTGAATCTACTGCAACCAGCAGCAAGATAATTAGGTTTTACTCTTACTAATAGCGCAAGTCGCATACAACAACAAAAAAATCAGAAGCAACAGGCTATTCGCCGTTCTTCGCAAATTACAGGAGACACCTAAATCTCTTTACTAGTACTTATAAAAGTAATATCCAAACAGAATCAGCGATAACCTTAGTTAATTAACTAAAGGAAGTACACTAACAATCGCTTAAGAACATTGCCAAAGCTCAGTCACAAGCAATTTCCTACACAAATTAGAAAAGAAAAACAGCACCTTAGCTAAAAGAGGGGGATAAAGTCTATCTCCTTACAAAAAATCTACGCACACAAAGACTAACAAAAAAACTAGACAAAGTCAAGGTTAGACTATTTTTCATTTCCAAGCAAATCAGCCTAGTAAATTATAAACTAGAGCTACCTAAGGATGCGAAGATCTACCTAGTGTTCCACGTATTGCTACTGGAACCTGCAGACCCAAGAACGCCAACCTAGAAAGACTTCTATTACCAAGCCAACAGTAACAACAAATAGGAAGTTGAAAAAATAATAATACAACAGAAGAATGGAGCAACTAACAAATATCTAGTTAAATAGTTAGGTTACCCCAACTCGGAAAACACATAGGAACCAGAGACAAACCTTACAAACTGCCAGCAGATGTTAAAGGAATTTCAACAGGCTAATTAGACACTGCCACGTTTGAATCTAACTAGTACTCCAGCGCCAGGTTGTTAAAGGCACCCCAGGTACTAGGCGACAGGTGCAAGGACAAGCCAGTAGGTAGATCCTTGAACGCAATGGTTCCTTCCTCCAGTTCTTGCTCTGCGATACCTCTCTCCTCCACAGATATGGCCTCCTCAGCACAATGATCCAACAAATCCATTTGTTGCTGCAACTGCTCTTCGCGCGCGCGTGCAACCCGCATATCTTCCAACGCTTTCTTAGAAGCCTTAAGCGCGTTGTTCTGCGCCTTCTGCGTTTCTCTTATACGCGCTTGCAACTTCTCTTTCTTAGACACTAAGCGTGTGAACTCTGACTGTGTCACTTAGACATCACATCGCTGCCCACGCCTAGCACACTCGCTACACCTTCCTGAGCTCACATAGACTTGGCACACTCGTTTGTGTTGACAACAGGTAGAGCATTTCTAAACTATAATTGTTCCAAAAGTGTTAATGGTATCTGCAAGACAATAACAACGGACTAAACTGTTAGCAGTAGGTTGTTTAGGCATTATTAACACAACTTATAAGTCTAAAGGCGGGGCCCGCGTTATATAAATAAGCTTAGAGGACTAAGCTAGGACAGAAGGGGGATAGTGTTATAAACACTAAAACTGGAAACCCTACTTAAAGAATTACTACAATGCAGCACAGTGCAGGAACATAGATGGACAGAATTACAAGTAGGATTGAGCCCTAGCCTCTAATCAAGAAGTTACGTGACTTCTAATTATAAGTCTTAGCATTGATCAGAGCAATCAGTGATTAGTGATTAGAAGGATTAACCCTCTAATCACTCTGCATATCTCCTTAGTATATAGTTAGTAGGAACACAACTATTAGGGTTCGTGTTCAACCTAAGTAACAATCTTAGTTATTAGATCTCAACCTTAACCTTCAAGCTAGATCAATTAATACTACTTATTGTTACCTATCGCACTTTAAGACAGATAGATCGCATCTATACTCCTTACTTGTGATACCCCTATTCAGAACCCTGTAACCGTATTCATCCTCAAGAACTAATTGAATAGTGCTTACAAGCTTTGCTTAAAGTACAACCTTAACAAATACCTTCTAAATAATTTAGCTTTTTAAGCTTAGCGCTTATAGGGCTAGTTAAGTCTATACTAGACTTTCTTTTACTAGGACTACTAGGTAGAATAGGTAAAGTACTAGTTAGACTAGTCTTTTCTTTTTCTATATCTTTGTTAATAATAGCTTCTATTCTCTTACTATAGCTACTAGCAGGCATTTCTCTAGTAGAAGCGCTTTTAGAAAAGATATCTTCTTCTTCTTTATAAAAGTCTAAGCTAGGTAGAATACTACTACTAAGACTTATAGTAGTATTTCTATTAAATAGTGCTTCTCTTTCTCTATTTGTAGTAAGATCTCTTATATAGTTAAGGTTACTACTAAGAACACTAGAGCTAGTTCTAAAAGAAGGCCTAGCTAGATCTAGTTTATCTTCTAGTAGACTCTCTTTACTTTTACTAGAGTTAGCATCTTCTTTTTCTTTACTAGCGCTACTACTACTATTCTCTTCTATAGTAGAGGCTACTAGATTCTCTTTATCTCTATTAAGTTCTTCTAAAAGAGAACTATCTTCTATATCTAGACTATAGTTACTACTAGAGTCTTGTTCTAGAATAGTATCTTCTTCTCTAGCTAAGTTACTATTACTACTAAGATTATCTTCTATAGGTCTATTCTCTTTAGTAGTAGAAGCACTAGCGCTAGCGCTACTACTACTTCTAGAAGTACTAGTAGGTATTCTTTTACTTATTCTATTCTCTTTACTACTTTTACTAGTGCTAGTAGTATAGACTAGAGGCTTTTTTTACTTCTTTACTTTTACTAGAAGCTAGGCTTTTACTCTTATAGTTTTCTACTAGGTTTAGAATAGTACTATACTTATTCTCTTCTTCTATACTCTCTTTCTTACTAGCACTAGTAGTTGCTATAGAAGTACTAGGTATATAATTAGTACTAGAAAAGCTATTACTAGAGCCTAAGCTATTGCTTCTACTAGTTCTTCTACTATTATTCTTACTAGTAGAAGCAGCCTCTAGTCTAGTAGTAAAGATAGGATATAGACTAGAAGTATCTTCTTTAGTACTTTTATTTATCTTATATAGACTTCTTCTATTTCTTATTCTATAAACTCTAGTACTAGTATCTTCTTCTACGCTAGCGTTATCTTCTAAGCTGCTACTAGTGCTATTACTAGAGATATCTATTACATCTTCTTCTTTACTAGGTAGCGTATCTACCCTAGTATAAATCTTCTTATTAATAGGCTTTTTTAGTATAACTACTTTAGGGCTACTAGCAGTAAGAGCCTCTTCTTTTCTAGAACTAGAGCTAGAGCTAGCGCTAGAACTAGAGCTATTAATTATAAACTTCTTTCTCTTACTTATAGTAGTAGTAGGTCTACTTCTCTCTCTACTAGAGCTACTACTAGAGCTACTACTACTACTTTCTCTTCTTATAGTATCTTTACTAGAAGTATTATTATATACTTTATCTACTATGTTCTGTGTACTAGTACTATAGTTAAAGTTATCTTTTAAAGTAGTATAGTTATTAAAGTCTATACTACTATAGCTTAGCTCTTCTTCTCTATTACTACTAGAAGAAGGTGCTTTGCTAGAGCTTATAATATTTATATCTTCTATTAACTCTTCTATACTCTTAGCTTCTTCTCTTCTTATAGGCTTTACTCTAGGTAGAATAGAGTCTTCTAGCCTAGTAGCTATAGTGTTAAAGACTACTAGCTTCTTATCTATAGTTCTACTACTAAGCCCTAGAAAGTTAAAGATTCTAGTAGTAAAATCTATAGACTTTTGCTCTAGGCTACTAGTTTTACTAGCTAGGATATTGCTATCTCTAGCATAGTTACCTAGAGCTACTTTAGTAGAGTGATTAAATAGTATATCTTCTATATTATTCTCCTCTTCTTCTTCCTCTAGTATACCTTCTAGATCTATATTTAATCTATTAATAATAATATACTTTATAGCTTGTCTATAGCTAGAGATAGAGAGCTTTATTCCTAGAAACTCTAGGCTTTTAATACTAAGTAGATTAGAGATATCTTTACTAGTAACAAGCCTATTATTTACTTCTAATAAGTAAGGGCTAGCTTTCTTAATATAAAATACTTTAAAGTTTAAGTAGTTATAGAAAGGTATGCCTATAGTTATATATACTTTTAGTAGGTAGCTAAACTTAGGGCTAAAGAACCTAACTATATAATTATCTCTATTAGTAATGCTATTAGACTTGCTATAGCTAGTCTCTACTTTTATTAGCTTAGTAATGCTATCTATATATAGGTTTCTAGAGCCTAGCTCTAGGCTATTAGTATACTTTAGTAATTCTACCTCTGTGCCTCTAATAGGGCAAGCAGCTAGTAGATAGAAAGCTAGACCTAGTAGCTTAACAAACTCTTGTCTATCTTTAAAGTATCTTCTTATATTATAGATATTAAAATCTATACTAGTACTAGTAATGCTATTAATAAAGAACTTAGAGAAGATAGAGCTAGTATCTTCTAGTCTTTTAATTAGGTAGAAGCTATAGTCTTTTAGGTTATAGTCTCTATTATTAGTAGTATCTTCTAAAAGCTATAGTTAGGGCTAGTATTTGTTATACTATCCTCTAGCTTGTTAAAGTCTAGATCTAAATTACTAGGATTTAGATAAAGGATTCTAGAGAAGAGAAACTCTTCTAAGGTGTCTTCTATGTAGATAAAGAACTCCTTAAGCTTCTTAATATCTACTTCTAGACTATTATCTACTATAAAGAGATTACTACTAATATCTCTTATTCTAGGCTTAGTTAGCGTGTTAGTAGCTATAGCTCTAGTATAAGCTCTTAAAGAGGTTAATTCCTCAAAGCTATTACTAGAGTTAAACGTTAGGTTTCTACTATAGTAGTCTAGAAAGATCTCTTCTAAGCTAGTAGAATTACCACTAGTAGTTAACTTATTATATCTACTATTAACTATAGCTATAGAGAATAGCCTAAGAGAATAGATTAGATAAGAGCAATCTTGCTCTATGCTAATAGCTGCCTTAGTAACTCTAGTATTTAGATCTATACTTTTAATAGCTAGAAAATTAATAATAGCACTATTAAAGCTAGGGTATTCTTCTAGGTTATCTTGTGCTAGAGGCTGCTCTAGCAGAGCGTCTACTATAGCTATTAAATACTCTTTACTTCTAGCAACTAGCGTAGTAAATAGAGTATCTAGTATACTATCTTCTAGGTTTTCTTTACTAGCTTCTAGAAAGTCTTTTATATTCTCTACTATAGTAGCTACTAGCTCCTCTACTAGAGAGGGTAGAATAGGTTGCTTACTAGTAGTAGACTTATCTCTAGCTCTTTCTCTAATAACTCTATATAGATAGACTATAAATAGACTAAAATACTTATAGTACTTTCTTTTAACATCCTTACTAGAGAGTAGACTAAAGTCTTTTAGATTCTTCTCTTTATTAGTAGCTAGTACCTCTGTTTGTAGCTGCTGCCTAAGCCTTCTATTTAGCTTCTCTACTAGAGGTTCTATAGAGTATAGAGTCTCTTCTACTAGCTTAAGTAGATTGTATTCTACTCTCTCTTCTATAGTAGTACTCTTCTTTATAGGAATAGTAACTAGCTTAAGTAAGCTATTAAGATTCTTATTATTAAGAAAGAGATAGAACTTAGTTTTACTAATAGTAGAAGGTATCTCTTTATTCTCTAATAAAGTAAAGCTTAGATTAGCATTGTTAGTAAACGCTTCTAGCTCTTCTTTATAGCTATTAATAAGGCTAGTAGAGTTACTTATAGTAGTAGTAGAAGTAGGCTCTCTAACGCTAGTAGTACTACTATTATCTTTTATAATAAAGTAGTTTATAAGATCTCTCTTCTTAAATAAGCTTTGTATTTTAATATTCTCTTTATAAAAGCTCTTTTTACTACTATTAAAAGGTATTTCCTTATTCTTTCTATGTTCCTCTAGGTGTAGATAGAGTACTTTTCTATTACTAAAGATTCTATTACACTCTTTAGCTAGGCATAGATAGCCCTCTTCTATAAGAGGTAATTCTTTAAAATAATACTTATAGTTCTCTATAGTAGTAGACTTACTAATAGTAGCTATTTTATAGTCTTTAATATCTTCTACAAACTTCTTAATCTTCTTATCTCTTAAAGTAATCTTATGCTTAATAAAGTGCTGCTTTATAATATCTACTATAGTAGTACTTTTATTACTATTAATACTACTAAGGCAGCTACTATTAGAGCAGAATAGAAGCCCTTAGTCTTTAAAGTAAGATAAGTTATAGCCTAGCTCTATAGTAGGAGTGTAGTTAGAGGTAGACATAGTAGTATACTTAGCTAGTTAAATAGAGCTTTTTTATAGTATTTCTATAGGTATATTAGTAGGCTTCTAGTAGAAGATATAGCTAAGAGTAGAAATAGATAATACTTACTTTTATAGTGTTTAGTAATAGATAGAGAAGGTAGAGGTTTATAGATAGAATAGTATAGTAAAGAGTAAAGTAGAGAGTAGAGTAGAGAAGAATAGTAAAGAGAAGAAAGACGTGTTTATATAGATAGCTAGCTCTAGCTATTAGTAAGTCTAATTAGCGTTTTGTTACTAGAGAATTACCTTTATTCTAAATTTTGCTACTAGTAATTAAGAATTAATTAAAGAGGAATCAGTTAATCCTTAATTATTCTACTAGTAATTAGAAATTAATAAAAGAAGAATTAGTTAATTCTTAATTACTAGTAGAATAATTAAGAATTAAGTAAAGAGGAATTAGTTGATTCCTAATTATTCTACTAGTAATTAGAAATTAAGAAATAAAGAATTTGTTAATTCTTAATTACTAGTAGAATAATAAAGAATTAATTAAAGAAGAATTAGTTAATTCTAAATTATTCTACTACTAATTTAGAATTAAGTAAAGAAGAATTAGTTAATTCTTAATTATTCTACTAGTAATTAAGAATTAAGTAAAGAATAATTTGTTAATTCTTAATTATAGTATAGTAAATAGAAGACTACTAGTTAAGACGTAATAGAAAAGAAGATAGTATAAAAGTAGAGAAACTCTCTTTCTATTCTATATAACTACTCTACTATCTACTCTTTATAACAATAACTACTTATACTAAGGTACTAAGCAAAATACTAAGGTAAGAATTCTATATACTACTATCTTCTAGAAGCTAACCTCTATCTTTTCTAGATGTCTAGCATTAAGAAAAGCTATAAGCATCTTAACTATAGTACTACTATAGCTAGAAGCTTTCTTAAAGAAAATCTTAGCTCTTTAGCTTTAACTTCTACCTATCTACTAGGCAAGAATGTTTATAATATAAGAGACAAAGCTAGTAATTAGGTAGTAGGCTTTCTAGGCTATCTAGTTAGCTATAGCAAGCTACCTAGCTTAGTAAACTATATCTATAAGAAAGGTAGAGTAGTATAATCTATAGTAGAAGTATCTATGCTAATAGTAGACGTTAGGCTTAGAACTAGGCTATACTAGGTTCTTTATTATTATAGTAAACTCTTTTAAGGAAGAAGAATACTATGTTACCTACTATAATACTAGAGTAGAAGACAAAGTTACTCTAGTTACTAGTAGAGAATTCTTAGAAGAGTATATTAGTAATAGACTCTATACTATTCTAGAGCTAGACAATAGGTATGTCTCTATACTAGAATAGTAACTATAGTAGCTAATAAGTCTAGCCCTTCCTTCTTTAGTAAAGAAATACTAGAGTACCTAGAGAATTTTAGAGAGAGAGAAGAAGAAGAAGAAGAAAAGAAAAAAAAGAAAAAGAGAAAGTAGAAGATACTACTAGTTTTACTAGTTCTACTAGTTCTGCTAGCTCTACTAGTATAGAAGAAGAAGAAGAAGATCTTTTTATAGACTATTAAATACTATAGCTCTATCTTAAGTAGAAGTTCTTTAAGGTTAATATAAGTTCTAGAATCTTATCTACTTTTAAAAAGAATAAAGTTAAAAAAAAAAAAAAAGAAATTTGCCTAGCTATAGTATTATTATATAAATAGAAATAGAATAGAAAAAGATTAGTTTAAGCTTTTTCTCTTATAGAATTATTCTTACTTATTATCTTTAGTTTCTATATAGATAGAAAGTTACTAGTTATAATTCTAAAAGAATAGTCTTAGAAGAGTTTATCTTTTATATATACTTAGCCTTTATCTATTATAAGAGAATCTACTTATATACTAGTTAGAAAAAGATAGATAGTTCTCTTTAGTTATTACTATATCTTAAAAGTACTAGCTACTATTAGCTATAAGTAGTAAACTCTAGTTATTTTTATAGCTACTAAGTATAAGAAAAAAATAGTTATTCTCTCTAGTTGTTTCTTTATTAGAATGTGCTAGAGATTCTTTATAGTAATATCTACTAGTAATCTCTAACTATAATAACTCTCTCTACTAGCCTAGAAGAGGCTAAAATAGCTATAAAAGAAATATATAAAAAGCTACTAGTTATTTTAAACTACTAGTTAGTGTCTCTAGTAATAATTAAAGAGAAAAAACACTAGTTCTTCTCTTAAATACTATCTACTAGTAGTAACTATCTATAACTACTATTTCTACTAGTAAAGAGTAGGTAAAAGTAGCTAGAAAGAAGATAGTAGATAAGAAAACACTAGTTGTTCTAAACTACTAGTTATTCTCTCTAATTATTATCTAGAAGAAAAAACGCTAGCTATTCTCTATTCTAAAATATACTAGTAATTACTATCTAGTATAGCTATTTCTACTAGTATAGAGTAGCTAGAAATAGAATAGTAGAGGAAAACCGCTAGTTATTCTAAACTACTAGTTATTCCCTCTAGTAATTACCTAAGAGAGAAAACGCTAGTTATTCTCTCTAGAGACATCTACTAGCTATTGCTATTAGAAAAACTACTTCTACTAGCCTAGAAGAGGCCAAAATAGCTAGAAAAGAAGAGAAAAAGAAGAAGAAAAAAACTGCTAGTTATTCTAAACCGCTAGTTATTCCCTCTAGTAATTACCTAAGAGAGAAAACGCTAGTTATTCTCTCTAGAGACATCTACTAGCTATTACTATTAGAAAAACTACTTCTACTAGCCTAGAAGAGGCTAAAACAGCTAGAAAAGAAGAGAAAAAAAAAGAAGAAAAAAACTGCTAGTTATTCTAAACCGCTAGTTATTCCCTCTAGTAATTACCTAAGAGAGAAAACGCTAATTATTCTCTCTAGAGACATCTACTAGCAATTGCTATCTAGAATAACGATTTCTACTCGCCTAAAAGAGGCCAAAACAGCTAGAAAAGAAGAGAAAAGGAAGAAAAAAAAAAACCGCTAGTTATTCCAAACCGCTAGTTTTCCTCCTAGATAAGCTGGTAGGGTTGCCTATAGGGGATGCCTACGGGGGATGCCTACGGGGGTTTCCCTCTTCCTCTTCTCTTCCCTCCTCTTCCCTCTCACTCCCTCTCTCTCTCCCTCTACTCTTCTTAGGGTTAGTGTTTCTTTCTTCTCTCTCTCTACTCTACTTTATAGGCTTGCATCTCTATAACTAAAGCTAAGATTTTTATTCTAAAAACAGCGTTAGAGTAAAAGCTAAACACTGTATAAGGCATTGTGTTGTTGTTAACATATTAACTATAGAGGTAGGTAGAAATAGGCGTGTAGATAGAGAGGTAGATGTTAAGTGTTTATCTCTCTCCTCTCTCCCTCTACTTTACAGGCCTGCATCTCCGCAACTAGAGCTCAGATTCTAATTCTAAAAGAGCATTAGATTTAGAGTAGAAATTTACACACAATAAGGTTTAGTTATCTTAAATTTTAATGTAGAGGTAGGCAAAAACAGGCGTGCAGATAGAGGGGTAGAGGGTAAGTGTTCCTCTCTCTCTACTCTCTATACAACTTCACAGGCGGGCATCTCTACAACCAGGGCTTAGACTCAAATTCTAAAAAAGCATTAGATTTAGAGTAAGATATAGCATAAGATAAGGTATATTTATCTTAATTTCTATCACAGAGGTGGGCGGAAATAGGCGTGCAGATAGAGGGTAGAGGGTAAGTGTTCCTCTCTCTCCTCTCTCTACACTACTTCACAGGCCTGCATCTCTACAACCAGGGCTTAGATTCCAATTCTGAGAGAAGCGTTGGATTTGGAGTAAAATATTGCATAAGATAAGCTTTAGTTATTTTCATTTCCACCACAGAGGTGGGCGGAAATAGGCGTGCAGATAGAGGGGTAGAGGTCTAGTGTTCCTCTCTCTCCTCTCTCTACACTACTTCACAGGCCTGCATCTCTACAACCAGGGCTCTAATTTTAATTCTGAAAACAGCGTTAGATTCAGAGTAAAATATTGCATAAGATAAGGTATAGTTATCTTAATTTTAACTATAATAGTAGGCAGAAACAGGCGTGCAGGCAGAGGGGTAGAGTTTTGGTGTTCCTCTCCCCTGTCTTGTAGCGCCTCAATAGTCAACCCTAGCGCCTCGATAGTCGACCCTAGCGCCTCGATAGTCGACCCTAGCGTTTGGGTGCACAAGCTATCTTAGCGACAATTCAGGACCCAAATTTCCAAACCTAATATCTATAGTTAGTATAGAACTATTTAGTACTATTAGTATAATATACTTTAAAACCTTATACTTTTAAGCTTAAAAAAAAGGTTATAAGCTAAGTAAATACTATTTTAACTAATACTAATTGCTATATACAAAAAAAAGCTTTCTTTATTTCTATTATTTTATAAGCTAACTACTATAAGTATAGTAAATAATAATATCTTAAACTTAACTAAGACTTAAGATACTATAAACTAAATAAATACTATGTAAATTATAACTACAAGCTAAATAATTTATAACCTTTATTTCTTAATTTATCTTAAAACTACTTAGTACTATTAGTAAAAGGTATAAAGAAAGTCTAAGATTAAACCTTTATATAGACTAAATAAACTTTAAAAATACTAATATAAAGATTACTATAAGTTGTAAATAGAATAAACCTCTTTTTACTTTCTTTTTTAATACTACTTACTTTTATTAGCTTAATGCTTAATATAATGCTAAAATAAAATTAAAAACAAAGATTATAACTAAATTAAAAACTATATTAACTATTACTACTACTTATCTACTTAAGTAACCTCTTTTCTAATAGTAGTATAACTACTTTTTACTATACTTTTCTTAAAACTAAACTTTTTTAGCTATTTTTATTAGAAGTAAATAAGCTAGTAATTTTAAAGTAGCTAGTACTACTAGGCTGTATACTAGAGCTTATATAGCTACTAGAATAGCTTTCTTCTTCTAAACTAGAGACTAGTACTTTAAGCTTATAAAAATTAAAGTCTAGTAGTATTTTAAATACTAGTTTTAATATAAACTACTATAAAAATTATAAAAGTATAGTAAAATCTATAAGATATAAGCTTATATTTAATACCTTTATAAGCTACTAGTATAGTAATAATATAGAAAAAGAATAATTAAATAAAAAGTAAATTCTTTTTAAATAAATAGATAAACTACTAGTTTAGACATTAATTACTAGTAATAAAATAATATAAAAATAAGATAGTACTATAATTTATAATATATAAATAAAAGGCTGTATAAGTTACTAGTTTAGATATAATATGTTAAAGAACTATATAAACTATAAAAAGCAGGATATTAGTAAAAAGCTGCAAAATCTACTAGTTTAGGCACAACCTACTTGTTTATAAGTAGTATTATAGAAAAAGCTATAAAGTATAAAAAGTAGAATTTTAGTAAAAATGTAAGGGCACTGTAGGCAGGCAAGAGAGATAGGACGAAACGTATAGTATTAGGTGAGATGAGACGAATCCTTAGGGGTTAAGCCCCTAAGGATTCAGGAGAATATATACGTGCATGTGTGCCCTAACGGGTTACCGTAGTAGTCCCGAGGTGCCTCTGAGGGTTGGCATGCCCAAGGTGGAAAGCCTATAACAAAAAAGCTATATTATCTACTAGTTTAGGCATAACCTGCTAGCTTATAAGTAATAATCTAGAAAAGTTAATAAATTAAAAATAGTTAAATTTTTATAAAAAGCAGTAAAACCTACTGATTTAAATATAATTTTTAAAAAAGATATAGAATTTTAAAAACAGAATTTTAGTAAAAACCTACATAAGCTACTAGTTTAGGCATAACGTACTAGTTTATAGATAAGTTTTTAAAAAATCTATAATTTATAAAAAGAATAATTTAAGTAAAAAGCTATAAACTTACTAGTTTAGTAATAATATTTTAATAAAGGCGATAAATTATAAAAAGCAAAATGCTAGTCTATAAGCTTACTATCTATTACTACTTATTCTAGCTAAAATAATTCTGTTTTTTAACTAAATGCCAAGACAATTTCTATTCTTTAACTGCCTAATAAATTATAGAATAACTAGGTAATTGCTAGTAATAAAAGCTAGAACAGCTAGGTATAGCACGTTGCAATAGTCTATAAGCTTACTATCTATTACTACTTATTCTAGCTAAAATAGTTCTGTTCTTTAACTAAATGCCAAGACAATTTCTGTTCTTTAACTGCCTAATAAATTATAGAATAACTAGGTAATTACTTGCAATAAAAGCTAGAATAGCTAGGAATAGCACGTTGCAACAGTCTATAAGCTTACTATCTATTACTACTTATCTTAGCTAAAATAATTCTGTTCTTTAACTACATGCCAAGATAATTTCTATTCTTTAACTGCCTAAAAAATAATAGAATAACAAGGTACATGCTAGCAAAACTAGCTAAGGCTGCTAAGGAATAAGCCAAGGCAGGCTAAGGTAGCTAAGAGATAAGAAAGTACGATATTTTCCATGCTAAGGTTCTATTCTTTAACTTTAACTAGATCTGCTTATAGGTTGTAACAGCTTTCCTTATATACTCTAGAGGGGGTCTATATACTATGTTTGTTAGCCTATAAAGGTGTTAGACTACTTTTACAGCTATAGCAGCCCTTTCTACAACGTGCCTCTAGAAGGCAAGCTGTTAGTTAAACTAAACGCCTAGCTAGCGTAGGGCTGTCTGTGTCCTGTTTTGTGTTATAGGTACTAGGTTAATTTAGGTATCTTCTATTGTAATTAGAGGGTTTAGGTCTCCTCTTTTCCTTATTAGGTAGATTAGTTCCTGCTTTTTAGGCGCAAAGGTAATTTTGTTATTAGACCCCTAGTTATAGATGTCTCTTAGATTATTGCTTAGTACGGATATGTTTTCTAAGAGTGTAGGGGAGGCCTAGTATATATATACATTGTTAGCGTATCTAAAGCGTAGTTTCTAATCTTAGTTTAGTAGTTTAGCTAGGTATAGTGTATAGAGTACTAGAGATAGTAGTAAGCCTTAGGGGTACTACAGGAGACTATGTAGCAAGGCGTAGTTGCTATACCTATATAAACCTATACTTATCTTCCTATAAGAAAGCTTTATACTAGGCAAATAAGAGTAGTAAGCTATCCTTAGTTTTCTATTTAGTATAGTAGTTAGTTCTGTAGGAGTGTATTAAATGCCCTTTATACGTCTAGTATTACTATTAAAACCTAATTTTCTAGGGCCTAGGCTTATTCTACGTTATGCGTAAAGCTAGTTGCTAAGTTAGAGGCTGCCTAGTAGGGGATTGCACCCCTATGTTGTAGGCTAAGGATCTTATAGGTTATAGCTATGTAGGTAATTTGTTTTACTACTATTCTCTTAAGGCCTTTTCCTAGGCATAATAGTAAGGCAATAGGCTGCTAGGATTGCAGGGAGCTAGGATCCTTTTTCTCTAGTTTTAGGATTATAGCTACCTCTGCTATTTTCTAGGCAGTTAGGAAATAGCTGTATTATAGGCAGCAGGTGTATATCCTATAGAGATAGTTAGTAATAGAGAGCTAGCATGCCTTAAGTAAGCGTACTATTATACTATCTATGCTAGAGAATATACTTTATACGCCTATTATATTCCTTTTAATTTCCTCTAGGGGTATGTAGGTGCTCTAGGCTATAGCTTATTAATTTAAGTTTACTAGAACTCTATTCTAGTAGGTTGTTAGAGCTATTAAATTAGTCTAGTATTTCCTTTTATAAGGCCTTTGCTTTTCTATAGGGTTTGTTATATCTCTCTCTATATGTAAGATTAGGGTGTCCTGCTAGTTTAGCCTAAGTCTATACTACCTAATAACTTTATATAGTGCCTAGTTAAAGTTAAGTTAGTCTATTCTATTCTGCTAATAAGTACGCTTAGCTTTGCGTACTATAGTAAGGAAGTTCTAGCTTTCTAGTAATAGTCTTATATATAGGCCCTTAATACTATCTATATATAATCTATAAGCAGTCTTATACTCTATAGTCTACTATTATATAGTCTTGCCTGCCCCTATATGTTTATAGCCTACTACTACTATTGCTTTAGTAATCGCCTTAGTTATAGCCTATATCTAGGCCTCTAGGTGTTAGGTAGTGCATGTTGCTGTAAGAGGTAGTAGGCCTAGTAGCGCTAGGTTAACTGCTTCTGCAAAGCAGCTAAGCTAGCTTCTTAGGACCTAATATTTGTTTAGTAGTAGTGCCCTACTACTCTTCTATAGTATTGTAGTAAGTAGTATAGCGTAGTTAGATCCTAAGTAGAGGTAGTCCTCTATTTTTATATATGTAAAGAGTATGTTAGAGAAGGTTAGGTTAAGTATATAGCCCCTTAAATAGGTTGCTATGCCTAGTTCCCTTATATAGTCTATATTATTTTGTGTTGCCTAGTAGGCTAGATATTAACTCCTACTCCTAGGAGTAGCGCTAGGTTTAAAGGTAATATATCTACAGTTAAAATCTCCTCCTATTAGAGTGTTAGGGCTAGGAGTTGTTTCTATAACATATTCTAGTGCGTTTATAAGTCCTAGTTCCTAGTATATATTAAGTATTCTGTACTAGTTAACTTCTGTCTATAGGATGTCTCTATTAATATATAGGTAGAGGATCTGTACGTGTATTCCCCTGCCTTTAAGTATATAGGTAAGCACCCTAGAGCGTTCTATAGAGCTTAAGTTTAGTACCCCCTAAGACTCTATAGGTGCAAGTATAGAGTAGCCTAGATGTGTTAAGGTATAGTTGTTTCTTACTATATATAGTTCCTAGACGCATATTATATCTATTTGCTTTTTAAATATAAGCTATAGGAGGGCAATATAGCAGGGTAATTACCTAGCTATATTTACCTATATTACTTTAAGGTCCTACTTTATAGTTATAGTATGTTATATTAATACATAATATCTATTTCTATATTAGAGGTCCTAGTATCCCTCCTCTTAGGGGTAGATTCTAGTTCTAGTTAGCTAATTGCAGTTATTTAGCTTGCAGCCTAGGAAGAGGTAGCCCTTAGCACCCTTCTTAGTCTCTAAGAGTCTCTAGTAGGAGTTGCTGCAGGGCCTAGTCCTTCTAGGATAGGAGTTGTAGTTAGGGATCTTATAAGGGCGCTAGGGGTAGTGCTGCTAGGTTTAGTTAGGTCTGTTTAGGTTCTCTTACTTGTCCTCTTAGCAATAGCCCTTATAGCCCTTAGTTCTGCCCCTTAAATTCTTACTAGGCTTTTGTTTATCTATCTTAGTGCTACTAGGTAGCTCTTGTTCCCTGCTAGGTGTAGCCTATAGCAATTTGTGCACTTTGCACTTGCTATATATTCCTTATCTGCTAGCTCTTAGTGTGTAGCAACTCTCTCCCTATAGTAGTTGTATCTAGTGTCTCTGTAGTATTTGTGCGCCTAGTAGTATCCCTAGTAGCCTAGGTTATGTAGTTATATAGGTAGGTTCTTTTATATTTCCTTAGAGGAGTTGCTTATTCTAAAGATATAGAAATAACTAACTGTTATTAGGAAGGATACAATCTAGGTTGCTACCTCTTGTTTATTTAGCCTATATCTAGAGATCTAGTAGCTAGTTAGTTAGACCTTAGTCTAGGAAAAGGACTACTTATTTACTATCTATATAGTTACTAGTTTTAATATGCTATCTAGTTAGTAGATTAAGCTTAGGACCCCTTAGAGTGCGTAGTTTATCTATATATATAGGATAATTACGTCTATAACTTCTACTACTTAGATTATTACTTCCTTTATTTCCTAGCTAAGGAGCTATTAGGACTGCTAACTCTGATAGTTCCCTACGAGGCTAGTATAGCCCGATTAAGGAACAGGGGTGGCGTAACTATATAACACAAGTAAATCGCTCTACTCCTCTAGTAGCGATTCGTCTATCCTTAACCTGCAATACCATCCTCTACCTTCTAATGCTTAATAGCGTGCCACCTCTATAAAAAGAGGCCCTAACATTTAAATTGCTAACTATTACACGTTATTAAAATGCAGACTAGACAATAGAGCTAATAAGTAAGCCAGTCTAAAAGTAGTTAACCTGTAGGTACACTAGTACGCTCTAGATTTATTGTTAAGGAAGACTCTGCTACTACTCGCATCTAAAGCCTACCTTCCTTAGTAGAAAGGGACGCTGCAGAGAACTCTAGACTAGCTAAGGGTAGAGCAAACAAGCAGAGACTAGGAGGCTAGTTAACAACTCCTCCTAGGCTACAAACACCTACAATGGTCTAGAACGCTTCACCACGTTCTCTAACAGACTAGGAACTAGCAGACCTACACGCTTAGTTAAAAAGAGCCTAGAGGCAAAGCAAGATTAATTAACTCTGTTAACTAAGGGCTAAATATAAGTTAGGAGACACCTTAGTGCTCCCTCTAACTTTAACTCTACTAAGGACCCTTACAACAACATCCTTAGGCCTATTAGCTAACCTTCTAAAGCTAGACCTACCTTAAAGGTATAATAAGAAGTTAAGAGCTAAATATAACTGCTAGGAATATAACTGCAAGTTATATTTCCTACTTTGCCTATAAACTTTACTAAAGAATACTAAAAGGTAGATTTTAGGGTAATATACCTTTCTAAGCTACTTAAGACTCTATAGAAATTGTATTATACAACAGAATAGAAAAGTTCTCTATCCTAGCAACTAACCTAGGAGACACTTAAAACTATTATGTTAAACGCTCTAGGAACACTGTTAGAATAGAAACAGCAAGCCTATAAGACTCTTAAGCAAATCTAGTAAAAGCTAAATTAGTTACCTACAGATCTGCTAGATGCCTTTTAACCCTTGTAGGAGGAAATAGGTTTAGCCTAAACTCTAGAGCTTTAAGTAATAGAGTACATTTTATCTCTGCGCGAAGACATCTAGAGAGACCTGTTCCTACTCCTAGTTAATAGGCGCAACACTCTGCTAATAGTAGAAGAATATGCTAACGTTATCTACTGCAGAAGGAATCTAGACAAGGAGGCAAAAGTTACTCCTGTAAAGAGGTAGCTACTAAAAGGTAGTAACAAGAGTGACAAGACAGGAGGATATAAAAACCCCTAAAAAGACGTAAATAGGCTAAAAGGGACTATAACAGACTATCCTTACATAAAACTGCAGGTACCTAAGGCAAAGGTAGAGGTCTAACCTGTTACAACTGTAGAAAGCCTAGTTACACTGCAGCTAAGTGCTAAAGCCCTCTAAAGAATAAGGATGCTACAGCTAACTAGAAGGAAACTACTTTAGAATTAAAGGAAGGCTTAAACCTTAGTTTAGGAAAAGGGAAAGAGTAGAAGGATTAATTCTATATCTTTCTGCCTATATAGCCTTAAACTAGGAAATATAGGACCTAGGGAAATTAAGGGAAGCTCTTTACCTCTATCTCTCTTAGTTATTAACTGTGTAGTGCACAGTTTAATCCTCTAAGCCTATAGAGGCTATAATTAATAGAGGTTCCTAGCTAAACTTAATGTTAGCTACGCTAGCAAAGGAACATAATCTCTAAGTAGACCCCCTGCCTAAGCTGCTAGCTAAAGGCGTAGATAGGGGTAGATTAACAGTATATAGTACTACAACAGTAGATATAACTATTACTAATTCACGTAGTTATAAAGAGACCTATTAAGTACTATTTATAGTAACAGACCTTTAAAGATACTTAGTGTACTTAGGTCTTCCCTAGATTAATATGTTTTATCTAAGGATTAGCTACGCTACTAGACGTATGCTCTTTTAGAGGAATAAGGATAATAAGGTTGTCTAGTTAATAAAGGTAGCTACAGAAGACGCTAAGCAGTTTAAGAGTAGTATAAGAGAACCTAATACAGACATCTATGCGTGCCTTGTTAACTTCGTAGGCTATAGAGGGTTAGAAGATAACCCTATAGGTTATTTACCCCTAGAATATGCAGAGTTTGCAGATATAGGCTTAGAGGAAGACTCTAAGAGTCTTCTAGAGCATAGCTACTACAATCTGTCTATAACTCTAACACCTAATAGTGTTCTACCTTACTAACTATTATACAACCTCTTAGTAACTAAGCTAGAGATACTTTAAAACTATCTTTAGGAGTATATAGTAAGAAGATAGATACGTTAGTTAAAGTCTCTAGTAGGGGCACCTATACTCTTTATTAAGAAGAAAGATAGCAGCCTAAGACTTTATATTAACTATTAGGGCCTTAATAAGGTTACAGTTAAGAACTAACACCTACTACCCCTAATTACAGAGTTACTAGAGAGGCTCTCTTAGGTAAAGTATTTTACTAAGCTTAACGTAAGAGAGGCCTACTATAGGATTTATATTATAGAGGGAGATAAGTAGAAGACTGCTTTCTGTACTAGATATAGACACTATAAGTATACTGTTATGCCTTTTAGCCTAACTAACGCCCCTGCCTAGTTTTAAGCATATATTAACTATGCTCTTACAGGATTAGTTAACATATATTACATTGTCTATTTAGACAATATCCTAATCTACTCTAGCATAAAAGAAGATTACATACAGTATGTAAAGAATGTACTATAAAGACTATAAGAGTCTAAGCTATATATTAAACTTAGTAAGTGTAAGTAGCACACTTAACGTATAGCGTATCTTAGATACGTAATTAGCCCTAAAGGGGTTAGTATTAACCTAGAACAGGTGAAAACAATCTAAGAGTAGCTATAACTACAAACAGTCTGCAATATTTAAGTGTTTATTAGCTTTATAAACTACTATTAACGATTTATCTACATGTTCTCTAAATTAGCCTTACTATTGACTAAAATAACCTATAAGACCCTAGGGTCTGCTAGAGAGGGTCTAGCAATAAGAAGAGAGGAAAGCTAGAAAATAGACATTAGCAAAAAAGGCAGATCTACTTTCTAGAAGCTTAAAGACGCTTTTACCTAAGTTCCTATACTCTCCTACTTTAATCCTTATTAGAAAACAAGAGTAGAGGTAGACGCGTTAGGAGGCGCAATCTTAGGCATATTAAGTTAAAATGTAATAGAAGAAGACAGAACAGGTTAATAGAGGCTAATTAGTTTCTTTTCTTGTAAATTAATCTAAGTAGAATACAATTACAATACCTATAATAAGGAACTGCTAGCTATTATTAAGAGTCTAGAACACTAGCGCTACTACCTTAAAGGTATACACTTTAAGGTTCTTATAGACTATAAGAACCTAAAATAGTTTATAGAAAATAAGACCCTTAACTATTGCTAGGTTTAGTCCTATCTAGCCTTAACTAAGTTTAACTTTATCCTTACCTACTAACTAGGAACTACTAATCCTACAGATAGACCCTTAAGGCGACTAGACTATAAGGCAGAATTAGAGAAACCTTTACTAAAGTATAATAAAGCTTTTATACAACCCCTTTAAGATTTGTTCTTCTCTAAAGGAAAGAACAACTTCCTAGTGTTAGCTGTTATAACACAGGCATCTCTAAGGTCTAAAAACAATTAGAAATTGTTAAAGCCCTCTAGAAATTCTAAGTAAAGGAAAGTACTGTAACTAAGGATCTGTATAACTATAAGGAAGAGTCTATAGTAGAACTAGCCTTAGATACAACCTCTAATAGATACAATACTAAAACAGACTATAATAACCTAAAACAATTAGTTATAGACAATAAGGTGTTAAGGCACTTAACTACTATAGAAGAGAAGTCTAAGGCTCTCTAAGAATGCTATAATAACCTACTTAGAGGACATCTTAGAGGTAAGAAGACAATAGAAAAGCTTTAATAATACTATAAGTAGAAGGGAATAAGGAAGGATACAAGAGACTATTGTAAAAGCTGCCTAGTATATAAGAAGGCAACCCTAGCGCGTTATAAGCTATATAGTCTCCTAGCACCCTTACCTCTACTAAACGCAGCCTAGGAGGAAGTTACTATAGATTTTATTATAGAATTACCTCTAAGTTGCCTAAGCAACTAGGTATATAACGCTATCTTGGTTGTAGTGTGTAGACTTACAAAAATAGCTTACTACATCCTAGCTAGAGCTAATTAGGACAGTATAGACCTAGCCTAATCCTAGATAAGAGAAGTTATACGCCTACATAGTGTCCTAAAGAAAATAATCTCTAATAGAGGCCTACTTATAGCAGCTAAACACTAGGATACTTTCTAACACTACCTAAACTTAAGAAGGGTGTTAACTTCCGCTTATTACCTACAGACAGATAGGCAGACTAAAAGACAGAACTAGACACTTAAACAGTACCTACAGTGCTACTATTGCCTAGAACAAGATAATTAGAGTCTATAGATATTAGTTGTAGAGTTTGCGTACAACAATAGCATATATATAACTATAGGCACTACTCTGTTTAGAGTATACTACAGCATAGATCCTAGTAGTCCTAACTAGCCTAGTATGCCTTATAGCAACAGAGAATTACCTCTATAGGAACAAGTAGCTAGCAAAGTTATTGCTTTGCAACAAGAGTGTAAGAAGAAAATTATTACTGTAAATAAATACTAGAAATTATACGTAGATAAGAAACGCTTAGCATATACGTTTAAAGTAGGTAATTAAGTAATAGTGTTAAATTAGCATATTAGGTTAATAAGACCTAAGAAGAAGCTTAACTAGAAATACCTAGGTCTAGGTTGTATAGTAGACTAGTATAGTCTAACAGCATTTAAAGTTAACCTTCTAGGGTTACAGAGCGTATATCTAGTCTTCTATACGTTGCTGCTAGAGCCTTATAATCTAAAAGGTCTTATTCTATACCTAGAGGTCCTAATTATAGACACACTGCGTGAGTATAGTAATAATATCTATAAAGTAGACACTATACTAGATAGATAAAAAGGAGAATAGGACTAGTAGGAATATCTAGTTAAATAGACTAGCTATAGAGACAAAGAGAACTCCTAAAAGCCTAGTTAAAATATCTCTAGTAACGTCCTTTAACAATTTTAGAAATCTAAAGGTATATAGCCTAAAAGGAATATAAAGGAAAAGCCTTATAGGAGTTAAGGGCAACTCCTAAAGAAGAAGGGGGATAAGTAAAGGCAATAAGAGGATCCTAAGGAGACAACATACCTTTACTAGTTTTCCTACAGGGTTTTTAGGGTGTTTAACAGCGTTATACTCTAGGATTACCTTAGCCTAACTTATAAGCATCTCTTAGGATCTATAATTATCTATTATAGACTATAAGAACCTAGTCTAAATTACAATAGTTTAATCTATAAGGGTATAAAGCTTCTAATATTATAAGAAGAGAACATAGGATATTAAAGTAAGTATTCTATTAAATTTAAGCTAAAAGCTTAGATATATCTAGGATTTTCTAGGGAAATCTAACTATAGAAATTGTTTATAGTTATATTATTATACTAGCTATAATAGTCTATTAAAACCTATTATAACACGCTCTTACTACTCTTAAACCTTATTGTGCTTATCTAGCCTCTTCTGCAGAGTCTTGATCTTCTTAGACAGGGAGCCCTTCTTAGCGCTAGTAGCAAAGCCTTTCTCCCTTATAAGCACAGCTATCTCTGTAACTAAAGCATTACCTAGCTTCCTATACTTAGAACTAGGGTTTAGAGCATAGTTATAAACCTTAGCCTATAATAAGTTAGAATAGTCTATCTAGAAACAAGATAAGCATACATACCTGCTTACGTAGTAAATTAGTCTCCTTAGTAACCCTATTAGTAATAGTAGCCTTAAGGGTGCGTTTACTAGCCTTAGCACATACTAACACAGCCTTCTTACTACGCTAACGTTAGTCTAGGCGGAACTTAGAGCAAGGGTCCTTATTATTAGCAATAGCACTAGTGTGTAGATAGAGGGAAGCAGCGTAAGGGATGTAAGTGCTACTAGAGGTGTAAGAATAACCTATAATAGACTAAAACTACTTAAAAAGGACAACTTACTAACTATAGGCCTAGGACATAGGCTAATAGAGGGATATAAGCTTAAACTTAGACACCTTCTTCTCTATCTTAGTTAATAGGCGCTATAGGAGCTTATTATTAACTATATCCTAGTCTAGGTCCTAGATGCTAAACTCTAAGGCCTAGAGAATGTTATAAATCTTAGCTAATTTGCTGTTGTGCTTTAAATAGAGCTGTTAGAGTTAGTTATAACCTATAAGAGGTTATAATTAGGCTAAAGGAGGGGAATACATATAGTAATGCACTCCTAGTTAGAAGAGAAGCACTAGAAGCAGCGTATAACCTACTCTAACTTACCTAAGTCTGTCTGCAACAGCTATGCCTTGTACAAGTTAATATTAGCAGGGGTAATTTAGACATAGACATAACTAGTCCTGCTACAATGCTTATGCTAGCCTACAGTAAAGCTACAGATGCACTAAACATAGACCTAGAATAACTACACGCTATTATGCGCTATATTGTTACCTACAGCGTTTAGATCTATAATCTTAAGTAGCCTAGACGTGTAGGGGGTAGTAAGGTGCAGTGCAGCATGTTAGGGGGCTAGGGGATATACGTTTGAAATTGTTAAAGCCTAGAGAATCTAGTTAGCTGCCTGTAGAGTTAGAACAACCTATAATAACCTATTAGGGGTTATCCTAGATTAGCAAAGGGGAACCTATCCTAGCAGGAGAAAAGCACTAACTTACTAAAAATTAGAGTAGTATATAGGAATAATAGACTAAAATAGGGGATAACGTTAGGTATATCTAGGCACTGTACTAGCAACGCGTTACCCTACTTATTTTCTAGGCAGTAGCGCGACCCTTAGGTAAAGGTAAAGGTAAAAGGGAAGGTAAAGGTAGAGCTGCCTAAACCCACGCATAAGCTTAAGGGAATACCTCTAACTACTAAAGCACTACTCCCCTGTAACTCTGTTACTGTCTAGTCTACAACAGCCTATAATTACCTACTCTACCTAAAAAAACCTATAATATCTGTTGCTTAGGGCGAGCCACCCTAGAAGGGGGATATTATTAGGACTGCTAACTCTAATAGTTCCCTACAAGGCTAGTATAGCCTAATTAAGGAATAGGGGTGGCGTAACTATATAACACAAGTAAATCGCTCTACTCCTCTAGTAGCAATTCGTCTATCCTTAACCTGCAATACTATCCTCTACCTTCTAATGCTTAATAGCGTGCCACCCCTATAAAAAGAGGCCCTAACAGGAGCTAGGTCTAGGTTTTGTTAGTTAAAGGCGTAATTGCCTACTCTATCTAGGTAGGTGTAGCCTGTAGGATTGCTATAAGTAGGAGCTTTATAGCTTTATAGATTACTTCTCTTACTATAAAAGGGGATGCTTCTTAAATTTAGCCTATAGCTGGTATTAAGAGGAGAATTCTCTTTTCCTCTTTACTAGGTTTCTTGTTCTCTTCCCTCTATTTTAGGTTAGGTAGTAGCCTATGCGTAGTCTTAGTAGAAGGCATATCCCTACTCTAGATTTTTAGAGTCTAGGCAATTTCTGCCTAAGTTAGCTTTAGAAGCGTTTGTACAGGTGTTGTTAAACTACCTGCCTAGGTTCTCTTGCCCTCTAGAGCGCTCTAGAGGGCAGTTGCTAGTAATTCCTAGAGAGGAAGTGTAATTACCTTTTCCTCTAGGGTTCTGTATTGTTAGATACATACATCTAGGGCAGATGCTACTGCCTTAAAGATTTAGTAGCAGCAGTTACTAGCTTTTTTATTATCTAGGATGCGTAAGGCAATAGCGCCTTAGAGGATAGTAGTTGTAGCTAATCTACTATAGGTTAGAGGGATAGCTACACTATATAGCTACCTAATATTAGAGCAAGTTTTTGTTATAGGGGTAACTAATATTCCTTTTCTCTAGCTAGCCCCTTCTATCTAGTAGGGGCATGCTAGAGGCTACGTTAGCTATCTTCCTAGCGCAAGAGCGCCTAGTGTAGGCTAAAGTAGCTCTAGTTTATTGTAGGATATTGTAGAGTAGGTTATTCTAATTATATTAGGCCTTTTTCTAGAAGGTCCTAATTTTTAGAATATTAGTATTATTGTATATTACTACTACTATTATTAAGGTATATAGTTAGTAGGAACACAACCCTTATAGTTTATATTAAACTTTCTTAGTTAATTTCCTTCTTAGAATCTTAATTCTATTTGATATAATAGATTATATAGCACGTAATCTATTATTATACCCTAAGTTACTATATTAGACTTTGCCTAAGTATCTTACCTTACTATTATAGAGCTAGCACTTATTCCTAAGACCTAACAGAACTAGCAAAATATAAGACTTTGTCTAGGTACAACTTTAATAGTTACAAGAGGCTTAGATAGATATATAAAGCTAAACCTTTTCTAGCTTAGTAATAAGGAGAATGTTAGAGTTATGTACAGTATCTAAACTGCTAGATACACTATTCTACCCTTTATTATCTACAAAGGGCGTATACACATCTCTATCTTGTATAAGAAGACTAAGATACTATATAATTAGAAGCTCTCTATCTTTTATAATAGATTAACTACTAACACGCTTAGTCTTAAATAGTTATAGCATTTTAACAGTTATAAAATAGAAAGTAAGAAAGTATTAATAGAATATATTTTTGTAAATCCTATTAGTGTAAAATTTCTTTACACTATCCTTTAAAATTTTATATTTTTAATAGAATCTATTAGTACTTATTAAATTAGGTGTTAAAGTATTGTAAAACAAACTTTTATAAAGTAATTATTAAATTAAAGACTCTAGTAACTAAGTTAGGACAAAGAGAGTAAAGTAGACTATCTTTTTATAAGCAGGATTAAGTTATTAGAATAAGATAGTTAATTATAAAAGATAAACACACGCTATAAGGGTTATGTTTTTATTATCTTATATAATACTATAAATTTCTAAAGTTTACTTATTAAAGTGTAAGTATATAATACTAATTTATAAATCTTGTAAAGCTTATAATAAGCTATATTAGCTAGTTAAATATATTAATTATTCTTAAATACTAAGGAACAAGCTTATAGATCTACCTATAAAATAGTTACGTAATTAATTTTATATATTATTTATTACTAGCCTGTAGTAAGCAGTATCTAGCTAATATAAAAATAATTAGATTTAAGGATCTAAGTTTTTAACACTATCTCTCTTCTTTACTAGATTTGTCTAATATTATAATTATTTCTTTATAAGCGTACCCTATACTTTATTTAAGATTTAGCTATTATTATATCTTAAACTCTTAAGAGAAATAGTTTAATCTTGCCTTTAGAATTTAGAAACATAGCATACTCCCTAATTTACACTTAAATTATAATTTTACTAATAACTAAGAGCGTTTTGTTATAATTTTAAGAATTTTATATTATTTAAAATGTTGAAAGTGTATACACATTAGTTGTTTTTGCATAAACCTATCTAAGGACTTATTAGACTATCCTTATACAAAGTATAAAGAGAAAGTAGAAGTAGATAAAAAGCTACTTGCTAAAGTAATTGCGTACTTTATTTATTTATTTATAGTAATTAATATCTAGACTAGCTATAAGACTAGAAACCTCTTTCTAGATAGAATAGGCATGCTTAGTACCTAAAATAGTATTAATAGCTTTAATAGATAAGTAAGTAGTATATACTACTTATAGACATTAAATTTTCCTATCTACTAGAAAATCTACTATTAATAGTTACTTTTTTTTTTTTAAGGAGGTAACTATTTAGTTCTTCTACTATACTAGGCTATTATAAGCTAGACTATCTTCTCTCTATAGGACTTTAAAGTAAATATAGATAACTTTATACCTTCTAGAGTAAAGCCTCTATAGAGAAAACTAGACTAGTAGATAAGTAAGATAAGGTAAGGTATAGGTATAGTTTGTTAAAGTTGTGTTTTAGTTAAAGACTATAAACACTATTTAGTTAGTTCTTAGGAGATAGGTACTAGAGCAGGGTGTAAAACAAAGTAATTACCTAAGCAAAGCTTGTAGTAATTAAAGGGTACACTAAAGAGTATCTAGTATTAATCTGTATTAAGTGCGGGTTAAGTTCTAAATAACAAATATATTATTAAGGTTGTAACTTAGGTTAAACACAAACTATAAGAGTTGCGTTCCTACTAGGCTATATACTATAGGGAATCCTAGAGCTTACTTGTTAAAGCGTAAGCTTGTAATACTAAGCTATAAATCTTACGTAGCTTACTATAAGCTTTGTAAGCTAATTACGTGTGTTAATTCTTCTTACGCGCTAAGGCGTAAGCTTATAGATCTACTTGTAAGCTAGTTACGTAATCTGTTCTTTGTGTTATTTGTTACTAGCCTATTGCGGGCTGTGTTTTTAGGAGATTACTAGAATAATTAGTTGTGAAGATCTAGGATTGTAACATAGTTACGTAATAGATAGGTAAAGTAAGGTAAGGTAGCCTTGTATTGTAAAGTTATTAGAACTTCTCTAATAATCTTTATAAATGCAATTTCTAATTAGGCTTAGTGGCTAGGCTTATGTAATTATTATTATATAATTGTATAAGACTAGAGGATTAAGATGCTGTGCTTACTAAGCACGTATCTAGTGCCGATCTAGAGATATCTAACTTTCTATTTTCTCTAAGAAAGTAAGATCTCTATAAAATTTAGATAATGTTACTCTTTTCTATAATTAGAGTAGATTACGCGTCTAGCTACGTAATCTACTGTACACGTAAGCTGTATACGTAGTCTTTACTATAAGATTACGTGTCTCTAAGAGATAGATTACTAATTAGTAATCTAAGAGATATCTAGAATGTTCTGCTTAATAATGTAAGAGAGAGAAGCAGAGTATAAGTATCTCTGCTGTCCTCTCTCGAAGTTCTGTACCTAGCATTTAATATAATAACTTGTCTATATTATTATATTATCTTATCTTTACTCTATTAGGCTATACGCTTCCTTATTTAGAAATTACCTAGTCTAGTTAGTCTAGGTCTTCTACATTAGGGAAGAAAGTAGCTTTGTCCTCCCCTACTTTCTTTACATATATACCTTACCTAACCTTTTTAGGTAGGGTAACACGTAACTAGGAATAGGTTTTTATTACAGTTATTTATTATAGAATATACGTTTAGAATTGTAAGAATTTACTCTAATACTTATTATAATACTTAGTTAAAAGTAGTTACTGCTATATGCCTTGCAGCTCTATAGACGTAATATATAGAGTATAGATAGTTACTCTTAGATACTAAGAAAAGGTAGTTAAGGGTTAAGGTATCTAGGCTATCTAGGCTATCTAGGCTATCTAGGCTATCTAGTAGGTACCTATACCCTACCTATGTCTATGCAACCTATACCTATACGCTACCTATAGCCTAAGCAACCCTACCTATACTCTACCTATAGCCTAAGCAACTTTACCTATATCCTACCTATAGCCTAAGCAACCTTACCTATACCTTACCTATATCTATACAACCTATACCTAACCTATACCTAATGCTAGGTAAGAGGTACCTATCTACTAGTCTAGAGAAAACTACTAGAATCTTAAATAAGTAGTATAACCTAATTCTTCCTAGTTAGTATTAAAGTTGTACCTAGACGAAGTCTAATATTATGCTAGTTTAGTTAGGTCTTAGGGATAAGTGCTGGCTCTAGAATAGTAGAGTAAGATACTAAAATAAAGTCTAATACAGTAACTTATAGTGTAACAATAGACAACGTGCTATACAGTCTATTATATTAAAGAGATTAAGATTCTAAGAAGTAACTTAATTAATAAAGTTTAATACAAACTATAATAGTTCTGTTCCTATATATTATATACTACCTATAAAATCCTTAAGCTTACTTTTTAAAGTGTAAGCTTACTTACTAAGTTATAAGACTTATAAAGCTTACTATAAGCTACGTAAACAAGTTATATGCTTAATTCTTCTTACGCGCTAAGTTATAAGCTTATAGATCTACTTGTAAGCTAGTTACCTAATCTATTCTATTAGTAATTATTACTAATCTGTAACGGCTATACTGCGTCCTAACTAGTTAGTGTTGTAATAATTAGTTCTAAGGTATAGGATTGTAATAGTTAGTTATAGCTAGCAGAATAAAGAGATTCTGTATCTCTAGATAAGATAAAGCTGTAATTAGTATAGTCCCCCTTTAGTCTGCTTACTAGGACTTAAGTCTTGTAGTTTCTAAATAAAATACAGGAGTTATTACTGCTGGATTCTAACATAACCTTTTAAAAAAGGCTAATCTAGGTAATTAACTACTACAATAAGCAATTACTATATTTAAACTATAAAACCTTTTAGGCACTTACTATAGTTATTAGACTGTATATAGATCTTACACACCTAGTAATACTTTATATAAGTTTTATCTTTCTAATCTATAGTTCCTTTAATAACTATTGTAAATCTATAAATATAACCTAAATTAATAAATAGATTAGAAGATACTGTAAACATTGCTATAACATAGTATATAACTTACGCACGTGTTAGAATAAGAGAAGTTTAGTCCTGTAATAGTGTAATCTCTTATAACTCCTTTAAGAGGACTAAAATTAGGTGTTTTAGGCTAAATTAGGGTTAGATTTTAGAAGGGGCTTAGTAGAGAACGCGCTTCTCCTGTGTAGGCAACTTACCTATAACGTACTCTAAGGACTTAGCTTAAACCTAGTAAGCTACACTGCTTAAAATAGTACACTAATCTACAAGATAGATAGACTAAGGCTTAAATAGTATATATCTGTAAGAGGTACGTTACATGTAACAGAGCTTGCAGGACTATACTTAAGTAATTAATTAATTTAATCAGTGTCTATTTTTCTATGTAGAACGTGTTGCTTAAATACAAATGAAATGTGTGGGTTACGTGATCTCGCTTAACGAGCGTTTGGTCAGTATTAGGGCCGCTTGGAACCAGCGTTGCTGGGGTAGAGCGGCTCAACCAAATTAGCACGCTCTATTAGAAAACAAGCCGCGTATGTAACTCTACGCGCTTGGTTGCGCGACATTATAAATATAGATTAAAAGATAACGTACCCTATAGGCAAGTTAGCAAACAGGCAAGTTAGCTACTTTTGCTAAGATCCTACTAAAATTTTACTTTAAATTATAGTATATTAACACTACGTTATACATAGAGGTTTAGAGAATAATATCCTAGCAAGGTCTATAGTATATAAGCATTATTTACATATACGCAAGTTATGCCTAGTCTTATTACACTGTCTACAGCGCCTTTAGGTTTGCTTACCCCCTTTAGTACGCACCTGCTTCTTTGTCTTCTTCCTATTACTACGCGCCCTAAACTCCTTAAGAGCTGTTAATTGCAGGCTATCCTTAAATATTAGGGTCTCCTCTACCTAAATCTACTTTCTTTTGTTTAATTTATATTATATAGCAGCCTTATTAGCTGCTTAAAGCTTAGTAATTTCCTATTATGCTAACACTAGCTTATACGTAATTATTACTACTCCCTTTAAGACCTTCTTAAACGCTTTAACTATAGATGTTAGAGAGCTATCTATATACCTCTAAATCCTTGTCTTTATAAGCATTGATTACAACCTAAGTTCTAGGGTATTGCTTAGGGTTTGAAACTGCTAGGACTTGTTATTAATAGGGAGTAGTAGTAATAGAGTACGCAGCTTTATATTAAGGCCTATTATAACCTGTTGTAGGTTAAAAGGGACTAGTCTAGCGCCTTAGAACCCTCCTTAGATATTACTAGGAGTAATTACAGCGTTATAGGCTGCCTTAAAATATAGTAGGAACTTAGTCTTTGTATTGTAGTTAAGTTAGTTATATATAAGCTTTTTAGCTTAGCGCCTATACACCTTCTTTAAAGAGGTAAAACAACCTATATTAAGTAGCTATAGGAGGTGCAAAAAGTAAAGAGGTATATAGATAGTAATAATCTTGTTATCTTTATAGCATTACTAGAATTTAAGCAAGTTGTAGCTCTTATAGCTGTTAATTATTAGTAGATAGTAGCTACTAATAGTACGCTTCTTTGTATACGTGTTAAAGTACTTTAACTACTCTAGAATAAGCTTATTAGTAGTCTAGCTGTTATTAGAGACTCTAATAACCTAGTTATAGGGCAGATCTTCCTCCTTGTACTAGTTTAAGAGGTAGTTACTAGCCTTAAAGATAATAAAGGGCAGAATAGCCTATTCTTTAGTATTAATACCCTAGATAACTATTATCTACTTCTAATTGCCTAGCTAGGCTGCTTTTAGCTATCCTTGTCTCTCTAAAGCTGTAATAACTGCTCTAGTAGATATCTGTTAAAGTTGTACTTTAAGCAAAGCTTATAAGCACTAATTCTATTAGTTCTTAGGGATAAGTAATAGTTCTAGAACAGTAAGGGTAGACGCCTAGGTGAAACACCTAATAACAACTAGAGTAATAATAAGTAGTATAGAGGGGACTATCTAGCTTAAAGGTTAGGTTAAGATTCTAAAGACAAACTTAATTAACAAGGTTAAACACAAACTATAAGGGTTGTGTTCCTATATACTATATACTAAGGAGATATACAATATACTTAGTAGAACTAATTAACTAATTAGACTAATTACTAATTACACTAAGTACTAATTATACTAATTATTGCTAAGCCTTCTAATGAGTTGTTACGTGACGTGCCCTACTTAAGGAGGAGGCGTTGTCCTGCCTTCTGCGTGTAATTGTCCCTACTAGTAATTCCTGCTATGCTGTACTAGGGTGTAATACTTATTACAACCCTTTGTGTTCTGTAGATTATAACACTATCCCCCTTCTGTCTTAGCTTAGTCTCTTAAGCTAATTTATATAACGTTAGCTCTGCCTTGTTTAATAGTAAGTTGTTTAATAATGCCTAAATAACTATCTAAGTTAAGTACAGTCTATTGTTACTGTCTATACAAATTTGTTAAGTCCTTTAGAGAAACTATAGTTTAAAAGTGTTTAACTTATATTAAATATTAGCGCGTGTGCAAGGTCTACGTTTGTTTAGGAAAGTGTAGTAAGTGCCTAAAGCGTAGCTAGCGTTGCAACGTATGCGTAACTTAGTTAGAGTTTACGCAACTTATAACAGAGAAAGAGAAGTTACAGGCGTAAATAAAAGAAAGTTATAAAGTGCAAAATAAAGCGCTTAAGGCCTTAGAAAAGGTGTTAGAAGAGTTGTAGGTTGCATGCGCGCGCAAAGAGCAGTTACGTTAACAAATAGATTTGCTAGATTATTATACTAAGGAGGTAATATCTGTAGAAGAGAGGAGTATAGCAGAATAAGAGTTAGGCAAGGGGACTATTATGTTTAATTATCTGTCTAAGGGTATTACGTTGTTGCCTAGTACCTAGGGTGCCTTTAAGGACCTGCTGCTAGACTACTAGCTTAACCTAAACGTAGCAGTGCCTAATTAGTCTACTTAAATTCCTTTAACTTCTACTAGTAGTTTGTAAGGTGTGTAGCTAGTTCCTATATGTTCTCTAAGTTAGGATATCCTAACTATTTAACTAGGTATTTAATACTGCGTCCTTTCTTCTAATATGTTATTATTTTTTTAACTTCCTACTTGTCCTAGCTGTCTGTCTAGTAGTAAAAGTCTTTCTAGATTAGCGTTCTACAGTCAGCTAGTTCTAACAGCAAGATGTAGAACACAGGATAGATCTTTGCATCCTTAGGCAGCGCAAGTTAATAGTTAACTAGGCTAATCTGCTTAGAAATAAAAAATAGTCTAACTTTAACGTGGTTTAGTTTTTTTGTTAGTCTTTGTGTGTAAAGGTTTTTGTAAGGAGGTAGACTTTATCCCCTCTTTTAGCTAAGGTGCTGTTTTTCTTTTCTAGTTAATATAAGAGATTGCTTGTTCTTAAGCTTAGCTAATGTTTTTTAGCAATTTCTAATGTACTTCCTTTAGTTTTGCTACTAAGGCAATTGCTAATTTAGTCTAAATTGTTGTATCTAAACTTCTAGTAAAGAGATTTAGGTGTCTCCTGTAATTTGCAAAGAACAGCGTTATGCCTGTTGCTTCTAATAGTTTGTTGTTGTACGCAATCTAAGCTATAGGTAATAGCAAAACCTAGTTATTTTGTTGCTAGTTGCTGTAAATCTGTAGGTATATTTCTATAGTCTAATTTGTTCTTTTAGTCTGTCCGTCTGTCTATAGATAATAGGCTATTAAAAGCTTCTTCTTAGTACTAATAGCTGCTAAGAGCGTAGTCTAATAATTTAACGTAAAGAGCTTGTCTTAATTGCTAATAATTAATTCTAGTATGCTGTAGTGTTAGATAACCTAGTCTAGGAACACTTGTGCGAGCTGCTCTACAGTGTAGCTATAACAAAATAGTATTATCTTAGCAGCTTTTATAAATCTGTCTACTACAACAAAGATTAAGTTATAGGCGTAGTTAGTAATAGGGTCCTTAGAGATTAGTAATTAGGTAACAAAATCTATTGTAATATTTATCTAGGGCGCTGTAGGCAGTTCTATAGCCTGCGCTTCTCTATACTTAGCGTGTGTGCTATGCTTATTCTATTAGCACTATACACAGTTCTTAATAAACTTAGTAACCTTGTCTTTTATATTACTAAACTTGTAATGTTGTTTAATAAGTTCTACAGTACGCGTTATTCTAGGGTGTCTGTGTAGTAGGTTATTATAGTAACTAGCTATTATTACTTCTTAAAGCTCCTCTAGTACTTGTAATAGGGTGCGTTATTCCTGCTAAACTTACATTATATTGTTAAGTTGTTGCAATAGTCCTAGAGATCTATTGTTGTTAACTCCTAACACTGCAAACTAGTTTATTGTTTTTTCTCTAATAAGGTTGTGTTAACAGCTAAGTACGTTAGCTCTACTATTGTCTTTGCCTAGTGTATACAATATCTTAAATTTGTATTGTCCTAGCATTTCTAACCAGCGTACTTGTTGTTAATTTAGGACCTTAGTAGTAGTAAAGTATACTAGGTTCTTGTAGTTAGTGTATATAGTAAGTTCTAAGCAACTTTCTGCATACGCTCTCTAATATTCTAGGGCTAATATAATTGCAAGCAGTTTCTTGTTGTGTACATTATATTGTTCCTCTAGTCCTAAGAACTTGCGTAAGTAGTACGTAATAGGGTGCTATAGTCTATCCTTTTCTTGTGTAATGCATGCGCCTAATGCAAGATCTAAGGCATTAGTTTCTATGCGTATTAGTTTACTACTAGTAAACGTAATTAACGTAGGTAGTGCAATATAGGCTTGCTTAAGTGCCTTAAATACATTATCTTATTCCTTTCCCTACTTAAATAGCGTGTCCTTCTACGTAAGCTTTATTAGCAGAATTACAATCTTAGAGTAGTCCTTAATAAAGCGTTAGTTAAAGTTAATAAATCCTAAGAATTCTTAGATCTATTTAACTGTCTTTAGCGTTAGCTATAATTTAACTACTTCTACCTTTGTTAGACTAATCTTAACTCTATATTATCCTACAATATACTCTAAGAATTTAACTTCTTTCTAGTGCTAGTTGCACTTTTTAGGTTTTAGTTATAGATCTGCCCTTCTTAGGCATTCTAGCACTTTAGTTACGTGTTAAATATGCTCTTCTAGTGTCTCTAAGTACACTAGGATGTCGTCTAAATATGCTACTACTGTCCTGTTAAGGTGTGCCCTAAGGACGTTGTTAACTAACTCCTAGCACGTAGCTAGTGCGTTTATTAGACTAAACAGCATTATAAGGTATTTGTATAGTCTATATCTTGTTCTAAAGGCTGTTTTCTATTCTTCTCCTTCCTTTATGTAGATAAGGTTGTACGCTCCTCTTAAGTCTAACGTAGTAAAGTATTAAGCTCCTGCTAGCTAATCCTGTAACTCTATAATGTTTAGGAGTAGGTAGTAGTTTTTAATAGTAATATTATTAAGCTTCCTAAAGTTAATGCAAGGTTATAGCTTACTATCCTTCTTTAGAACAAACATAATAGGGTACCCTACAGGTAATTCTAATTGTCTAATAAATCCCTTTTAAGGTTCTCCTAAATGTACTTGCGCAGTACTTTAAGTTCCTTCTCTAATAACTAATATAGCCTCTTAAAAGTTAGGTTCTTTCCTTCCTAGAGCTTAATCTTATAATCCTAGGGTTTATACTTTAGCAGGACTTTTGCTGTAAGTTCTTCTTTAAACATCCTAGCGTACTGTCTATACATATCTAGGATAGCAGAAGGTATACTATTCTTATTCTCCTTAACTCTTACTTAGGGACCTGTAGGGCATTTAGCGTCTATAGAGTTAACTGCTCTAATTTAGCGCGTCTTATTTGTTAAAGAGATATTATTAATCTCCTTCTTATCTACTAGCTGCGGCGTGCGCTGCGTAGGCTGCAATACCTTATTACTATAGGTATATTACTTTAATAAAAGCTGTTCCTTCTTCTAGTTAATCTCTAGGTTATGCTTTTGTAACTAGGGTAGCCCTAATATAACATTGTGCGTGGCTATTGCAAAGACGTCTAAGGTTACTTCCTTATAGTGTCTATAGATACTAAGTAGGACATTAGTTACTTTGTGTGTAATCTCTAATTCCTCTAGCATAGGTTCTCTATTAGCTACTTAGAGCGGATAAGGTTTATCCTTGCGTTGCAGACGTAGTCTAGCTAGTACTACTGCCTGCAAAGAGATGTAGCTTAACTATGCTCCTAAGTCTAAGAGTGCCTGCATCTTTACTCTACCTATTGTTATAAGGAGTTTAATTAGTTAGTAATTAGTCCTAATCTAATTAATAGATTAATCCCTAGCGCTCTTAAGCGCTGTCCTAAAAAAGGATTAGACTATCCTCTAAACCTATTAGCCTACTTTACTCCTTTGTAAGTTATATAGCTAGGGTTAAGGTAGTGCTGCTATATCTAATTTATACAGGTCCTATTAATTGTTATTTGTTAGGCTCCTTTAGCTAATAATAAGCTATTTCTAGGAAAATAGTAGTTAACGCGTTTGTTAATAAGGTGTATCTTACAGATATTGTTTTTGCAGCGTGTCTAGGTTTTCTTACATAGCTTCTTACACGTAGGAAAGAATACGCTTCCTATCTTTTCTAATAGATAGATAGTGTATCCTTTGTTATAACACGCAGTAAACAATAGCACTCTATAGTATAGATTTCTTAAGTCTATGTTGTACTGTAGTGCACAGAACCTATCTATATAGTATAGGTTTTCCTTAAATAACTGTTATTTGTGCTAGCGTAGGAATTCCTAGTAGTCTTTAATAGGTGTCGCAAGGTATTGTTCTTAATACTTACAGTAAGCCTTGTTGCACTAGTTCTCTAGTTCCTTATTATCTTCTGTGCTAGGAATAATAAGATCTTAGCGCACTTGTACGCATACGTTATCTAGCGTAGGTTATAGGTTCTAGCAGTTAAAGCTAGCCTATTGTGCGTTCCTACGTTTCTTGCAGCGTATTTGTTATTCCTTAGGTAAATCTTGTTTAAAGATCTTAGTGTTGTTTATTATTATAAGGCTATCCTAACGTTACTTAGCAATCTAGTTAAGGTTATTCTCCTAACTCTTAACTTTACTATCTGTTACTATTTGTTAGTATAGTATAGGTGCGCGTAATTAGCGCTTATAACAAGACTCTATATAGTCCTTATCCTTAGAACTAGACTCTAGGTCTTCTATAAGTTGTCCTATATCCTTAGTAATAATTTCCTATTTACTAGCATTAGCATCCTTAGCAGGCCTGCTAGTAAGCACGTTAAGCTGTCTAAAGACCTTGTTCTTCTAACAACAGTTACGCGTAAAGTAGCCTAGTTTGCTATAGTTATAGCAGTCCTTTAACTTGCTACTATTGTTATGCTTTCTCTTGTTCTTATTGTTCTAGCAAGCCAGCGGGGCTCCTAGTCCTTTGTTTAGGTTAGAGATCTATAGCTACAGGGCTATAGTAACTACTGCATGTGTTGTTGTAGATGCGTTGTCCTAAGTTAGGGTAATATTAGTTTCTATAGTTAAGATTATTATGCTATTAGTTGCGTAGTGTAGTAGGTTTAACGTTTACAACCTATACCTATAGATTATCTTGCAGTTCCTGTTACAACTTATAGAGTTTAATATTAATTTTAATTAACGTGTTAATAAGGTTATTAAGGGTGTTAGTGCTTACGCCTGTGTGCATAAGTTCTTCCTTAATTTTTAGTTTAAGACCTTGCTTAAACATTGTTATTAACGTAGTGTTGTCCTAGTTAGTGTTAGTAGCTAATTATTAGAATTTAGCTGCGTAGTTAGCAGCTAACTTAACTTATTAGATGCGTTAGATTTTGTGTTATGTAATAGTAGGCTTGTTAGATACGCTAAACACTAGCTTAATCTTAAGTTTAAATTAGTTAAAGTTGCTAACCTATTTATCTACTTTATCTAGGGCGTTGCCTGCGTTGTACTATTAGATAAAGGGTTTAATCTACTTAAATGCGTTGCTTTGTATGTAGCTAGCTACTAAAGTAACTTGCTTATTCTTAGGTACCTTCTCTCCTTAGAAGAGGAAGAAGAGGTCCTATTATATAAGCTAGTTGTTAAGCTTACTACAATCTCTATAATAGAGGTTAGGTTTGTTAACGTTTATAACGCTAGACCCTGTAGTGCTAACGTTGTTTATGTCTATGTCTCTAACACTTAAGTTGCTAGGGGTAGCACGTATTCCTAAGGTATTACTTATCTTAGAGGTGTTTAAAATGTTAAAGTTGTACTTTAAGCAAAGCTTGTAAGCACTAATTCTATTAGTTCTTAGGGATAAGTAATAGTTCTAGAATAGTAAGGGTAGACGCCTAGGTAAAACACCTAACAATAACTAGGGTAATAATAAGTAGTATAGAGGGGACTATCTAGCTTAAAGGTTAGGTTAAGATTCTAAAGACAAACTTAATTAACAAGGTTAAACACAAACTATAAGGGTTGTGTTCCTATATACTATATACTAAGGAGATATGCAATGTGCTTAGTAGAACTAATTAACTAATTAGACTAATTACTAATTACACTAAGCACTAATTACACTAATTATTGCTAAGCCTTCTAATTAGTTGTTACGTGACGTGCCCTAATCAAGGAGGAGGCGTTGTCCTGCCTTCTGCGTGTAATTGTCCCTACTAGTAATTCCTGCTGTGCCGTACTAGGGTGTAATACTCGTTGCGACCCTTCGTGTTCTGTAGATCGTAACAATATCTAGCCTATTATAAAGCCTATCTTGTTAAAGTTATACATGTTGTTATCCTAGATACTATACTTAGCTTTAATATTAGCTACTAGGCTAAACTAGTCCTAGATAACACTAGAATCCTTATAGAGGGCTCTCTTGTAGTTATACTTACAATTAAACTTAACTTAGAGCTCTAGTTAACGCTTTATAAACGTAGTAGGCTAGTTTATACTAATATAGCCTAGATTGCTCTTAGCGCGCAAAGAATTAGCTATATTAGCTATATCTAACAGCTAAGAAGGAAATCCTTACGCAACTAGCTTAAGTATATATTTAATAATTACCTACTTCTTATTATTATCTAGCCCTTAAAAGTTAGGTATTAAATTAGCATGTAGAGGTTATCCTGCGCGTTAGTCGCCTAGTGTAGTCTAAGGAACCCTGTAGATAGCTGCAACGTGTTGCTAGGAGAGCTTTACGTCTTGTTTAAGAGCCTGTAGCGCAAGCTGTATTTAAGCCTCCTATAGCGCGTCTAACTAGTGTTATTAAGTAGGCATTGTTGTAGGAAGGGTAGAGTGGTGGGGTCTTGGCAAAAGTGGCCGACTCGCCTGTTAGCTGACTTACCTGTAGGGTACGTTATATTAAAAGCTTCTAACCTTAATATTTAGGTAAAGCAGAGGCTTAGAGACGTTTTAAGGTATGTCCCAATATTTATTAATCTAAAAGATAGTCTTAGAATTGTGGGGTAGGGTACGCGTTGCGGGGTAGCAGTTTTAATACATTCTAGTGCCTCTTTATCTCGCTTTAGAATATTGCGAAAGCTGAGCAACCCCGCCTAATTGTCTACAGGTATATAATGCCAAACCTTCCTTAATAAACGCATACCCAAAATTACAGCATACAAGGAAATTATGCTCTTTACCTTTGTAATACTCTTTTGTGTCAGCGCAACTGCGGCCGCTGCTACAAAGCCCCAGGCATGCTAGAAAAACAGCACCTGTAATGGCCCGTCATATCCTGCGTTCATCAGACTATAGGAAGCCTTTAACTTCGCTCCAAAAAGCCGTTTTGTAGAACCGCAAACGCTTCTGTCGCTTCCTAGCAGAACCCTTATTGGCAATTACGACCACAACAGTACAACAATCAAAGCAACAAGCGAGGGTGTTGTTTTTAATTTTAGACTTAAGGTCGGCGGTATTCTATTGTTCAATTATGCGCTGACTGGTAATAGCACCAATGCTTGGATCAGTCTAGCTTTCACAGAAGCAAAGGATTACATTGGCTGCAAATCAGACAACTCTAATGGCGGACAAGGTCCAGACAATGCCTTGCTCTATTCACTTGAAACCACACGTGAGGGGAGTTATATTATGCCTAATGTCAGTCTTCGCGGCGGATTCCGCTATCTCACTGTCTTCCTTGTAGCTGGTCCAAACAAAAGCCTTACCGTCTGAACAGTCAAGCTAGAGATTAGCTTCTAGCCTACTTGGCCTAACCTTTGAGCCTACCAAGGCTACTTTTACTTAAGTAAACCTTTGCTTAACAGAATATGGTATAGTGGCGCGTATACCCTACAAACAAACTCTGTCCCTGGCAATACTAGGAGAGCGAACGTTCAGACTGACCATGTGGGGTGGAACAATGCTGCTTACATTGGTCTGGGCGACACAGTTCTCCTAGATGGTGCAAAGCGGGATTGTTGGGTTTGGATCAGGGACATGGGTACGGCCGTTCCAGCCGCTTTTGTTAGCACTGGTGACATAGAGAGCACGAAAAACGCATTAAGGGCGATATTCGACAATTAGGTTAGTACTTCTGCAGGTAGGCCCGCATAGTAACTAATCTTTGATGCAGTCAGCTGATGGCACACTGCCAAAAGCTAGGCCCCTATATCTTAGCAAAGACAGTGACAGTGAGTCAAGATTCCTGTCTTAACACAAATAAGGTGCTTGCTTCTAACCGCTTATCAGCGTATTACTTATAGGCTCTTATTGGTTTCTACAACTATTACCTTTATACTGGTGACGAAAACTTTGTGCAAAACTACTGGTCCAAGTATATTTTGGGCCTAAACAGAGTTCTGAGCAAGATTGACATTAGGGGGCTTGTAAATGTCACTGGAACTGCAGATTGGGGGCGATGGACATATTCTTCTGAGCGGAGCTCCGCTAGTATGCTGTGAGCACTGAAAATCCTCACCTCATTCAGATTAATGACTTACAATGTAGCCTTTACCAGGCGTTAATCACTGGCAGCTTAATAGCGGACTGGTCCCAAAGCCTTCCAGATGCTTCAACTCACTGCACCTACTGGACCGCTGCAGCATCAGCCCTGCAAACATCTATCATCACCCACCTATGGGACGACTCGCGTGGTGCTTTCAAAGAGAGTATCAACAACACTGCGCTTCATCCGCAAGATGCAAACAGCATGGCTCTCGCGTTTAAGATTCTCCTGGCATTAGATATACGCGCTCAGCGCGTCTCTACATACCTCACTACGAACTAGACGCCTATTGGTGCAATAAGTCCTAAACTCAGCGCTAATGTTTCCACCATATCACCTTTCATATCCAGTATTGAGCTTAAAGCGCATTTTAAGATTGGCCTTCTAGAGCGTTCGCTCAAGCTCATCAGGAGCGCGTGGGGTTGGTACTTGAACAATCCCAATGGCACGCAGTCAACAGTACCTGAGGGTTACCTTACGGACGGAAGTTGGGGCTATTGAAGTGATAGAGGGTATTAGAATGACCCAAGCTACGTGAGCCATGCGCACAGATGGAGCAGCGGTCCGACGAGCACATTGACAGAGTATCTGGTAGGATTGAGAGTTACGGAGCCAAAGGGGAGGAAGTGGGAGTTGAAACCGGGTGCGTTCGACGAGCTGGAGAGAGCCAAAGCAGGGTTTACTACAGGGTTAGGCAAATTCTCTGCAAGAATCCAAATGCTGAACGGGACGGTCATAATTGAATAGGACACGCCAGTTGGATCAAAGGGGTATGTACAAGTACCTGGCTATATCAGAAGAACAGTAGACGGTGGAAAAGGCTCTGAGACTATATATCTTAACTAAGCGATAGTTAGATATCTTCACAATGTAGACATCGTAGGAAAACAGTTAAGATAATTACTGCTCTAAGGAATATTACTCTACAGCTTATATAACATAAGCAATACATAGTACTCTAGTAGTGTGTATACAGTAGTAATAAAAACCTCACTATGTAATACATCTATTAGAGCTATATTACTATTTCTAGACTATAAACCTTAATAACATACCTTATAAATAAATAGATTACTCTGCTAAGCCCCTCCTGAAATCTATCCTATAACATAATATTTTAAGAATAATATAATTGTAGACCTTTAAAGGAAGCTAGAATACGGCTTATGCTCTAGGCAATTAAAAAAGAAATTATTCTCTCTCTGTAACGTGCTGCAGCTATATATAACACTTTCTAGGCAACACTCTACTATTAAGACGCTAGAGAACCTTAATAAGTAGATTATTTACCTATATTAAGGAACTTAGAAAAGAATAAGGAGAAGGTAATTGTTAAGCATATAATTAACCTAGCTAAGGAAGGGTTTCCCCCTAGCTAGCTGTAGTAGCTAATATAGTAATGTTAACTCGCTAGTAGGTATTACAATCTCAGACCTCCACAGCTAATCATTTCTGTACAGACTAGACACGGCTCCCTAATAAACTAATAACAAATAACACACAGTGCAGATCACGTAACTATCTTACAAGTAGATCTATAAACTTATGTCTTAGCGCGTAAGAAGGATTAACGCATATAACTAGCTTACGCAGCTTACAACAAGCTTTATAAGATATATAGCTTAGTATAAGTAAGCTTACGTTTTAATAAGTAAGCTCT
The DNA here is from genome assembly GCA_026119515.1 of Ascochyta koolunga. Taxonomy (NCBI): domain Eukaryota; kingdom Fungi; phylum Ascomycota; class Dothideomycetes; order Pleosporales; family Didymellaceae; genus Ascochyta; species Ascochyta koolunga. The sequence continues at coordinate 205,924 of JANLCG010000021.1, forward strand.
AGGATTTTATATAGTATATAGTCTAGTAGGAACATAACTCTTACAGTTTGTGTTTAACCTTAAGGTTTACCTAATTAATACATTTAATTATTTAGAACTCTTAACCTGTATTAAGAACAGATAGTTTATTCTATGCTCTCTAGTATACCTTTAATTATTATAAGCTTTGCTTAGATAATTACCTTGTTTTACTCCTGCTACTACATTTATCTCCTAAGAACTAACCTAGAAGTGTTTACAGTCTTTAACTAAAGCACGACTTTAATAGTAGGTTTCTTAAAGATAAGAAACCTCTATATCTACAAGTATTTAACACTACCGCGCACTTAAGCATCTTAGCTGTTTTTGCCTCTAGAGGTACTAAATAAGTCTATAATACCTACATAAGTTTTCTAGTACATAGCTAATCTAGATGTTAATTACAATATGTAAACAAACAAATATATATATTACTACCTTCTTCTAATTAAAGATTCTTAATAACTATACTATAGATAGTATTGTAGTATATAGTATAAGTAAGTAATAGCAAAGATACTAAGATTATAAGTAAAGCCTAGGATTCTCTAGTAGATTCTATTTGCTTATTACTTTCTAATTAGGAAATAGGCTATAAATAGATAGAATAAAACATTGCTATTATCTTAGTATAGGTAGATTACGTAACTACTTTTTCTTAATAGGAAAGGTTTATAGAGTAGTTCTCTAGGCTAGAAAAAGCCTTTATTAAAACTTATTAATCTAAATATATATAATATATAGCTAAAGTAAAGTTTTTAAAACTATAGACTAATAATCTATAAGTCTATTAGAGTAGTGTATAACGATTCCTTGTTTTAGTAAAAGAATTCCTTAACGTAGTAGTAAAACAACTAGTTTAGCTTTTTATAACAGGTTATTAGTTAAAATCTAGCTTTAATTACTCCTGTATTCTTTATAGGAAATAATAAAATTTAAGATTTAGTAAGGAGACTAAAACGAGGAAGAGCTTACTAAGCATAGCCTTATTTAAGAGATGTAAGACCTATCTACTTTACTAGCTATAAACCTACTAGGAAGGATTAGGTTACACTACTTATTTAAGCTTTAACAGGCTGTTTCTATATATATTTTACTCTAGAACGCAAAAGATTATCTATATTAACTTTTTTATATTATAGAAGGAAGATACTATGTTTTGTAATAGCCTAATATAGTAGTATAAAAACTATTATACCTCTATAATTTACAGAAGAAGGGCTAATAAAGTATAGATCTCTTAAACATAGGAAAACCTATATCTTTAAGTAGAATATACTACTTCTATAATTATTTTTGCTGATTTTACCTTTAAATGTTCTAAACACGTCTATAATATACTAAGAGAGGTCTCTAGCCTAAGCTAGTTTAAACTTTTTTAATTAAAAAAATACTAAATACACTAAATTTAAAGCTATTTTAAGCTTATCTATACGCACTAGAGATTACTTAGCCTATAGCTCTATAATAGATGTGCTACTACGTTTATTTAATTGCTTATATGCTATCTAATGCCTTATATAGCTGGAAAGAAAATCTATATAAATTTAGAATAAGAATATGTTATATAATAATATTTATTTTAGCTGTAGTAAGCTGCTATCCGCTTGGTAGTGTTGTTAGCTAAAAATGTTTTTAAGATAATTTAAAAGCTATAAATATTGTTTATTACTATAAACTATAGTAAGTAAAAAGCACAAATACTAACGTAAGTTAATAGTAGAAAGTACTAGTTTAACTCTATCTTTTAGGTATGTAAATAGAAATATTTTTTTATTAACATATTTTATATTCTACTCTTAGTGGGCATTTCTTAGTAGATGCAGCTGCTTTATTAGGTTTGCTGTTCCTACTGATATTTATGTTGTGTAAAAAAAAATTAGAAAAATATCAATTGCTTTTAAATTAAAGGCAAGGGCTTTTTGAATTTTGAATTTTTTTCTAAATTTTGTTTGAAATGGAATTTAAGACATGAGAAAAATTTCTACTGTAGTAAGTACCAACCCTCTAAAGAGGACAAGGTCTGTTTTGTGCAATTTTCTCATCCGTCGTCCTCCAAATTGCCTGAGGTAGTCTAAAGATCTTGGTGTAATAGTCGTTGTACCGCAACACCTCGCACTTAGTCGTGCCAACCACCATAGTGACGTCAAAGCTTTTAAGATCCTGGCCAAATAGTGTCTACCCTGTGCCAAGGTGCCATTTAATATTGCTATTGTTGTTGGTGCACGTATTAACAGTGTTTGCGCCAGGCTTCGCGGTCAAGGTCGCAAGCCTACCTTTACAGGTGTTGGTAGCTGTGTCCCAGCAGACTCGTAGGCTTGAGCCTACTTCTTGTTTGTTGTTAACGTTGTAGTAGGTCATTTGGGTTACGCAGGGGATAGCAAGAGAGGGGCTAATGAGAGCAAGGGTTGCGAGGAGAGGGAAGAGTTGCATTTTAAGCTGTTAGGGTTGAGGGTTAGCGTTATAGGATGCTTAGTGTTTCAGGCAGACAAACAGGTAGATAATATAGTTGAAGGGAGTTTTTGTAAAAGATTCGGATTTTAGAAGAGATTGTTGGCCTGGAGTTAGGTAGCGAAAAATTGATTAGGATAGAGATAGCTGCCCTGTTAATAGTAGGAAACAGTAGGAGAGCATAGCTTTATATAAATGTTCTCTATACTATCTTGGCCAATATAGATTCCCTAAACGGCAGCATGAATGGACAGCGCTGTAGATCCAGTGCACTAATAGAAATTGTATAGAAACCAGCTGATCTGTATAAGTAGGGAGCCTGAACAAGTTGTTTTATAGGCCCTTTGCACGGACAGAATTCGTATAGAATCAAGCAACCTTTTGTAGAAACCTCGCCGGCCTACTACTGTGCAAAGATATGCAATGCCTAGAGACTGTCTGCGTACAGTAAACTATCTGTTTACGCTCCCGCTTTGTATAGAAGATTTGCTACTTAACTGCACAGTTTGTTTATGCACCTGCCTTGTACAACTTTTGATTACTTAACACAAGGCCTAGGTTAGATACCCTAGTTTCTAATAGCTCTTAAGCCCCGCTCTCTTACTAGGTACAGTACAAGCTAGGTTCCTAAGGATTTGATTGATCTATAGAAGTAGAAGCCCTTGATTAGTCTTGAGTGTGCATCTTATCCTAAGCTGGGTGTTTTAATAAACTTAGTTGAAGATCAAGTCAAGTAGGCTGAGAATATCAGGCTAACTATCGGCTAGACCAAATAGCAAGTTTCAGGGAAGACGTATAATTCTTAACATTAACAATACTCTAAAACTAGATCCTTACAGCTAGCATAGAGGCAAGCTAGGCAGCACGATGCTACTATAGTAATAGGCATAAGTAGTGTTAGTAGATAACAGCGTTAAGAGGTACCAGCCTAAGATTCCAGGACTTGTGATAATCGTCTAAGTTGATAAATGCTGTCTTGGCTACGAACTATCTATTCTATCTTTTCTGTGTAGAGCTGGGATTTTTCAATACGCATGGCTTGGTTACTAGCCACTGCGTGACATACCACTACTTTTGCCTGCTACTATAGTAGTGAAGAAGAGAAGGTTAGCCGGGTGAAAACCCCTCAACGCGCTTAGACCAATAATAGAAACTTGTGACCTATAGAACATTTCGTTAGTGTGTACTAATACGAATATAAGCGGGCTGGACAGTATAGTACTAGTGGAGTAGAGAAGATAAGACGAATAAAGACTTCGTAAGATGCACTGCTACCTTCCTCCCTTTCCTCCCCTTACATTAACGCGTTATATTTGCTTACCTCTTTGCGAGCACGCTTCAGCAATACTGCTATTTAGCTAGAGTGTGGCCTAGATGTCACGTGTCTGTTTAGCTTCTAAACGTTGCAAATACTCCTAGGTTATCTTTCCCTACTCTTATAGTGTGCTTATGCATTAAACTACTAAAGACTCTACTTACTTTGTCTAGATTAAGTAAATTAAGCCTAGGATACTATCCTAGATAATCCGTTAGTTTATAGTACAAGCCTAATCTAGGGCAATCCTATAACTTGAGGTATCTAAGAAATCCTGCACAGTAAGCGCCCTATTAACCTCTAGAAGCTTGTATAACTTAGCTCTTCTATAGAGGTATAACTATTTATTATACTAGTCTTCTAGAGTAGCTTGTAATTATTTAGCTGCTCTAAGGTGCTATTAATACTCTGCCCTAACCTAGTTCTGGATGCTAATATCTATTAGAGTAAGCTCCTCTTTTAGGACTTGTATAAGCAATTACAGCGCTATAGTTTTATAAGTAACAAGCTTTACTATTACTAGTAAAAGAATTAATAGTTTTACTATTATGTTAACTTAGTTCTAGAGCTTCTAAAGACGTTCTAACTTAGCAGCCTACTTACTTGCTCTAATATTATATCTAAGGAGCTTTTTTTATAGTACTTAACGCTTGTTATTTAGCCTATAGGAGGCTTGTTAGGTTAGGAGCTCTAGCTTTAGGTAGATTAAGCAAGTAGTTAATTAGAGGGCAAGTCTATAATAGGTAGTTTAGGCACTCTAATATGCATGCCTAGAGTAACTTTAGCATCTAGATTAATTATATCCTATATATTACAAAGCTTAGCATGCTACGTAAGTTAGTTATAATAATTAGGCTAATAAGATCTTGTTTTAAGCTAATAGGGTCCTATAGAGATAACTAAGAGAGCTTGCTTATTATAGTTAATAAGCTTGCCTATAGTAGCGTTTAGATAGTAGGGTTAGATCTAAAAGGTAATTAGATGTAATTAGAGTAGTTAAGGTATATCTTATAAGCTTATTTGCTAAGTACGTAGAGAGATCTACTATGCTTAGGAAGTTAAGTTTATAACTATAACAGAGCTTAGAGGACTATACTTAAGTAATTAATCTATTTAATTAGTATCTATCTTTTCTATATAGAATAAGTTACTTAAATATTAAGGAAATATATAGGTTACGTAATCTTGCTAAATAAACGTCTAGCTAGTATTAGAGCTGCTTCGAACTAGAGTTGCTAGGGTAGAGTAGCTTAACTAAATTAGCACGCTCTATTAGGAAATAAGTCTTGTATATAACTTTACGCGCTAAGTTACGTAACAGCTATCTATTCTAGAGAATATACTTTGTACGTCTATTACTTGCCTTCTAATTTCCTCTAGGAATATATAGGTATTCTAGAGTATAGCTTATTTGTCTAAGTTGCTAGGGCTCTATTCTAGCAGATTGTTAGAGCTATTAAATAAGTCTACTATTTTCTTTTATAGGGCCCCTGCCTTTTCTATAGGGTCTGTAATATCCTTCTTTATATGTTAGATTAGGGTATCCTGTAAGTTTAGCTAAAATCTATACTATTTAATAACTTTATATAATACCTAGCTAGAGTCTAGTTAGTTTATTCTATTCTACTAATAAGTGCGCTTAGCTTTATGTACTATAGTAAGAAAGTTCTAGATTTCTAGGCATAGCCTTAGTGTTAAAATCTTAGATTACTACAGCTAATTATTTTAGTATAAACTAAACGCGGCTTTCTGTAAACTAGTAATAAATAACACACAATGCAGATTACCTAACTTAGATTACAAGTAGATCTATAAGCTTATGCCTTAGCATGTAAGAATAATTAATGCCTATTACTAGCTTATGCAGCTTATAATAAGCTTTATAAGATATATAGCTTAGCTTAGTAAAGCTTATAATTTAATAAGTAAGCTCTAGCATTCTATATAGTATATATTGTAGTAGGAACTATTATAATCCCTAGCACGTACATAGACTACTAGGACTCTATAACTAATATAGTATAGTTATTACAAGTAGTACACTTGGAATATGCTAACAGGTATTAGTACAATAGTATAAGAAGGATTAATTGCACTTGTAATTACGTGATGTAATTAGTGCTTGGCAATAATTAGTATAATTAGTAGTTAGTATAATTATTGTAATTAGTAATAATTACTTTATAGGAATATATATATCTTATTAAGTATATAGTATAGTAGAAATATAACTCTTATAGTGTGTGTTTAACCTTAATTTTTACCTAATTAATACATTTATTTATTTAGAACTCTTAACCTATACTTAGAATAGATAGTTTATTCTATACTCTCTAGTACACCTTTAATTACTATAAGCTTTACTTAGGTAATTACCTTGTTTAATTTCTGCTACTGCACTTATCTCCTAAGAACTAACCTAGAAGTGTTTACAGTCTTTAACTAAAGCATAACTTTAACATTTTAAACACTCCTAAAGATAAGTACCTTAATAGGAACCTACGCTACGCCTAGCTCTTTAGGAGGAGAACCTGCTCCTCTATACTAAGCAATTAGTACTACTATATTAAGCACCCTTAATGTATCTAAACTAGAAACCTACTCTAGCAAGAGAAATAAGCTTAATAACTAGCTTATAAAGTAGGACTTATTCTTCTTGTTTTAGGAAGCTAGAGTAGCTAAGAACTAGCAAGTAGTTCTTGTTGCTAGTTACATAAGAGGATAGGCTTTTAAGTAGATTAAACTATTTCTTTAATAGTTTAACATAGAGAATACCTCTAATAAAGTTAAGAAATAGATATCTAACTTTAACATATTTAAAGAAAAGATAAAGCTAATCTTTAGAGTATCTAATAAACTCTTAATTATATATTGCAATATCTAATATATTTGTTAAGATACTATACACTAAAACTGTACAAATAAGGTAGGGTTAGATTACCCCTAGGGGCGAAACTAGGGACTGCCCCTAGGAGCAAAGGATAGTAGCTGCCCCTAGGGGCAAAGAGGACTGTGCTAGGATCTATAAACTCTTAGCCTACTTACAACTAGCTTAGTAACTTACATCTCCTATAATAAATAAATTCCTATCTTTAAAGGTACTGCTCTTTCTATATCCTCTAATGCTAATATAACTAAAGCTGCAATAAACGTAAAATTATAGATGTCTTAATAGAAATAGGGAAAAAATAACGTATAGCTGTTAAGAAGATTAAGTAGATAGACTTTATCTATAACTAAGCTACACTATACCTACTAGCAATAGCAAAATTTCTAATATGTGCACTTATCTTAGAATAGAGTATTAGTGTAAATAGACCTATTAACTAAGCGTATAAGTGTTAGCTCTGCTAGATTTTTAATAAGGTAGGCGTTCTTTAGCAAGACATAAGTTACTAATTATAGATTACTTGCTTTAAGGCGTAAGTGCAGCAGATACTAGATTACCTAGAAGAGAAGAACTAGGCTTAGACTGCTGCTATTATAGCTAGAAACGCTAAAGAGAGGGACTTAAAGTAGCTATTATTTAAAGGTTAGCTAACTGTTATTAGAGCAAAGGTAGAGCTTATTATAGGCTACTATTACGTTAAAGCTTTTAAGGTGTATCTATAACTTTGCTAGCTGCTAGAGGAGGAATAGTAGTAGGTGTGCAGTATTTATAATAAAGGTTTTAGCCCCTATACGTGCTAGCTAAGCTAACAAGCTAACCTAAATAATAGATACGCTTTCTGCACACTTACACGTCTAGCTTTGCGCTAATTAAGAAGATGTTATCCTTCCTAATAGCTATAGCTAGATATAGACAGAGCTAGCAACCCTATTATCTAATAATAGCTAGCTGTTTTAAGGTTTAAATAGGTCTGTTAAATTAAGATGCTAGAGTAACTAAGGCTTAGTAGTAGAGTAAAGTTTCTAGTCAAACAGCTAGCTACGCTGTAGAAGAATCTTAGCTAGAGACTAATAATAACTTAATAGTGCTGCATCTTAATTAGGTAGGTAATCTTTAACATCTCTACGTTTAAGTAGATAGCAAGCTGTAGGATAGACAATATAAGTGTAATTTATACCTAGGCACGCTCTATACACCTATGCTAAGTAATAACCTAGTACTAGTTTTCTATAATAAATAAGGTAATAAAGATTACGTTAGAGTTCTAAGGCTAGTATAGACTAGATGTTTAGCTAGCTAACTAGAATAAGCTAGCTGGCCTACTACGCGTATAATCTATACATAAGGTATAAGAAATATTCTATCCTAGACTTAAGCCTAACGTAGACTCTTATTTCTTAAGTATACGTTAGCAAGACTTCTTCCTAGACGTAGATAATAGTGTATATCTTAGTTTGTATTAAACAATTCTTTTAGAACTAAGACGCTAGTTTGTTATTATTTAGGCGCTTTTATAAACTACAAAGCAAGAAGGAAAACTAATAAGTATTGTAATATCTTACGTTACTTTGTAGATAAATGCTAAACTTATTAAGGTCTTAGACTGCAACAACAACAAGCCTGCGCTATAAAAGGACCTAGTTCTTACGCTATAAGTAAAGTATAGCAACAAGGCTAATAAGAAGTCTTAAATCCTCTAGTAGGTAGTCCTTAATTACGTACATAAGAATACAAAAGACTTTTCTAGAACTACGCTAGAGCACTATCTCTATAAGTATCTAAGCAGAGATAATAAAACCTACAGCATACAGTTTAAGCATAAGGTGTAGAGAGAGATGCTGTCTATTGTTACAATCTACGCAGGGCTGTCTCTGCAGCACAAGTGCATCGCTAGTCTTATTCTAGAGGAGGCTTATAAGATCTATCTGCCTACTATTATATAGACTGCGGATAATCTTATCTATAGAATCCTAGAAGTTATAAAGAATCTAGCGCTTTAGTTAGCAACTGCAGCTAAATAGCTACTTAGGATAATATAGCTAGTAATAGCTTAATAGATAAAAAAGCAATATATAGACGTAGTATATCCTTATAGCAAAGATAGGCATCCTACTATTCTAGTAAGTTATGCTTAACCTATTAGTATGTAGAGAACAGAGGAGCTATATTACTATGCAAGAAACTACAGATACAGGTTACGCAGATAAGATATAAACTTTATTTTTATATAGTAGTATATAATAGTCTAGGAGGCTTTATCTAAACTTCCTGTTATCCCTTTATATACTAGCGCTACTTACTAGCCTTAGCATCCTAAGTAACTGCTGAGGCAGTTACTCTGTGCACTAGCACAAATCTCCCCTACCTTAATAGCACAGCCCTCTTGTGCTTATAGAGGAGAGGCTAGTAAGTAAAGTGTTATATAGGAAAATAAGCAAGAGTAGAGTGTTAAATTAAAAGAGAAAGGAAATAAACAAAAGAAACAAACAAAAGAAATACCTTTCTCTACTCCTTTATACGTCCTTTGCCCTTATCCTTCTTTAGTTAACTACTTAACTAGGTAGTTAACTAAGCACTAACCTCCTAGCAAGTAGAGTAAGTGTTATATTAGCTAACAGCAGTAGTTCCTGCTAAACTAGATAATCTAGCAATAACTGTTAACCTTATTACCTTTAAGGTCTTTAGAGTTAGTAATAGATAATACTTATCTAACAAGGAACTAGCGTCTACCCTAGCTATATTCTATCTAGTTAGAGAGTTAGATTATATATTTATCTTAGAGAACATCTTAGACAGTGCTAAATCCCTGCTATATTCTCTATCCTACTTTTTAGCACTATCTAGGAACTTAGCTAGATGTAATAAGCCTATAAAATATAACTAGTTAGGGATATCTAAGTTTACGTCCTCCTTATATACTCTTATCTTAGCTGTTTTAACCTATTTCTAGTACTTCTTAACTATAGAAATATTACTAGCACAAGTCTATTATATATAAGCTAGTAACTGCTTTAAATCTATTTAGTTTAGTATTTTATCTATTTTATCTAGCATAGGGACTAAGTTATAGCAAGCCTAGTAGTAAATTACCTTTAAGATCTATAATGTAAACTCTAGAAGAATATCCCTAGGAAAGGTATATAGTACTCCTCTATATTAGTTAGCGTACCTAGAAGGAGATAACAGACCTTCTTATAGTGTTCCAGTAAGAAGTGCTTAACCTGTTGGTATGTAGAGGACAGAGGAGCTACATTGCTAGGCAAGAAACCACAGATACGGGTTACGCAGATAAGATATAAACTTTATTTCTTTGTAGTAGTATATAATAGTCTAGGAGGCTTTGTCTAAACTTCCTGTTATCCCTTTATATACTAGCGCCACTTACCAGCCTTAGCATCCTAAGTAACTGCTGAGGCAGTCACTCTGTGCACTGGCACAAACCTCCCCTACCTTAATAGCACGGCCCCCTCGTGCTTACAGAGGAGAGGCTGGTAAGTAAGGTGTTATATAGGAAAATAAGCGAGAGTAGAGTATTAAATTAAAAGAGAAAAGGAATAAACAAAAGAAACAAACAAAAGAAACAACTTCCTCTACTCCTTTATCTGTCCCTTGCCCTTGTCCTTCTTTAGTTAATTACTTAACTAGGTGGTTAACTAAGCACTAACATCTTGGCGAGTAGAACGAGTGTTGTATCAGCCAACAGCAGCAGCTCCTGCTGAACTAGATAATCTAGCAACAACTGTTAACCTTGTTGCCTTTAAAGTCTTTAGAGTTAGTAATAGATAGTACTTATCTAACGATGAACTAGCGTCTACCCTAGCCACATCCTATCTAGTTAGAGAGTTAGGTCACACATTTATCTTAGAAAACATCTTAGACAGTGCTAAATCCCTGCTGTGTTCTCTATCCTACTTTTCAGCACTATCTAAGAACTTAGCTAGATGTAATAATCCTGTAAAATACGACTAGTTAGGGACATCTAAGTTAACATCCTCCTTGTATGCTCTTATCTCAGCTGTCTTAACCTATTCCTAGTGCTTCTTAACTATAGAAATGTTACTAGCATAAGTCTATTGTATATAAGCTAGTAACTGCTTTAAATCTATTTAGTTTAGTATTTTATCTATTTTGTCTAGCATAGGGACTAAGTTATAGCGAGCCTGGCAGTAAATTACTTTTGAGATCTATAACGTAAACTCTAGTAGAATATCCCTAGGAAAGGTATACAGCACTCCTCTGTATTAGTTAGCGTGTCTAGAAGGAGATAATGGACCTGCTTGTAGTGCCTGGTGAGATGCAGCAATTTCTGCATAGCTACCTATCTCTGGAACCTCTATAGTGCTGTGGTCTTCTGTTACTAGCATAAACCAAGGAAGAGCAGTACGTTGCTGTTTTGTGGCTGGTCTAGTAGATCTATAAGGGAGCAGCAGGTTAGAGATTTGTACTTGCCCTGCCTTGTATAGATACTTCTTCTATTCGCAACTAAGCTTGTCTTTAATTTCCTTTAGGTAGTCCTAGTTATCCTTCTAACCCTTAATGTATCTATTCCTCTTATCTATACCCCTCTTCTGTTGCTATTTAAGGTATTCTCCTACATGGTTATAGAACCTAGCAAGAGCAATAGTGTAGTTCTCCTTATCTTCGTTATTAAAAGATACTAAGCTCTAGATTATTTGTACACCCCTGCTGTTTGTGTAAGCATTAGCTAGGTTAAGGTCTACGTGTTTAAACGCTGTTTAGTTACTAGGGCTAGTGTACTTTGTATAGTAGGGGTAAGAGATAAGGTTAGTCTAGCAACGAAGTAGGACATATAGAAGCTAGTAACCTACATCCCCTTAAATAAGTTGCTAGACTACTAAGTAGTACATTGTCCTGCACTATCTAAGGTTACTGTGTCTGTTAATAGTATAGGTGTGCTAGTTGTACATGTTAAAGTAATTATTTATAATTTCCTAAAGCTCTTTATCTCTAAACCCCTCTTAGAAGCAGTTAGCTACAATAGTTCCTTCTGCCTTAAACGTGTTTACTGTTTGTTATAGAAAGAGAGTAGGATGTCTATTAATAAACGCGTCCTAGTATACCTTAAGACTAGTACTATTTAGTTAATAGTAGTAGGATTAAAGGCTGTTAAGAGTGCCTAGGCCTCTAAGGTAATTCTAGAACATTATGCAGATTCGTACGTTGCTGTACTACATTCCCTATTTGTGAGGGTATAGGTACAGCATTATAAGCATGTTAACGGCGGTATACCTCAGCATTAATTAGACTAGAAGGCCTAGTTGTCTAGCAATGTATTTTAAGTAAGAGAAGTATACCCTGTGTTTACTAACCTTGTAGTAAGCTATTATAGAACCCTTTATCCTTTAGCTCTTAGGTTCTAATTTAATACAACACTCTTAGACCTATATATAGAGCAGCTTTATCTTATCTGCGTTCTTAAGAGTTTCTCTGCTATGCTTTTTGCAAAGCATAACAAGAGCTGACTTAGGGTTTGCACATAGACAGCTCTTAGATCTCTTAACCTCCTGCATAGCCTTAGGACTAATAGACTTGTCCTCTTAAGTAGATTAGGCTTTATTATTAGTAGGGAAGACAGCTCTCTTACTGCTAACATCCTTAAGAGAGCAGAATCTAGTACTATAAATAGTTAATTGCTCCTAGTATTATTTGTTATTAGGGATAGCTGTTATATTAGTAATAGAGACAGTTCCTTCTCTGTGACAAACAAGTTTACTAGCTACTTCTTCCTGCTAATGTGTGTGTCTAACTCTAAGCTCTAAGGCTAACCTGTTAACCTCTCTAGGGTTAAGGTTAGTAAGTAAGTTATCCTCTTCCTCTTAGGCACTCTTAAGGGTCCCTTTACTAGTTGTTCTAGTGTTTTAAATGTAAGTGGTAACACCTAATTGCACTCTTATTAGTCTTAATAGAGTAAGGGAGGACCCCTCTAGTGGTTGGCTGGAGCTGCCAGCAGTCTGCACTGCAGATGCCCCTTCTGCTAGTATTAATGCTCGCCCTAGTCCTAGGCTTAGGCTAATTGTCCTAAGTCTAGAAGGTGTATCTCTAAAGATAGAGTTAATAGGTAGAAGTATTCTGTTACTGTGTTTTGTAAGCCTACTAGCTATAGTCTACTCCTGTGTTATTTGTTCTGTAACTAGATAGTAAGTTAGTTTTCCTTCTAAGTTAAATATTCTTGCTAGGGGCATAGTCTTCTAGTGCTAAAGAGCAGCTTGCTAGAACTTTTGTTAGCTGTTACTACTGTCTATAAGGTGAACTGTGTATTTCTTTGTATTAGTGTATAGGTTAGGTAAATCTAAAATGCCTCTAAGGAGATTAAGGAGAGGGTAGCTGTTGTTTTTAGAGTTACCTATAAAGGACTAAATGTCTTGTTTAAACAGCTGTATTCCCTTACAAGCTATGCCCTAGTCTAAGGAGTTAATATACTTATCTTGCTTGCGATAGGGTGTGTAAAGTCTTTAGTACATAGCAGAGTTAATAAACTTAGCTAGGTATATAGTACCTAGTCTTACTGTGCAGTATGCAATATTAGTTAAGTAACTGTGCTCTATGCTAGAGGTAGGGCTGTAAGGCGCAATAATGTTGCTTATAAGTGTCTTTCCTCTAGGCAGCGATTTAATGCGTGTTAACGCGCTGCTTAACTCCTATATTCTCTTTTAGTTATAGTTTGTAGCTGTAGCAATAGCAGGGTATTTGCTCTTAAACTGTGCAGCCTCTCTGTATTATGTAATTAGGTTTAGTGTCTGCTCTACAACTAATAATACAAGGTGTATTATTATAGCAGCTTTGTTAAACTCTAATATAGCAGCTGCTATCTAAGAGTCTAGTGCGTGTCTTTGTTAAACTAGGTTGCCTTAGGTTAGCTATGTAATAAACTCGCCTGTTGAGATGTTGTTAAGGTATAGCATACTAATACTATAGACAGACGTTATGTTGTTAGAGGCAATAGCTTAAAGAGCAGCTAGCTATAACATATAGGCAGAGCCTAGTTACTCTTAGCTAGCTATTACTAGGGCTTAGGAGTCTAAGGCTATAGTGTAAGTGTAGTAACAGAGCTAGGTTACTTAATTAAATTAAATTTTTAAGTTTTGTTGTGTGTAGTAGGGTAAAGGAGTAACAGAGTAGCAGAGTAAAAGTAGCAAGCTATTACTTATAGCTATATTAAGCATCTGTTCTTCTTACTGCTGTTTTGCTACTTAATTGTAGTAGGATTGCAGCAGCAGGGTAAAGTTCGCGCTAGCGTTTTTCGCTTAACAGCTGCGCAGCTAATAGGAAGCTGTTAGGTGTGACTTGCTAGCTTCTAGTTAGTTAGATTTTTACTAGCGCTGCCGCTTGTTCTTTAATAGCTATATAGGCGAACTCTAGGGTTTTACTATTTCCCTGCCTTGTTAGTTGTCTTATTAAGACATTTTTATAGTTAGAGACTAAGTCTCCCCTCCCCCTGCTTTATTAAGCTAAGTAATATAGTGCTTAGCTTATGTTAGAGTCTCTGCTAGAGTTGCTGTTATATTGCTTATATTGCGCCTTCTTGTATATTGTAAGTTTCCTTAGTTGTATTACAGCCTCTTAATAACTGCTAATAGTGCAGTCTAGTACAGAGCTATTATCTTTTCTAACATCCCTGTCTAGGTCTATGTATAATCTGTTCTAGGCTTCCTTATCCTAGATCTTAATTAGACCTACGTGCTCCTCTGCAATATCTTCTAGTTATTATTTAATAAATCTCTTAAGTCTCTAGCCTAGAACAGTGTAAGGCATCTTAGATCTATCTAAGTCTTCTAGTAGGAAGGTGCCGCGCTCTATTGCTGTTTTCTCTTCTAAGACTTTGTATAGTCTAAGCTACCTGCAGGCAAGCTTTCTGTCTCTTAACATATTAATTTCCCTAACTAAATCCTATAATAAGACTAGGTTGCTAGTGTTAATGCTTTCTTTCCTAATTTCCTAATTATTGTCTTAGTATTCTTTCTTAGATGCTTGCAGTCGTTTAGTAACACTAACAGCGTCCTTTAGAAACTAGTCCTAGAGGTCTAATTACATAGCACAGATTGCTAGTAACTAAGACCTATCTGAAACCTGCTAGTACAGCAATGTCTGCTAGGTAGGAATTGCTAAATCTGTAGGTAGAACTAGGTTCTGTCTAGTAACTAATTAATACGCAGAGTACCTGTTAGATTAAATAGAGACCCTATCTGCTAGCAGCACTATTAGGAGGTTGTCTACCTCTAGTCTATAAAGTTTAGTAATAGCATTAATAATTAGTTTGTGTCCTCCTTTAACCTTCCCTATTACCTAAAGGTTATATACTAAGGATTATATTTACTAAATCCTATATGTAACTATAAGCTTTTTTACTACATTAGCAAAGCCTAGTCCTCTATTAACTATAAGCCTCCTTATTATACTCTATTAGCAAATAATATCCTTGTATAGGAATTTTGCAATAGTAGCAGATTTGTTATTATAGAGTAGCTAGGCCTCTACTTATCTGCTAAGATACTCTCTAGCAATAACTATATACTAATAGCCTTAGTATAGAGGCATGTAGACAACGTTAGCTGCTACTAACTCCTAGAGTATGTAGGAGTATGTTATAGTTAGCACATCCTTTAATTATTTACTAGTCCTAAACTAGCACTCTAGGCAAGAGGATAGTGTAGTTTTAACCTTAGCATGCATGTAGTCCTAGTAATATCTTTAGGCAAGCATAGAGTATACTGTATTAACACCTCTATGTCTAATTATTTAATGTATTTCCTAAATTGCTGTAGTCCTAATGTTAGTATTATCTACTACTCTCCTAATAGCAACATTGCGTAACGTCTTATAGAATAGATATCTATCTTAAATAAAGTAGTTAAGAGCTCTCTTTTTCTATAAACGTAACTCTTTCCTAGACATTCCCCTAGAGATCTTTAGTGTCTAGAGGAATGTAGCAATTTGTTTAGATAATTCTAAGTATTTGTCCCTAAGGATGCAGCTAGGGTGTTTCTATAGGAGTAGAGACGATGATTCTGCTGTTGCTACTAGGTTGTTAATAAAATCCTTAACGTCTGACTTAGGTTTGTCTAGAGCTGTCTATCCTTTAGGCTTAGGGTATCTAGATAGAGTGTCTGCAACTACATTTCTTTTTCTAGGAATGTGTTAAATTTTAAAGTCCTAGAGCAGGATGGCTGCTAGCTACCTATTTATTACTAAGCCTAGGATGTCTGTTAAAGAGCAATTAAGCTATGCTATTAGTGTCTAGGCATCTGTTTTAATAATAAAATGTACTCTATATAGCTATATCTAGAATTTCTTAAGAGCCTAGACAACTGCTTTACACTCTAGTTTAGTTAAGTGCTAGTTAGATTTAGCTTTTAACTAGAGTGTACTTTTAAATTAGCAAGGGTAACACTTGCTATCTAGACCTATCTGTTCTAGATAAGCGCTAGCTCCCTTATTGCTAGCGTCTACTAACACAAAGATAGTTAACCTGCTAGTGTATAATATAGCTATTAGCGCTGGCGCGCTTTTAATATAAGTCTTTAGAGCAGTTATAGCTTAGTGTTCTGCGTTTCCCTATTCCTATTCTGTATCTTTCTTTATAAGCTTAAACAAGGGTTTAGCAAGAATAGTAAATAACAGGACCTAGATATAATAGTAAACACAAATACCTACAAACATTTAGACTTCTTTTAGGTTTCAGCACTCTAGCTAGGTAGTAATTTTTGCTACCTTGTCTTGGCTAGGGAAGCAGCTGTCTATGCTAACTTTATAACTAACTACAGTTAACCTGTTGTAACCCTAGTAGCATTTCATCCCTAACACTATAGCACTAGCCCTTTCTATATTAGCTAGGGCAGCATCTAGCTGCTAAATATGTTCTAGAACATAGCGTCTAACGCTAGGGAGCAACTCTTCTCTATTATAGTTGGTTTTTAGACCTCTACTAGTAACATTATCTAGAAAGGGTAGAGTGTTTAGCTAGTAATCCTTTAGTATCTTAATCATTGTCCTTTAAAATACTGCTACTAAATTAGTAGCTCTCTAGACTAAGGTACATAACTAAAGTAGACTAACTAGTATTATTACTGCTGTTATGTCTCTGCTGTCTTTGTAAAGGGTGATTTAGTTATATCCTAAGAAGAAGTCTATTAGTAACAGGATTTTGCAGCCTGCGAACTTCTCTAAGAACTTGTCTACTGTTAGTAGTGTTCTAGCATCCCTAATTAACACCTTGTTTATATGCTGTATGTTGTTAATAAACTAGAAAGAGCTAGCCTTCTTTGCTACAAGGTGCTATAGGTTTCTATATTAACTATTGCATCTCTCTAGTGTTCCTCTCTCTAAACGTTCTAGAAGCATCTTTACTAGCTCTCCTTCCTAGCTCCTTGCTACTAGGAATGCTTTAACCTGCTAGGCTTTGTAAGGTATAGTCTTAATCTTGTAGGGAGGTGTAACCTCCTTCTATATTTAGCCTAATTCAGAAAATGTAAAGGCGATAGCTGCCTCTCTATTTATAATTATTTTAATAAATAGTTCCTTTTTGTAGGGAAGAAGCACCTTACTAAACTTCTAGCTCTTTAGTCTTTCTAGATTAAGTCTTATACCTCTTAGGAATGCTACATGCCTTTGTTTAAATAGGTAATTAAAGGGTCTAATATCTAGAGGTTGCAAGCTGTAGAAAAGTTGTTGCTATTTAATTGTAAGCTGCTTCTAGTCTTCTTAGCTAAGTTCTATTAGCTCTGTTACCCTTAGCTTATTAACTAGCCTAACTTTTACCCCTACTCTTTTGTATAAGGTATTAACCTCTCTGCTATCTTCTTTCTACTAGCTTACTAGCTAACAATCTGTATGCTCTTGTTGTTTGTCTAAAGGCTTAGCTCTACTATTAACGTAGCAACGTCTTTGTTAAGATCTATCTAGCTCTTATCTCCTCCTAAGGAAATCTACCTAACTGCCTTATAATTGCTAGGGTTGAATATTCTTTAAGTAATATCCTTAATACTCCTGCTCTCCTTAGGATTGCTAGCATAGAGGTAGCTGTATCCTACCTATGCTAAGCAGCATAACTAGTTGTTAGAATTAAGGTTTTCTACACTGCAGGCGCCTCCTGCCTTAATTAAGAGGGCCTCCTGTCTTTTCCTATAGTAGATTCTACTAAAGTTAAGTAATAAGGAGCTAGATTAGACGCTATAAACGCAGCATTCCTTAAGCTATTATCTAACATAATGCAACAGGTAGAGCGTCTAAACATATTATATTAAATAGCTATGCAAGAAGACGCACACTATAGAGTGCTAAGTATTACTAACCTTATAAGGTTCTGCACTATCTAGAAGTAGGTAAGTGTAACTACTTTGCTAATCTTAACTAGGACGTTCTATACTATGCTAACAAAGGAGTCTATACTCCTATTAGCTGTAACAACGCCCTACTCCTTGCTAGAAATATAGCTTATTTCCTTATAGACTAACCTAAGTGCCTATAACATACTAAATTAAGGCAAGTTTATCTAGGCGCCTATATTAATAAGGCAGTTAACGCTGTAATTTCTAATCTACGCCTAGCACGTTAGAAGGTCTAGGTAGACAACCCTCTCTAACCTAAGCTCTAACATTAACTTAGCAACATTGTTAGGCAGGTCCTTATTATGCTAACTATCTCTATCTCCTTCTACTATATAACAAAGCTAGACAGCGCATTCTGATACTAGGTTACAAAATCTGCTGTTTGCTAGGGCAGATAGTAGGGCTGGCCCTGCTGCACGGTGCCTTGCGCTAGCGTAGACCCTAGAATTTTCAAACTAATTAGGAGTTGGCAGGTTTAACCTGTTGTCTTCTAATTAGCCCTAGTATAGGGTTTAGCTAGTAGCTATATTAACGCTTCTGCCTATATCTAGCTCTAGTTGTGTCTTTCCTATAAGGTTCTGTAGGAGAGTCCTAACTAATTCTTAGGAGACTAAATCTCCTATAGTAATTCCTCTTACTTCTTGTAGTAAGATAGCTAAAGGAATCTTTAACAGCTTTAGGCGCAGGAGGCTAGCAAGCTCTTTGTTATTTAGGCTTCCCCCTAGGTTTTCTTTCCTCTAGGGATAGTTATAGGTATATCCTCTATAACTCTTCCTTATAGTAGTAGTCTAACAACAGGGTATAGATTATTATAGGGTCTGCTCTAGAACAGGATAGTAAAAGGGTCCTCTAGCACCTTAGTGACACTAGGCTAGAGGTCCCTTTAGACTTAATCTTCCCTTACTTAGCTATATAGCTGCTCTATTAATCCTTTACTTAGCAGAGGGTTAGTATTAGACAATTGCTTTTGTACGTTTCTGCCTTGCGTCTTATTAAGAACTTAGTTAACTAGTCTCTCTAACAGTTTTTGTAACCTAGTAGCTGTGCTAACTAAGGACTTAGTAGAATAAGCTCTAAGGACAATATCTTAGCTGTTAATATAATCTAGGCTTAGCACCTCTGCGTAGTCTAGTCCTAGGAGTTTAAAGTTTCTTAGGGAAGACATAGAGTTAGGATAATACTAGCTGTTGCTAGTTGCTGTTAGTGTGCTAATACTAGCACCTTAATTTAGCTGTCCTCTACTTTGTGTAGATAACGTTACTTGTTAAGAGCTGTACGCTGTCCCTCTTAGTCTAGAGTCTACTCTGCTAAATCTGTTAGGTTTAACTAATAAAGCTAGCTAGTCTAGGACGTCCTAGGAAACTTTAAAATACTTAAGGATTTTCTATTTTAACTAGCTTAGTTAATAAGTTAGCAGAACTAAACCTAGGATAGCGTCTAGCTGCTTATGTACTAGACTAAAGTAGTATGTCCTCCTGTTGCTTTTATAGTTGTAGTAGTAACTACACTATCCTATCCTAACTAAGGCCTAGTAGAGCTTACAGTCTTGAGATTTATAATTTAGTTTGTTGCATATAGTACAGGAACTGTTGTACTCCTAGCCTTAGTAGTATAAAACACCTCTGCTAGGATCTACATTCCTCTAGGAACAGGAGACAAACAACCTGTTATTACGTTCTAAGACCTTGCCTGCCTTAGTAGCGTGTGCTACAAAGTAGGTATAGTTAGTTAGGTTACGTAGGATTTCCTTAATCCTGTTATTAGAATTTATAAGAGAGCTAACCTTAGCAAGGGACAGTTTCTAACTATCTATAGCCTTTACAAGCTTATTAACACTTTTATCTACCCCTAGAGGCAGGGAATTTCTAGACACTGTCTTATCCTCTGCGAGATGTCTTTTAGCCTAGTCTACTATGCTGTGGTAATCTACTAGGTTTCTAGTGCTATTTATTATGCGTCTTACTTCCTTAGTCTAGCTATTGTCCTTTGTTAGTAACAAATCTTAGAGACCCTATTATTGTTCCTAGACTCTTTTAACAAATTAATATATTAGTTCTAACTTAAATAAAGATTAATCCTTTATTGCTAGGCTGTTTAGCATGTTAAATAGGACTAGATCCTTGTCTTCCTTAGGGAGGCCTAGGAAGAAGAAGTAACCCTCCTTAAGGGTTAAGATTTGTTTATTCTTCTAGCAGGTATTACTGTACACTACAAAGTTAGTGTAGTAGTCTAAGAGTTCTAGAAAGGATTAAGCAGTCTCTTGTATATATGTCTCTATAAAAGCTTAGGTACCTATTTTCTAGGAGGTGTCCTAGTCTCTCTAATGTTCTTTTATAGCTAGTTGTAGTTTAATCTAGTCTCCCTCTAAGAACAGCTTTAACCTCTTTATAAATCTTTAATAGTAACTTTTATAGTAGTTAGGAAGGACCCTAACCTTTTGCTAGTCTGTAAGGCCCCTATTATTTGCTATTTAATTAAAGTTATCTAGGAATTTAGAGACCTCTTCTCTATTAAATAGGAGGTAATTAGCTCTTCCTCTTATAGGAACCAGGACCCTATCTCGTAATTAACTATCCTAAGACAGGTTACTAAGGCAGGACCCCTTAGGAGTTCTGTAAATTCCTAAGAGCGAAGGGATATATATAGACATAGTTTAAATATAGTAATAGTATTAGTTCTAAGGGTGCTTTTTCTTTTTCTTTCTTCTTTTTCCTTAGTTCTTAGAGTTTTTATATGCTCTTATAGAGCGTTGATTCTTAGGCGCATAAGCCCTAGGCTAGGACCCTATTAGCTAATAATATATTTAGCTAATAGTATAGTAGAAGAATTGTTTAGTATATCTATACAATCCTAAGATAGAAATAGCTATCTTGTATTGTTAGATAGCTATCTGGCAATTCTAGAGGTATAGTTTCTTTTAGGGTTATAATAATGCCTATTGTTAATACTAGTGTTCTGACTAGAGTGACCTGTAGACAGCTGCTGTTTGTTACTTATGCCTAAGGCGTCTATTAGAGTGCCGTAGTATAAGAATAGCTGTATTATCTATATCTTTGTTATTTGTTACTTATGCCTAAGGCGTCTATTAGAGTGCTGTAGCATAAGAATAGCTGTATTATCTAAATCTTTGTTGTTTGTTACTTATGCCTAAGGCGTCTATTAGAGTGCCGTAGCATAAGAATAGCTGTATTATCTGCATCTTTGTTGTTTGTTACTTATGCCTAAGGCGTCTATTAGAGTGCTATAGTATAAGAGTAGCCGTATTATCTATATCTTTGTTTAATAATTAGTTCCCCTACATACTATACTGTTGCCCTCTAGTTAGGTTACTATTTTGTTCTAGTAAGAAGTGCTTAACCTGTTGGTATGTAGAGGACAGAGGAGCTATATTACTAGGCAAGAAACTACAGATACAGGTTACGCAGATAAGATATAAACTTTATTTCTTTGTAGTAGTATATAATAGTCTAGGAGGCTTTGTCTAAACTTCCTGTTATCCCTTTATATACTAGCGCTACTTACTAGCCTCAGCATCCTAAGTAACTGCTGAGGCAGTTACTCTGTGCACTAGCACAATAGTGCCTAGTAAGATACAGTAATTTCTATATAGCTGCCTATCTCTAGAATCTCTATAGTGCTGTAGTCTTCTATTATTAGTACAAACTAAGGAAGAGTAGTGCGTTGCTGTTTTGTAGCTAGTCTAGTAGACCTATAAAGGGAGCAACAGGTTAGAGATTTGTACTTGCCCTGCCTTATATAGATACTTCTTCTATTTACAACTAAGCTTATTCTTAATTTCCTTTAGGTAGTCCTAGTTATCCTTCTAACCCTTAATATATCTATTCCTCTTATCTATACCCCTCTTCTATTACTATTTAAGGTATTTGCCTACATAGTTATAGAACCTAGCAAGAGTAATAGTGCAGTTCTCCTTATCTTTATTATTAAAAGACACTAAGCCCTAGATTATTTATACACCCCTACTATTTACGTAAGCATTAGCTAGGTTAAGGTCTATATGTTTAAACGCTATTTAGTTACTAGGGCTAGTAAACTTTATATAGTAGGGGTAAGAGATATAGAAGCTAGTAACCTATATCCCCTTAAATAAGTTGCTAGACTACTAAGTAGTACATTATCCTGCCCTATGTAAGGTTACTATGTCTATTAATAGTATAGGTGTGCTAGTTATATATGTTAAAGTAATTATTTATAATTTCCTAAAGCTCTTAATCTCTAAACCCCTCTTAGAAGTAGTTAGCTGTAACAGTTCCTTCTACCTTAAACGTGTTTACTATTTATTATAGGAAGAGAGTAGGATGTCTATTAATAAACGCGTCCTAGTATACCTTAAGACTAGTACTATTTAGTTAATAGTAGTAGGATTAAAGGCTGTTAAGAGTGCCTAGGCCTCTAAGGTAATTCTAGAACATTATGCAGATTCGTACGTTGCTGTACTACATTCCCTATTTGTAAGGGTATAGGTATAGTATTATAAGCATGTTAACAGCAGTATACCTTAGCATTAATTAGACTAGAAGGCCTAGTTATCTCGCAATATATTTTAAGTAAGAGAAGTATACTCTGTATTTACTAACCTTATAGTAAGCTATTATAGAACCCTTTATCTTTTAGTTCTTAGGTTCTAATTTAATATAACACTCTTAGACCTATATATAGAGCAGCTTTATCTTATCTACGTCCTTAAGAGTTTCTCTACTATACTTTTTGCATAGTATAACAAGAGCTAACTTAGGGTTTACACATAGACAGCTCTTAGAGCCTTTAACATCCTGCATAGCCTTAGAACAAATAGACTTGTCCTCTTAAGCAGATTAAGCTTTATTATTAGTAGGGAAGACAGCTCTCTTACTGCTAATATCTTTAAGAGAGTAGAATCTAGTACTATAAATAGTTAATTACTTCTAGTATTATTTATTATTAGGGACAGCTATTATATTAGTAATAGAGATAGTTCCTTCTCTGTAGCAAACAAGTTTACTAGCTACCTCTTCCTACTAGCGTGTGTGTCTAACTCTAAGCTCTAAAGCTAACCTGTTAACATCTCTAGAGTTAAGGTTAGTAAGTAAATTATCCTCTTCCTCTTAGGTACTCTTAAGGATCCCTTGCTAGTTGTTCTAGTGTTTTAAATATAAGTAGTAACACCTAATTGCACTCTTATTAGTCTTAATAGAGTAAGGGAGGACCCCTCTAGTAGTTAGCTAGAGCTGCTAGCAGTTTACACTATAGATGCTCCTTCTACTAGTATTAATGCTCGCCCTAGCCCTAGGCTTAGGCTAATTATCCTAAGTCTAGAAGGTATATCTCTAAAGATAGAGTTAATAGGCAGAAGTATTCTATTGCTGTGTTTTGTAAGCCTACTAGCTGTAGTCTACTCCTATGTTATTTATTATATAACTAGATAGTAAGTTAGTTTTCCTTCTAAGTTAAATATTCTTACTAGGGATATAGTCTTCTAGTGCTAAAGAGCAGCTGGCTAGAACTTTTGTTAGTTTTTACTACTATCTATAAGGTAAACTATGTATTTCTTTATATTAGTATATAGGTTAGGTAAATCTAAAATGCCTCTAAGGAGCTTAAGGAGAGGGTAGCTATTGTTTTTAGAGTTACTTATAGAGGACTAAATGTCTTGTTTAAATAGCTATATTCCCTTGTAAGCTATGCCCTAGTCTAAGGAGTTAATATACTTATTATACTTGTAATAGGGTATGTGTAAGGGTAGTGTAGGCAGGCAATTAAGCAGAGCGAGATAGGACGAATAATATATAGTATTTAAGAGATAAGAGATAAGACAAATCCTTAAGGAGTAAGCCTTAAGACACGTAGATATTATATATATGTATAGCTAGTAGGTCTCTTGGCTTAGCCTAGGGCCTAGCTAAGGTATCTCCTGCTAGGGGAGAACACTTGTAATAATAGCCCCCTCTTTAAAGGTTTGTCCTAAACTATAGAGAGATTTCCTAGCAACGTTATTAAGCTCTAGAAAAACCTCCTATAAAGGGAAAAACTTAGCAGGAGAAATGCAGTGCTAGTAGAGGTCTATTAGTTAGCGTCTGTAGGGGATAGGAAGCTGTTAAGCATCTTTAGATGCTAGCTATCCTATTCTTATAACGTTTGCTTAGTAAGCTACTAGGGCAGCGTTAGCACGCAGCTAGGTAGGCAAGTCTTTGTTTATAAGAGACTTGCTAATACTAAGTCTTCCTTATACCTTTATTAGCAGCTAGATAGTAAACTATTACTCCTACTAGACGTTACTGTAAACAACGCCTTAGTAGTTATTAGCTCTAAAACCTATATAGCTAAGGCTGTAGTGTGAGGACTTTAGCTCGAACCCACTAAGCCACACTGCCTAAAAAGGTACAGTAATCCATTAGATAGATTGACTAGGGTTCGAACAGTATATACCTGTGACATGTAGGGAGCGTAACTATAGTACACTAAGTATATAATATATAAGGGGCATTGTTTACTCCTGCATAGCACGCGCAGCGCCTAGCACTAGGCTAAGAGTTGCCCTAGGCGTGCTTGCTATTTACTCTCTACAATCTCCTAGGTAATTAGGTGCCTTAGTCTAGGGGCTAAGGCTGCTAGAGGCATAAGTAGTTAGACGTTGTCTGCCTTATAGGCTAGATTAGTAAGTCCCTAACTAGTAACGTCTGTAAGAGGATCGCTAGCAGCTTCTACAGCCCTATTCCTGCGCAAACAGGTCTAGGATTTGCTTATTTGTAGGGGATCTTGTCTGCACGCTAGTTGTAATAGTAGGCTGTTAGCCTTACTATACGTGCTGCTTGCCTAAACCCTTACGTAGTATAGTCTAGGCCCTAGTATTTTTTTGTTTATAACATAAATCTTAGGTAAGATAGCTAGTAATTATTCTATATAGTTAATAGATATTTGTAACAAAAATTATCTTCCTGCGCAGCAGATTGTAACAGGTAAGAGAGTAGTAAGAGGCTAGGACGTTACTAGAGAGCTGCTAGGCAGAGGGAATCTAGTGTATATAAGGCCTGTATCTGCTTGCTTACAGTGCCTTATTATCCCTACATCTTTATCTACATCTGCCTTCTAGCCCCTACCTTTAACGCTATAACTCCTCCCCTATCCTATATCTCCTACTAGGCCCTACCTAATTACGTCTACTAGTTGCCTAACAACATGCAGCCCTAGCTATTGCTTTTGTAATACTAGTACTATAGCAGCATTAAGCGCTTAACTACCTTGTCTAAGGTTAACCCTAATAGCACTATTGTGTTGTTTATACACGTCTTCTGTTGCACTAGTAGGTATAGGCTTTGCAAGGATAACTTTAGCGTGTATCCTAGCTGTGTAGAGGCAAAGGAGGGAAAGTGTGTTAAGGTATCTCCTATGTCGCTCTAGTGTCTATCTATGCTAATTCCTATAGATTAATCCTATCTTCTACTAAGCTGTTAACATGCTTAACTTTTTAGTTAAGCATGCTCTGCGCAAGACTAATAATAAGACTACTACCTAGGGTAACTAGGCAACTAATAATTAGGTTGTTGCTTATATATAGTTGTACTAGCAAACTAACTTTAACTATACAAAGTCCTACTATAATAGCTTTATTGCCTATAATACTATAGTTTATTATTATATTAATAAGTCTAGCCTTAGTAAGACTAAGTACACCTATGCTTGTTAGGTTTCCTAGTTGCATAACCTTAAGTCGTACATTATAGGTGTTCTTTCCTCCCTACTTTTAGCTAAGCTAACTTGTTGTAGGCTGTAGTTAGGAGTGTTAGCAAGAAGCTTCCTAACAACGTTGTAATTAATACTATAATTAAGGATTACTTCTAGAAGACTAGCAGTGCTAGTAATAATAAGAAGCAGTAGTACTACTATAGTACTAACCTGCCTTCTTCTGCTTAGGCTCTAGCAGCTCCTTTTAAGAGGATTTCCGCGTCTTTAATAAAGCCTACCCTAGGTAGTTATTGCTGTTGCAGCCCCTCCTATAACTTAAGCCTAACTATAGGTTATAGATTAGCTACCTAAGGCTATAGTTGTAGTTATTAAGACCCTTTACTTTAATAATAACTTTTAATAAACTAGTAGATAATAATAAAACTTCTTCCCTTCTATAAATGTGTAATTCTTTGCTAGTAATATATTAGATAGACGCTAGGCCTCCTTTAGCCTCTAGTTGCATAAGTTCTAGGGCTATCTATCCTTACCTTTTTAGCTATGTTAGAGTAAGGTTTATAAGGTAGACTTCTAAGAACGTCCTCTTTTTCGCCTTAGTAGCGCTAGTTCGCTAGATGTTATCTAGCTTACTGCTAATAGATTATCTGCCTAAGCGTATTAGTAATAATCCTAAAGGATCTTATTACAGTAGTTAAGATTCTTAAGTAGTTCCTAGGTAGCTTCTTTGTTTAGCTAACCTAGCTACTTAACTCTATACTCTCTTCCTTAGGTAGCAGTGTCTTTATATAATAATATACCTTTAACTTTAAACCTATTACTAGGTAAGACGTCTTCTAGTATACTAATAGGACCTAGCTAGAACCTGCTGCATGTAAGAGGTTCCCTCTAGTGCTTAAGGAGTAACACGTTAAACACTAGGTATACTCTATCTATTAATAGAGGTAACTTTAGCTTATACGCTAGCTTACCTACCTTCTTAATTACTATAAATAGCCTAAGGTATTAAGCGTTAAACTTCTTAGAAGGACAGCTTGTAATTAGGCTCTTAGCCTAAAGAAGAACTTAGTCTCCCTTAGTAAAGTGCTGTTTAGACTGTTTTTTGTTATACTACTAGGCGTTGCCCTTTTGTGCGTACTCTAAGGCCTCTTTTGCTGTTTCCTATATATTATGCCAGCGCGATAGACAGCTAGTAACCTGCTAGCGTAGTTCTAGTGTCGCCTTGTCCTTGTCCTAGACAGTTTAGGGTTTCTATAGCTAATGCTTGTTAGGCATCCTATTAAATCCCTTAGGGTTAATGCTAAAGGCAACCTTTATAGGAGATTCTCTATAACTAGAGTAAGCTTTAGAGTTATAGACGTACTTAGTATATAGTAGGAGGTCTACCTAGTTATCTTGCTAGTAGTTTATATATATACAGAGGTACGTTTCTAACTCCTAGTTTTAGCGTTTAGTTTGCCTATCTATCTAGAGGTAGAAAGCTATACTTAATTAGTAGTTTATCTTAAGGTAGTAGTAAATATTAGACTAGAATTAACTAGTAAACACTAAACCCTAATCTAACAACAGCGTACCTAGTAGTCCTTGCTTTAAAAAGCTCTGCTCTATTAGCAGTTTAGCTAAGCGCTAGGTAGTAATTATCTTAGTATAGGGTAGGTACTAGACGTACTTACTAAAGTAGTCTACTAGGACTAGTATAGAGTTATACTTATTCCTCTTAGCGTCTGTTAACTTTAGTAGGTCTATTACAAAGTTAAGGGAGAAGTGCTACTAGGCTGTGTTTAGTACTAGTAATAGTATAAGCAATCCCTATAGCTTATACCTTCTAATCTTATGTAGTTAATATATAGGACACCTTTTAATATACTAGTATACGTCCTTTATTAGTTCTAGCTAATAGTACTTTCTTTTAAGTACTTTAGCAGTCTTATCTATACTATAGTAACCTCCTATAGAGTTGTTATAATTCCTTAAAAGGATAGTTTAGCGCAGTGCAATATTATTAGGAATCTAAACTTTCCTGCTCCTGTGTAAGGTTCTACTAGGGTTAACCTCCTAGTAGTATTATCCCTTCTTTGCTCTACTATCTATTTAGGTTGTTAGTAACTGCTTTATAGGGTATGTTGCATCCTACTACTAGACCTACTTAACAAAATCTATTAGGAGTTCTAGGGTTTCTAGGGTGTAAGTAGAATCTTCTTATACAGCTTTGTTTGCAAGGTATATAGGGGCACTAACTCTGTTATCTAGGCTACAAAGGAGAGCTTCTACAACATTAAAGTCTAGTCCCCTAGCTTTAGTGTCTTTAGATTATCCCTAGCTCTAATAGCTATTAGATAGATAGTTAAGAGCTAGGGAGATAAATCTCTAAGGCTAATTTAATATTAGCAGAATTCCTTAGGGGCAGTTTTAGGTAGTTACTAGACCCTTGTTAGGTCCTCTATAGGTACGTTACTCCTAGATATTACCTATGCATCTTTTTAAGCCCTAGACTTTTAAATTATCTAGATCTAAAGCTTCTATTGTAAGGTAGGCAGTATAGCATCCTATAGAGCTTGCTATTCTCTAACCTTAAGACCTTCTACGTAGTCTAGACGTCTTAAGAGACTATCTGCTACATTCTCTAGTCCTAGCTTGTACTTAACTTTAAATTTAAACCTTACTAGCTCCTCTGCCTAATAGGCTTGTTTTAGAGAGAGCTTCTTTATTATTATAAAGTACCTTAGGTTGTTATAGTCTAAGAGTACCTAGATTGTTATAGGGGCGTGTTTAAGGTAGTGTCTCTACTACCTAAAAGCCTTAATAATTGCTAAGAGTTCCTTATTATAGGTATGCTATCTAATAGATAGACCTTAGAACTTCTAGCTCTAGAATGCTACTAGCTTCTAGTGTAGCTCTGTTGCTATGTTAGACATCTATAGTTGTAGTAGGGTAGCTGCTATAGCAAAATCTAACGCGTCTATAAGGATAATAATAGGCTTGTTTAGGTTAAAGTGTTATAGCACTAGGGCTTTTATAAACTTCTCCCTAATTGTAAGGAATGCAGTGCAGGCTTCCTCTAGCTAGTGCTATAGTTTGTACTATTTTATTAGTTCCTTTTAACTTTTCTTTAGTCTTGCCCTTCTCTCTTCTAGACTAGGGACCCCCTAGTCCTCTGCTAGACTCTAGGTAGCTGTTATATAGTTAATAAGGAGTTAGATAATTCCTAAGTAGTTAAAGATAAATTATTAATAGAAGTTAGTAAAGCCTAAGAACACCTAAATGTCCTTGTAGCTTAATAGCTCTAGCTATTTAGTAATAGTATAGACCCTCTCTAGGTCTATAACTACGCCGTCTAGTGTAATAATAAATCCTAGAAATTCTACTTACTTACTAGAGAAGACGCACTTGCTTGCCTTTGCAAACATCCCCTACTTAACTAGGTAATCTAGGACCTCCTTAACATGCTTGTTGTAGTCCTTCTTATCCTAGGAATAGATAAGGATGTTATTAAGGTAGACTACGCAGATTCTATCTAGGAGGCCTCCTAGGGCTTAGTAGATATAGGATTAGGATATAGCTAGCGCGTTTGCTAGGCTAAATAGTATTACTAGGTATTTAAAATAACTGTACTGTGTCTTAAACGCAGTCTTCTACTTATTACCTTCCTTAATCTAGAGCCTATAGTAGGTATTGCATAGATCTAGCTTAGTAAAGACCTTTACTTTTAACAGGCAGTCTATTATCTTACTAACTAGCAGGATTAGGTACTAGTTCTTAATAGTTACCTTATTTAATCCCTAGTAGTTAACGTATAGTCTTATAGTGCTATTAGACTTAGAGACAAACAGGATAGGAGCTCCTGCTAGCAACTTGCTTAGATAGATCTAGCCCTTCTCCTATGCTGTTTTAAGGTATTCCT
This sequence comes from Ascochyta koolunga, assembly GCA_026119515.1. Classification (NCBI taxonomy): domain Eukaryota; kingdom Fungi; phylum Ascomycota; class Dothideomycetes; order Pleosporales; family Didymellaceae; genus Ascochyta; species Ascochyta koolunga. The sequence goes on from JANLCG010000021.1 coordinate 235,524, forward strand.
AGAGGATGTCTAGCTCTCTACAAGACAGGTTATAGATTAGGAGGTTAGGAACCTTAGCTCTATCCTTAATTTTAACAGAGTAGTTATACTCCTAGTGTAGTACTAACACGCTTATCTATTATTTGCTAAACGCAAACTACTTATAATAGAGGTATTTAGGCATATATTTAAGCTCTTCTATATCTAGGGTATTATCTCCTAGAACAGTGTTGCTGTTAAGTCTTACTACTATAATTCCTAAGAACTTAGCAAGATAGGTTATATCTAGCGTCTATCTAACGTCTATCTAGTAGACGTCTATTAGACTGCCTAAGTTTAGGCGCCTTAGGTATAGCAGATATAGCTGCTTACCTAGACCTATCTTACTAAATAATTATTTAGTAGTTAATAGCTAGATTCTTTTAGCGTTGTTAGTAAACTACTTGTAGGTCCCTACTAAGAAATAGATACATAGATCTACTTTAGCTAGCTATAGGTAACCTAAGACTAGGTTATATCTAATAAATAATGTAGACTAAAATATTATTAGCCTAACTGTTTTTGCTACCCTATTACTGTTATAGCACACTATTATTAGTTAGTATTAGTTAATTAATAGGAGTTCCTTTTTATTAAAGACTACTGCTATAGGTTGTTAGTCTATACTAGCTAGTATTAGCCTAAGCTCCTTAGCCTATACCTCTACAATTAGGTTTAGCTCTAAGCCTAAGTTGTATAAGGCTTAGAGTGTCCTTAGGACACTGTTAGCATCTTTAAGCTAGATAGAGACTGCTATATAGGTTTTTTCCCTTTAGTCTTAGGCCCTAGCTATAGGTAGGAAAGGTTAGTAACTAGGAATTGCTATTTCCCTAGTTTAGCCTAACGCTAGAGTCGTGTTAGCTGCCTCTACAGCTTTGCTAATTACTCTGCTGCAGATAGCCTTAAGACTGCTAATATCCCTAGCTATAGTGTTAATCCCAGGATTATTAGTAGCTATTGCCCCTTAGGGCCTATTTTCTACTTAACAGATTTGTGTTATAGTTAGCTAGCTAGGGATCTCCTAGCGCCTTCCTAGTGTTGCTCCCTAAGGGAGTTAACGCGTAGCTATTATGCCTTTTAAATTTTCTCCTTATAGGAGAGGGTAGGAGTCTTTTGTTTTAACTGCTGCTGTTAGTCCTTACCCCTAAGCTTAATAGGACAGTAGCAGTCTCTGCGTTATAGAGAGCTTGTTTAAACTCTGCCTACTTAGTAATATGTTCTAGACTACTATTCTGTTAGATTTCCTATTAGAGAGTCTAGAGAGTAAGACTCTATATAAACGCTATCTTAAACTTATAGTTATTACTGCTATCCTTAAACTTTGCAAAGTTGTAGGGTAGTAGAAACTTACTCTTGTTTAGCTTTATTAGGAAGGTATTAACTAAATTATTAGACTTCTATTTAAAGTTAAAGTACTTGTTGTAGTTTTTATACTGCGTAAAGACAGGGTCTTAGACTAATTACTTCTTCTCTGTGTAGAGGTTAGCCTAGGTTTAGATAGATCCCTTATTAATATGTTATTAGATTAATTTATAGTGCACGCTATAGTAGATAGTGCCTATAATCTAGTAGGTATAGGTAACACAATTGTTAAGTACTTATATGTACTAGAATGCTATATCTATGTCCTTAATCTACTAGTCTACCTGCTAGGTTGTAGGAGGCTTATTATCTGTCTTAAGCCTTAGCTTAGGCTAGACATTGTTAAGGACTTATATTATCCTACTAGATTTGTTAAAAGCTAGGCAGTAGCTGCCTAGTGTCTGTCTAGCGTACGTCTGTTATAATTTCTTAACAGCTCTATTAAATTAACGTTGCTAGATTTTAATTTCCTGTTTGTTTGCGCTAGCTAGCTCTACCTTATTAAGCGCCTCTAGTAGTAACAGGATAGAAGCTTGTAACGCGTCTATTATAGGTTGCGTAACATGTAGCTCTATAACGCCTATAGTTATAATGCCTGCTATGTTTATATCTAACTTGTCCCTAGTATAAGGGTTAGGTACTAACGCTATAGGTTTAGGCAACGTCTAGAGCGCGTTGCTGCAGCGTAGGGCATCTAGCTCCTAACTAGGGTTATTGCGTAGGAGTAGCTTATCTACGTTACTTATATTTAAGCAAAGGTTGCAGCGTCCTCTAGCTATTGCTAATAGCTGGTTTTTCCTGCTCCTCTGCTGCTAATAAGCTGCCTGTTCTAAGAGAGGAGTGTAAAGGATTTGAATTGTAAGGGCACTATAGGCAGGCAATTAAGCAGAGCAAGATAGAACAAATAATATATAGTATTTAAGAGATAAGAGATAAGACAAATCCTTAAGGGGTAAGTCTTAAGACACGTAGATATTATATATATGTGTAGCTAGTAGGTCTCTAGGCTTAGCCTAGGGCCTAGCTAAGGTATCTCCTGCTAGGGGAGAACACTCGTAACAGTATGTAGAGTCTTTAGTACATAGTAGAGTTAATAAACTTAGCTAGGTATATAGTACCTAGTCTTGCTGTGTAGTATGTAATTTAAGTTAAGTAACTATGCTCTATGCTAGAGGTAGGGCTATAAGGCGCAATAATATTACTTATAAGTATCTTTCCTCTAGGTAGTAATTTAATACGTGTTAACGCGCTACTTAACTTCTATATTCTCTTTTAGTTATAGTTTGTAGCTGTAGTAATAGTAGGGTATTTGCTGTTAAACTATGTAGCCCCTCTATATTATATAATTAGGTTTAGTGTCTGCTCTATAACTAATAATACAAGGTGTATTATTATAGCAGCTTTGTTAAACTCTAATATAGCTGCTGCTATCTAAGAGTCTAGTACGTGTCTTTGTTAAACTAGGTTGCCCTAGGTTAGCTATATAATAAACTTGCCTATTAAGATGTTGTTAAGGTATAGCATACTAATACTATAGATAGACGTTATATTATTAGAGGTAATAGCTTAAAGAGTAGCTAGCTATAATATATAGGCAGAGCCTAGTTACTCTTAGCTAGCTATTACTAGAGCTTAGGAGTCTAAAGCTATAGTGTAAGTGTAGTAACAGAGCTAGGTTACTTAATTAAATTAAATTTTTAAGTTTTGTTGTGTGTAGTAGAGTAAAGGAGTAATAGAGTAGCAGAGTAAATGTAGTAAGCTATTACTTGTAGCTATATAAAGCATCTATTCTTCTTACTACTATTTTACTACTTAATTATAGTAGAATTGTAGCAGTAGGGTAAAGTTCGCGCTAGCGTTTTTTGCTTAACAGCTGCGCAGCTAATAGGAAGCTATTAGGTGTAACTTGCTAGCTTCTAGTTAGTTAGATTTTTACTAGCGCTGCTACTTGTTCTTTAATAACTATATAGGCAAACTCTAGGGTTTTACTATTTTACTACCTTATTAGTTGTCTTATTAAGATATTTTTATAGTTAGAGACTAAGTCTCCTCTCCCTCTACTTTGTTAAGCTAAGTAATATAGTGCTTAGCTTATATTAGAGTCTCTACTAGAGTTACTGTTATATTACTTATATTACGCCCTCTTGTATACTATAAGTTTCCTTAGTTATATTACAACCTCCTAGTACCTACTAATAGTGTACTCTAGTATAGAGATATTATCTTTCCTAATATCCCTAACTAGGTCTATATACAATCTATTCTAGGCTTCCTTATCCTAGATCTTAATTAGACCTGCGTGCTCCTCTATAATATCTTCTAGTTATTATTTAATAAATCTCTTAAGTCTCTAGCCTAGAATAGTGTAAGGTATCTTAGATCTATCTAAGTCTTTTAGTGGGAAGGTGCTGCGCTCTATTGCTATTTTCTCTTCTAAGACTCTATATAGTCTAAGCTACTTATAGGTAAGCTTTCTATCTCTTAATATATTAATCTCCCTAATTAAATCCTATAATAAGACAAGGTTGCTAGCGCTAATGCTTTTTTTCCTAATTTCCTAATTATTGTCTTAGTATTCTTTCTTAGATACTTGCAGTTGTTTAGTAACACTAACAGTGTCCTTTAGAAACTAGTCCTAGAGATCTAATTGCATAGCATAGATTGCTAATAACTAAGACCTATCTAAAACCTGCTAGTATAGCAATGTCTACTAGGTAGGAATTGCTAAATCTGTAGGTAGAACTAGGTTCTGTCTAGTAACTAATTAATACGTAGAGTACCTATTAGATTAAATAGAGACCCTATCCGCTAGAAGTACTATTAGGAGGTTATCTACCTATAGTCTATAAAGTTTAGTAAGGGTATTAATAATTAGTTTATATCCTCCTTTAACCTTCTCTATAACCTAAGAGTTATATACTAAGGATTGTATTTACTAAATCTTATATATAACTACAAGCTTTCTTACTATATTAGCAAAGTCTAGTCCTCTATTAACTATAAGCCTCCTTATTATACTCTATTAGCAAATAATATCCTTGTATAGGAATTTTGCAATAGTAGCAGATTTGTTATTATAGAGTAGCTAGGCCTCTACCTATCTGCTAAGATATTCTCTAGCAATAACTATATACTAATAGCCTTGGCATAGAGGCATGTAGACAACGTTAGCTGCTACTAACTCCTAGAGTGCGTAGGAGTATATTATAGTTAGCATATCCTTTAATTATTTACTAGTCCTAAACTAGCACTCTAGGCAAGAGAATAGTGTAGTTTTAACTTTAGCATGCATGTAATCCTAGTAATATCTTTAGGCAAGCATAGAGTATACTGCGTTAACACCTCTGTGGCTAATTATTTAATGTATTTCCTAAATTGCTGCAGTCCTAATATTAGTATTATCTACTACTCTCCTAATAGTAACATTGCGTGACGTCTTATAGAATAGATATCTATCTTAAACAAAGTAGTTAAGAGCTCTCTTTTTCTATAAACGTGACTCCTTCCTAGACATTCCCTTAGAGATCTTTAGTGTCTAGAGGAATATAGCAATTTGTTTAGATAATTCTAAGTATTTGTCCCTAAGGATGCAGCTAGGGTGTCTCTATAGGAGCAGAGACAATGATTTTACTATTGCTACTAGGTTGTTAATAAACTCCTTAACGTCTAACTTAGGTTTGTCTATAGCTGTCTATCTTTTAGGCTTAGGATACCTAGAAAGAGTGTCTGTAACTACATTTTACTTTCTAGGAATGTGTTAAATTTAAAAGTCCTAGAGTAGAATAGCTAATAGCTACCTATTTATTACTAAGCCTAGGATATCTATTAAAAAGCAATTAAGCTATGCTATTAGTGTCTAGGCATCTGTTTTAATAATAAAATGTACTTTATATAGCTATATCTAGAATTTCTTAAGAGCCTAGACAACTACTTTACACTATAGCTTAGTTAAGTGCTAGTTAGATTTAGCTTTTAACTAGAGTGTACTTTTAAATTAGAAAGGGTAACGCTTGCTATCTAGACCTATCTGTTCTAGACAAGCGCTAGCTCCCTTATTGCTAGCGTTTACTAATATAAAGATAGTTAACCTACTAGTATATAATATAGCTATTAGCGCTAGCGCGCTTATAATATAAGTCTTTAGAGTAGTTATAGCTTAGTGTTCTGCGTTTCTCTACTCCTATTCTGTATCTTTCTTTATAAGCTTAAATAGGGGTTTAGCAAGAATAGTAAATAACAGGACCTAGATATAATAGTATACACAAACACCTAAAGTTATCTAGAAATAAACTATTAAAATCTGTACTTATTTAAGTATCTGCTATAGGCAGCTCTTCTCTAGTTATAGAAAAATCCTAAATAATGTTTAGTTACATGTTAACAAAATTGTTATTAGAGAGTAATAGTAGAGCTTGTTAATTTATAGAAACTTCTTAATAACCTAGATAGTTTAACTATAAGTAATGTAACTAGATATTTACATGCGTATAGCATACCCTATAGTCCTTATAAAACTAGTAATTAATTAGGCTTAGGTTATCCTCTACTAAGGCTAGCAGTTTTAAAATAATAATGTCTAAATCCTCTAGAAGAAGGGAAAGATAGTTAAATATGCGCCAAGTGTTTATAGAGAAGTAGTAGATATAGCCCCTGTACTTAAATTAAGCGCTGTAATACTACTAAATTTCTATTATAACATAGACTTAAGTAATAAGCGTTTCCTCTATTATAGTTAACTTAGGTAAGTAAGACAGAAGTAGCCTAGGGTCTAGGTTATTTGTAGTACTAAAGAGAGGAACAAACCTAACGCTGTTAGAGTTTGTAACCTAATTCTTTATATACCTAGAACACTTGTTTACTCTATCTGCATTCTGCTAGACATCTAGGTTAAACTACGCTTAATTACATATATTATAGGTTTCTATCCTTATCTTTTGTAGCTGGCGACAGAATTTACTAAGAAGTAATTTATTATCTAGGCTAATAGCAGGAATATAAAGAGAACTATCCTCTCCTAACTAAAAATTAATTCGTAGAGTTAGTAAGCTAACGTACTATATAGGAAAGTTAGCTAATAGGTAAGTTAGCTACTTTTACTAAGACCCTACTAAAATTATACTTTAAATTACAGTATATTAACACTACGTTATATATAGGGGTTTAGAGGATAACGTCCTAGTAAGGTCTATAGTATATAAGCATTATTTATATATATGCAAGTTATGCCTAGTCTTATTACACTATCTATAGCGCCTTTAGATTTACTAACCTATTTTAGTGCGCACCTGCTTCTTTATCTTCTTCTTATTACTATGCGCCCTAAACTCCTTTAGATCTATTAATTACAGGCTATCCTTAACTATTAAGGTCCCCTTAACCTAAATCTACTTTCTTTTATATAATTTACGTTACGTAGCAGCCTTATTAGCTGCTTAAAGCTTAGCAATTTTATGTTATACTAACACTAGCTTATATACAATTATTGCTACTCCCTTTAAGACCTTCTTAAACGCTTTAACTATAGATATTAGAGAGCTATCTATATACCTCTAAATCCTTGTCTTTATAAGTGTTGATTGCAACCTAAGTTCTAGGGTATTGCTTAGGGTTTTAACTGCTAGGGCTTGTTGTTAATAGGGAGTAGTAATAATAGAGTGCGTAGCTTTATATTAAGGCCTATTATAACCTATTATAGGTTAAAAGGGACTAGTCTAGCGCCTTAGAATCCTCCTTAGATATTACTAGGAGTAATTGCAGCGTTATAGGCTGCCTTAAAATATAGTAGGAACTTAGTCTTTATAATATAGTTAAGTTAGTTTTGTATAAGCTTTTAGCTTAGCGCCTATACGCCTTCTTAAAAGAGGCAAAACAACCTATATTACGTAGCTATAGGGGGTGTAATAAGTAAGGAGGTATATAGATAGGAATAATCTTATTATCCTTGTAGTATTACTAGAGTTTAAGCAGGTTATAGCTCTTATAGCTGTTAATTATTAGTAGATAGTAGCTACTAATAGTACGCTTCTTTGTATACGAGTTAAAGTGCTTTAACTACTATAGACTAAGCTTATTAGTAGTCTAGCTGTTATTAAAGACTCTAATAACCTAGTTATAGGGCAGATCTTCCTCCTTATACTAGTTAAAGAGGTAGTTACTAGCCTTAAAGATAATAAAGGGCAGAATAGCCTATCCTTTAGCATTAATACCCTATATAACTATTATCTACTCCTAATTGCCTAGCTAGACTGCTTTTAGCTATCCTTGTCTCTCTAAAGCTGTAATAACTGCTCTAGTAGATATCTAGCCTATTATAAAGCCTATCTTGTTAAAGTTATACATTTTATTATCCTAGATACTATACTTAGCTTTAATGTTAGCTACTAGGCTAAACTAGTTCTAGATAACACTAGAACCCTTGTAGAGAGCTTTCTTATAGTTGTACTTATAATTAAACTTAACTTAGAGCTCTAGTTAACGCTTAATAAACGTAGCAGGCTAGTTTATACTAATATAGCCTAGATTGCGCTTAGTGCGTAAAGAATTAGCTATATTAGCTATATCTAACAGCTAAGAAGGAAATTCTTGCGCAACTAGCTTAAGTATATATTAAATAATTACTTACTCTTTATTATTATCTAGCTCTTGTAAGAAGGTATTATATTAGTGCGTAGAGATTATCCTACGCGTTAGTTACCTAGTATAGTCTAAGGAACTCTGTAGATAGCTGCAGCGCGTTGCTAGGAGAGGTTTACGTCTTGTTTAAGAGCCTGTAGCGCAAGCTGTATTTAAGCCTCCTTTAGCGCGTCTAACTAGTATTGTTAAGTAGGCATTGTTGTAGAAAGAGTAGAGTAGTAGGGTCTTAGCAAAAGTAGCTAACTTGCCTATTAGCTAACTTGCCTGTAGGGTACGTTAAAACAATATTAAAATAGTATTATCTCTATATACTTTGTAAATCTATTTACTATAATTAATATTAAGTTATAGGCGTATCCTATAACAGAGTCCTTAAAGGTAAGTAATTACGTAATAAAATCTATTGTAATATTATTAAAATCCCTAGCCTGCGCACACACTACTAGGACTCTACAACTAATACAGCACAGTTATTACAAGTAGTACACTTAGAATATGCTAACACGTATTAGAACAGTAGTATAAGAAGAACTAATTACACTTGTAATTACATAATGTAATTAGTGCTTAGCAATAATTAGTACAATAAGTAATTAGTATAATTAGTGTAATTAGTACTAATTACTTTACAGGAATTAGGATATCCTATTAAGTATGTAGTATAGTAGGAACATAACTCTTACAGTTTGTGTTTAACCTTAAGTTTTACCTAATTAATATATTTAATTATTAAGAACTCTTAACCTATACTTAGAATAGATAGTTTATTCTATACTCTCTAGTACACCTTTAATTATTACAAGCTTTGCTTAGGTAATTCCCTTATTTCACTCCTGCTACTACACTTATCTCCTAAGAACTAACCTTAAAGTATTTACAGTCTTTAACTAAAGCATAACGGTTGCTTAGTGTAGTAGTTAAACACCTAGCTTAGCCTTTTTTAAATTTTTAAAAGGTTATTAGTTTAAATCTAGCAGTAATTACTTCTGTATTTAATGTAGGAAACTATAATACTTAGTTATAGTTAGCAGACTTAAAGGAGGAGCTTACTAAGCATAGCTTTATACACTAGAAACGTAGGACCTCTCTAGTTTACTAGCTATAACTTGCTAGGAAGCATTAGGTTACACTACTTGTTTAAGCTTCTAGAGGTTTTTCCTATAGAGGATTTACTCTAGAAGGTACAAGATTATCTATATTTACTTTAAAGTTTTATAGAGGGAAGAATATCTAGCTTATAAGAGCCTAGTATAGCATAACAAACATAATAGTCGCTTCTTAGAGAGAAGAAGGGCTATTAACAGTAGATTTTCTAACAGAAGGGAAAATCTATTATTACTAAGGTAGTATACACTACCTATTTATATATTTCAGCTGCTTATATCTCTAGAGGTACTAAACACGTCTATAATACCCTAAGAGAGGTTTCTAGCAGTAGCTAGTCTAGACGTTAATTACAACAAATAAAAACAAACAAACAAACAAACAAACTAAAGTATAACTTTAACATTTTAAACACCCCTATAGATAAGTACCTTAACAGGAGCCTGTGCTACGTCCAGCTCTTTAGGAGGAGAACCTGCTCCCTTATACTAAGTAATTAATAATACTATATTAAGCACCCTTAATGTATCTAAACTAGAAACCTACTCTAGCAAGAGAAACAAGCTTAACAACTAGCTTATCTAGTAGGACTTATTCTTCTTGTTTTAAGGAGCTAGAGTAGCTAAGAACTAACAGGTAGTTCTTGTTGCTAGTTATATAAGAGGACAAGCTTTTAAATAGATTAAACTATTCCTTTAATAGTTTAACGTAGAGGATACCTAAGATAAAGTTTATAAATAGATATCTAACATTAACGCATTTTAAGAAAAGATTAAACTAATCTTTAGAGTATCTAATAAACTAAGAATTGCATGTTATAATATCTAACGTTTTTATTAAGATAGATCTAATACTAACTACGCTGCTAATTTCTAATACATAGCTGCTAACATAGACTAGGACAATACTGCCTTAATAACTATATTTAGATAAGAACTTAAGCCTAAGGTTTAGGAGGAGCTTATGCGCACTAGCGCCTTACTTAACACCTTAGACTAACTTATTAATAAGGTAATTAACATTAATGTTAGACTTTACAAACTCTATTAGGAACTTTAAGACAACCTATAAGCCTAAGTAGGCTAATAGCCTTAATATACACTAGCCTGCAGTCTATAGCACAACAGCCTTAACACAAGGAACTAAGGAAATAACTGCTACTATCCTAATATAGAACGTTGTATCTATAGTAACACGCAAAGCAGATATTATAGACTAGAAGCTATAGATCTTTTAAACATTAACTAAAAACTAGAGTAGAACAACACCTATAGCTAGGGAAACAATAATAATATAGAAAAGTTAGGACGTACTTGCTACACATGTAGCAAACTAGACTATATTGCTAGGAACTGTTAATAACATACTAACAGAGTAGTCTAATAGCTAAATATACTTAGCTGTAAGACCTAAGACAAGGCAACAGAAGGTACTAACATTAATAACAAATAGAATGTTATTACTAATATAGTAGGCTAACTTATAGAAGACCTAGAGTTAAGCACTAAGGAAGACTCTAAATTAGAGTATATTAAGGTAGATAAAATCTACGCTTATTACAATAGGGCCTAAATACTATACTAAGAGACCTTGTATGCACAGCTACGTCCTATATACAAGATAACAGACAAAGAACTATAATAAATAGCTAAAGCCTTTAAAGAATATAAGAAGAGATCTTCTATGCGTGTTGTAATTAACATGTTATTATATCTATACTAGATAGAACAAGAAGTACAACTCTATAATAAACAAATAAGAAAAGAGTTAAAACAATAACTTTAAAAGACAGGAAGTTAATAACAAGGAAAATATAGATGCGCGCGAAAGCAATCTACTAAGGAAGTTAGAATCTAACTTTAGGCAAACGCCTATTGCTAACACAAACTCTTAAAGACTGTATAGCCTAGATATATAGAATCCTAAGCACGCTACACTTACATAGACTGCATGCGCCTTTAATTAGTATTAGATACACTATAGTAATAAGTTAGGAAGAGGATAGTTTCCTACACAACGTTTAAGTTACTACCTATATTAGTACTTATGTAAGGACTATCTCTATAAAGTACACCTATAGGACAAGCGCTTAAAGTTACACTTCCTAGGAATAGATAACCCTACAGACATTATTATAATATAGTTAGTAATTAATAACGCTTGTAAGAATGTTAACTAGCAAGTATGCTTAAACCCTAACTATAGAACCTATTTCTAGATTAAAGAAGAAAATAGATTTAGACTTAAGACATATAAGGCTTTTTAAGAAGCTTACGCACGCATTAGCTTAACTATATAGGAGCTAGTCTATATAAGGACTTCAGCTCGAACCTACTAAGCCACACTGCCTAAAAGGGTACAGTAATCTAATAGATAGATAGACTAAGGCTTGAATAGTATATACCTGTAACAGTCTAGCATTAATAAGATTACCTATTTAGATAAATAGAAGATAGATAAAGGTACTCTTAGACTCTAGAGCATAGTTAAACTATATATTACTGTAAACTGTAAAGATAGCTAGACTAGAGCCTACTTATAAAGAATATACTTATAAGTTTATAGTTACTAATAGAGAACCTATGCCTTAGGGATCCTAGATTACATATAACGTAGTTGTAGAGAATCTTACTATACAAAGACACTAAGAAAGGATTACCCTAGATGTTTTTTAGATAGCTACTTCTAACATTATATTAAGACTCCCTTAGTTACAGGAATATAATCCTAATATAGATTAGTAAAATTAACAGATTTCCTAAAGTAATATAGATGTAGTATAACTATATTAAAGCCTACGCAGCTTACAACGTAGCTAGTAGATAAGAAAGAGATTAGTAATATCTTTTTAAACAAGACGCGCCTAAAATAAGCAGTTAACTCTATAAATACTAAATACCTTATACATTATAAAGCAAGAGTAAAGGAGACAGATAGTGCACCTTCTAATATCCCTAACATCTATTAATAGTACACACAAATCTTTTAGGAGGAGTTAATAATAAAAGTGTTACCTAAGCATAAGCCCTAGGATTATAAGATTTAGTTACAGGAAGGAAAGGAACTACCTTTTAGGCTAATATATTAATTATTAGCAAAGGAACTTAAAGTATTACGCGTATATATTTAAGAGAATCTTAAGAAGGGATTTATCTAAGAATTAGAATTACTAGCAGGACTTCTAATACTCTTTGCACTAAAGAAAGATAGTATTTTAAGAACATATATAGATTTCTGCAAGCTTAACAACATTAAAATTAAGAATTAATACCTATTACTAAATATCCTAGAATTATAGAATTAGTTAGACAGAGCTTAGTACTTTACTATATTAGACCTAAGAAGAGTATATAACCTTATATAGATAAAGAAAGGTAAAGGATAGAAGACAGCGTTTAGAACATGCTATAGCTATTATAAGTACTTAGTTATGCCTTTTAGGCTTACTAACGCGCTAGCTAGGTATTAGGCTCTAGTTATTAACGTGTTAAGAGCACACCTAGATAAGACAGTAGTAGTATACCTTAACAACATCTTAGTATACTTAAAAACCCTAGAAGAGTATATTTAACATAGAACTAAAGTGCTTAAATACTAAAAATAGGCAGGCCTATAACTTAAACCTTAGGAATATAAATAGTATAAAGATAAAGTAGAATTCCTTAGCTATATTATAGGAAGATATAGAGTTAAGATAAGTAAATTAAAGATTAAGGTTATAAAGGATTAGCTAATATCTAAGATAGTTAAGAACATTTAAGAGTTCTTAGAGTTTATTAACTTTAACTATTACTTTATTAAAGATTACTTACTTAAAGGCCTTGCTGCTAACAAAGCTTACGCAGAAGGATACACTATTTAAGTAGGAAAAGAAATAAGAAGATTCCTTCTAAGTGCTTAAGACTGCATGTGTAGAACTACTAACAATAGTTAAATTTAGAAATAATAAGCTACTTAGAATTAAGACTAATGCCTTAGATTTAGCATTAGGAGTATATATTACGCAAGAAAGAGATAGCAAGTAGCACCTAATAGCCTACTATTCCTAGAAGTTTATAGGACTAGAAAAATACTATAATATATATAACAAGGAGCGTATAGTAATTATATTAGCACTACAGCATTAGAGGATATATACAGAAAGTTACTTAGAACTTATTATCTATATAAATTATAAAAACCTTATATACTTTATAACTACTAAGATGCTTAACTAAAGATAAGTATAATAGATATAATTGTTAGGCTAGTATATGTTTAGAATACTATATACCCTAGGCAAAGACGATAGTAGAGCTAATGCACTTAGTTAAAAACCTAACCTTACTAGAAGTAAGATAATTAATAAAAGCGCTATACTTAGAGTTAATAAAGATAGATCTCTAGGACTATTACAGCAGCTTAATAATATAATATAAGTTTAATAAGAATAGTATATACTATTCTAAGTACTAGAGGAACTTTAAGAAACTATAATAAGCAATAACTAAAATAACCTGCTTTATAGACACCCTAGAATTATAAGGATAATAGAACTTACTAAAAGATAGTATAAGTTTAGTAATATAAAAGACAAGGTTACTAAGTTTATTAAGAATTATATAAAGTGTTAAAAGAAAAATTTTAGCACCTATAGCAAGTATAGAGAAATGCAAGCTATAGAACTACTAACAGCTCTATAAATAAATATTATAATAGATCTTATTACGCAGCTACCTACCTCTTAAGACCCTATTTTAGGATACGCCTACAACTTGATATTAATTATTGTCGCAGCAGATATGCCTATAAATATAGCACTATTCTTAGAGTAAGAGTGCGCGTACCTTTTGCTCTATTTTAGTACGATAATTATAGTAGATACATTTACAAAGTATATAGAGATAATACTATTGTAATATAGTTACACTGTAGAGTAGCTTATATAATTGTTTCTAGACTAAGTTATCTACTATTGTGCTAGTGCACAGAGTGACTGCCTCAGCAGTTACTTAGGATGCTAAGGCTAGTAAGTGGCGCTAGTATATAAAGAGATAACAGGAAGTTTAGACAAAGCCTCCTAGACTATTATATACTACTATAAAGAAATTAAGTTTATATCTTATCTACGTAACCTGTATGTGTAGTTTCTTGTATAGCAATGTAGCTCCCCTGTCCTCTATATACTAACAGGTTAAGCAGAACTTACTAGAACACTATTATAGCATACTAGAGTTAATTATAAATAATAGAGACAAGCTCTTTACGTTAAACTATTAGACTATATTGTTAATAGAAACTAGTACTAAGAAGAAGCTTTTAACAGCATACTATCTATAGATAGATAGACAACCTAGAAGAACAAATTAGATAATAGAAACTTACCTAAGGATATACAGTAGCTAGCAGCAAGATAACTAGGTTTTACTATTACCTATAGCACAAATTGCATACAACAACAAGTTATTAGAAGTAATAGGCACAACGCCTTACTTTGCAAACTACAGACAACATCTAAATCTCTTTACTAGAAGTTTCCTAGTACAATCTAATTAAATTTAGCAATATCCTTAGTAGCAAAATTAAAGGAAGTATAATAGACATTGCTTAAAAACATTAATAGAGCTTAATAACAAGTAATCTCTTATGTTTATTAGAAATAAAAAATAGCACCTTAGCTAAAAAAAGGGGATAAAGTCTATCTCCTTATAAAGAACTTACGTATATAGCAACTAAAAAAGAAATTAGATTATGTTAAGGTTAGCCTATTTTTTATTTTAGAATAGATAAGCCTAGTAAACTATAGACTAGATCTTCTAAAAGATATAAAGATATATCTAGTATTCTATATATTGCTACTAGAACTAGCTAACCTAAGAACGCTAATTTAAAAGCACTTCTATTAATAAGTAGATAGTAATAATAAATATAAAGTTAAAAAATTATAAAATATTAAAGGAATAGTAACAAATAAAAGTACCTAGTTAAGTAGTTATAATACCTAGATTTAGAAAACATAAAGGAACTACATACAAATCTTATGCACTGCTAATAGATGTTACGCTAGTATTAGCAGTATTAAGATCTAGAGGTAGAGGATTCGTTACCTAGTCTAACGCAAGCAAACTAGGCATTAATCTATTCTTAAGCACAGTAATATTCTGAATTAATTCCTTGTATTACTTTAATTGCTTAATATTCTTAATAAATTAAGTACTTATATTAAACTATTATTGTTACAACGCTTTAAGAACTTCTTCTACTTCTATATATAACCTAACTTTGCGCACACTGCCTAAAGAGCAGCTATTACTACTTCTTTAGCCTTAGCAGCTTTATCTTCTATTTGTTCTAGCTATAATATCCTATTTTTAATTTTAGTAAAGTCTAGAATAGGAAGATCTACTAGCTTATATCTCTTTATACTATTATATATGCAATTGCTACACTTTTTATATAAGAACAACATTCTATAAGGCATACTTTTCTTTACATAATACTTGCAAGTAACTATAGTAAGATATCTAGTATTGTTTATTTAAGATCCTGTTGTATAACAGGCTAGGGTACTCTAAGATACTATTAATTAATTTATAAGGACATAAATTATAGAGGAGGAGGATAGTGTTACAATCCTAAGGAAATGACTACAAGGTAGACCTTAATTACTAATAATATAACTAGGATATGCACAACGCTTAGCTAGTTATATAATGTCCTATAATGTCTTACACAGAAGCCTAAGCTAAGACTATAGGACAGGATTACGTAATATCCTATAAATCCTATAAAAGTCCTACAGTTCTTATAAGGTCCCCTATAGGACTTTGTAGGAAACTATAAGATAATATAAGATAACTTAAGTATATAGTATAGTAGGAATATAACTCTTATAGTTTGTGTTTAATCCTAAGTTTTACCTAATTAATACATTTAATTATTTAGAACTCTTAACCTATACTTAGAATAGATAGTCTATTCTATACTCTCTAGTACACCTTTAATTATTATAAGCTTTACTTAGGTAATTACTCTGTTTTATTCCTATTACTACACTTATCTCCTAAGAACTAACCTAGAAGTATTTATAGTCTTAAACTAAAGCACAACTTTAACAGTACGTTTTAATTTGCTAGTAGGTTAAAGTAAGTTACAAGTAGGTTAAAGCAATTTGCTAGTAGGTTTTAACTTGCTTGTAGGTTAAAGTTATTTACTATTAGGTTTTAACTTGCTAGTAGGTTAAAGCAATTTGCTAGTAGGTTTTTATTTATTTTGTTAGTAGGTTTCTAATAGACAGGAAACCTCTATATCTATAAGTAGTTTACACTACTGCGTACTTAAGCATCTTAGCTAATTTTGCCTCTAGAGGTACTAAACACGTCTATAATACCCTAAGGGAGGTTTCTAGTAAATAGCTAGTCTAGACATTAATTACAGTAAATAAACATCTAGGGGGTTATAGTGTTGCCTGTGCCGTCCTAGTGTATCTCTAGTTCCTTCTTAGTGTTGTTGCAGATAGGATACTGTGTTAGGCGCTAGCATGTGGCTTAGTCCCCTACCTCTGACTAGGCTGGCAATAAGTACTGTTCTGGCCACGTGTTCACTATCAAAGTAAGTATTGATACCTTTTTGGCATGCATGGCATGGTAGGCAGAGCCATGTCCTGACATTATGCTCACTTTGATGGCTGAAGCGCGTAGGTTCAATTCATGCTAGCAGACTTAGGGCACCTACAGATAGATTGACCCCGCACGGGTCTAGTCTCAGCCAAGCCAGCTTATCCAGGCGTGTCCTGGAAGCTGAGGCACAGCTACAGGTGACGCTGAGTCAACGTAAGCCAGCGTGTGCCGTTGCTGCTAGAAGGTCTAGTACTTAAGAGGAGATCTATCTGACAGTTAGATCCTATGACCCTAGATGCCCCGTGTCGGGCCTGGGACAGGCCCTTATTAAGAAGGGAGATAATGTTAGGCGCTAGCATGTGGCTTAGTCCCCCACCTCTAACTAGGCTGGCAATAAGTACTGTTCTGGCCACGTGTTCACTATCAAAGTGAGCATTGATACCTTTTGGCATGCATGGCATGGTGGGCAGAGCCATGTCCTGATATACTGTTTAATATTAATATTTGCAATCTATTAAGTGCGCATTTCTCTAGCTATTATAGAGATAGCTAGTTATTAATCCTATGTAATAGACTAACTGTCTTTTCTAAGAAGTAGTATAAAGTTTTTTAATTATAAGGTTACTATAGGCAGGTAGAGGTACTTAGGATAGATAGACTGCCTTTAGAGGCAAAAAGATATATATTAATAGATAAGAGGTAGACAAATCCTTAAGGCGTAAGCCCTAGGGGTTTAGATAGAATATATACTTAGTTATCTTAGATATGCCCTAGCCTTAGTCTAGGAGTAACGTTAGGTGCAGCTAAGGTAGTGTCTTAAGAAGGAGAAGATAGAATTCCCTATAATAGATTAACAAGAAAAAGATTTACTTTAGATAAAAATTATAAAGAAAAATAATAAACAAGCTATAATAATCTAGGTTAATATTACTAATAGTAAAAGAAATAATACACCTAGTTGCTTATGCGTATTGGAGACAGTTTGCCTATATAGAAGGGGGTAGTATAAAGAACAAGCCTTAGTATTTAGGACCTAGACTAAATACTAAAGTAATTACTAACTACCCTCTAACCTATAGCTGCTACTTTATTAACTCTTCTTAACTACCTAAGAGATACTAGGGCAAGAGTATTTAAAAGAACTATTAGATTTATTCTACAATAGATAGTTTTTAAGTATCTTTTGCATAAGACCTATAGAAATAAGAGAGATCTTCTTTGTTACCTGTCTCTGTGCTCCTACATACCTTGTAGTAGATACACACGCTACTAAATTCTTAAATTATCCTATATTATTATATCTAGCGTGTTAATAGTATAGTGTATTATAAAGAGAGTATTATATCTTATTTTATAGTCTAGTGTGTATGCTATATTCTAGCTTCCTTTAAAGGTCTAATATTATATTATAGAGTAAAGTTTTAGTACAGACTTAGCATAGTAATCTACTTATTAATTAGGTATATTACTCCTTAACACTATATTAGTTATATAAAATAGTAAAAGGTAGAGTAAAAAATAAAATAATTTATTTATAGGTAAAACGTAAGTAATAGAAAACAATAATTAAAGGTAATAGATAGTAAAAAGTAATAGGTAGGTAGTAGACGTAGCTAGTAGTAGAAATTTTAAATTCTAGTATTCCTATTAATAGACCTAATTATAATTAGGTTAGCCTATTTTGCCTTAAAAGGTAATCCCTAGGGTACTAAAGTTTTTGTATGTAAGGAGCTAGCTGCTAAGGGCTGTATACAAGTAAGAACTAGATAAATTTAATGCCTATCTATAGGTGCAGAGCTTCGCATATAAATACTACCTAGCAGGAGTATATTAGAGGCTGTCTAAGGGGTCTGCAGGCCTCTAGTAGCCCTTGTAGCAGTAAGGCAGGCTCTAGTCTAGAGGTCTTAGAGGACCTGTGCAGAGGGTTGTAAAATCTTAGAGTTCTGCTAAGGGTCTACATAGTTAGAGCGTAATTAGCTAGAGCGCCTAAGGCCTTCTGTGCGCTAAGGCACTAGTCTAAGGCCTAGCCTGTTACAGTACCCCCTACTATTCCTATTGTTTATAAACAACATCTAGAACAAAACAACAGACTAACTTACTTACTCGCACATCCTCTGCGCGCCTACCTAACACTGCTTTTGCCTCCTCGCTGCTTGTGCGCACTCCCTCCTGCCTACTCTTGTTTTGCTTTGCCCTTGCTTTGTCTTACTATAGCTAGCCCTAGCAAGCGCAAAGCTAGTTCTACTGCTAGTTCTGTAAGTTGTCCTGCTTATTGTTTCTGTCGCAGCATACTTTTTGTATAGAGCAGAAGCTTTGCAAAGCTACTTATAGCTCTGCAATAAGTGTTTCTTCCTTCTAGGAAGCGTTCGCAGCGCGTAACACCTTTACCTAAGTGTACACTAACTACTTGTTCTCTGCAGCCTAGTAAGAAAGCTTTACTCTACTCCTCCTTCGCGCCTAGCTATATAATTACTAACTCTAATTGTAAGCTATTTAGCAACATTAACTTTAACGCCCTTGCTGCCTCTATTAATAGTCCTAATAATATAGAGGAAGATGTTATTAAGCGCGTAGACCCTTGCAGTTACGCTTAGTGCACTCTTAATTATTAGTTCTGTGATATTAATAAGGATAAGTTAACGTATTCTAAGTGTAAGCGTAAGAAGTACTGCTACTATAAGGTAAGTTTTATAACTTCCTTATTCTTTAAGTGTGTCCCCTTTATCTAGTTAGTTACTAATCTTTAGGTTCTATAGGCTCCTCGCAAGACTTTTAAGTCTGCTGCTACTGTTTGCCGCATCTATAAGCTCTAGCCTAACCCTAAGCTCTGCGCCCTATTCCTCCCTACCCTAGTCTCTGCTAAGGACAAGCGCGCTCTCTAGCACTGCTAAAACTTAGTAACAATACAAGATCTTCTGTCCTAGCCTAGAGATAAGCTAGGGTACTATGCTAATCTTTTAGACTATAAGGCTAAGGTTAAGGAAGAGCTTAAGAATCCTAATAACGTTGTTAGTATAACTTGCAAAGGCTTAGATCTCTAGAGGAAGGTGCTTAAGGAGCTGCGCTCTACCCGCAAGGTTATAGACAAAATTCTCTACTAGAACAAGCTTGTTGTAAGTCTCCTCTTAAAATTATTATTCTTAGTCTAGCTGTAGCTAATATTTATAGCTTAACTCTCTTTATAATGTGTTTGTTGCGCAGTCTATAACGCAAGACGTGCTTGCTTAGGCTTATAACGCATCTAAGGATAACATTAGGGCTGATACTGTTATTGCTTGTACTATAATTAGCAATTAGGAGTAGGAGGTTATAGCGTTTGTAAGGGCGACCTATATTAAGGCTTCTTCTAATAATAATAAAGATGTACCTCCTGTAAACTAATTGTTTTCTGTCTCTAGCGTTTAGGTGCTATAGTATACCCCTATAATAGGCTTCTCTATTAGTTACTATTTAGCAGTGACTGGTATTTTGTAGTGTGATAAATAGAACTTCTTTCTTTTAGAACGTTCCCCTCCTAACTGTGTAGTCTCCTTCTTCTTTTCTTTGTGTCCTTAAGGGTTCTGCTCCCTATACAGCAGCTATTTTATATAGTAGCTGCTTACTATTCCTTTGACTAGAAGTGTGGTTTCCCTTTTACTAAGAGTGTCTGTTAGAAGGTTCTAGAGGGAATCCTAAGGGCAGGTTTCCCTAAGCGTTACGGCTTCCAGCCGTTTCTGTAATCTATTTATCTAGGGCAGACAACTCTTTATAGTTAGACTTTAGTTCCTAGGTTTTCTAAGCATAGCCTTGCTATGCTACTAAGTATTAACAATCCTTGCTATTTGTCCCTAGTAGGCGTTCTCTGCAGATAGCTTTAACTTCCTATTCTTTAGCAGAAGAACTGTCTTCGCTTGTTACTACTAAGGGACCTGGTTGCAGGTTATTGTTTGTCTGTCCTTCTAAGGGGTTGTCTGCACAGAGACAGAGCCTATCTACATAGAACACTAGATAGATTCTTCCCTTAACATTAAGTTTTGTAAAGTTATTAGAACTTCTCTAATAATCTTTATAAATGCAATTTCCTAATTAGGCTTAGTGGCTAGGCTTATGTAATTATTATTATATAATTGTATAAGACTAGAGGATTAAGATGCTGTGCTTACTAAGCACGTATCTAGTGCCGATCTAGAGATATCTAACTTTCTATTTTCTCTAAGAAAGTAAGATCTCTATAAAACTTAGATAACGTCACTCTTTTCTATAATTAGAGTAGATTACGCGTCTAGCTACGTAATCTACTGTACACGTAAGCTGTATACGTAGTCTTTACTATAAGATTACGTGTCTCTAAGAGATAGATTACTAATTAGTAATCTAAGAGATATCTAGAATGTTCTGCTTAATAATGTAAGAGAGAGAAGCAGAGTATAAGTATCTCTGCTGTCCTCTCTTAAAGTTCTGTACCTAGCATTTAATATAATAACTTGTCTATATTATTATATTATCTTATCTTTACTCTATTAGGCTATACGCTTCCTTATTTAGAAATTACCTAGTCTAGTTAGTCTAGGTCTTCTAGATTAGGGAAGAAAGTAGCTTTGTCCTCCCCTACTTTCTTTACAAGTTTTACGTTGTGCAGAGAGATTACTTCTATTATAGTAAACTTCCTGTTTTTCTAATCTAACTTCTAGCTAGCTTGGTTGTTAGAGAAGTAGTTTCCTAGTTTTAGCTAGACTTTGTTACCTACGCAGAGTTAGGGTGCTTCTTTCTAGTGCTTGTTAGCTTAGAGTTCCTAGGCCTATTATGCTTCTACTATTTTAGACTGTACAAATCCTATAGTTTTAGTAAACTTCTGCACTATTATAGCTACCGCCTTTGCTAGTTCCCTAGCGTTCTAATAGAGGCTTTCAGCAGCTAGGTCTAGGTCCTCCTAGACAGCGTCTACATCGTATCCGTGCTAGATAAAAAAGGGACTAACACCTGTAGAACTTGCTACTTGTCCTTTAATAGCGATTTGTGCTGCTAGTATCTAACGTGCCTAGTTGTTCTAGGTCTAGTCTATATAGGCTTGGAGGTAGGCTTCTACAACTAAGTTTATGTGTTTAGTGCTGCCGTCTGTTTGTAGATAAAAAGCAGTAGATAACTATTAGGTAATCTATAGCTTCTAGCACATTGTTCCCTAGAAATCGCTTAGGAACTGTAATCCTTAATTAGAGACTATAGCGTCTAGTGTCTAGTAGTACGCAACTACGCGGGAGATAAACGCATTAGAGACTGTTTCTACAGATATGTTTAGAAGGGGAATTAGGATTGCGTCTTTAGAGAGTTAGTTAGTAACAACTATTAGATTGCTATTCCCTATGCTGTCTAGTAGGTCAGTAATGAAATCTATAGAGATTTCTTTCTATATACAACTTAGTAACAGAAGTAGTTTTAATAGGCCTTGTTTTAATTCTCTCTATAGTTTAGTCCTTCTATAAATGTTGTAGTTAGAGACGTAACGTTAGAGTGCTAAGGACATGCCTGGCTAGAAATATAATTATAATAGGATAGCGTACATGTTCCCTTGCCCTAGGTGTCCTATTATAGGTAAGTAGTAGATATTGTTTATAATCTGTCCTTTTAATAATTCTAAGTTAGGTACCTACTTCCTTCCTCTGTAACGCAGCTAACCTTTCTTGTCTAGTAAGCATTCTGTTAGGGAGACTTTTAGGTTAATCTGTAGGGGAAACTTTTAAGCACCTGCCTGTATAGCTTCTATTGCTATTTAGTAAGTTTTGTCTACTTAGGCAGTCTAAGTCTACAGTGTCTTAAACGCGTCTATGTTATTATAGGGGCTTTTATTGTAGGTGTGTGTAGGGGCCTGTTTGTTAGCAGTTGCTTAGTCTTGCTCCTTAGCAGGAGTTACTGTTGTTTTACTATTCTGTTCCTATGCTGTTAATACTAGCCTCTGTTGTCTCTGTAAACAAGTAGTAATTAGATGGCTGTGCATTGTTAGTTTGGCTAGTTAGAGAGTATTAGCGCTTTAGAGGCAGGCAGAGAAGGACACTATAGCTCCTGCCTCCCCTTCCTCTAAAGGCAGCTATGTTACTATAGCAAATAGGCAGAGTAGTTAAAAGTGTTACGTTCTTTTCTAGTCATTGTCTGTTCTATTAGGCATGTCCTCCTCTCTCTAGGATAGGGCGTCCGCTTAGTAGTTAGTTTTCCCTAGCTAGTACATAAAGGTTAGGTTGAACTAACTAAGGAGGCTTAACTATTAGACATAGCGTTCTATAAGAAGTCTAGTTTTATAGAAGTACTCTAGATTCTTATAGTTAGTAACTACTGTAAACTCCTTAACTTGTTTTAACTTAGTGTTCTATTCCTGTAAGCACTTAATAACTGCTAATATTTCTTTATTGTAAATTGTGTAGTTTACTTCTACTTTAGAATTCTTAGTAGAGAAGTAGGCTACTGTTTAAAGGGTGCTGTCTTTGCTAAATTAAGATAGCACTCCTCTAGTGGCCTATCTAGACGCGTTACACTCTAGGACTGTCTTTAGATCTAGGTTAAAGTTAGTTAGGGTAGGTTCTGTAATAAAAGCTTCTTTTATTAATTTAAAGGCTTTGTGTTAGGCAGGTCCCTATTTAAAGTTAGAGTTCTTCCTAGTTAACTTTGTTAAGGGTTCTGCTATTAACAAGAATCTGTTAATAAACTATTAGTAGAAGTTAGCAAAGCTGAGGAAACTTCAGACGCCTTTTACTGTCCTAGGGGCTTCCTATGCTTTAATTACCGCAACCTTCTTAGGGTCTATCCTAATGCCTTTCCTAGCTTTAATAATAAACCTAAGGTATTTAGTAGACTTAACAGAGAACTTACTCTTCCCTACGTCTAGATGTAGGCTAGCCTTGCCTAGTTTCTATACAATCTCAATTACCTTCTATTTGTGTTCCCTCTAACTCCTGCTTAAGTAGACTAGAACGTTGTTAACGTAAGCAGAGCACTATTTATTAAGGTATTCCTAGAGCGTCTAATTAATGTACTATTAGAACGTGCTAGGGGCGTTTGCTAACCTAAATAGCGTTACTAACTATTTATAGAGGCTAAATCAGGTCTAGAAGGCAGTTTTCTACTTATCTCTGTCTGCTATATAGATTTTGTGAAAGGCTTAGACCACGTCTACTTTAGTAAACTACTTTACTTTTAAGATTTAAGACAGCGTCTTGTGTATTAACAGGAGGGGATATTAGTCCTTCTTTGTAATAGCATTTAGTGCTTAGTAGTCTACGCAGAACCTAAGTCCTCTACCTAGCTTCTTTACAAAGAGGACTAGGGCTAATACGCTTAACTTACTAACCTGTATAAATCCTTTGTCTAGGTAACTAGTTAGTTGCTGTCTAAGCACTAAGAGTTCCTCTCTAGACATGTTGTAAAGTAGGCCCTAGGGGATAGTAGCTAGTTTCCTATCCTCTTCTATTAACTCTATAGAGTGGTTAATATCTAGACCTTAGTAGGGAGCAAGCTTGTTAGCTTCTATTTTTAGGAAAGTTTAATATTTGCTTTTAGATAGTCTAGTAGGACTGTTTGTAGGTCTACTAACTCTTTTTTTTTTAAGAGCCTTCTAAATGTCTGCTATTAAAGCAGAGAAGATTATAGTGCTTAGGTCTCTGTAAGACTGTTTTTGTAGGGCCTAGAATAGGGCTAGGCTAGCCTATTATGCAACCTAGCTAGGTTTAATTCCTTCTTGGCTTCTTACTTATGTTTTAGATAAGTGTATAAACATTAACTTTTTTGCTAGTGCTAATGTCACGTTGTGTTAGTCTATCTAGGGCCATCCTAGTATAAGGTTGTATTCTTCTTTGTTCTCTAGGATATAGGCCTACATAGTTTCTTCATGCCTGTCTATATCTAGGTTAAACTTAGTTACTTCTGTAATCTATAACGTCTTTCTAGCAACGCTAGTTATCTTTCTCTTATAAGATTAGGTGCGTAATAGCTTATGTTTCTTTACAAATCTAGAGGAGATAATTCTGTAGGTTAGGCAACTAGTATTAATTAGTGTATATGCTACAGCTGTTTCGTCTACTAGTGTGTAGAGGGATATTAGTTTGCTATCTAGCTATCGCTAGTGGAATTCCCTAAAGGATTTGTTTTTCTTTACTTTCTTGTTTCTTAACCCCTGTCTGCGTCTATAGATAGGAGTAGCTAGTTTTCTAAGTCTAATATCTCTAATCTAGAGATTTCCTTAGGAGTGTTAGTCGTTACTGTAGCTTTTGCCTAGATGCTGTTAGGTCTCCTTGCTAGCCTAAGTTTGCATTAGTTTACGTAGTAGCTATCCTTCCTGTAACGTATATAAAGGTTATTAGACCTACGTTTCTCTATTACTTCTAAGGGTTGCTATTCTGCTCTTCTACAGTTATCTAGTTCTATGTAACCTGCGTAGGCTTTAGTAGCTTCCTAATCTATTTTATTACTATTATTAGGTTTCTTATTACTTCTATTAAAGTTCCTACTAAAGTAACTTTGTGCTTATTACATATTAACGTCTACCTTAGAGACTCTTGCTATAAGAGTCTAGAGGTCCTATTCTTCTAGGATATCTACTAATATTATTTTCTCTTAGAGATCTAGGCAAAGTGCTAATAGATATCTTATTTTAAGGTTTTGTGTGTTTTTCTCTTCTAATACGTTATACGCTAGCTAAATAAACTCTGCGTTAAAAGTTTCTAGAGAATAGTTGTATTTCCTTATTATAATAGTCTAGAGCTTCTAACGCAATTATTCTTTAAATAAAGAGTCCTTATACTATTTGTCTAGGAATTTCTAGAAGTTGTCTGTTGTCTTATTTAGGTTCTATTCTTTCTACAAAAGACCTACGTGTGCAGCTTGTCCCTCTAGACAGTTAAATATATAGGCTACTCTAATGCTAGAGTAGTCTTCTAGTAATGCAAGTTTGTTAATTATCTGTAATTTAAACGTCTAGTATGCTTGTCTATTTCTATTAAACTTCCCTACGTCTAGGAGTTTAGTTAATTAGGGGGACAGTAGTGTCTATTATTAGGTGCTGCTGTAGTAGATAGAGTGTTAATGTTTAAGTTCTGTTAAGTTATAAGCTGCTGTAACTAGGCCTCTACTAAGCCAGCAATGTGTTCCTTAAGCAAGTCGTCTTAGGACTTTGCTAGGGCGCTTGCTAGGACTAGTAGTTCAGCGCTTAGTAGTGCTAATGCGTTTTCTAGTAGTTGTGCCTATAGCAGGTGGGTTACTAAGTTTGTTAGGGCTCTGTTTAGAGCATCCTCCTGCTAATCCTCTAGGAGGGTCGTGATAGCTTAGTGTTGTACCCTACTACAGATATCTGTTCTTAAGTTGCTTCTGTTGCACAACTTAATTCTGTAATTTAATAGGCGCCTTGCAGCGTTATTAATAGTTTTATCTATCCTAAGTAGTGCCTTTTAGTACGTGTTAGTAGAAGAAAAAGAGAAATTAAATTTAATTGTAAGGAGCTAGCTGCTAAGGGCTGTATGCAAGTAAGAACTAGATAAATTTAATGCCTATCTACAGGTGCGGAGCTTCGCATATAAATACTACCTAGCAGGAGTATATTAGAGGCTGTCTAAGGGGTCCGCAGGCCTCTAGTAGCCCTTGTGGCAGTAAGGCAGGCTCTAGTCCAGAGGTCTCAGAGGACCTGTGCGGAGGGTTGTGAAATCTCAGAGTTCCGCCAAGGGTCCACATGGTCAGAGCGTAATTGGCTGGAGCGCCCAAGGCCTTCCGTGCGCTGAGGCACTAGTCTGGGGCCTAGCCCGTCACATTGTATCGTTAGGGAGTTCCTTTGTAGATTGCTTTACTCGCTTCATTTGCTTTACAATAACACTTACTAGCTAGTTGTTAGGAATAGTATTGTAACACACAAATTTCATAGTGCTTTCGCACTAGCCAATACTAGACTCTATGTATGCCAAGGATGCCTTTCTGGGCAGAGCCATCCTGGCAGAATGACCCCAGACCCAACCCGACCTGGAGATACTGAAGCAATACATTCTGAACCTCAACAAATATCCCCCAACCTCCTATGAAATGTCCTGCCGGATGTAACGAGCACAGAGGTATGCTATAGAGCCTAAAGAATACAGGTGAGGCAGAGGACGAAAACGGGGAGTTTAGCAAACCACTTGTCCGTTGGTTAAAGTTGGGACGGCAAAATCTCGGGCTGGCCATCCTAGATCTGATCCCAGTTGAATGGGTGCCGGCTGCGGGGAAGTGAGCCGACATCTTGATGCCCCGTGAGAGAACTTGCAGCTCAGCTTGTGATATCATCACAGGAAGGATTATTAACTGATTGGCCATGTTACAGCTGGATCACAATGATAAAAACTTAGTGTCGTTGGATCTGTTCAAGTAGAAGCCAGGCCTCGAAACAATTCTTTTTGCACACTTCTATCCATTATAACCATCTCGCCCGCCATCAGTTCCCTAAAAATTAGCAACATGAACATCTTCAATTGTTAGAAAGAAAGTGATCGAAAGCACGCCGAGCTAGCCGTTGGTCCAACCCTTGCTGCAGTGAGTGTACACGCCTACACTAAGCAATTATTAGCAGGGTTGTCAACAATCAAATGGATTTAATAATATTGTTTTGATTTTGTTTAATTACTTCAAAACAATCAAACAAATAGCTACTGCTCCTAATAATCAAACAAAATCAATACTCCAGCTTCTAATTATTGAATCTGTTTGAATTTGTTTGAAAAATTGTCACGTGTGAGGTTGTTAGGATACCTAGGATAGCAGCTAACAATTGATTTCCTAGGGTTGTTACCCCCCTCCTTTATTAACACTATAGCAATTGTATAGTTACTAGTAGAGCAAAAGATAGCTGTAGTTACTAGGAATTAAACCTGCAAGCTTAAAAAAGGCCCTAGATTTAGTCCTAACTAACAGACGCCTATAAGCGTGTGTAAATTTAGTTGCAGACGTCTGCTAGCCTAAACTAAACCCCTTCTCTTCCTCCTCTTTTAGATAGAAGATCTACAAGACTATTAATATATATACAATATGCTAAATAGGGTAATATTGTAGTGTTATAGTGTTGTAGCAGAGTAAGATTCTAGTAATAGCTTACGCCTAGCATATAAGCATAAGTATTAATTATTATATATAACTATTAAAAATCACTAGCTACAACTATATAGTAAATTAACAAATTAAGCTTAGTAATAACTAAAGTAATGCTGCTAAATTGTTTCTACTTGTTAGATTTACTCTATCTCTATTATAGCAAATTGTATAGCGTTTTCGCATTAATCCTTAGCAGAGGCAGTAATGTTAACAGGCTAGCTGCGTTCTTTTTGCGCGCACAACGCGTTAATAGCTACACCTCCCTATCTATCTTACTATATCTATAGCTTATTTACTATCTATTATACCTCTAAAACGTACACTTAAGTCTGCTAACGCAGCTAAATTAGCTGCTAAATACCTAAAACGTATGCTAAAGCCCTTGTTAAAGAAGCGTAAAGGAGACAGCAGCTAGTCTATCTATTACACTACACTAGAGCCTCTATCTACAGAGCCCCTAAATACACCTTTGACCTAGTTAAATAAGCCTATACTTGTAGATGCCTTACCCTAACGTACATCCCTATGCTAAGACCTATAGTTAGCTACTCTAGAGGCCTTATAAATTACTAACAATAATACCTAGGAGTTACAATTAATGCTTAATAAGCCTAAGGTAGCAATTATATAACTGCTAGCTAGCTCTAACGCAGCAACAGAGGCTATAATTAATAACAATAATAATAGTAATAGGTAGATTAGCAACTATAATAGCGTTAACTTTAGTTAATTGCAAGGCATAGCAAAGCCACTAGCAGGTCCAAAAGGTAACACTAGTTAGATCTATAAACACAGCTAGCAGGTGTAGAAAGAGTACTTATTTAACCTAGAGTTGCTCTATTTTGTGTGTAAATACTGCTACACATATAAGCTATCTAGAGTAGTACACTAGACTACTAGATTAACAAGCGCTACTATACAACACCTTACTCTTAATAAACCTAGTTATTAACTAAGTAAGATAGGTCTAATTGCTCTAAAGCCTTAATAGTAACCTAGTTAACAATTGCTACAATTTGCTAGTTAGCGCAGCCTTTAGGTCTCTATATCTACCTACAACAAACTAGGTAACTTTAACGTACACAGATTTTAGCAGGCTACTATGTTATAGCTAGTTAAGAACAATTAACCTCTCTAAGAGTTTAAGACGCTAGCGTTTTATAGCATAATATAGTTTACTAACCTAGAGGCAGAGACAGCGTTATAGAGATCCTATAATAGCATCTTACAATTTGTAATAAAGCTATACAGCTATATGCAACTATAGGTTACACACGCGTTAGCAGAGGCAGAGAGTTAGATATACATAAGCTTTAATAGATAGACGTCTAAAGGCAGTAAACGTAGCTTCTTTGCTGTAGTTGCTTACTACACTAACAAGGACGCTAAGATAGTTAACCTACCTATCGCACTGCTACAGGTTGTTAGCGCCTACACTAGCAAGGCTATAGCTAACGCTGTAGCAGCTATCTTATAGTACTTTAACATTAGTTGTAGTAAGCTTAGGTACTTTATACTTAACAACGCAGCTAACAACAATACTACTATTAACAAGCTTGCTGTAATGTACAACTTTAACAGCATAAATTGCTGTCTCTACTGCGCCTACTATATACTTAACCTTATTAGCTAAACAATTATATTTAGTTGCAACGCTAACACGTACAACAACAAGCCTAAGAATATAAAGGAAGAAGAGTACTACATAAGAGAGTAGCAGAAGGATAGACTATTAGGCGTCTTTTTTAGTGTTATTAACTATATTAACACGCTAAGCTAGTACGTGTTATTTGTAAGCTGTTAACGCTAGGCTTTAAAGGAGATATCTACTAGCTCTGCTACAACTACTATCTGCAAGCCTGTTAAGCCTGTTATTACACGCTAGAATAGCTTCTATAGCTTACTTAAGCGTAGTGTTAAGCTTTAATAAGCTATTACGTTATACACTAATTATTACATAATAGAGACTAAAGCTGCTAACTCTACTACGCAGACTTGCAACAATAAGCTCCTAATAGTACTATCCTAGATAAGGTTAACTAGGCTTACTGCTGCTAACTAGGTAGTAATTAACAATTACATTGCTATCCTACAACCTCTTAAGTTTGCTACTAATTGTCTATAAGGTTATAGTAAGAGTAGACGTTACAGCGCGCTATATAAGGTTATCCCTATGTTAGAGTCTATAATTAATAAGTTAGATAGCTGCCTTAAGCTATACTAAAGCGTTAATTATATGCTATCTAAGGCGCCTAAAGACTACCTGCTAATTAACCTACAAGCCGCAAGGCAGAAAGCAACTTAATACTTTAATAAACTGCTAGAGTTACCTGTCTACTATACTGCTACAATACTCTATCTGCGCTACAAGACCTACTACTAGCAACTCTAGCGTAGCAAACCTAACCTTCTCTACACTGCGCATATAGGCTTCCTATAGCTCTAGGCACTGTACAAGCTAACAGACGCAACTACAACCTTACTAATCTCCCTACTAAAGCATATAATAAGTAGCTTTAACAACGCAATTAATTCTATACTTAACGCTAGCAATAACAATTGCAACGTAACAGAGAAGGATAAATATAAGGAGTAGCTAGAAGAGCCTACGTAGACAGCTTAATAACACAAGGAGGGCGTAACAGCTATATAATACTAGTTATTGTTAAAAGTAAAGTACCCTAACCTTGCGCAGCTTGCGATTAACATACTTATAATCCCTACCTCTAAGAGCAACTGTAAGAGAGTCTTTAGTGCTGCTAGCAAAATCTTAGATCTACAGAGGCGAAAAATAAGCCTACAGTTACTATCTGCGCTTATTTGTACATAATAGTAGATACATGCTAGCTTTAAACTACCTAGCGCAACAGCAGCAGCAAAGTACTGCAAAGAGACGCTTGTGAAGGAGTTTAAGATTAAGGATTAAGAGGAGCAACCTTAGTAATTACTATACTAGTCGCCTTGTAGAGCCTTACAATTCTTAATAATCAAACAATTAAACAAATAAAATGGCTCCTATAGTCTATTAAAACCAATTAAACAAAGTACAACACCAGGAAATTGTTAAACAAATCAAAACCAGGCTTCAAATATTGTTTGTTTTGTTTGTTGACAAGCCTGATTATTAGTGGTTCTAACGGCCATTTCGCTGAAATTGCTTTCCAGCTGCTGCCCAACAACAGGAGGCTGTGGTGGCGTGTCAATCACCTTATTCAGCTCAACTTATGTCTCGTCGTCCCCCTCTTATCCTCAACGACTATAGGCTACGATGGGTCCATGATGAACGGCCTCCAGACCCTTTCCCAATGGCAAAACTTCTTCGGTAACCCCGAGGGCGCACTCCTTGGCCTCATGAATGCTGTTTATCCCCTCGGCAAGGTCGTTGGCATGATTGTAGTCACGTATGTTTCTGATCGCTGGGGTCGTAAGCTGTCGCTTTTGGTAGGCCTCGTCGCTTGCATTGGCTTTGCCTTTATGCAAGGCTTCTCGCAGAACCTCGCCTCATTTGTGACTGCCCGAGCCCTACTGGGCTTTGCCACATCCTTCATCAGTCAGCCTAGTCCTATTCTTGTATCAGAAGCGGCCTATCCAACGCATCGCGGCAAGATCACGGCCATGTACAACACGCTCTACTACTTTGGTGCGATAATTGCTGCCTGGTGCACATTTGGCACATTTAAGATGCCAAACACCTGGAGCTGGCGTATCCCCTCGTTGCTACAGGGTGCTATACCGGCCTTCCAGCTGGCCGGTCTTTACTTTACACCAGAGTCTCCAAGGTGAGGAATCCCCGTTGCTTGATGAATCTCCAAGCATCTCCCCCTCTCCTCTTACTTACGCAAACCTTCCAGATGGCTCATATCTAAGGGCCGCACTGATAATGCTCGAAAGATCCTATCCACATACCATGCCGACGGTGACCTCCACAGCCCCCTGGTCGACTTTGAGATCTACAAAGTTCAACAGGCTATCACCGCTGAAGCACAAGAAATGTCATCCTCGTCCTGGCTGGATCTCGTGGCCAGCGCAGCTAACCGCAAGCAGGCCCTCATCGCCATCATTGTTGGCTGGTTCTCTCAGTGGTGCGGCGTCGCCGTGACTTCATACTATCTCACGCTCGTTCTTAATACAATTGGCATCACCAGTGCGAAGGACCAGACGCTTATTAACGGTATTCTTCAAATCTTCAACTGGGTCATCGCGACGTTCCTGGGCGCCCTCATGGTCAACCGCCTAGGCCGCCGTCCACTCTTCCTCATCTCTACTGCAGGTATGCTCGGAAGTTACATCGCCTGGACTGGCCTTACGTCCTTCTTCGCACGCACGCAGAATGAGGGTGCAGGCCGTGCAGTAGTCGCCTTTATTTTCGTCTTTTACTTCTTTTACGACATCGCCTGGACACCCTTGTTGCAGGCATACCCAGTTGAGATCTACCCATTTACCCTTCGCGGGCGTGGTCTCTCGCTCACCTATATCACCGCTTCAACGGGCCTCATCGTAGGTAACCAGATAAATCCCATTGCGCTGAAGGCCATCAGATGGAAGTACTACAGCGTTTTCTGTTGCATTCTGGCTGCACTATTCGGTGTCATTTTCATCTTGTTCCCGGAGACCAAGGGTCGCACCCTGGAGGAGATTTGTGAAGTATTTGAAGGTTCCCTGCGTGAGGCCAACGACAAAATCGCGCCCGATTCAGAGGATGCGGAGGGAAGCGACATTCGTCAGGATGAGAATACTGAAAACGTTACCAAGATTAAGCGTCGTTGAATGTCAAAACAGCAATGTTACACAGCCGCTCTTTTACTATAAGGTCCTGCGATCAACGCTTGTGCCTGCCACTATCAGCGCACCTCCCATTTCTTATTCGAGGTTGCAGCGCTGTCCTCGCGTCTCAAATTGTCCGCATCCAAAACCACTGTTAGAATAAAAATATAAAAGCAGACATAGTCGCATTTTTTAAATACTATTATAAAGCTAGACTTATAAAAGTTATAGATGTCTATATTTAGGATAATATACTTAGCTTTAGTATTCTTAACTAGGCAAAACTAGTCTCTAATTACTATAGGATTTTTATATAGGGCTCTCTTGTAGTTATAATTGTATTTAAAATTAATTTTAAGCTCTAGCTAACGTTTAACAAAGTTAATAGCTTAGTTATTAATAATAGGAGTCTAGTAGCGCATACCAAGCAGAGAATTAGCTATATCCTCTACATTAGCAAGCTAGAGTAAGTATTCTTGTTTATCTAGCTTTAATACGTGCTGGATAATTACCTCCTCTTTACTATTAGTTAGCTTAATTATATTAGGCTTGCTATTGCGTTAAGAGAGCTTATAAGTCTTACACTTTAGATAAAGTCTATAAGTAATTATTTAATTAGATCTTAGGGACGAGTATAGTAATAGGGTCTTTAAAATAGTAATTGTCTAGTTTAAGACTATAGCAACTAGGGTTGCATAGAAGAGTATAGAGTAAACTATCTATTTTGCAAGCAGGGTTAAGATTCTAATAACAAAGTTAATTAACAAAGTAAAATATAAACTATAAGGGTTATAATCCTATATACTATATACTATAGAAAATTCTAGAGATTACTTATTAAAGCATAAGCTTGTAATACTAAGCTATAAATTCTATAAAGCTTATTATAAGCTGCGTAAGCTAAGTATATATATTAATTTTTCTTACTTACTAAGGCGTAACTTTATAGATCTACTTGTAAGCTAGTTGCGTAATCTATTCTATTTATTATTTATTACTAGCCTGCAATAGGCTGTTTCTAGCTGATATAGAAATAATTAGCTGTAAAGATCTAAGATTGTAACAATACCTTGTAGTAGATAAATACGCTTTTAAAGCCTCTTATTATCCTGTCTTGTTACAGTAGAGTAATAGTCTCTATCTAGAACTAGTTTAGGAATTTGCTAGCAACCTCTATTTTATCTTTAGGCTATCTTTAGCATTATAGATATAATAGTAAGTTTAATATTTAGTATAATAGTTTAGAGTTCCTACTACGTGCGATTTATCTATAGAAAGGCTCCTTATATTTTAGAGTTTAGGCATTACATTATCTATAAAATAAAAAATAATATATCTATCTGTTACTCTAGTTACCGATTTATATTAAAATAGTGTTGAGTTAAAAATAATTTAATATTTTAGTGATTTGTTGTAGAGATGTAATGTTGCAATTTATTTATTTCTACTTTGTCTGTAATTGTTGCCTGTAACAATATCCTCTGTATTTTAATTAAGAGATGTAACGATAGCTCTTAGCGCCTTAATCTATTGTAAGTTTTAAACATACTAGATTTTTAATATTACTTATTACTAATAGCCTAACTGTAGTAAAGTTAAGAGTTTTATTAAGTTTTATATTTTACTTTTCTTACTAAAATCTTAGAATAAAGTAATTTAAGAATATTTTCTGCAAAAAATATAGCCCTATTTGTTTCTTATAGATTTAGAATTACCTTCTTTTTCTAAATCGCTTAAGTAGAAAGAGCTAGACTATTAAGAAAAGTACATTAGTAGAAAACTAGTGTATTATACTAGTAGGCGTTATAAGTACATATAAAGTAGATTACATTCTTTAGTAAAACTTAGCTGCTATACTTTTGTTATTAAAAGTAAATGTTTTTAGATAAATTAAGAATTTTAGAGTACTAGTTGCTAGCTACTTTATATATTTAGTTTAAAACAAAAAAATGTTCTGCTAGAGTTGTTACCGGCCGATGCTTAGAGGCTTATAACCTCATCTAATCTGTGCTCAACGAATTATTGCACCTCCTGTTAATGCTATCAAGGATTATTGATGCATCTATGGGTATCGCTGGAGGGTGTGCTCCAAGGTGCTGGTAATGGTACGGAACTTGCGTGCCGGGTAAAGTGGATAGCGCTTGATGCCACTGCGGGGAAGGGTCTTGGTAGGGACCCACCCTGCTCCGAGTCAGCCCCGGTCCGATGGCACTCTTATTCTCAACGGAATGGCACATGCCCAGGACCCCAAGCTACTGAGTCCTACTCATTGTTGATAGGGCGATGCTGAGGCGAGGAACACAGTATTCTGTCATAATCGAATCTGCGTAACCCATCATGGCGAAAGACATACACCTTGAGGCCATCATCCAGTCTTTGACAGTAGAAGAAAAGGTATACTGCGATCAATATGCCAGTATAAGTGCCTGCTGACATAAGCCTTTATATCTCGCTACTGGCCGGCGCTGCCTTATTCGAGACGACGGCAATTCCAGAGAAAGGTGTCCCAGTTATCAAGGTCATTGCCCTCCTCCAACATCTCACCGGCTAGCAAAGCTCACAGCTCACTCAGTTCACTGATGGCCCCAATGGAACCCGAGGTGCTGCCATGGATGGCAACACGACCGCTGCTTGCTTTCCTGCCGCTTGCAGCATCGCAGCTAGCTTCGACACCGAAATCGCGCGGCGGATCGGGTATGCCCTGGGTGAAGAAGCCATCAGTAAAGGTGCGCGCTGCCTGCTGGCTCCTACTGTTTGCATTCACCGCCATCCGCTTGGAGGCCGTAACTTTGAGAGCTATAGCGAGGATCCTTTCCTCTCGGGGAAAATGGCAGCCAAGATGATCGCGGGCGTCCAGTTTCACGGTATCGCCGCGACGATCAAGCACTTTGTCGCCAACGAGCAAGAAACGGCTCGGTTCACGGTCAATGAGACCATCAGTGAGCGGGCATTGCGGGAGATATATCTCCGCCCTTTCGAGATCGCCATCAAGGAAGCGAAGCCCTGGGCGGTCATGACCGCCTATAACCACGTCAACGGTGTGCACTGCGACGCGAGCAAATGGCTCTTGCAGGAAATTCTCCGTGGCGACTGGAGATGGCAAGGACTTGTGATGAGCGACTGGGGAGGAACCAACACGGTTGCCAAAGGCCTGAAAGCTGGCCTGGATCTCGAAATGCCTGGGCCACCGCGGGTACGAAAAACTGCTGACGTCGTCGCAGCTCTAGAGAGTGGCGAACTGGCAGTGGAAGATCTTGACGAGCGTGTGCGGACGTTTCTCGGCTTTCTCCAGCAGGTAGATGCCTTCTCTGGGACACCGACGCCGAGCCTGAAAGCGGTCGACCGTCCAGAGCATCGAGCTCTTATCCGCGAGGCTGGCGCACAAGGCATTGTTCTGCTCAAGAACGAAGATTCTCTGCTCCCGCTGACACCTACGAAGGTTGAAGGCAAAACGATTGCATTGATTGGCCTTGCGAAGGACGCCCTGGCACACGGCGGCGGCAGTGCAGCCGTCAATGCTCATTACAAGATCACCCCTTGGCAAGGCCTTCAGGCGTCACTGGGTAGCCATGCCCAGTTCCTGTATGCTAAGGGCACTCCACGCGAAAGGCTTCTTGCGCCGCTCTCCAAGGATGGCCACAATGGTGAGGTGGTCGGTCTTGATGGCCAGCCAGGCTTCAGCCGTGTCTTCTATGAAAAGGACGGCATCACCAGGATCTCGGTCCTCCATGGATATTCGACATCCTCATACTCGGCGCTCGGGTCGCAAGAGTCCACCTGGAAGGTTTTGGAGATTGTCGGTGACTTCACGCCCAAGGAGGCCGGTGATCACTATTTTGCATTCTCTGGTGTTGGGCCGACTGAGATTACGATTGACGACAAGCCCATTGCAAGCCAGCCTGGGAACTGCTCGGATCCTATGGGGACTTTCTTTGGTGCCGCAAACGAGGAAGAAATTCGGGTCCATCTGACGATAGACAGGCCTCACCGGCTCAAGATCAGGAGCTCGCCACCCGTCAACGTCGGTCTGGAGGTTCTCGAGGGCCGCACTGCCGTCCGCATGGGCTTCTCTTTGCAGTCGGATCACGATGCCGATCTCTTGGGCGAGGCCGCAGCAGTCGCTTCGAAGGCTGACTTGGCCATCGTCTTCACCGGTCATGACTCTCAATGGGAGACGGAAGGGCGCGACCAAGATTCGTTCCATCTTCCTCGGAACGGAAGCCAGGATGCACTCGTCTCTGTAGTCGCGGCCGTCAACAAGAGAACAGTTGTGGTCAATTCGACCGGTGTTGCCGTGGGGATGCCTTGGTTAGACCAGGTCTCTTCCGTCCTTCAGGCATGGTTCCCGGGTCAAGAGTGCGGCAATGCCATTGCAGATGTATTGACGGGTGCCATCAACCCTGAGGGTCGTCTGCCAGTGAGTTTCCCTAAGCGAATCGAGGATACGCCAGCCCACGGCAACTTTCCAGGCACTGAGATCGCCGGCAGAATGGAGGTCGAGTATGCGGAAGATGTCTTCGTTGGTTATCGTCACTATGACCGGGTCGGGCCCGACAAGCTCAATTTTGCATTTGGCCATGGCCTTTCATACACCACGTTTGGTTATAGTCCTATCCAGGTTGACCGGCTAGATGATGAGGCGCATATTGTGCGGTTGTCCGTGCAAAATACTGGTGATATTGAAGGAGCTACAGTCATCCAACTGTACGTTGGAAAGGCAGCAGCTGCTGGGACAGGTCAAGTTGTCAAGAATCTTGTCGGTTTTTTTGAAAGTGCGGCTGAGACCAGGTCAGTGTGAAGAGGTGCAGATCGAGGTCAGACGGAGGGATTTCGCCTCTTTCGACCAGGCCACACGCAACTGGGTTGTCGACGGTGGCTTGTACCACTTTGCCTTATGTCAGTCAGCCAGCCATAGCCTTCAGACTGTTTCTGTCGATATCGAGGCTACTTCTTGGGGACTACGGGAAGCGTGAGCATTGGCTTAGAGCACCAACTAGAGTGTTCACGCCAGCTATGTGAGATTTCTTCAAAATCCACCTCTACCTATGGGCAAACGACCTGCAAGCACCAATTGTCTCGGTTCATCATTTAAGGACAAACAAACAGAATTCCTAAATGACTCTATAGTTAGACTATAGTTTATCCGTTTTTAGGATTGAAAAAAATTGCTTCAATAGATGAGACATGCTTAACAACTCTAGTAACCTGTTTTACAGGCAAGTGACGCGTACAAGTAAGTAAACCGCCCTATTGAGTTTGCCCACCTCTATTGACTAACAATTGAACAATGTTTTAATTATATATTTTAATATTAAAAGATTAGATGAAGTATTATCCAAGGCATTTTTATATCTGGGTAGAGTTTAGTTTGTACCCATTTTCTTTACCTTTATCAACTGCATTAGAGCCTAGTAGCTACGGCATATGCTAAAGTTATATTTTAAGCAAAGCTTAAATGTATATTTCTATCCATATCTGAGAAATAGATGGATATATTAATACAACATAGCATAGTGTAGAAGTATAACTACAAAGGATATTGTATATTGTTAAAATTAGGGACTATGCCTCAGCTATTAGAGTAAACCAGGTATTTCGCACAATGACTTTACCCTAGCACAATCTCCTTCCACTCGGCTCTAGCAAATGCTTCTTTGAATACCTTCCCCAACCCAACCCTCTTCCACGAATCTACTTCGAACTGGATCAGCAACACGTAATAGAGATCCCACTCGCTCTCCTCTCGCTCCTTAGGTATATAATACGTCCAAGTAGAGCACTCCTCGTCGGAGAAGCGCATTGCGTCGCTAATAGCAATAAATTCGTGCCGCAGCCTCGAGCGCCGCTGTTGGCGGCTGAACCACGAGCTGTCGAGCACGATCGAGCCGCACCAGTCACCACTGTCGTCTGCAAGGCTGTAGCGTTGGAGCTCTGGTTGAGTTGATAATAGTTTTTGGTGCGGTCCAGCGAGGGCAGGCTCAGCGGGGGTGACCAGGTTCAGACGCATGTAGAGGGTGTGAAATTGCAAGATCGGCTTGAGAGGATGCTCTATGGTTCCCATTTTTGCTTCATAGGTTTTCCGGACGACTCTGTACGGGAACTCGCGGAGGATTCGTTTGAATGGAATGGCTCTCGCTTTTCTTACGAGCGAGGCCGAGGCCGAGTCGCCATTGCTTGTATATCTGCGGCCAAAGAGATCCTTCGTATCGTTTTCGCCGCCGTTGTCGTCTTCGCTGCCGTTTTCATGTAGGGTATTCCGTTTAGGGTGAACATGCCGGAACCAGTTATCGCGCCGCTGCTGGTTTGTGCGCACAGGAGATTGCGTTTTTAAGTCCGAGTCTGCCTCTTCACGATTTGGATAGCCGGGTTCTTGATATTGGGCAACGTACCGATCATTTTCATACGGCTCCGCTCCTTCTGTATCCCAGGAAGCATCATAACCCCTCCAACGATCTTCAGTAGACCAGCTTGTATTGCACAGTTTCTCGTTCCACAGCGGCCTCAAGTCCCCATATCCATCCCGAACGTACCAAATGATCCACGTATGTTTCATGAGCCAGGCGTTCGTATCTCGGAACACGCCATCCAGGGTCGCAGCATCATACAGCATCGGACTCCCCTCCCATCCACACCAGGCCCAGCTTGGAAAGTCATGTTCAGACTCTGACAGCTTGGCCGCATCTTCTTTCGAGAACAGTCGCCGGGTAACCGCTTTCTCAGGCTGCCAAAGTAGTGCTAGGTCAAAGTGCGATGTTGGTAGGCCAAATACGAAAGGCCCCCTCATTTTGCTTTCCAGCATCTTGTATATACCACTGAAGGCCGCTAGAATATCCGCTTTTCGAGTGAGTGAGCGCCGGGTGTACAACTCCACGGCTTTAGTGTATACCCAGAGTGGTTTCCTGTCGGCTTGCCGTAGAATCTGTAGTGGTGCGTTGACGAGATCCAGAGACCAGCCTGCGCCTTCCCGGTCTGCGACAATGTCTTCGGACATTCCTGTGGAGCGGCACTGGAAATAGACGCGACCATCCACGAAGATCAAGGTTCGAGGGGAGAGCAAACGTTCTTGAAATGTCCAGGCTCTCGAATTCCAGGTCGTTCTACGGATTGCTGACTCGGGAGGTTTGGTGAGCATAAGGCGAAAGCCTGGTTGAATTTCCGCCGTATGCTGCGCTGAATTGTGCTTTTCCGGATGCATGGCTCTGAGTCCCTCCGTTGAGTCCTTGCCGTCTGCAGCACAGATGGTGAGCGTCGCATGCCCGTAGATCAAGTTCATGTCAAATGCGTTCAGTTTCCAGCTCCGTGCGCTGTCCTGCACAATACACAAGGAGTCGACCCACAGATAACGCAGCCCCAGCATCGGCACTAGCGTAATAGCATCTTGAATCGCTTGCGGGAGTTTGTACATAACGGCCTCCAAGCCCCCATGCCTCCTATGCCTCATCACATTCTCCAACAATGTCCTGTAGTTTTCTTTGCTTCCCCATACGTAACTCAGTGCCACATACTGCGCATACCCTGGATAGGCGTACGGTAAATCTGTCAGCCGCAGGGTATACACATCAATGACGCCGAAATACGAGCTCTCCAGCATCTTCAAGAACCGGTCTGATGGCTTCAAATCCGTCCGACAGAGATCTCCATGTTTATCTCGACACAAATCAAGCCAGCTCTTCATCAAAGCCCGATTCTTCCCCGTGCTGTCAATCGGTCTGCCTAAAAATAGAGCATCATTAGGATACACACATGGCGCATCAGAAGAGGGTCGCGTGTAACGATCTGACGGCACAAAAACCACATATGCCTCACCCAGCGCCTCTTCACTCCATCTCAAATGCAATCGTCGCGTCCTTGAATTCATCCCATCATCCCTGGCGCGCGCCCTTCCATCGATCTCCCACGTTGCAATCAGCACCGGGTCTGGCGGACCATCGCTCTCATTCCCTGTGGTGTCCTTAAAAGCTTCCAGCACATCCTGTGGCAACCCCTTCTTCACCAGCGCGCAAAAACTGCATTTTAGCGCGCTCCAACTTAGGTCGCTCAAGGTACCAAGACGAAATGTCGTTGAAGCTGAGTAGGCTTCAGTTAGGACGACCGGGCGCGACTTGCGCAAATAGTAATTGCGCACTTCGTTCATAGCTTGGTTCGGCGCAGTATCGATGATGAAGCGTGAG
The DNA here is from genome assembly GCA_026119515.1 of Ascochyta koolunga. Classification (NCBI taxonomy): domain Eukaryota; kingdom Fungi; phylum Ascomycota; class Dothideomycetes; order Pleosporales; family Didymellaceae; genus Ascochyta; species Ascochyta koolunga. Next base: position 276,244 of record JANLCG010000021.1, read on the forward strand.
ACGGAAAGGTCAAGACGGCTACAGGACGTACAGAGGAGCCCGCACAGCTCATTGTTGTCCGTGCTGTCAATGTTGCTGTTGCAGTCATTGTCGCCTATGTCTGAGGGTGGATCGTCGTCATTGTGCGGAACGCTGTTTAAGCGAAGGTGAAGATCCTGTTCATTGGCGCCGCTGGTGCTATCATCGAGGTCATCGTGCGGCATGTTACACATCGTTGATCTATCTATTTCTCATGCAATTAACAGATCTGAGAAGGAATTGGTTATGAAAATGTCTCGCAAGGGCAATCGAGTCAAGAGGAGTGTGTCCGCTGCCTCTAAAAATTCTCAGCCACATGCGTGGAACGCAACTCTTGTACGGATTAAGAGCCATGCATTGCATAGGAGCTAAGCCTAACATGAGAAGTTTAGTATACGGTCTGGTTATTATTCTATGAAATATACTTCCTATTTTAGAAGGTGGAGGGGAGAGGCTGGGTCAAATAAAAATTTACAGGCAGCCAAGCAGGCTAGTATGACGTGAGACTTGGCGGATATGGGTGGACATAGATCTCGTGATTCTCTTCCTCGTTCTTGACTCTGTTTATGAGAAGAGTCTCGGATTTGGTCCCACCAGCTTTGATGTTGTGCTCTTGAACTTTGGTGGTAGTTGGAGGTGTGCTAGATAGATGTTCGGGTTTTCGGGCCAGGTTTCAATGAGTTCAATCAGCACAGATTACCATTGTAGCTGAACTTGGAATGCTGCAGATAAGATACACAATCCAACGTAAGCACTAGACACTATTGTGGCGCGCTATCTAAGATTGTGCTAGAGGGCTAATAAAGCGCTACTAGGAGGTATCCCCGGGCCTTGGTTACCTGGTAAGAGCACTTATTACTAATTCAGGATTAAGTACTTAAGAAAGCCTTTATTCTCTTTAGATTTTAAAGCCCTTATTTAATTTTCTTATTATTTTTTACTTAGCTACTATTTCTTGCTAATATAAGGGAGTAATATAGCTTATTATCTACATGTAATAGTACTTTTGTTAGATATAAGAACCTAAAACAACTAAGAAAGAAGTAGATAAAGGGGTTACTTGCCAAGAGACAACGCACACCAACACTAACATTCTAAAAATCAGGACCTTCCTTAAAAAGGCCTAATATAATTAGGATAACCTACTCTATAACATCCTATAATAAACTAGAGCTACTTTAGCCTATACTAAGCGCTTTTACGCTAGCAAGATAGCTAGTATAGCCTCTAGCATGCCCCTACTAGATAGAAGAGGGCTAGCTAGAGAAAAGGGAAATTAGTTACCCCTATAACAAATAACTTGCTCTAATACTAGATAGCTATATTGTGTAGCTATCTCTCTAACCTATAGTAGATTAGCTATAACTACTATCCTCTAAGAAGCTATTTCCTTACACATCCTAGATATTAAAAAGCTAATAACTACTACTACTAAATCTTTAAGGTAGTAGTATCTGCCCTAGATATATCTATCTAACAATACAAAACCCTAGAGAAAAAGGCAATTACACTTCCTCTCTAGGAATTACTAGCAACTGCTCTCTAGAGTGCTCTAGAGGGCAAGAGAATCTAGGTAAGTAGTATAATAACACCTACATAAACGCTTCTAAAGCTAACTAAGGCAGAAATTGCCTAGACTCTAAAAATCTAGAGTAGGGATGTACTCTCTACTAAGACTACGTATAGGCTACTACCTAACTTAAAATAGAGGAAAGAGAACAAGAAACCTAGTAAAGAGAATAAGAGAATTCTCCTCTTAATACTAGCTATAGGCTAAATTTAAGAAGTATCTTCTTTTATAGTAAGAGAAGTAATCTATAAAGCTATAAATCTCCTACTTATAGCAATCCTATAGGCTATACCTACCTAGACTAGGTAGGCAATTACGCCTTTAACTAACAAAATCTAGACCTAGCTTCTTAGCTAGGAGACTAAGGGGTAATAATTTAAGTAGTAGAAGGTATAGACATAATTATCCTATATATATAGATAAACTACCTACTCTAAGAAGTCCTAAGCGTAATCTACTAACTAGATAGTATATTAAAACTAGTAACTATATAGATAGTAAGCAAAGAGTCCTTTTCCTAGACTAGGGCCTAACTAACTAGCTGCTAGATCTCTAGATATAGGCTAAATAAACAAGAGGTAGTAACCTAGATTATATCCTTCCTAATAATAGTTAGTTATTTCTATATCTTTAGAGTAAGTAACTCCTCTAAGGAAATATAAAAGAACCTATCTATATAACTATATAACCTAGGCTACTAGGGATACTACTAGGCGTATAAATACTACAGAGATACTAGATACAATTACTATAGAGAGAGAGTTTGTAACGACCTGCAATAGAATTGTTTAGTGTTGTAGTGTTCTAGAGCTATCCTTAGTTGGTATTAGTCTCGCCCTTAGCAAAGCTGCGCAAAACCCGCGCTGCTTACTATCTTTAGGAAAGACAAGTATTATTCTTATTATTAATATACCTATAGCCATCCCTCTACTATCTATCCCTAGTGTGAAGCAAGTACTATTGCCTATAACTAGAACCTTATATAATAATACTTTGTTAATCTAATAGTCTAGGGATAGCTCTAACTACTTAAACAAACAGTCAGGGGGCACCTACAAGAGAGATCTAACTACCCTTATCTTAAACCTAGCAGGAGGATAACTCTAGTAGGATTTCTTTAATTAACAAAGAGATCCTAACCCCTATAATAAGCGCACCTCTAACGCTTTAAGAGCGCATTTAAGCTGCTAAACGCTAACGTAATAAGCTTTAGGCCTTACAGCGCCTACGCTTACTTAAAGCTAAGATTGCATAACTAGAGGGCATAGGGAACTACACTACTCTAAGTATAGTAGAGACTGTTAAAGAGACCTTAAGGGCTAGTACGCACAAGCAGGACGCATCTATAACGCTTACACCTTAACCTACAAAGCGCGCACTTAAACCTAAAGACCTAGCTAAATACAGGGAAAGAATCTTAAAGAATATTATAAGTTCTTCTGCTCCTGCAAGATAGCCTTCTAACTGTTACTATAAGAGTTTAGCAACCCTAAAGATAGGATACTCTAGGCAATGTAGTACCTATTAGGGGACCTAAGGGAGCTTTAGTACACGCACTTTAAGCGCACGTTTAGAGCATAAGAAGAGACACCTAGCTAGAGGTACTTTAAATAGTACTTACTAGACTTACTCTCTAATCCTATAAACTATACCTTAGAATTAGCTACAGCTTACGCTTATGCTATGTAGCAGAAGGACTAAACAGTCTATGCTTTTGCAACCTACTTAGAGGTCTTAGAGGATTAACTTACCCCCTATACTAAAGAATAGAGGGTCTAACACTTATTCTCTAAGCTTTAGCTAGAATTACAAAGGGTAATTACTAATTACTATTAGGTACTAGCTACACGTAAAGACCTAGTAGCGTTAGGCTCTACACTTAAGCGTAACCTGCGCTATTTATTACTAACTTACATACCTAGCACACACTACAAGGGTACCTAGAGGCATAAGAGGCAAAAGCAAGGAGATAATGCCTCTACTAACAAAGGCCTATATAACAAGAGTAGCGTTACCTACTTTAAGTGCAACAAGACTAGCTACTATGCTAACAAATGTTAAAGCAGCAACTCTAACTCTAACTCTAACCCTAACTAGATCCTAGTTTAAATTAACTAGACAGGAAAAGGCTAAGCCTTACTAGCTACCTAGGGACAGTAAGGCGCATCCTAGTATATATTTTACTAGGCATAAAGCGCACGTGTAACGCATCTAGGGAGGCAATGCTAGAACAATAATTACAGGTTATTCTTAATCCTTAGGCAGATGTAAGCTTAATTAGCTAAAGGATTGCTATAGAAATAGACCTGCTACCTATTAAGGAGGTAGAACTCCTGCGCCTAGGATAGATTAGCACGCAGCGCTAAAGCACGTACGCTATATATGCGCTATAGATACGCTTAACTAACAATATAGGTATTAAGCGTTATATATCTACTACTGTGTATAGAGTTAACAAGGAAGGAACTCCCTTACTGCTAGGGAACCCTTTCCTCTAATAAGAACATATCTATCTAGATTGTAGATTACAATCCTAGCGTTAGGGATACACTGCAGCTAGCATCTAGCTAGTTACTTCTATAGAGTTTAAAGAAGCTAACTCTAATCCCCTCCTTTTAGGAGTATTGCAAGCTACTAGCATTAATTTAGAATATAATACCTATATCTATAAAGCATATATAGCGTAGGAACTTTGCATCCTAGACGCTTTAGTAGATTACGTTAATATATTTAGCAAAGAAGCTGCTGCTACTCTACCTAGCTTTAAATCTTTAGACTATGCAATCCTACTTATAGAAGGGAAAGAATCCCTATATAGACTGCTCTATAACCTCTCTTTACGCAAGCTAAAGCTGCTACAGGAATACTTAGAACAAGCGCTAAGTAATAGGTAGATTAGGCACAGTATAAGTCCTGTAGGAGCACCTATACTTTTTGTTCCTAAGAAAGATAGGATACTCTGCCTCTGTGTAGATTATAGAGGTCTTAATACTATTACTATAAAAGATTATTGCCTGCTCCTACTAATTAGAGAGATACTAGACTGCCTATTAGGCGCATGTTATTACACAACCCTAGACCTTTACAACGCCTATTATTAGCTAAGGATTAAAGCAGGGGATAAGTAGAAAACTACCTTTAGAACCTAATACAGTTATTTTAAGTACCTAGTAATGCTATTTAGGCTAACTAATCCTCCTGCAAGCTTCTAGGCCTATATTAATAAGGCCCTAATTAAGCACTTAGACTATATCTATATAGTTTACCTAGATAACATTCTTATCTATACAGAGAGCAATAACATTACGCTTTACTAGCGCGCTATACGCTTAGTACTTTAGTCTCTACGCAAGGCAGAACTATTTATTAACTTATAGAAATGTATATTTGCATTAGACATAGTACACTTCCTTAGTTTTATTATTAATACGCATAGTGTATGCGCTAATCTAGCTTAAGTAAGTACTATTACCTAATAGCTATAGCCTACTAACGTTAAAGAGTTGTAATCCTTTCTAGAGTTTACTAACTTCTATTAGCGTTTTGTTAAAGGATACGCTAGAGAAACAGCTCCTCTTACAGAATTGTTAAAGAAAAACTAAGACTAGTAATAGAATAAAGCTGCAAACTGCTTATTTAAAGGGCTAAAGACCTGCTTCTTAAGCGCGCCTATCTTGCGCTATTTTAACGCAGCGCTCCCTATCTAAGTAGAGATAGATACGTCTATATTTGCTATATTAGGTATACTCTCCTAACTCTTTAAAGATAAGTAGTAGCACCTAGTTACCTTTACCTCTTAAAAGCTACAAGCTGCTAAGCTAAATTATAAGGTCTATAACCTAGAGCTACTTGCTATAGTATATAGCTTTAAGTAGTAGAGGTATTACCTTAAAGGTATACAGCACACTATATAGGTGCTAAGTAACTATAACAACCTACGCAGTATACGCGCTGCACAAAAGCTAAACCTGCAGCAAGCTAGATAGGCTATATACCTAGGGGCTTTTAATTTTAAGGTAGAACACTGTCTAGGCAAAACAAACCCTGCAGATAGCCCCTCTAGAAGGGCAGATTACAAACAGGAGAACCTATTACTAACCTAATTATTACCTACCTTACAGAACAAATTGTTAGTAATAGATATAGCTAGTAGAGCAAGTAGATCTATAAACAAGCTAAGCTTGTTAGGCACGTATAAGACGCACGTTGCTACAGTTTGCAGAACTAGGAAGGTCCCTACTACTAGCGCTATAGAATGCATGCTATACGTGCTACGCTTACTAGCTAGGGTACTAGTTAGTAGCAAACCTATAATAGTAGAGTCTTAATTACTTATTAAAACCTTACACTAACTATAATAAAGAGACGCCTTTGCTTAGGGTTAGATTGCAAGCTTAATAAGTAAGGACAGCACTTAAAGATGTAGTAGAGCGTAGGTATAGCGCTTAGACAAAAACAAAGTCCTAAGATATAATAGTAGAATATATGTTCTAGAGGAACTAGCTATTAGGTAAGAGATTTTGTTCTAGAACTATAACACGCGTATAGTAGGCTATTTTAGCGCACGTAGGATGCTTAAGCTAATTAGGAGAGCCTACTACTAGCTAACTCTTAGCTAAGACGTCTAGGAATATGTAAGAACTTATGCTATCTACTAAAGGAGTAAAGCTCTAAGGTATAGCAAGTATAGGACGCTATTACTATTACCTACACTAAAGGAAATCTTTAAAGAAGTTACACTAGACTTTATTACTAGCTTACCCCTAGCTAAGGATTCCTTAGGTTGCGCCTTTAATGCAATTCTTGTAATTATATGCTGCTTCTTAAAGATAGCACTCTATCTACCTGCGTTAAAGACATAGGATGCAAAGCAGTTTGTAGAAGCCTACTTTACACATGTTATACTTAAGTATAGGATATAAAAGAGTATTATATTAGATAGGGGAACTATCTTTACCTCTACATTTTAGATAGAAATCTGCTACTAACTACAGGTAAAGCGCAGGCTTAGCACAGCCTTCTATCTGCAAACTAATAGGCAAACTAAACGCTAGAACTAAACGCTTAAGTAGTATCTTTAGATGTTTATCTTAGAGTCCTAAGAGAACTAGGTAAAGCTACTACTAACTGCATAGTTTGCTTATAACAACTTAGTACACAAATCTACTAAAACAACTCCCTTCTATACTGTATATAGTAAACACCTACTACTTACTAAGCCTCCTGCAGATAGTAGGCCTAAGGGGGAGGTACTAGATATAGTTTAAAGGGTAAAGCAACTGCACAGCGCACAAGCAACGCTAGTAGAGCACCTAGAAAAAGCATAAGAGTACTAAACCTAGTACTACAATAAGAAATATAAGAACAAAGTCTTCTACCTAGGGGACCTAGTGTTACTTAGCACTAAGAATATTAACCTAGCCTACTAACTAAGCAAGAAACTCTTAAGCAAATTTATTAGCCTATTCTAAGTTTAGGAAGCAATTAGAACGCAGGCATACTGCCTACTTCTACTACCCTTATACTAGATCTATAACGTTTTCTACATATTATTATTAGAACAATAGAATCCTAGAGCTGAAGGAGAAGACAACACCTACCTACTAGAGGTAACCCTAGAAGGTAAGGAAGTATAGGAAGTAGAAAAGATTCTAGGGAAACAAACTAGAAGAGGCTAACTACAATACCTACTCTGCTAGAAGGGCTATAATAAAACTTAGGACATATAGACCCTAGTATTAGACTTTAAAGACATAGATAAGGTAATCTAAGAATATAAATTAGGTTAGAGATCTTTACAAACAAAGAGGACGTTAAGATTATCTTAAGCGCGCTGTTATTACACGCAGGGCGCAATTTAATTTATTAGCCTTAGGCCTACTATAATATAAAAGGGGAAAAGGACTTTTTATAACTGCGCACTGCCTACGCCCTAACCTTGCGCTATTAGCGCCTAATTGCTAAACAGCAAACTACTTAGCTATTAACTTGCTATCTCTACTATTATTACTACTACTACCAGCACTATTACTACCACTATTACTACTACTATTACTACTACTATTACTACTACTATTACTACTACTATTACCACTAGCACTACCACTACTATCTCTACTATTATCACCAGCACTACTATTACCAGCTACAGAATTATTATTAGTATTATTATTATTATTACTACTACTACTACCCTAAGAAGAGGTTAGTATGCGCCCTAGACGCGTTAAAGGAGCAAACTTACTATGCAAGACATATGCCCTACAAGCTGCTTAAGGGCAGACACAATGCAGCGCTGCTCTACTAGGATTAGACCTAGGAACTAGGGAGAAGTTGTTAGCACCTAGGTAGCTACACCTATAGGCGTACTAGTGTAGGCTGCGATGTAGTAGTAGCTAGACAGCTCTAAGTTAAATTAGCGCTAGCAACGCGCAAGTTAAACGCCTTAGGTAATCACGTTAGTATTAGTGCAAGGGGTAGCAGTAGTAGTAACAGCAGTATTATAACGCTAGCATAAATAAATAAGGTAATTTAAGCAGCTATTAAGCGCAGCAGGCACCTGCATAGATTAGCTAAGGCGCACCTACAGCGTACTCCTATCTACCTTACCTTAGTGCAGCTACCTTAATTTCCCTTTACATAATGTTTACAGTAGTAGTGCTTAGGCTTATTATAATTCTTCTTCTAGTTAGTAATGTTCTGTGCGCAGCGCAGGCAGGTATTAACTGCAGTAACTTAGTCTACACGCTTGTTATTATTGCTAAACGTGTAGGGAATAGCGCCTTAAAGGTAGGACTTCTTAATAAACTTAGGGTTAGGATAGTAAACTATAGTAGGAGTAAGGAGCGTGCAAGAAATGCGCGTAAAAGTATTATTATTATAGTGCTAAGGAAGAGTAAAGGGAAGAGGTTTTACTACCTACTAGGCTGCTAAGCAAAAAAATTAGGTAATAGTGCGTATAGTAATGCTTTTACCTTAAATTATAATAAATATAAGGCGTATCTATAATAATTACAACACGTAGGCACTACGCACAAAGCACGCCTACAGGAAGCCCTAACTACCTACCTATAGACACTCTTTTTCCTCCCTTTAAGGCAAGGTTTTTATTAAGGCTATATAAGGTTGCTGCTAGGGATAGTAGCTAGAGGGGGAGGTTCTGTAACAACCTGCAATAGAATTATTTAGTGTTGTAGTGTTCTAGAGCTATCCTTAGTTAGTATTAGTCTCGCCCTTAGTAAAGCTGCGCAAAACCCGCACTGCTTGCTATCTTTAGGAAAGATAAGTATTATTCTTGTTATTAATATACCTATAGCTATCCCTCTACTATCTATCCCTAGTGTGAAGCAAGTACTATTACCTATAACTAGAACCTTACAGAGTTACTATATACTAAGAGCTACTAGATAAGGAATGTATAGTAAGTGCTAAGTGTATAAATTACTATAGGCTACACCTAGCAGAGATTAAGAGCTGCCTAGCAGCACTAAGATAGGTAAATAAAAGCTTAGTAAGAATTTTAGAGGTAGAACTTAGGGCTATAAGGGCTATTACTAAGAATGCAAGTAAGTAAACCTAAATAGACCTAACTAAATCTAGTAGCACTACCTCTAGCGCCCCTATAAGATCCCTAACTATTACTTCTACCCTAGAAAGACTAGCCCCTATAGTAACTCCTACTAGGAACTCTTAGAGACAAAGAAGGGCACTAAGAGCTGTCTCTTCCTAGGCTATAAGCTAAATAACTGTAATTAGCTAACTAGAACTAGAATCTACCTCTAAGAGGAGGGATACTAGAACCTCTAATATAGAAATATATAACAGAGCTTATAGGACTATACTTAAGTAATTAATAAATTTAATCTATCTATTTTTCTATATAGAACGTGTTGCTTAAATATAAAGGAAATGTGTAGGTTACGTAATCTTGCTTAATAAGCGTTTAGCTAGTATTAGGCTGCTTAGAACCAGCGTTGCTAGGGTAGAGCAGCTTAACTAAATTAGCATGCTCTATTAGAAAATAAGCTGCGTATGTAACTCTATGCGCTTAGTTATATAATATACCCTCTAGTTAATCCTATATTAGAAACAACTAAACTAGAAGTATGCCCTTAGTAATTATAGGGCTCTAATCTTAGATTTTTATATTTCCCTAGATATCTAAGATTACTACGCACCTACAGCGTACTCTAGGTACTCTTCTCTTTTAGAGACCTCTCTAACTTTTAGGCTACTATTATAAGTAGTTTACTGCTAGTTTAGGTGCTTATTTTAACAGCTAAATCTTTAAAGCCTATAGCTAGCTACTAAGCTGCTTAGTTATAGTTAAGGTAAGCACTTTCTAGGTTAAGTATTTCTAGGTAGTAAGAGTAAGCGTAAGGACTATTATCTAGTAGCTTTACCTTTACTAACCTAGTTACTTCTTTATATAAGCGTTCTACCTACTTAATTTCTCTATTTCTCTAGTTATATCTATTAATATGCCTATAAGTATACTAAATTGTTTTCTACGCGCCTAAGCACTCTTTAGCTAATTGTTTTTAACTTCTTAATTAGTTAAGAGCTTTATTATTAGACTTTATCTAACTAATCTTATTATTAACATTTTCCTAGCTCTTTTTTAGAGGTTTTACTAACTTAGGTATAGAAATAGACTAAAACCTAGCGCTGCGCGCGCACTACTGCTGCCTCTACTGCCTAAGCTGCTGCCTAAGCTAGCTAGCTGCTAGCTACCTGCTTGCCTGCCCCTATGCCCTTGCCTGCGCCCTTGCCCTCGCCTACGCCTGTAGTTGCAGCTTTGCCTACTCCTTTAGCAGTTGCTGCTGCCTATGCTGCCACGCTGCTGCTACCGCCTGTGCCTGTGCTTGCGCCCCCTACCCCTATCTTAGGCGCTCTAGTGCCTAGTGCGCGCAGGTTAATTCTCTGTGCATACTGCGTAGACGCGCTGCTAGCAAGCAGCTTAGTTATGCTGTACGTTAACAACACTGCTACTAGCTGCTATAGTAAGCGCTGCTAGCGTTGTGCCTTTAGGCACTCCTGCTACCTACTATATATATTTTCTTTAAAAAGAGTAGTTAAGTAGTAGACTAATAGCTTGTAGCCCCTCTGCCCTTAAGCTACTTAGGCTTAAACTAGTAGAGAAGCTTACTTCCTCTAGTAGAGTAACAACTTTAGTAAGTAACTTAGTTTTTAGTTAACAATAGTAGCTAATAAGTGTTTAGTAGGCTACTAACCTACGTACTGCTATCTAGGTAGTAAAGGGCCTGCTTATAGATAGGTATAAATTTTAAGTACCTATTTGTAAGTAGGTTCTTTAAGGCCTATAGGGAGGGGGTTATCCTCTCTACTTATATTTAATTTGTTTTTATAAGCTTCTTAGCTGCTAGGCGTGCGCTTAAAAGAGCTGCTACTAGTGTTCTAGTAAGTTATGCTTAACCTGTTAGTATGTAAAGGACAGAAGAGCTATATTACTATATAAGAAACTATAGATATAGATTATGTAGATAAGATATAAACTTTATTTCTTTATAGTAGTATATAATAGTCTAGGAGGCTTTGTCTAAACTTCCTGTTATCCCTTTATATACTAGCGCTACTTACTAGCCTTAGCATCCTAAGTAACTGCTAAGGCAGTTACTCTGTGCACTAGCACAAACCTCCCCTACCTTAATAGCACAGCCCTCTTATACTTATAGAGGAGAGGCTAGTAAGTAAAGTGTTATATAGGAAAATAAGCAAGAGTAGAATGTTAAATTAAAAGAGAAAGGGAATAAACAAAAGAAATAAATAAAAGAAATACCTTCCTTTACTCCTTTATCTGTCCTTTGCCCTTATACTTCTTAAGTTAACTACTTAACTAGGTAGTTAACTAAGCACTAACATCTTAGCAAGTAGAATAAGTGTTGTATTAGCTAGCAGCAGTAGTTCCTGCTAAACTAGATAATCTAGTAATAACTATTAACCTTATTACCTTTAAGATCTTTAGAGTTAGTAATAGGTAGTGCTTATCTAACAATAAACTAGCGTCTACCCTAGCTACATCCTATCTAGTTAGAGAGTTAGGTCGCACATTTATCTTAGAGAACATCTTAGACAGTGCTAAATCCCTGCTGTGTTCTCTATTCTACTTTTTAGCACTATCTAGGAACTTAGCTAGATGTAATAAGCCTATAAAATACAACTAGTTAGGGACATCTAAGTTAACGTCCTCCTTGTATGCTCTTATTTTAGCTATCTTAACCTATTCCTAGTGCTTCTTAACTATAGAAATGTTACTAGTACAAGTCTATTGTATATAAGCTAGTAACTGCTTTAAATCTATTTAGTTTAGTATTTTATCTATTTTATCTAGTATAGAGACTAAGTTATAACAAGCCTAGCAGTAAATTGCCTTTAAGATCTATAACTTTAACTCTAGTAGAATATCTCTAGGAAAGGCATATAGTACCCCTCTGTATTAGTTAGCATACCTAGAAGAAGATAACAGACCTGCTTATAGTGCCTAGTAAGATACAGTAATTTCTGCATAGCTACCTATCTCTAGAACCTCTATAGTGCTGTAGTCTTCTGTTATTAGTATAAACTAAGGAAGAGTAGTATATTACTGTTTTGTAGCTAGTCTAGTAGACCTATAAGGGAGCAACAGGTTAGAGATTTATACTTGCCCTGCCTTATATAGATACTTCTTCTATTTATAACTAAGCTTGTCCTTAATTTCCTTTAGGTAGTCCTAGTTATCCTTCTAACCCTTAATATATCTATTCCTCTTATCTATACCTCTCTTCTATTGCTATTTAAGGTATTTGCCTATATAGTTATAGAACCTAGTAAGAGTAATAGTGTAGTTCTCCTTATCTTTATTATTAAAAGATACTAAGCCCTAGATTATTTATATACCTCTACTATTTACGTAAGCATTAGCTAGGTTAAGGTCTACGTGTTTAAACGCTGTTTAGTTACTAGGGCTAGTAAACTTTATATAGTAGGGGTAAGAGATATAGAAGCTAGTAACCTATATCCCCTTAAATAAGTTGCTAGACTACTAAGTAGTACATTATCCTGCCCTATGTAAGGTTACTATGTCTATTAATAGTATAGGTGTGCTAGTTATATATGTTAAAGTAATTATTTATAATTTCCTAAAGCTCTTAATCTCTAAACCCCTCTTAGAAGCAGTTAGCTATAACAGTTTCTTCTACCTTAAATATATTTACTATTTGTTATAGAAAGAGGGTAGGATGTCTATTAACAAACGCGTTCTAGTCTACCTTAAGACTAGTGCTATTTAGTTAATAGTAGTAGGATTAAAGGCTGTTAAGAGTGCCTAGGCCTCTAAGGTAATTCTAGAATAGTATGCGGGTTTGTACGTTGCTGTGCTATATTCCCTATTTATAAGGGTATAGGTATAGCATTATAAGCAGGTTAATAGCAGTATATGTAAGGGCACTGTAGGCAGGCGATTAGAGATAGGACAAATAGTAGATAGATAGATAGATATAAGACGAATCCTTGGGGTATAAGCCCTAAGGCGTTTAGGAGGGTTATATACATGTAGTCTGTGGGTCTCCTGCCTAGCCCTAAGGTTGTCCTAGGGTCTAGCTAGTAGCCCTCAGGAGGAATACCTGTAATAGAGCCTCCCTCTTTCTTGCAGCTCGTCCTAAGCTGCTAGATCCCTAGAAGAAAACAGGTTTCTGCTGTCCCTGCCTACAGGTATTATTAAACTCTAAAAAAACCTCTTCTTTTTAAGGAAAATTGCGTTAGGAGAAATGCTATATAAGGCTTATAATTGCCTACGTGGCTACTAGGTCCCTAGGTCTACCTAAGCGTGCTCCTATAGGTTTCCCTGTACTAATTGTAGGTTAGGTATAACCTACTTATTTGCTTATAGCCTTGTAGGTAGGCTACTAACGTCTATATAGACGCTTAGCTAAGTAGGTGTTACTAGTTAATAGTTTGCTCGTCCTGCTAGATCCCTATAGGGATCCTAGTAGGTCTCTAGTAAGGGTTATGCCCCTGCGTAAGACTAACTAGAGCCTAGCGTGTATAGGGCAAACGTTTCCTCTATAAGTATTAATATTAGTCTCTTAGACTAATATTAATAGTGCCTTTGTCTTATTAGTAACTGCATAGTGTTACCTGTTTAATATTATAATATAGCAGGGAGGTAAGTAAATAATATTGCTTTACTATTAACTAATTATAAGTAACTATTTACTAGTATATGTGTTTCCTTACTAGTATATAATAGTGTGCGTGTAGGCAGGTAAGAGCGTAGTAAATAGTTAGAGCGTAGTTAGTAGCTGCCTAGGGGCTTACGTATAAGCATATAAACAGCTATCCTAATACACTTTTCTAGCTATTAATATTACAATTTTCTCTACTACACTTCTATATTAAGCATTACTATAACCCTACCTCCTACCTACATTACTAATAAGGCTCTGCCTAACTTTGTGTACTTGCTACTAGACAATATAGCCCTATAGCCTTTGCTTACTAGGTTCTAGTGTTATAGCTACCTTACCTGCCTTATAACTAAGTTAGTAAAGGCGCCTATAGGAACAATTAAGTTATTTATTATAGTCCTCTGCTGTCCTAAGGGTTACTACACCTGCAAGAACAACTTTAGAGTATATAGTAGGTATGTTAACGTAAAGGAGGGTAGTTGTGTTAAGGTACGTTGTCTCTTAACTCTACCTAGTTTGCCTACTAACTATGCTAGATTAACACTTATTTCTGCTAGGCTATTAACATGCTTAACTTCCTTATTAACTATACTGCCTATAAGACAAATAAAGAGACTGTTAGGCTTAGTAACAGCGCTAGCAATAATAAGGTCTTAGAGAACACTTAGTAGTACTAGCAGACTGCCTTTAACTACGCCCTTAACTACTATACTAGATTTATTAAGTATAATAGTGTAGAGCGCTGTAAGATTAAGAAGTCTAGCATAAGTAAGCTTAAGTACTATAAGGCCTACTAGACGTCCTACAAGCATAACCTTAAGCGCTTTAACGTTGCTCTTAGTACTATTAGTATAAAGGCCCCTACTAACGCTGTTGTTAATAAGGTAGTTAAAGACTACTTTAAGAAGAATAGCGCAGCTACAAATACTAAGAAGTGTTAGTACTATTATAGTACTAATATCCCCTCTGCAGTAGACGCCCCTATAGCCTCCTTCTAGAGGTTGTTATCTTCGCCTACTAAGCTGTACACCCCCTCTAGGCGTAGTAGCTCCTGTCGCCTTAGCAATAAGTATAACAAGGATAATAGGACCTTCTAAGTAGTTTTTAGGTAGCCCTATAATCTAGCTATAAAGGTTAGTTACTATAGGTAGTAATTTATAGTAGTTAATAAACTCTATTACTTTTCCTATAACTATTTCTATTGTAACTGCTATCCTTAGACAGTGTCTAGCTTCCCTTTAGTTTAGAGTTAGAGAGGCATTAGGTCTGTTTGTAGTACACGCCTTATATCGTTATAAGCAATTCTAGCTATGCCCCTGTAGGTAGCTCCTGTAGAGTAGCCTAGGGTAGCCTACGTGTAATCTATGCCTTATATTGTTATAAGCGATTCTAGCTATGTTCCTGTAGGTAGCTTCTGTAGTCTTCCTCTCTTCTGTCTTTGTAGGGGAGGTACCTAGCTTAGTAGAGTTATAGTGCTCTATTTAATGTTCTTATAGTAGTCCTCTAGAATCTTATTGCAATAATTAAGATTAGTAAGTAGTTCTTAGGTAGAGTTTGTATTTGTCTACTTAAGCTATTTTATTAGGTACTCTTGTCTATAGGCAGATGTATTGCAATAATTAAGGATGCCTTTAACTTTGTACTAGTCTACAGCTAGTACTTTACTGTTTGCTATCCCTATAGGGCCTAGTTAGAAACTAGTGCTAGTAGGTAGTGTTATCTAAGGTTTAAGTAAAGATACATTAAACACTAGGTAGATCCTGCTTATTAATAGTAGTAACTTTAATTTATACGCTAGTTTCCCTATTTTCCTTATAACTATAAATAGTCCTAGGTATCTTATATTAAACTTCTTTAAAGGATAATTTGTAGCTAAGTTCTTTACCTAGAGAATTACTTTGTCGCCTATAGCAAAGTGCTTCTCTATTTGCTTAGTGTTGTACTAGTGCGTTATGCCTTTCTAAGCATACTCTAGGCTTTCCTTTACTGCAGCCTATATCTTATGCTACTGCTCTAGGCAGCTAGCGACTTGCTGGTGTAGCTCTAGAGCTGCTGTGTTCTTTCCCTATACCTACAGTAGTTACCTTAGCTAGTGCTTATTAGGTACTCTGTTAAATCCCTTTAGGTTAGTCCTGTAGGCAACTTTAATAGGTAATTCCCTATATGCAGAGTAACACTTAGAGTTGTAGGTATACTCTGCGTATAGTAACAGGTCTACCTAGTTGTCCTAATTATAGTTTATGTATATACGCAGGTATGTTTCTAACTCCTAGTTTAGGCGTTTAGTTTAGCTGTTAGTTTAGGGATAGAATATAGTACTTAGCTAGTAGTCTATTTTAAGGTAGTAGCATATATTAGACTAGAATTAGCTAGTAAATATAGATCCTCTATCTAATAGTAGGGTATTAGGAGGGCTGTGTTTTAGGAAGCACTGTTTTAAGAGTAGCTTAGCTACACGCTAGGCTGTTATTGTTTTAGTAACAGGTATGTACTAGATATACTTACTAAATTAGTCTACTAACACTAGGATTAAGTTAAACTTATTCCTATAATTATTCCTTAACTTAGGCAAGTCTGTTACAAAGTTAAGTAAGTAGTGCTGCTAGGCTATATTAGGTACTAGCAGTAGCATAAGTAGTCCCTATAGTTTATGCTAACAGATCTTATTTAACTAACATGCTAGGCACTTATAGATGTACTTGTGTACATCCTTAGTTAACTGTAGCTAATAGTACTTCTATTTTAATACCTAAGTAGTTTTCTTAGTCCTATAATAGCCTCCTATAGGGTTATTATAGTTCTTTAATAGGATTGTGTAACAGAGCTTGCAGGACTATACTTAAGTAATTAATTAATTTAATTAGTGTCTATTTTTCTATATAGAACGTGCTGCTTAAATACAAATAAAATGTGTAGGTCACGTGATCTCGCTTAACAAGCGTTTGGCTAGTATTAGGGCCGCTTGGAACTAGCGTTGCTAGGGTAG
The DNA here is from genome assembly GCA_026119515.1 of Ascochyta koolunga. Lineage (NCBI taxonomy): Eukaryota > Fungi > Ascomycota > Dothideomycetes > Pleosporales > Didymellaceae > Ascochyta > Ascochyta koolunga. Next base: position 293,003 of record JANLCG010000021.1, read on the forward strand.
AGCAGCTTAACTAAATTAGCATGCTCTGTTAGAAAACAAGCTGCGTATGTAACTCTACGCGCTTAGTTACGCAACACACCCCCTAGTTAATCCTGTATTAGGAACAACTAAACTAGGAGCGTGCCCTTAGTAATTGTAGGGCTCTAATCTTAGATTTTTATATTTCCCTAGATATCTAAGATTACTGCGCGCCTGCAGCGTACTCTAGGTACTCTTCCTTTTAAGAGACCTCTCTAACTTTTAGGCTGCTAATGCAAGTAGTTTGTTGCTAGTTTAGGCGCTTGTTTTTAACAGCTGAATTTTCTAAGCCTGTAGCTAGCTATTAAGCTGCTTAGTTATAGTTAAGGTAAGCACTTCTTAGGTTAAGCATTTCTAGGTAGTAAGAGTGAGCGTAAGGACTATAATCTAGCAGCTTTACCTTTACTAACCTAGTTGCTTCCCTATATAAGCGTCCTACCTGCTTAATTTCTCTATTTCTCTAGTTATATCTATTAATATACCTATAAGTATACTAAATTGTTTTCTGCGCGCCTAAGTACTCTCTAGCTAATTGTTTCTAGCTTCTTGATTTGTTAATAGCTTTATTGTTAGACGTTGTCTAACTAATCTTGCTATTAACGTTTTCCTAGCTCTTTTTAGAGGTTTGCTGACTTAGGTATAGAAACAAACTAAAACCTAGCGCTGCGCGCGCACTGCTGCTGCCTCTGCCGCCTAAGCTGCTGCCTAAGCTGGCTAGCTGCTAGCTGCCCGCTTGCCCTCGCCTACGCCTGCTCCCCTCGCCCTTGCTCTCGCCTAAGCCTGTAGTTGCAGCTCTGCCTACTCCTTTGGCAGTTGCTGCTGCCACTGCTGCTATAGCTGCTGCTACTACCACCGCCTACGCCGCCACGCTGCTGCTGCCGCCTATGCCCGCGCCCGCGCCCCCTACCCCCATCTTAGGCGCTCTAGTGCCTGGTGCGCGCAGGTTAATACCCTGCGCATACTGCGTGGACGCGCTGCTAGCAAGCAGCTTAGTTGCGCTGTGCGTTAACAACGCTGCTACCAGCTACTGCAGCAAGCGCTGCTAGCGTTGTGCCTTTAGGCACTCCTGCTGCCTGCTATATGTATTTTCTTTAAAAAGAGTAGTTAAGTAGTAGACTAACAGCTTGTAGCCCCCTGCCCTTAAGCTGCTTAGGCTTAAACTAGTAGAGGAGCTTGCTTCCTCTAGTAGAGTAACAACTTTAGTAAGTAACTTAGTTTTTAGTTAATAACAGTAGCTAACAAGCGTTTAGTAGGCTACTAACCTACGTACTACTATCTAGGTAGTAAAGGGCCTGCTTACAGATAGGTACGAATTTTAAGTACCTATTTGTAAGTAGGTTCTTTAAGATAAAACCTATAGGGAGGGGGTTGTCCTCCCTACCTATAGTTAATTTGTTTTTTGTAAGCTCCTTAGCTGCTAGGCGTGCGCTTAAAAGAGCTGCTACTAGCAGTCTAGGGAGACTTATACCTATTTAGGGAGGGGGTTGTCCTCTCTAGTAATTTAAAGATCTTCTCTTTCTTTATTAACCTGCTCTTTTTCTGTAACTAAGTCTTTCCCCTCTTAACTAATGCTCTATAAGTTTAAATGCAACAGAAAGCGCTTGTAAGCTTGTCTAGGAAGCGCTTTTGTAAGGCTGTTAGCTAGCATCTCACTTATTTTAAGGTAGGTTACTTAGAGGTTTCCCTTAGCGTACTCTTATTTCAACTACATATTTTAGATATCTACATAGCACAGCCAGGTAGTAAGCTGCTTGCTCTCTTTAACTACTAGTTAGATAGTTTGTTAGTTGTTACAGAAAATCTCCTACAGCACCCCTAAGTCTAGCTAAAGTTCTCCTAGGAATTGTTTTAGAGCTACTAACTCTTTAGCCACATGCTCTAAAGCGAGTAATTCAGCCTTAGTAGTAGAAGTAGTTACTGTTAACTGCTGTGCAGCTTTCTAGATAATTAGACTACTAAAGAGCTGCACAATATACCCCTAGGAAGATTAACAGGACTCTCTATTGTCAGCAAATAAGGCGTCTCTATATATAAGCAGATAACTGCCTTTATAAGCGCTGTACCTTATACCTAGATGCTTCGTTCTATACAAATAAGCTAAAACCTAAGCAGCTGCCTTAAAGTAAGCAGCTCCTAGATTTATTAAATAATAAGATAGCTAAGAGGCAGCATATGCTACATCTAGTTGAATTATAATTGCTATATAGAGTATAGACCTAACTTGTTCTTAAAACGCTTTAACCTCTTGTTTTAAAGCTTCTCTGCTATATTTAAGTAGCTCCTCTATAGGAAATAGGACTGTAGGGAAGGACCCCTTCTCTACTATCTTAAATTTTGTAGCAAGCTTGTTAATATAGGAGTTGTGCGCAAGAGTTATAGTATAAGCCTCTTAGTTTCTAATTATTTAAACGCCTAGAAACTATTTAGCAGCTCTATAGTCTTTAATTTAATACTTTTCTATTAACAAGCTTATTAGCTGTTTAGCAGCAGCTTAATTGTTGTTGTAATAGGCTAGGAGAATATTGTTAATATAGAAGAGTAGCACTATTTTCTATTTAGGATTATAGAACAGGCATAGCTCTTCTTTTAATGCTGAGAGACTAAGCTTCTAGAGCGTACTAGAGAGCTCTCTATACTACAGGACTAGCGAATTGCGTAACCTGTATAGAGCTTATAGTAGTAGAACAACTCGCTTAGGTTTCTTAAATCTATCTGGTAATTTACAGAGTACCTAAGGTTTGTCCTAGCGGCTTGCGTTTAGAAACGCGCTAGTTACGTTATACTAACAGAGCTCTAGGTTAAACTAGGCTGCAATTGCTATTATAGTGCGAAATAAGTAAGCAGCAAGCGTTGTAGCGTAGGTTAAGACAATTAAATCCTTTGCCTGTAGATCTCTGCGTACGCAGATCCTTGCCTTACATTTAAGGAAGTAGCTATCCTAGTTAAATTTGTAGGTAAAGACCTATTTAAGCAGTAGGGGCCTTAATAAGGCGCTTGATTAGTTAATTTCTCTCTACGTTTCCTTCTTAATAAGCGTGTCTATCTCTTTTTAGCAGGCCTAGTGAAAAAGAGCTCCTAGTAGGTAATAGAGTAGATCTTTCTATTTGTTTAGTAGTAGAGGGAGCTTGTCCCTGTGTAACTAGCGCTCGTTTTAAGCAACTAGTCTTTCCTTTTTTAGAGTTAAGGTAATAATCACCGCGTAGGTAGTAAGCAGCTCTCTTCTATTTATGCTATATTTGTTTGCATGTTTAAACAGTAGGTAGATAAGCTAGGCGTATCTGTGATTATTTATTAAGCTTATTACAGAGTACTAACCTACTCTATTATTGTTAGTAGCAGGCTTGTCGCGCTTGTAGTTCTCTATCTAGCAGCTCTATCTTGTAGGCAGGCCCTAGACTCTCTGCTGATACGCGCGTCTCCTACCTACCTTATCCGCTTACGTTAATCTTTAAGAAGGTATTAGAATAAGCAGCAAAGCAGGTCTTAGTAGATTATTAAGATCCTTACTATCTACTAGCTCGCTCCCTTCTTCTACAGTTAAGTGCACTTCCTGTAAGCTACTAGTTAGATTATCCTCCTTATTAGGAGCTTCCCTGCCTATACTTAACTACTCTAGTTTAGGCGTTTGGTTAGGGAAAGTAAACCTGTTTCTTAGCGTTGTTCTGTATAGATCTCTAGCGGCTTACTGGCTAAGCTTGCCGCGCGTGCAGTATCTATCCTAGGGGCTCCTCTCTACTAGACTAGCCTTCTAGCAATTAAGGTTCTCCTAAGTGTTACCCCTAAGCTAGTGCTTAGTAGACAAGCTAAGCAATAGGTCTCTTTGTTTAAGGGGGAGCTCTATTGCTTCTCCTACCTCTATTATCTTATTAGGTTTATGTAGAATTTCTACAACTACTTCTGCTTCTTGGACTGTAAGGGCTAACAACTTATCTAATTTGTTGTAAAAGAGCTCCTTATTAAAGGTTACGTTGCGCGTTGTAATTACCTAGTTTAGTTTAGGGACCTATATCTAGTATATGTTAGAAGCTTAGTACCCTACTAAGTATCTAATATAACCCCTTAGAGTTACTTTAAAGCTTCTCTAATTACGCCTAGCTGCTTGTTCCCTGTTTAGGGATACGCTCTGCAGCTATAGGCGTATATCCTGCTCTAATTAGGTCTTAGATCAGCTGTTAGTGCTCTCACCTGCTTAGGTTTGTACTAGCAGAAATAGTAAGTAAACTAGCAATTAAGCTCTTTGTTTAGGCTCCGCAGCTTGTTTAAGTAAGTTAGACTTATGTTATAGAGCTATGTTGCTGCTGCTACAACCTCTAGCTAGAGCTTCTTAGGTAGGTTTGCACTGCTCCTTATTTTAATAGATTTGGTGATTATTTCCTGCCCTGCTCTTTCTACTGCCCTGTTTAGCTTGTGGGTATATGGAGGTATACGCTTAATATCTATTCCCTTATTGATTGCCTAGCGCTTATATTAGGAGCTCCCTTGCTATAGGAGAGTAGCAGTATTGTTGTCTTGACTTATCTTGCAGATACAGAGCTTGTACTAGGTACGTACCTAGCTTAAGAAACTCATAAGTACCTGTAGTATCTCTACTTAAGTCTTCCCTAGAAGTAAGTACGTAAAGAGCTTCCTACTATAGTACTCCTTGATTAAAAGTATCTATAATTTGCTACTCCTTCCTATAGGCATATTGAACAGATCCTAGCTAATTCTCTAAAAGGGTTTAGCAGGTTTTTCCTGTTTCTGTTAAGATATAACTTGCTTAGCGTAGGTTATTAAGCAGACCTTATAATCTTTTTAGAGCGTGCTGTTAATGTGTACGCCGCGCGCTTGTTTTACTAGTGCCTTTAGAGCTTCTAGGCCTAGATGTCCTGCTCTAGCGTGCTAGAGGTGTTTAGCAGAGCTTTATAGGTAAGACTTATATAATTGTTTTGTTACTGCGTTAAGGAATAGTAGGTAGTAGGATAGTAGCTTATATTTAAAGAAGGTGAGGTTGTAAGCGCGCTTAAGGGTAGCACATACAACACTCCTATTTAGATTATTAATGTACCCTACTTAGAGCAAGCTGTCTAGCCCTAAGTACCAAACTCCTTTCTCTTAGAGGCGTGCTTTAGAAATAATGTTAACGTAAAAACCTTCTACTACTACTACATCCTTAAGGAGCAGGTCTTTTGTATATAGGCTGCGCTTTCTGTGTAACACGTTTTTAAACAAACAAGCTCCTTATCCTACTACTAGAAACGCTTGTGTGCCTGCCTCTACAGTGTTAGTAGAGTTAGCTGGGCAAAATAACCTAGGTACAAGCTGATCTGCGCTGTTAACTAAGTGTGTAGCCGCTCTATTATCTAAAATTATACTCTCTAAGAGCAGATAAGCGTTAAAATCCATAAGGTTGTAAACCCTAGGTTTCTTAGCTGGGTTGCTTGGTTGCATCATTTTTAGATTAATTAGAGCGGCCTGTACATTACTAGGAAACTTAACTTTAGGTAGGATACCTTTTGCTAGTAGAGCTGTTATTGCTAATAGAGCTTTTGGGGTCTAATTAAGCTGCTTAATTGCCTTCCTGGTATCTGTATACTCTTGGCTCTTAAGCCTCTAGAGAGTATCCTTGCGATGGCTTTCGCTTATGTAGATAGGCAGTAAGGAGCTCCCTCTAACTGCTGTCTCTAGGCGTTAGCAGTTGGTTAGTTTCTACTTATAAGTTTCTCCTTTTTGTTTACAAGGGCAGGAGTACCTACTTAAGCTCTTAGAGTTAGTAGCAGGAGCTTAAGTAGTATCTGTTTAGCTTCTAAACGTTGCAAATACTCCTAGGTTATCTTTTCCTGCTCTTATAGTGTGCTTATGCATCAAACTACTAAAGACCCTACTTACTTTGTCTAAGTTAAGTAAATTAAGCCCTAGGATACTATCCTAGATAATCCTTTAGTTTATAGTACAAGCCTAATCTAGGGCAATCCTATAACTTAAGGCATCTAAGAAATCCTGCACAGCAAGCGCCCTATTAACCTCTAGAAGCTTGTATAACTTAGCTCTTCTATAGAGGTATAACTACCTGTTGTACCAGTCTTATAGAGCAGCTCTTAACTGTTTAGCCGCTCTAAGATGCTGTTAGTATTCTGCCCTAACCTAGTTCTAGGTGCTAACATCTGTTAGAGCGAGCTCCTCTTTTAGTGCTTGCACAAGCAATTGCAGCGTTGTAGTGTTATTAGTAACAAGCTTCACCATTACTAGTAAGAGGATTAATAGCAATACTGTTGTGTTAACCTAGTTCTAGATCTTCTAAAGGCGCTCTGCCTTAGCAGCCTACTTGCTTACTCTAATCTTGTATCTAAGGAGCTCCTTGTTATAGTTCTTGACGCTTGTTTGGCCTAGAGGCTTGTTAGGTTAGGTGCTCTAGCTTTAAGTAGATTAAGCCAGTAGTTAAGTAGGGAGCGAGCCTATAATAGGTAGTTTAGGCGCTCCTTTGTGCATGCCTAGGGCGTCTTTAGCGTCTAGATCTACTATATCCTATACGTTACGAAGCTTAGCGTGCCACGTAAGTTAGATGTACTAATTAGGCCAATTAGATCTCGTTTTGAGCTGATAGGGTCCTGTAGGGACACCTAAGAGAGCTTGCTTATTGTAGTTAACAAGCTTGCCTATAGTGGCGTTCAGTAGGGATAGAAAGATAATTAGGTAATTAGAGCGGTTAAGCTAAGTACAACAAGCTTGTTTGCTGAGTGCGCAGGGAGATCTACTGTGCTTAGGAAGCTAGGCTTATAACTGTAACAGAGCTTGCAGGACTATACTTAAGTAATTAATTAATTTAATTAGTGTCTATTTTTCTATGTAGAACGTGCTGCTTAAATACAAATAAAATGTGTAGGTTACGTGATCTCGCTTAACAAGCGTTTAGCTAGTATTAGGGCCGCTTAGAACTAGCGTTGCTGGGGTAGAGCAGCTCAACCAAATTAGCACGCTCTGTTAGAAAACGAGCTGCGTATGTGACTCTACGCGCTTAGTTGCGCGACAGATTGTTTAGTAGAGCGTTCTGTTATTAGGAATCTACACTTTTCTACTCCTGCGCAGGACTCTATTTAGGTTAGATTCCTAGTGTAGTTAGCCCTTAGCTACTCTACCCTCCTTCTAACGTGTTAGTAACTTATAAGCAGTATAAGCCTTATTACGCTCCTAAGTCTGCCTAATGTAATTAATAAGGTAGTCTAGGGTTACTAGTATATATGTAGTTTTATCTTGCATAGCTTTGTTTGCAAGATATACAGGAGAGCTAATTACTCTACCTAGGCTATAAAGGAGAGCCCTTAGGACATTTCTCTTAGTCTTCCCCTAAGCTTTAGATTAATTAGTTTAACCCTAGCTATAGCTTATAGAAGAGTAGTTAAGAGCTGTAGGGGACGTATCCCTATAACTAACATATTAGCAGAATTCTATAGGGGTAGTCTTAGAGGTTCTTATAGCGCCTATTATTGCCTCCTTATAGTTGCCTATACTATGCACTGCCTGTTTAGTATTATAAGCCCTAGACGCCTAGAGAGTCTAGATCTAAAGCTTCTGTTAGAGGGTAGGTAGCATCGCGTTACAGAGTGCTTAACCTTCCCTAATTATAAGTCCCTACGCGTAATCTAGACGCCTTAATAGGCTATTAGCTGCATTCTTAGGTCCTAGCTTATATTTAACTTTAAAGTTAAACCTTACTAACTCTTCTGCCTAGTAAGCTTGCTTAGGTAAGAGTTCCTTTTTTATTATAAAGTACCTTAGGTTATTATAATTAGAGAGTACCTAGATTATTAATAGAGTATATTTAAGGTAGTATTACTACTACCTAAATGCTTTTATAATTGCTAATAGTTCCTTATTATAAGTGTGCTATTAGGTAGATAGACCCAAAAACTTCTAACTCTAGAACGCTACTAGTTTCTAGTAGCATTCTGTTGCTAGTTTAGTTATCTAGGGCTATAGTAAGATAGCAGCTATTACAAAGTCTAAGGCGTTAGTAACTACTATAATTAGTTTAGTTAGGTTAAAGTGTTAAAGTATAGGTGCCTCTATAAACTTCTTCTAAATTATATAGAAGGCCTAGCGTACCTCTTTAGGCTAACTCTATAGTTTGTACTATTTTGTTAGTCCCTTACAGCTTTTTACTAGTCTCTTCCCCCTTCTTTAGATTAGAACCCTTAGGGGCTAATGCTAGGTTCTAGGTAGCTGTTATGTAGTCTACTAGTAGGCGTATAATACTAGAATAGTTGTAGATAAACTGCTAGTAGAAGTTTGCAAAGCCTAGGAACTGCTAGATATCCTTAAAACCTCTAGGTTTAGGCTACTCTTGTATAGTTTATACATGCGTTAGGTCTATAACAACGCCCCTAGGAGTTACTATAAAGCCTAGAAACTTAACTAATTTAGTTAAGAATTTGCATTTACTTGCCTTATAAAATAGACCCTATTTAATAAGGTAGTCTAAGACCTTCTTAACATAAGCATTATAATCCTCTTTATATTTAGAGTAGATTAGGATGTTATCTAGGTAGACTACGCAAGTGTAGTCTAATAGGCTACTAAGAGCTCTGTAAATATAGGACTAGAACGTTGCTAGGGCGTTTACTAGTCTAAATAGTATTACTAGGTACTTAAAGTGCCTGTACTAGGTTTTAAATATAGTTTTCTACTTATTACCTTCCTTAATCTAGAGCCTGTAGTAGGCATTGCGTAGATCTAGCTTTAAGAAGATTGCTACATTTAAGAGTTAATCTAACATCTTGCTAACAAGTAGAATAGGATAGTAGTTCTTAACTATAACTTTATTTAGGCCCTAGTAGTCTACGCAGAGCTACAAGGTACTATCTGCTTTAGGTACAAATAGGATTAGTGCCCCTATAGGTAACTTACTAGGACAGATCTAGCCTTTCTCCTATACTATGTTAAGGTATTCCTAAAGGATGTCTAGCTTACGTTGTAATAGGTTGTAGATTAGGAGATTTAGTATACATGCCCCCTCCTTAATCTTAATTGCATAGTTATACTCTCTATATAGGTAGAGTACGCTAGTCTAATGTTTACTAAAGGTAAGCTACTTGTAGTATAGTTTCTTAGGAACAAATTTTAGCTCTTCTAGATCTAGCTTGTCTTTATTAGGTAGTATATATAGGGCATTCTTATCTAACTTATAGTTAGGGAGGATATAGGCAGTACCTAGAGGTAGTTTAGCCTAACTAGAGTTCCCTTTATGTATGCTTGCTACTATCTATTAGCTAGCTTCCTAAGGTAGCTACGCTAGGTCTAGGTACTAAGACACACAGTGCTTAAGATACTTAATTATATTAATTATCTTATTCCTTAGCTAGAGGATTCTACGTTTTATAAAATATTCTTTATTAGCAACTATATTGCTATTAGGACCTAAGGGCTAGTTGTGCCTAGCCTTGTCCTAACGCAGTTCCTGTAGGAATGCGTCTTTAGTCCCCTAGGGTACTTAGTACGCTAGGTTTCCTAGATAGAGCAAGTACGCTTACTTACCTAGTTGCATATCTTTAAAGAGGGTTTTAGCCTTATAGACCTGCACTTGTTCTATATTGTTGTTAAACTAGCTATACTTACCTATAGAGAATTAGATATAGAGGTCTACTTCTATAAGCTATAGGTAACCTAAGACAAGGTTGTAGCTAATAAAGTTAGCAGACTAGAAGACTTTAGGTCCTATAGTTTTAATAGTGCTATTGCTGTCTAGGCAGTCTATAGTAAGATTGTAGGGTCTTTAAATGTTTAGCTAGTTATTATCTAGGAATAATGCTATAGGCTTCTAATAGAATAGTGCATGTTCTAAATTTAGTTAGTTAACAACTGCTTAACTTATAAGGTTAATTTTAGCCCTAGAGTTGTAGAGGCCTTAGAGCTGTACTAGGGCATTGTTGTGTCTATATAGGCCTACTATAACTACAATGTAGGTTTGTTTTCTCTAGGTTTCTAGCCCTAGCTGTAGTTAGGAAAGGTTAGCAACTAGGGCTTTGCGTTTCCCTTGTCTAGCATTAGTTTAGACTTATTACCCCTTAGGTGCTATATAACTTATTACCCTAGGATTTCTAATAAGCGTTCTAGTAGTCTTAGTCCTTAGGGTACTGCTAGTTGTTATAGCTCTTTAGTTAGTCTTCTGCTAGGGTGCTCTTAGATTAGTCCTAGGAGTAGGGTAGATCTTTATTGCGCCTTTTTAGTTTGTTACGTAGTAGCAAATAGGTAGGGCGTTTTAGCCTATTAAGACTTCATAGGTTTGCCTTAGTGTTACTAGCTACTTCTATATTCTAGAGGGTCTGTTTAAAGTTAGGCTAAAGCTATATATATTCTAGACTGCTACTACGCTAAATTTTGCGCTAGAAGGCTAGTAGAGTCTTTGCCTATATAAATGTAATTTTAAACTTATAGTCTTTGCTGCTATTGTTAAACTTAAAGAAGCTCTAAGGCAGGAGAGACTCCTAACAGTTAAGCTTTATTAGAAAGGTATTAATAGAGTCTCCCTCTTACTATTCTATATTAAACAGTTTAGAGAAGTTCTTGTATTTAGTTAGGATAGGGTCCTGTACTAGTTTCTCCTCCTCTACGCAGAGGTTAGCCTAGGTTTAGATTAACCCCTTGTTAATATAGGACTAGATAAGTTCCTATAGCCTAGTACGTCCTAGTAATTAAGTTGTTAAGCACCTAGGCGTACTAAAAGTAGTGTTAATGTCCTTAGCCTACTAGTCTACCTGCTAGGACGTTAGGGCATAGTTTTCTACACCTAGTTTAGGTTTTAGTTAGATGTTATTTAACACTCTTATAATTTTACTAGCTTTGTTAAAAGCTAGGTAGTGTGTTACTAACGTTGTTCTACTATATGCTAGGGCTTATACCTATATAGCCTAATTAAATTGCTTTTATTAGATGCTAAGCTCTACTTCTAATGCCCTAGCAAGCTTAGCCGCGTTAAGGGCAAGGAGAGCTTGTTGTACTAGATTTTAGTACCTAATTGTAGGAGTTAGTTCTCCTACAGGCACCTGGTTCGCTCCTATAGTAGCTGCCTAAGTTGCTGTATCTGCTAGAGTTGCATTCTGCTGCAACAGGGTAGGCGTTACTATAGATTCTACTAGAGTACTACCCTATAGGCTTGGGACTTCAGCAGGAGTGTAATAGAGCTAGCCTAGTTTAATGCTAGGGCTTAGCTAACAAGAGTTTTCCTCTAGCTCTATTATTGTGTTGCAGAGGACGCGTTTTCCTTTAGCTATTTTAGTAGGGTTAAAAAAATTTAACTACAACTCTAAATTAACTGTCTGTTCTAAGAAGGAGTATAAAGGATTTAAATTGTAAGGGCACTATAGGCAGGCGATTAGAGATAGGATAAATAGTAGATAGATAGATAGATATAAGACAAATCCTTAGGGTGTAAGCCCTAAGGCGTTTAGGAGGGTTATATACATGTAGTCTGTAGGTCTCCTGCCTAGCCCTAAGGTTGTCCTAGGGTCTAGCTGGTAGCCCTTAGGAGGAATACCTATAACAGTATACCTTAGCATTAATTAGACTAGAAGGCCTAGTTATCTAGCAATATATTTTAAGTAAGAGAAGTATACTCTACATTTACTAACCTTATAGTAAGCTATTATAGAACCCTTTATCCTTTAGTTCTTAGGTTCTAATTTAACATAACACTCTTAGACCTATATATAGAGTAGCTTTATCTTATCTACGTCCTTAAGAGTTCCTCTACTATACTTTTGCATAGTATAACAAGGGCTAACTTAGGGTTTACACATAGACAGCTCTTAGAGCCTTTAACATCCTGCATAGCCTTAGAACAAATAGACTTGTCCTCTTAAGCAGATTAAGCTTTATTATTAGTAGGGAAGATAGCTCTCTTACTGCTAACATCCTTAAGAGAGTAGAATCCTATACTACAAATAGTTAATTGCTCCTAGTATTGTTTGTTACTAGGGATAGCTGTTATATTAGTAATAGAGACAGTTCCTTCTCTATAGCAAACAAGATTGCTAGCTACCTCTTCCTACTAGCGTGTATGTCTAACTCTAAGCTCTAAGGCTAACCTATTAACCTCTCTAGGGTTAAGGTTAGTAAGTAAGTTATCCTCTTCCTCTTAGGCACTCTTAAAGGTCCCTTTACTAGTTGTTCTAGTGTTTTAAATATAAGTAGTAACACCTAATTACACTCTTATTAGTCTTAATAGAGTAAGGGAGGACCCCTCTAGTAGTTAGCTAGAGCTGCCAGCAGTTTGCACTACAGATGCCCCTTCTGCTAGTATTAATGCTTGCCCTAGCCCTAGGCTTAGGCTAATTGTCCTAAGTCTAGAAGGTGTATCTCTAAAGATAGAGTTAATAGGCAGAAGTATTCTATTGCTGTGTTTTGTAAGCCTACTAGCTATAGTCTACTCCTATGTTATTTATTCTATAGCTAGATAGTAAGTTAGTTTTCCTTCTAAGTTAAATATTCTTACTAGGGGCATAGTCTTCTAGTGCTAAAGAGCAGCTCGCTAGAACTTTTATTAGTTATTACTACTATCTATAAGGTAAACTATGTATTTCTTTATATTAGTATATAGGTTAGGTAAATATAAAATACCTCTAAGGAGGTTAAGGAGAGGGTAGCTATTATTTTTAGAGTTAATTATAAAGAACTAAATGTCTTATTTAAATAGCTGTATTCCCTTATAAGCTATACCCTAGTCTAAGTAGTTAATATACTTATCTTGCTTGTAATAGGGTGTATAGAGTCTTTAGTATATAGTAGAGTTAATAAACTTAGCTAGGTATATAGTACCTAGTCTTGCTATGTAGTATACAATGTTAGTTAAGCAACTATGCTCTATGCTAGAGGCAGGGCTGTAAGGCGCAATAATGTTGCTTATAAGTGTCTTTCCTCTAGGCAGTAATTTAATACATGTTAACGCGCTGCTTAACTCCTATATTCTCTTTTAGTTGTAGTTTATAGCTATAGTAATAGTAGGGTATTTACTCTTAAACTATACAGCCTCTCTGTATTATATAATTAGGTTTAGTGTCTACTCTATAACTAATAATATAAGGTATATTATTGTAGCAGCTTTGTTAAACTCTAATATAGCAGCTACTATCTAAGAGTCTAGTGCGTGTATTTATTAAACTAGGTTACCCTAGGTTAGCTATGTAATAAACTTACCTGTTAAGATATTATTAAGGTATAGTATACTAATACTATAGATAGATGTTATGTTGTTAGAGGTAATAGCTTAAAGAGTAGCTAGCTATAATATATAGACAGAGCCTAGTTACTCTTAGCTAGCTATTACTAGAGCTTAGGAGTCTAAGGCTATAGTGTAAGTGTTGTAATAGAGCTAGGTTACTTAATTAAATTAAATTTTTAAGTTTTATTATGTGTAGTAGGGTAAAGGAGTAATAGAGTAGTAGAGTAAAAGTAGCAAGCTATTACCTATAGCTATATTAAGCATCTATTCTTCTTACTACTATTTTACTACTTAAATATAGTAGGATTATAGCAGTAGAGTAAAGTTCGCGCTAGCGTCTTTTGCTTAACAGCTACGCAGCTAATAGGAAGCTATTAGGTGTAATTTGCTAGCTTCTAGTTAGTTAAATTTTTACTAGCGCTGCTACTTGTTCTTTAATAACTATATAGGCAAACTCTAGGGTTTTACTATTTTCCTGCCTTATTAGTTGTCTTATTAAGATATTTTTATAGTTAGAGACTAAGTCTCTTCTCCTCCTACTTTGTTAAGCTAAGTAATATAGTGCTTAGCTTATATTAGAGTCTCTACTAGAGTTACTATTATATTACTTATATTACGCCCTCTTGTATGCTGTAAGTTTCCTTAGTTGTATTATAACCTCCTAGTAACTACTAATAGTGCAGTCTAGTATAGAGATATTATCTTTCCTAATATCTCTAACTAGGTCTATATACAATCTGTTCTAGGCTTTCTTATTCTAGATCTTAATTAGACCTGCGTGCTTCTCTGTAATATCTTCTAGTTATTATTTAATAAATCTCTTAAGTCTCTAGCCTAGAATAGTGTAAGGTATCTTAGATCTATCTAAGTCTTCTAGTAGGAAGGTGCTGCGCTCTATTACTGTTTTCTCTTCTAAAACTTTATATAGTCTAAGCTACCTACAGGCAAGCTTTCTATCTCTTAATATATTAATCTGCCTAACTAAATCCTATAATAAGATAAGGTTGCTAGTGCTAATACTTTCTTTCTTAATTTCCTAATTGTTATCTTAGTACTCTTTCTTAGATACTTGCAGTTATTTAGTAACACTAACAGCGTCCTTTAGAAACTAGTCCTAGAGATCTATTTATATAGCACAGATTGCTAATAACTAAGACCTATCTACAACCTACTAGTACAGCAATGTCTACTAGGTAGGAATTGCTAAATCTATAGGTAGAACTAGGTTCTGTCTAGTAACTAATTAATACGCAGAGTACCTGTTAGATTAAATAGAGACCCTATCTGCTAGCAGCACTATTAGGAGGTTGTCTACCTCTAGTCTATAAAGTTTAGTAATAGCATTAATAATTAGTTTGTGTCCTCCTTTAACCTTCCCTATTACCTAAAGGTTATATGCTAAGGATTATATTTACTAAATCCTATATGTAACTATAAGCTTTTTTACTACATTAGCAAAGCCTAGTCCTCTATTAACTATAAGCCTCCTTATTATACTCTATTAGCAAATAATATCCTTGTATAGGAATTTTGCAATAGTAGCAGATTTGTTATTATAGAGTAGCTAGGCCTCTACTTATCTGCTAAGATACTCTCTAGCAATAACTATATACTAATAGCCTTAGTATAGAGGCATGTAGACAACGTTAGCTGCTACTAACTCCTAGAGTGTGTAGGAGTATGTTATAGTTAGCACATCCTTTAATTATTTACTAGTCCTAAACTAGCACTCTAGGTAAGAGGATAGTATAGTTTTAACCTTAGCATGTATATAATCCTAGTAATATCTTTAGGTAAGTATAGAGTATACTACGTTAATACCTCTATGTCTAATTATTTAATGTATTTCCTAAATTGCTATAGTCCTAATATTAGTATTATCTACTACTCTCCTAATAGTAACATTGCGTAACGTCTTATAGAATAGATATCTATCTTAAACAAAGTAGTTAAGAGCTCTCTTTTCTATAAACGTGACTCCTTCCTAGACATTCCCTTAGAGATCTTTAGTGTCTAGAGGAATGTAGCAATTTGTTTAGATAATTCTAAGTATTTGTCCCTAAGGATGCAGCTAGGGTGTCTCTATAGGAGCAGAGACAATAATTTTACTATTGCTACTAGGTTGTTAATAAAATCCTTAACGTCTAACTTAGGTTTGTCTAGAGCTGTCTATCCTTTAGGCTTAAGGTACCTAGAAAGAGCATCTATAACTATATTTCTCTTTCTAGGAATATATTAAATTTTAAAGTCCTAGAGTAGGGTAGCTGCTAGCTACCTGTTTATTAATAAGCCTAGGATATCTGTTAAAGAGCAATTAAGCTGTGCTATTAGTGTCTAGGCATCTGTTTTAATAATAAAATGTACTTTATATAGCTATATCTAGAATTTCTTAAGAGCCTAGACAACTACTTTACACTATAGCTTAGTTAAGTGCTAGTTAGATTTAGCTTTTAACTAGAGTGTACTTTTAAATTAGAAAGAGTAACGCTTGCTATCTAGACCTATCTGTTCTAGACAAGCGCTAGCTCCCTTATTGCTAGCATTTACTAATATAAAGATAGTTAACCTGCTAGTATATAATATAGCTATTAGCGCTAGCGCGCTTATAATATAAGTCTTTAGAGTAGTTATAGCTTAGTGTTCTGCGTTTCTCTACTCCTATTCTATATCTTTCTTTATAAGCTTAAATAGGGGTTTAGCAAGAATAGTAAATAACAGGACCTAGATACAATAGTAAACACAAATACCTATAAACATTTAGACTTCTTTTAGGTTTTAGCACTCTAGCTAGGCAGTAATTTTTGCTACCTTGTCTTAGCTAGGAAGTAGCTATCTATGCTAACTTTGTAGCTAACTATAGTTAACCTATTATAACCCTAGTAGTATTTTATTACTAATACTATAGCACTAGCTCTTTCTATATTAGCTATAGCGGTATCTAGCTACTAAATATATTCTAGAATATAGCGTCTAATACTAGGGAGTAACTCTTCTCTATTATAGTTAGTTTTTAGACCTCTACTAGTAACATTATCTAGAAAAGGTAGAGTGTTTAGCTAGTAATCCTTTAGTATCTTAATTATTGTCCTTTAAAATACTGCTACTAAATTAGTAGCTCTCTAGACTAAGGTATATAACTAAAGTAGACTAACTAGTGTTATTACTACTATTATATCTCTACTATCTTTATAAAGGGTAATTTAGTTATATCCTAAGAAGAAGTCTATTAGTAATAGGATTTTGTTGCCTGCAAACTTCTCTAAGAACTTGTCTACTATTAGTATTATTCTAGCATCCCTAATTAAAACCTTGTTTATATACTATGCATTATTAATAAACTAGAAAGAGCTAGCTTTCTTTGCTATAAGGTGCTATAGGTTTCTATATTAACTATTACATCTCTCTAGTGTTCCTCTCTCTAAACGTTCTAGAAGTATCTTTACTAGCTCTCCTTCCTAGCTCCTTGCTACTAGGAATACTTTAACCTACTAGGCTTTATAAGGTATAGTCTTAATCTTATAGAATAATATTACCTCCTTCTATATTTAGCCTAATTTAGAAAATATAAAGGTAATAGCTACCTCTCTATTTATAATTATTTTAATAAATAGTTTATTTTTATAGGGGAGAAGCGCCTTACTAAACTTCTAGCTCTTTAGTCTTTCTAGATTAAGTCTTATACCTTTTAGGAATACTGCATGCCTTTATTTAAATAGGTAATTAAAGGGTTTAATATCTAGAGGTTATAAGCTGTAGAAAAATGTTGCGCAACTAAGCGCGTAGAGTTACATACGCAGCTTGTTTTCTAACAGAGCGTGCTAATTTGGTTAAGCTGCTCTACCCTAGCAACGCTAGTTCCAAGCGGCCCTAATACTGGCTAAACGCTTATTAAGCAAGATCACGTAACCTACACATTTTATTTGTATTTAAGCAGCACGTTCTACATAGAAAAATAGAGACTAATTAAATTAATTAATTACTTAAGTATAGTCCTGCAAGCTCTGTTACAGTTATAAGCCTAGCTTCCTAAGTATAGTAGATCTCCCTGCGCACTTAGCAAACAAGCTTATTAGACTTAGCTTAACTGCTCTAATTACCTAATTATCTTTCTATCCCTACTAAACGCTACTATAGGCAAGCTTGTTAACTACAATAAGCAAGCTCTCTTAGGTGTTCCTACAGGACCCTATTAGCTTAAAACAAGATCTAATTAGCCTAATTAGTACATCTAACTTATGTAGCACGCTAAGCTTCGTAACGTATAGGATATAGTAGATCTAGACGCTGAAGACGCCCTAGGCATGCACAAAGGAGCGCCTAAACTACCTATTATAGGCTCGCTCCCTACTTAACTACTAGCTTAATCTACTTAAAGCTAGAGCACCTAACCTAATAAGCCTCTAGGCTAAACGAGCGTTAAGAACTATAACAAGGAGCTCCTTAGATACAAGATTAGAGCAAGCAAGTAGGCTACTAAGGCAGAGCGCCTTTAGAAGATCTAGAACTAGGTTAATATAACAGTATTGCTATTAATCCTCTTACTAGTAATAGTAAAGCTTGTTACTAATAATACTACAACGCTGCAATCGCTTGTGCGAGCACTAAAAAGAGGAGCTTGCTCTAACAGATGTTAGCACCTAGAACTAGGTTAGAGCAGAATACTAACAGCATCTTAGAGCAGCTAAACAGTTAAGAGCTGCTCTACAAGACTAGTACAATAGGTAGTTATACCTCTATAGAAGAGCTAAGTTATACAAGCTTCTAGAGGTTAATAGGGCGCTTGCTGTGCAGGATTTCTTAGATGCCTTAAGTTATAGGATTGCCCTAGATTAGGCTTGTACTATAAACTAAAGGATTATCTAGGATAGTATCCTAGGGCTTAATTCACTTAATTTAGACAAAGTAAGTAGGGTCTTTAGTAGTTTAATGCATAAGCACACTATAAGAGCAGGGAAAGATAACCTAGGAGTATTTGTAACATTTAGAAGCTAAACAGATACTACTTAAGCTCCTGCTACTAACTCTAAGAGCTTAAGTAGGTACTCCTGCCCTTGTAAACAAAAAGGAGAAACTTATAAGTAGAAACTAACTAACTGCTAACGCCTAGAGACAGCAGTTAGAGGGAGCTTCTTACTGCCTATCTACATAAGCAAAAGCTATCGCAAGGATACTCTCTAGAGGCTTAAGAGCTAAGAGTATACAGATACTAGGAAGGTAATTAAGCAGCTTAATTAGACTCTAAAAGCTCTATTAGCAATAACAGCTCTACTAGCAAAAGGTATCCTACCTAAAGTTAAGTTTCCTAGCAATGTACAGGCTGCTCTAATTAATCTAAAAATAATGCAACCAAGCAACCTAGCTAAGAAACCTAGGGTTTACAACCTTATAGATTTCAACGCTTATCTGCTCTTAGAGAGTACAATTTTAGATAATAGAGTGGCTACACACTTAGTTAATAGTGCAGATTAGCTTGTACCTAGGTTATTTCGCCTAGCTAACTCTACTAACACTATAGAGGTAGGCACACAAGCGTTTCTAGTAGTAGGACAAGGAGCTTGTTTGTTTAAAAACGCGTTACACAGAAAGCGTAGCCTGTATACAGAAGACCTGCTCCTTAAGGATATAGTAGTAGTAGAAGGTTTCTACGTTAATATTATTTCTAAGGCACGCCTCTAAGAGAAAGGAGTTTAGTACTTAGGGCTGGACAGCTTACTCTAAGTAGGGTACATTAATAATCTAAATAGGAGCGTTGTATATGCTACCCTTAAGCGCACTTATAACCTTACCTTCTTTAAATACAAGCTACTATCCTACTACCTACTAATCCTTAACACAGTAACAAAACAATTGTATAAGTCTTACCTACAAAGCTCTGCTAAACACCTCTAGCACACTAGAGCAGGACATCTAGGCCTAGAAGCTCTAAAGGCACTAGTAAAACAAGCGTGCAGCGTACATATTAACAGCACGCTCTAAAAAAGATTATAAGGTCTGCTTAACAACCTACGCTAAGCAAGTTATATCTTAACAGAAATAGGAAAAACCTACTAAACCCTTTTAAAGAATTAGCTAGGATCTATTTAATATGCCTATAGGAAGGAGTAGCAAATTATAGATACTTTTAATTAAGGAGTACTATAGTAGGAAGCTCTTTACATACTTACTTCTAGGGAAGACTTAAGTAGAGATACTGCAGGTACTTACAAGTTTCTTAAGCTAGGTACGTACCTAGTACAAGCTCTGTATCTGCAAGATAAGTTAAGATAATAATACTACTACTCTCTTATAGTAAGGGAGCTCCTAATATAAGCGCTGGGCGATTAATAAGGGAATAGATATTAAGCGTATACCTCTATATACCCACAAGCTAAATAGGGCAGTAGAAAGAGTAGGGCAGGAAATAATTACTAAATCTATTAAAATAAGGAGTAGTGTAAACCTACCTAAGAAGCTCTAGCTAGAGGTTGTAGCAGCAGTAACATAGCTCTATAACATAAGTCTAACTTACTTAAACAAGCTCTAGAGCCTAAACAAAGAGCTTAATTGCTAGTTTACTTACTATTTCTGCTAGTACAAACCTAAGCAGGTAAGAGCACTAACAGCTAATCTAAGACCTAATTAGAGTAGGATATACGCCTATAGCTGCAGAGCGTATCCCCTAAACAGGGAACAAGCAGCTAGGTGTAAGCAGAGAAGCTTTAAAGTAACTCTAAGGGGTTATATTAGATACTTAGTAGGGTACTAAGCTTCTAACATATACTAGATATAGGTCCCTAAACTAAACTAGGTAATTATAACGCGCAATGTAACCTTTAATAAGAAGCTCTTTTATAATAAATTAGATAAGTTGTTAGCCCTTACAGTCTAAGAAGCAGAAGTAGTTATAGATATTCTATATAAACCTAATAAGATAGAGGTAGAAGAAGCAATAGAGCTCCCCTTAAACAAAGAGACCTATTGCTTAGCTTATCTACTAAGCACTAGCTTAGGGGTAACACTTAGGGAGAACCTTAATTGCTAGAAGGCTAGTCTAGTAGAGAGGGAGCCCCTAGGATAGATACTGCACGCGCAGCAAGCTTGGCTGGCAAGCTGCTAGAGATCTGTGCAGAACAACGCTAAGAAACAGGTTTACTTTCCCCTAACTAAACGCCTAAACTAGAGCAGTTTAGTATAGGTAGGGAAGCTCCTAATAAGGAGGATAATCTAACTAGTAGCTTACAGGAAGTGTACTTAACTGTAGAAGAAGGAGCAAGCTAGTAGATAGTAAGGATCTTAATAATCTACTAAGACCTGCTTTGCTGCTTATTCTAATACCTTCTTAAAGATTAACGTAAGCAGATAAGGCAGGCAGGAGACGCGCGTATCAGCAGAGAGTCTAGGGCCTGCCTATAAGATAGAGCTGCTAGATAGAGAACTGCGAGCGCAACAAGCCTACTGCTAACAATAATAGAGCAGGTTAGTACTCTATAATAAGCTTAATAAATAATTACAGATACGCCTAGCTTATCTACCTACTGTTTAAACATGCAAACAAATATAGTATAGATAGAAGAGAGCTGCTTACTGCCTACGCGGTAATTATTACCTTAACCCTAAAAAAGGAAAGACTAGTTGCTTAAAACAAGCGCTAGTTACATAGGGACGAGCTCCCTCTACTGCTAAACAAATAGAAAGATCTACTCTATTACCTACTAGGAGGTCTTTTTGCTAGGCCTGCTAAAAAGAGATAGACACGCTTATTAAGAAGGAAATATAGAGAGAAATTAACTAATTAAGCGCCTTATTAAGGCCCCTGCTGCTTAAATAGGTCTTTACCTACAAATTTAACTAGGATAGCTACTTCCTTAAATGTAAGGCAAGGATATGCGTATGTAGAGATCTACAGGCAAAGGATTTAATTATCTTAACCTACGCTACAACACTTACTACTTGCTTATTTTGCACTATAGTAGCAATTGCAGCCTAGTTTAACCTAGAGCTCTATTAGTATAACGTAACTAGCGCGTTTCTAAACGCAAGCTGCTAAGATAAACCTTAGGTGCTCTATAAATTACTAGATAGATTTAAGAAACCTAAGCAAGTTGTTCTACTACTATAAGCTCTATATAGGTTACGTAATTTGCTAGTCCTGTAGTATAAAGAGCTCTCTAGTACACTCTAGAAGCTTAGTCTCTTAGTATTAAAAGAAGAGCTGTGCCTGTTCTATAATCCTAAATAGAAAATAGTGCTACTCTTCTATGTTAACAATATTCTCCTTGCCTATTACAGCAACAATTAAGCTGCTACTAAACAGCTAATAAGCTTGTTAATAGAAAAATACTAAATTAAAGACTATAGAGCTGCTGAATAGTTTCTAGGTGTTTAAATAATTAGAAATAGAGAGGCTTATACTATAACTCTTGCGCACAACTCCTATATTAACAAGCTTGCTACTAAATTTAAGATAGTAGAGAAGGGTACCTTCCCTACAATCCTATTTCCTATAGAAGAGCTACTTAAATATAGTAGAGAAGCTTTAAAACAAGAGGTTAAAGCGTTTTAAGAACAAGTTAGGTCTATACTCTATACAGCAATTATAATTTAACTAGATATAGTATACGCTGCCTCTTAGCTATCTTATTATTTAATAAATCTAGGAGCAGCTTACTTTAAAGTAGCTGCTTAGGTTTTAGCTTATTTGTATAGAATAAAGCATCTAGGTATAAGGTACAGCGCTTACAAAGGCAGTTATCTGCTTATATATAGAGACGCCTTATTTGCTAACAATAGAGAGTCCTGTTAATCTTCCTAGGGGTATATTATGCAGCTCTTTAGTAGTCTAATTATCTAGAAAGCTACACAGCAGTTAACAGTAACTACTTCTACTACTAAGGCTAAATTACTTGCTTTAGAGCATGTAGCTAAAGAGTTAGTAGCTCTAAAACAATTCCTAGGAGAACTTTAGCTAGACTTAAGGGTGCTGTAGGAGATTTTCTATAACAACTAATAAACTATCTAACTAGTAGTTAAAGAGAGCAATTAGCTTACTACCTAGCTGCGCTATGTAGATATCTAAAATATATAGTTAAAACAAGAGTACGCTAAAGGAAACCTCTAAGTAACCTACCTTAAAACAAGTAAGATGCTAGCTAACAGCCTTATAAAAGCGCTTCCTAGATAAGCTTACAAGCGCTTTCTATCGCATTTAAACTTACAAAGCATTAGTTAAGAGGGGAAAGACTTAGTTATAGAAAAAGAGCAGGTTAATAGAGAAAGAGAAGATCTTTAAATTACTAGGGAGGACAACCCCTCCCTAAATAGGTATAAGTCTCCCTAGACTGCTAGTGGCAGCTCTTTTAAGCGCACACCTAGCAGCTAAGGAGCTTATAAAAACAAATTAACTATAGGTAGAGAGGATAACCCCCTCCCTATAGGTTTTATCTTAATAAACCTACTTATAAATAGGTACTTAAAATTTGTACCTATCTGCAAGTAGGCCCTTTACTACCTAGATAGCAGTGCGCAGGTTAGTAGCCTGCTAAACACTTATTAGCTACTGTTATTACCTAAAAACTAAGTTACTTACTAAAGTTGTTACTCTGCTAGAGGAAGTAAGCTCCTCTACTAGTTCTAGCCTAAGCAGCTTAAGGGCAGGGGGAGTAGGTAGCAGGAGTGCCTAAAGGCACAACGCTAGCAGCGCTTGCTGTAGTAGCTAGTAGCAGCGTTGTTAACGCACAGCGCGACTAAGCTACTTGCCAGCAGCGCGTCCACACAGTACGCGCAGGGTATTAACCTGCGCGCACTAGGCACAGGAGCGCCTAAAGCAGGGGCGGGCAGCGTAGGCGCGGGCACAGGCGGCAGCAGTAGTGTGGTGGTGTAGGCAGTAGTAGTGGCAGCGGCTATAGCAGTAGTAGTAGCAGCAACTGCTAAAGGAGCGGGCAGAGCTGTAACTACAGGCTTAGGTAAGGGCAAGGGTAAGGGCAAGCAGGTAGCTGGTAGCTAGCTAGCTTAGGTAGCAGCTTAGGCGGCGGAGGTAGCAGCAGTGCGCGCGTAGCGCTAGGTTTTAGTCTATTTCTATAACCTAAGTTAGCAAAACCTCTAGAAAAAAGCTAGAAAAATATTAATAGTAAGATTAGTTAGACAACGTCTAACAATAAAGCTCTTAACTAATTAAGAAGCTAGAAATAATTAGCTAGAGAGTGCTTAGGCGCTTAGAAAATAATTTAGTATACTTACAGGTATATTAATAGATATAACTAGAGAAATAGAGAAATTAAGTAGGTAGGACACTTATATAGGGAAGCAACTAGGTTAGTAAAGGTAAAGCTGCTAGATTATAGTCCTTACGCTTACTCTTACTACCTAGAAATGCTTAACCTAAGAAGTGCTTACTTTAACTATAACTAAGTGGCTTAATAGCTAGCTATAGGCTTAGAAAATTTAGCTGTTAAAAAATAAGCGCCTAAACTAGCAATAAACTGCTTGCAAAAGTAGCCTAAAAGTTAGAGAGGTCTCTTAAAAGGAAGAGTACCTAGAGTACGCTACAGACGCGTGGTAATCTTAGATATCTAGGGAAATATAAAAACCTAAGATTAGAGCCCTATAATTACTAAGGGCACGCTCCTAGTTTAGTTGTTCCTAATATAGGATTAACTAGGGGGTGTGTTACGTAACTAAGCGCGTAGAGTTACATACGCAGCTTGTTTTCTAACAGAGCGTGCTAATTTAGTTAAGCTGCTCTACCCTAGCAACGCTAGTTCTAAGCAGCCCTAATACTGGCTAAACGCTTGTTAAGCGAGATTACGTAACCTACACATTTTATTTGTATTTAAGCAGCACGTTCTATATAGAAAAATAAAAACTAATTAAATTAATTAATTACTTAAGTATAGTCCTGCAAGCTCTGTTACAAAAAGTTATTATTATTTAATTATAAGCTACTTCTAGTCTTCTTAGCTAAGTTCTATTAGCTCTGTTACTCTTAGCTTATTAACTAGCCTAACTTTTACCCCTACTCTTTTATATAAGGTATTAACCTCTCTGCTATCTTCTTTCTACTAGCTTACTAGCTAACAATCTGTATACTTTTATTATTTATCTAAAAAGCTTAGCTGTACTATTAACATAGCAACGTCTTTATTAAGATCTATCTAGCCTTTATCTCCTCTAGTAGAAATCTACCTAACTACCTTATAGTTACTAGGGTTAAATATTCTTTAAGTAATATCTTTAATACTCCTGCTCCCCTTAGGATTGCTAGTATAGAGGTAGCTATATCCTACCTATGCTAAATAGCATAAATAGTTATTAAAATTAAGGTTTTCTATACTATAGGCGCCTCCTACCTTAATTAAGAGGGCCTCCTGTCTTTTCCTATAGTAGATTCTACTAAAGTTAAGTAATAAGGAGCTAGATTAGATGCTATAAACGTAGCATTTCTTAAGCTATTATCTAATATAATGTAATAGGTAGAGCGTCTAAATATATTATATTAAATAGCTATGCAAGAAGATACACACTATAGAGTGCTAAGTATTACTAACCTTATAAGGTTCTGCACTATCTAGAAGTAGGTAAGTGTAACTACTTTGCTAATCTTAACTAGGACGTTCTATACTGTGCTAACAAAGGAGTCTATACTCCTGTTAGCTATAATAACGCCCTACTCCTTGCTAGGAACATAGCTTATTTCCTTATAGACTAACCTAAGTGCCTGTAACACACTAAATTAAAGCAAGTTTATCTAGGCGCCTGTATTAATAAGGCAGTTAACGCTGTAATTTCTAATCTGCGCCTAGCACGTTAGAAGGTCTAGGTAGACAACCCTCTCTAACCTAAGCTCTAACATTAACTTAGCAATATTATTAGGTAGGTCCTTATTATACTAACTATCTCTATCTTCTTCTA
The DNA here is from genome assembly GCA_026119515.1 of Ascochyta koolunga. Taxonomy (NCBI): domain Eukaryota; kingdom Fungi; phylum Ascomycota; class Dothideomycetes; order Pleosporales; family Didymellaceae; genus Ascochyta; species Ascochyta koolunga. The sequence goes on from JANLCG010000021.1 coordinate 318,099, forward strand.
CTATATAACAAAGCTAGACAGCGCATTCTAATACTAGGTTGCAAAATCTGCTGTTTGCTAGGGTAGATAGTAGGGCTAGCCCTACTGTACAGTGCCTTGCGCTAGCTTAAACCCTAGAATTTTTAAACTAATTAGGAGTTAGCAGGTTTAACCTATTATCTTCTAATTAGCCCTAGTATAGGGTTTAGCTAGTAGCTATATTAACGCTTCTGCCTATATCTAGCTCTAGTTATATCTTTCCTATAAGGTTTTATAAGAGAGTCCTAACTAATTCTTAAGAGACTAAATCTCCTATAGTAATTCCTCTTACTTCTTATAGTAAGATAGCTAAAGGAAAATTTAACAGCTTTAGGCGCAGGAGGCTAGCAAGCTCTTTATTATTTAGGTTTCCCCCTAGGTTTTCTTTCCTCTAGGGACAGTTATAGGTATGTCCTCTATAACTCTTCCTTATAGTAGTAGTCTAACAACAGGGTATAGATTATTGTAGGGTCTGCTCTAGAACAGGATAGTAAAAGGGTCCTCTAGCACCTTAGTAACACTAGGCTAGAGGTCCCTTTTAACTTAATCTTCCCTTACTTAGCTATACAGCTACTCTATTAATCCTTTGCTTAGTAGAGGGTTAGTATTAGATAATTGCTTTTGTACGTTTCTGCCTTACGTCTTATTAAGAACTTAGTTAACTAGTCTCTCTAATAGTTTTTATAACCTAGTAGCTGCGCTAACTAAGGACTTAGTAGAATAAGCTCTAAGGACAATATCTTAGCTGTTAATATAATCTAGGCTTAGCACCTCTACGTAGTCTAGTCCTAGGAGTTTAAAGTTTCTTAGGGAAGATATAGAGTTAGGATAATACTAGCTGTTGCTAGTTACTATTAGTGTGCTAATGCTAGCACCTTAATTTAGCTGTCCTCTATTTTGTGTAGATAACGTTACCTGTTAAGAGCTGTATGCTGTCCCTCTTAGTCTAGAGTCTACTCTACTAAATCTGTTAGGTTTAACTAATAAAGCTAGCTAGTCTAGGACGTCCTAGGAAACCTTAAAATACTTAAGGATTTTCTATTTTAACTAGCTTAGTTAATAAGTTAGTAGAACTAAACCTAGGATAGTGTCTAGCTGCTTGTATACTAGACTAAAGTAGTACGTCCTCCTATTGCTTTTATAGTTGTAGTAGTAACTACACTATCCTATCCTAACTAAGGCCTAGTAGAGCTTATAGTCTTAAGATTTGTAATTTAGTTTATTGCACATAGTACAGGAACTGTTGTACTTCTAGCCTTAGTAGTATAAAACACCTCTACTAGGATCTACATTCCTCTAGGAATAGGAGACAAACAACCTGTTATTACGTTCTAAGACCTTGCCTGCCTTAGTAGCGTATGCTACAAAGTAGGCATAGTTAGTTAGGTTATGTAGGATTTCCTTAATCCTGTTATTAGAATTTATAAGAGAGCTAACCTTAGCAAGGGATAGTTTCTAACTATCTATAGCCTTTATAAGCTTATTAACACTTTTATCTACCCCTAGAGGCAGGGAATTTCTAGACACTGTCTTACCCTCTACAAGATGTCTTTTAGCCTAGTCTACTATACTGTAGTAATCTACTAGGTTTCTAGTGCTATTTATTATACGTCTTACTTCCTTAGTCTAGCTATTGTCCTTTATTAGTAACAAATCTTAGAGACCCTGTTATTGTTCCTAGACTCTTTTAATAAATTAATATATTAGTTCTAACTTAAATAAAGATTAATCCTTTTTTGCTAGGCTGTTTAGCATGTTAAATAGGACTAGATCCTTATCTTCCTTAGGAGGCCTAGGAAGAAGAAGTAATCCTCCTTAAGAGTTAAGATTTATTTATTCTTCTAGCAGGCATTACTATACACTATAAAGTTAGTGTAGTAGTTAGAGAGTCCTAGAAAGGATTAAGCAGTCTCTTGCACATATGTCTCTATAAAAGCTTAGGTACCTATTTTCTAGGAGGTGTCCTAGTCTCTCTAATGTTCTTTTATAGCTAGTTGTAGTTTAATCTAGTCTCCCTCTAAGAACAGCTTTAATCTCTTTATAAATCTTTAATAGTAACTTTTATAGTAGTTAGGAAGGACCCTAACCTTTTGCTAGTCTATAAGACCCTTATTGTTTACTGTTTAATTAAAGTTATCTAGGAATTTAGAGACCTCTTCTCTATTAAATAGGAGGTAATTAGCTCTTCCTCTTATAGGAACTAGGACCCTATCTTGTAATTAACTATCCTAAGATAGGTTACTAAGGCAGGACCCCTTAGGAGTTCTGTTAATTCCTAAGAGCAAAGGGATGTATATAGACATAGTTTAGATATAGTAATAGTATTAGTTCTTAGAGGGCTTTTTTTTTTTTTCCTTAGTCCTTAGAGTTTTTATATGCTCTTATATAGCGTTAATTCCTAGGCGCATAAGCCCTAGGCTAGGACCTTATTAGCTAATAATATATTTATCTAATAGTATAGTAGAAGAATTGTTTAGTATATCTGTATAATCCTAAGATAGAAATAGCTATCTTGTATTGCTACATAGCTATCTAGTAATTCTAGAGGTATAGTTTCTTTTAGGGTTAAAATAATGCCTACTATTAATACTAGCGTTCTAACTAGAGTAACCTGTAGATAGCTGCTATTTGTTATTTATGTCTAAGGCGTCTATTTAAGTGCTGTAGCATAAGAATAGCTGTATTATCTATATCTTTGTTGTTTATTACTTATGCCTAAGGCGTCTATTAGAGTGCTGTAACATAAGAATAGCTATATTAGCTATATCTTCTAATAATTAGTTCCCCTACATACTATACTGTTGCCCCCTAGTTAGGTTACTATTTTATTCTAGTAAGTTGTGCTTAACCTGTTGGTATATAGAGGATAGAAGAGCTATATTATTATGCAAGAAACTACAGATACAGGTTACGCAGATAAGATATAAAATTTATTTTCTTGTAGTAGTATATATAGTTAAGGAGGCTTTGTCTAAACTTCTTGTTATCCCTTTATATACTAGCGCTACTTACTAGCCTTAGCAACCTAAGTAACTGCTAAGGCAGTTACTCTGTGCACTGGCACACTAGCAGTCTAGAGAGACTTATACCTATTTTAGGGAGGGGATTATCCTCCCCTGCAATTTAAAGATCTTCTCTTTCTCTATTAACCTGCTCTTTTTCTATAACTAAGTCTTTCCTTTCTTAACTAATACTCTATAAGTTTAAATATAATAAAAAGCGCTTGTAAGCTTGTCTAGGAAGCGCTTTTATAAGGCTGTTAGCTAGCATCTTACTTGTTTTAAGGTAGGTTACTTAGAGATTTCCTTAGTGTACTCTTGTTTTAACTATATATTTTAGATATCTATATAGCGCAGCTAGGCAGTAAGCTACTTGCTCTCTTTAACTACTAGTTAGATAGTTTATTAGTTGTTATAGAAAATCTCCTACAGCACCCCTAAGTCTAGCTACAGTTCTCCTAGGAATTGTTTTAGAGCTACTAACTCTTTAGCTACATGCTCTAAAGCAAGTAATTTAGCCTTAGTAGTAGAAGTAGTTACTGTTAACTGCTGTGCAGCTTTCTAGATAATTAGACTACTAAAGAGCTGCATAATATACCCCTAGGAAGATTAACAGGACTCTCTATTGTTAGCAAATAAGGCGTCTCTATATATAAGCAGATAACTGCCTTTGTAAGCGCTGTACCTAATACCTAGATGCTTTATTCTATATAAATAAGCTAAAACCTAAGCAGCTACTTTAAAGTAAGCTACTCCTAGATTTATTAAATAATAAGATAGCTAAGAGGTAGTATATACTACATCTAGTTAAATTATAATTACTATATAGAGTATAGACCTAACTTATTCTTAAAACGCTTTAACCTCTTGTTTTAAAGCTTCTCTACTATATTTAAGTAGCTCCTCTATAGAAAATAGAACTGTAGGGAAGAACCTCTTCTCTACTATCTTAAATTTAGTAGCAAGCTTATTAATATAGAAGTTGTGTGTAAGAGTTATAGTATAAGCCTCTTAGTTTCTAATTATTTAAACGCCTAGAAACTATTTAGTAGCTCTATAGTCTTTAATTTAATACTTTTCTATTAACAAGCTTCTTAGCTGTTTAGTAGCAGCTTAATTATTGTTGTAATAGGCTAGGAGAATATTATTAACATAGAAGAGTAGCACTATTTTCTATTTAGAATTATAGAACAGGTATAGCTCTTCTTTTAATACTAAGAGACTAAGCTTCTAGAGCGTACTAGAGAGCTCTTTATACTATAGGACTAGCAAATTACGTAACCTATATAGAGCTTATAGTAGTAGAATAACTTACTTAGGTTTCTTAAATCTATCTAGTAATTTACAGAGCATCTAAGGTTTGTCCTAGTAGCTTGTGTTTAGAAACGCGCTAGTTACGTTATACTAACAGAGCCCTAGGTTAAACTAGGCTGTAATTGCTACTATAGTGTAAAATAAGCAAGTAGTAAGTATTATAGTGTAGGTTAAGATAATTAAATCCTTTGCCTGTAGATCTCTACGTATGTATATCCTTACCTTACATTTAAGAAAGTAGCTATCCTAGTTAAATTTATAGATAAAAATCTATTTAAGCAGCAGGGGCCTTAATAAGGCGCTTAATTAGTTAATTTCTCTCTACATTTCCTTCTTAATTAGCGTGTCTATCTCTTTTTAGTAGGCCTAGCAAAAAGAGCTCCTAGTAGGTAATAGAGTAGATCTTTCTATTTGCTTAGTAGTAGAGGGAGCTTATCCCTATGTAACTAGCGCTTGTTTTAAGTAACTAGTCTTTCCTTCCTTAAGGTTAAGGCAATAATTACTATATAGGTAGTAAGCAGCTCTCTTCTATCTATACTATATTTGTTCGCATGTTTAAATAGTAGGTAGATAAGCTAGGCGTATCTGTAATTATTTATAGAGCTTATTACAAAGTACTAACCTGCTCTATTATTAGTAGGCTTGTTGCACTTGCAGTTCTCTATCTAGCAGCTCTGTCTTGTAGGCAGGCCCTAGATTCTCTGCTAATACGCGTGTCTCCTACCTGCCTTATCTACTTACGTTAATCTTTAAGAAGGTATTAGAATAACTAGTAAAGCAGTTCTTAGTAGATTATTAAGATTCTTACTATCTACTAGCTTGCTCTCTTCTTCTATAGTTAAGTGCACTTCCTGTAAGCTACTAGTTAGATTATCCTCCTTATTAGGAGCTTCCCTACCTATACTTAACTACTCTAGTTTAGGCGTTTAATTAGGGGAAAGTAAACCTGTTTCTTAGCGTTATTCTGTATAGAGCTCTAGTAGCTTACTAGCTAAGCTTGCTGCGCGTGCAGTATCTATCCTAGGGGCTCCTCTCTACTAGACTAGCCTTCTAGCAATTAAGGTTCTCCCTAAGTATTACCTCTAAGCTAGTGCTTAGTAGAGAAGCTAAGCAATAGGTCTTGTTGTTTAAGGAGGAGCTCTATTACTTCTCCTACCTCTATTATCTTATTAGATTTATATAGAATTTCTATAACAACTTCTACTTCTTAGACTGTAAGGGCTAATAACTTATCTAATTTATTATAAAAGAGCTCCTTATTAAAGGTTACGTTACGCGTTATAATTACTTAGGTTAGTTTAGGGACCTATATCTAGTATATGTTAGAAGCTTTGTACCCTACTAAGTATCTAATATAACCCCTTAGAGTTACTTTAAAGCTTCTCTAATTACGCCTAGCTACTTATTCCCTATTTAGGGGATACGCTCTGCAGCTATAGGCGTATATCCCGCTCTAATTAGGTCTTAAATTAGCTGTTAGTGCTCTTACCTGCTTAGGTTTATACTAGCAGAAATATTAAGTAAACTAGTAATTAAGCTCTTTATTTAGGCTCTATAGCTTGTTTAAGTAAGTTAGACTTATGTTATAGAGCTATGTTACTACTGCTACAACCTCTAGCTAGAGCTTCTTAGGTAGGTTTGCACTGCTCCTTATTTTAATAGATTTAGTAATTATTTCCTACCTTACTCTTTCTACTGCCCTATTTAGCCTATAGGTATATAGAGGTATACACTTAATATCTATTCCCTTATTAATTGCCTAGCGCTTATATTAGGAGCTCCTTTGCTATAGGAGAGTAGTAGTATTATTATCTTAACTTATCTTGTAGATATAGAGTTTATACTAGGTACGTATCTAGCTTAAGAAACTTATAAGTACACGTAGTATCTCTACTTAAGTCTTCCCTAGTAGTAAGTACATAAAGAGCTTCCTACTATAGTACTCCTTAATTAAAAGTATCTATAATTTACTACTCCTTCCTATAGGTATATTAAATAGATCCTAGCTAATTCTCTAAAAGGGTTTAGTAGGTTTTTCCTATTTCTGTTAGGAGATAACTTGCTTAGCGTAGGTTGTTAAGTAGACCTTATAATCTTTTTAGAGCGTGCTGTTAATGTATACGCTGCGCGCTTGTTATACTAGTGCTTTCAGAGCTTCTAGGCCTAGATAACCTGCTCTAGAGTGCTAGAGGTGTTTAGCAGAGCTTTGTAGGTAAGACTTATATAATTATTTTGTTACTGCGTTAAGGATTAGAGGGTAGTAGGATAGTAGCTTATATTTAAAGAAAGTGAGGTTGTAAGCGCGCTTAAGAGTAGTATATACAACGCTCCTATTTAGATTATTAATATACCCTACTTAAAGCGAGCTGTCTAGCCCTAAGTACTAAACTCCTTTCTCTTAGAGGCGTGTCTTAGAAATAATGTTAACGTAGAAACCTTCTACTACTACTATATCCTTAAGGAGCAGGTCTTCTATATATAGGCTGCGCTTTCTATGTAACGCGTTTTTAAACAAATAAGCTCCTTATCCTACTACTAGAAACGCTTGTGTGCCTGCCTCTACAGTGTTAGTAGAGTTAGCTAGGCGAAATAACCTAGGTATAAGCTAATCTGCGCTGTTAACTAAGTGTGTAGCCGCTTTATTATCTAAAATTGTACTCTCTAAAAGCAGATAAGTGTTAAAATCTATAAGGTTGTATACCCTAGGTTTCTTAGCTAGGTTGCTTAGTTGCATTATTTTTAGATTAATTAGAGCAGCCTATACATTGCTAGGAAACTTAACTTTAGGTAGGATACCTTTTGCTAGTAGAGCTGTTATTGCTAATAGAGCTTTTAGGGTCTAATTAAGCTGCTTAATCGCCTTCCTAGTATCTATATACTCTTGGCTCTTAAGCCTCTAGAGAGTATCCTTGCGATAGCTTTTGCTTATGTAGATAGGTAGTAAGGAGCTCCCTCTAACTGCTATCTCTAGGCGTTAGTAGTTAGTTAGTTTCTACTTATAAGTCTCTCCTTTTTTGTTTATAAGGGCAGGAGTACCTACTTAAGCTCTTAGAGTTAGTAGTAGGAGCTTAAGTAGTATCTATTTAGTTTCTAAACGTTGCAAATACTCTTAGGTTATCTTTTCCTGCTCTTATAGTGTGCTTATGCATTAAACTACTAAAGACCTTACTTACTTTGTCTAAATTAAGTAAATTAAGCCCTAGGATACTATTCTAGATAATCCTTTAGTTTATAGTACAAGCCTAATCTAGGGCAATCCTATAACTTAAGGTCTCTAAGAAATCCTGCACAGCAAGTGCCCTATTAACCTCTAGAAGCTTGTATAACTTAGCTCTTCTATAGAGGTATAACTACCTATTGTACTAGTCTTGTAGAGCAGCTCTTAACTGTTTAGCTGCTCTAAGATGCTGTTAGTACTCTGCCCTAACCTAGTTCTAGGTGCTAACATCTGTTAGAGCGAGCTCCTCTTTTGCTTGCATAAGTAATTGCAGCGTTGTAGTATTATTAGTAACAAGCTTTACTATTACTAGTAAGAGGATTAATAGCAATACTGTTATGTTAACCTAGTTCTAGATCTTCTAAAGGCGTTCTACCTTAGCAGCCTACTTGCTTACTCTAATCTTGTATCTAAGGAGCTCCTTGTTATAGTTCTTAACGCTCGTTTAGCCTGTTAGAGGCTTATTAGGTTAGGTGCTCTAGCTTTAGGTAGATTAAGCTAGTAGTTAAGTAGGGAGCAAGCCTATAATAGGTAGTTTAGGCGCTCCTTTGTGCATGCCTAGAGCGTCTTTAGCGTCTAGATCTACTATATCCTATACGTTACAAAGCTTAGCGTGCCACGTAAGTTAGATGTACTAATTAGGCTAATTAGATCTTGTTTTAAGCTGATAGGGTCCTGTAGGGACACCTAAGAGAGCTTGCTTATTGTAGTTAACAAGCTCGCCTATAGTAGCTTTAGTAGGGGATAGAAAGATAATTAGGTAATTAGAGCAGTTAAGCTAAGTCTAATAAGCTTGTTTGCTAAGTGCGTAGGGAGATCTACTGTGCTTAGGAAGCTAGGCTTATAACTGTAATAGAGCTTGCAGGACTATACTTAAGTAATTAATTAATTTAATTAGTGTCTATTTTCTATATAGATTGTGTTACTTAAATATAAATAAAATGTGTAGGTTACGTAATCTTGCTTAACAAGCGTTAGGCTAGTATTTAGGCCGCTTAGAACCAGCGTTGCTAGGGTAGAGCGGCTTAACTAAATTGGCACGCTCTATTAGAAAACGAGCTGCGTATGTAACTATACGCGCTTAGTTGCGCGACAGCTTATTATAAGCTGCGTAAGCTAGTTATATGTATTAATCCTTCTTACGCACTAAGGCGTAAGCTTATAGATCTACTTATAAGATAATTATATAACCTGTGTTATGTATTATTTATTATTAGTTTATTAGGGAGCTGTGCCTAGTCTGTTTAGAAATAATTAGCTGTAGAGGTCTAAGATTGTAACAGTAGGTTAAAGCAACTTACATGCTAGTAGGTTTTAACTTACTAGTAGGTTAAAGCAATTTGCTAGTAGGTTATAAATTGCTAGTTAAAGTAACTTACTAGTTAAATTATTTTACTAGTAGGTCTTTAATTATTTTGTTAGTAGGTTTCTAATAGATAAGAAACCTCTATATCTATAAGTAGTTTACACTACTACGTACTTAAGCATCTTAGCTGTTTTTGCCTCTAGAGGTACTAAACACGTCTATAATACCCTAAGGGAGGTTTCTAGTTATATATCTAGTCTAGACGTTAATTACTACAAATAAACAAACAAACAAATAGAGAAAGTCTAAGATTATACTAGTTCTGTTAGATCTTAGAGATATGTACTAGTTTAAGAATAGTAAGGTAAGATACCTAGATAAAGTCTAATATAGTAACTTAGAGGATAATAATAGATAATATATAATATAATCTATTATATTAGAGAGGTAACTAAGGTCTAAGTTGTATGTAATATAGCTAGTTATAGTTAAGAGAAGATTCTAAGAAGTAACTTAATTAATAAAATTAAACACACACTATAAGGGTTATGTTCCTAAGTACTATATTCTTAATATAAAATCCTTAAGCTTACTTACTAAAGTATAAGCTTACTTGCTAAGCTGTAAGTAAGTTACGTGCGTTAATCCTTCTTACGCGCTAAGGCGTGAGCTTACAGATCTACTTGTAAGCTAGTTATGTAATCCGTTCCATTAGTGATTATTACCAGCCTGTAGCGGGCTGTGTTGTGTGTAGCCAAGTAGCGCTGTAATGATTGGTTCTGGAGGCGTGGGATCGTAATACTGGCTTCTAACAGATCTACGGCAGGTATAGACCTTACTAGCTAACGGCTTACTATACAACAGCGTTAGATAGCTTAATAGATAATGCTATTACTACTCTTCTTAACGCTAAGAGTAGCAAGGTAGTAGAAGATAAAAAGTACAACATATAGCGTAAGTATAAGGCTTAGTAGACGCGCAAGTACTTTAATAGCAATAACGCAGAGACACTAATAGAGTACTAGTTACAGCTACAACCACTCTATCCTAACCTCTCCTAGCTTTGAATTAATGTACTTACAATCCCTGCTTCTAGCTATAATTGCAAGCGTATGTTTAGCAAGCTAGGGGATCTACCTAAGCTAAAATAGCAGAAGCTAGGGCCTTAGTTACTAGCTGCTTTACAAACACTACGTAGCTAGACCTAGGCAGGTTTTACAACATTAAATAGTACTTAGGTAGATGTGTATACTAATAACAAGATAGTTACTAAGTACGCTATAGCACAGTAGAAGGAGGACGCTAACGTTAACGCTGCTACTACACTATAGCTACTACTTTAGTATATAATTTATTAAACAAGTCAAACAATTTGCAAGTTACAACTTTAAATAAGCAATTAAGCAAACAATTACGTTGATTTTGGCTCAATAGGCAAGTCAAATCAAGTACTGGGTTGAGACTTGATTGACTTGATTGTTGACAAATCTGTGTATACCGCGCTGATCATGCCAAAATCAGGCTGAACGGTTGTGATCCCTCCAATTGAGAGAAGTCCCGCGGATGTAGGCACATTATTCAATGCACCAGCTGTCATCTCCACCATATTGCCTGCATCAATGACCAGAGCTTGCGGGATGTCAGCCGGCGCACCAATTGCGAAGTCTAAGTGTCCTTCTGTAGATAGAACGGCTTGAATAAAGGGGTCGAAGGCAACAGTACCGACAATTACTAAAGCTCCAAGAGTAGTCCAATTTCTGTAATCTTGTAAGTATGCATTGAAAGCAAAGCATGAGGTGCCATACCACACCCTCAGCCAGATGAACAGACGAGCTGCACCCCACGGCCCACGGCTGGCCTCATCAAATCGCACCCATGCCACGAGGCAAGTAGTTCGCTTTGAAAGCCAGTTCCATTTCTGCTGTCCGACACAAGCACTCAATGCAAACGCAAGTGTGGTTCTGGAAAGGGTTCCAAGGGTGGCAATCACTGTGTTGAGTGTGACTGCTAGGGTCCATGATAAAATAGGCCGGCCGTCTTCGCGGCGAAGAATCGCAATAACTGCCACCAAGGAGCCAATGCTCACTATAATGGCAATGAGTTCAAGCATCCATGACATCACTGTAGTCCGCAACACAGGTGCTAAGTGTTTCTCATTTCTCTTTTTATGGTCGCGATTATGTTGGGAGTCAAGCGACGTAACTGAGGCTACGGCATTTTTCGAAGCAGGGCCTGTAGTGTTTGAGATTGGAGTGCTTGACGCGGCCACGTCATCGTGATGGGGTATATAGCTAGAGCACTCCGTCAAAGATGTGCTCACGGATGGTGTATGAGACTGTATCAACAGTTCGTATGGCTCTATATTGTAGGATCGGAGACTCCTAAGCTCGTAGTCATCACTATCAGGTACTGTTGAAGTGATCTGTGGCCCCTTAGCAGACGGCGCTGGAAGTCGACTGTATTGAGATGTCATCTTGCAAAATTAGACGGTAGGAAACAGCAGTAGATGGAGTACGAACAAAGCGGTATTGTTTCTTATAAGCGTGGAGTGGCAAAGGAAGCAGAGGAGGCGTCTTGGCGGGTCAGCCTTCTGCGGGGCTTGTACAGCATAGGTGGTATTGTCGGTCACTCTTTGTAAAGCGGCAAAAGCCGGTAAATATTAATTCACGAGATCAAAAACACGGAGAAATGTAGGAAAGTTTTCATCAAATCGATTCACCCCTAGACAAGGCCAACATTCTCTTCTCATTCCTCTCTAGCCTCTCGCACATTTGGAACCCGCCACCAGAAGAATCCTCCCAGTACAAGCAGTGCTGTCACGATCGGCTGTAACACCTCCACACCTGCCCGTTGAGCAACCAATCCAGTGACAGACGGGAAGAGATTCGCCCCAGCCTGAGCGAGCACAAAGACGAAGCCCAAAGCCGTTGAACGGATCTCGCGCGGGAAAATCTTACTGCTGACAGAAATGCCAACAGGAAGAAAAGGTCCCGAAAAGAACCCCATCAGTGCGAGTGCCACTGCAGATCCGATAATATCAGGCACAAGCCAAAAACGAGCTGGAAGGCGAGTACGAGAAAGAAAAGTGCCAAAATGGTTCGATGCTCGCCGAGGCGATGAACTGGATCCGCAAGAATGATACGACCGAGCAGGATACCAGCGTTGCAGCCTGTAGGGACGTATCCCATCTTTTTAGGTCACCGCCGCGAACTTTAGTGAGAAATTCTACTACCCATCCTGTAGATATACGATGTCGTCAGCCGTTTAAGATCGGACTAGATGGATTTTACTCAGTGATTTGGACATACCTGCAGCAGTCATCATTGCTCCAAGCTGGAAAAAGAAAGATATTGAGATTGCCCACAGCGGCCATGATTTTATAGATGCCTTCAGCCCTTTCATCGCCACAATCTTTTCGCCCTGGTCTGCTGCTACGTTCGGGCTCTGTTGCTTCTGGAGGAGCAGTTCTCGGAAAGCGAAAACCGTTCCCGCTACATTGAGTGCATTGATTCCGAGAAGTATGTAGTAAGTTGCCCTCCAACTATCTACACCGCCTAATTGCCCGTTCCGTGAAGCTAAGGCAGTCGAGATAACTGGACCTAATATTAAGGGACAGCAGGTTAGTAGGCGAGCAGAACAAAGCAGGAGTCTGGTTACAGTTCTTACTCACCTACAACTAGGCCTGCAGCGTAACTCGCATGGATAAACCCCAGCCACATATGCGCAACTTTGGCGCTACTGACAAAGGTATTCGCATGCGAGTCTTGCACGGCCATTCCCAACGCGCAAGCAAAGAAGGATGCTGCGTACAGTGGTAAAGGACCCCAGGGTCTCATGAGCTGCCCCAATAACTGCAGAATAGCTCCTATAGAAAGAGTGAGGCCAAGAGGGAGGTAATTGGCCAGGACTGGGTTGATAGGCAGAGCAGTAATCCACCCGAGGAAAGTACAAGCATATCTGTAGTATAAGTCAGTGGGCCTTCAGTATCTTTTGGGGATTACAAGATTAAGACTGACAGGTAAGCAACCTGGCCTGTTGATATATCAAAGCCAGTTAAGATATATGGCATCAAAGGACCAAGCGATCCATCGTTCACTCCTGAAATGAAGAAAGAGTACCCGCAAGCCATCATCTTCAAGATTGGTGTCTTCGGGATAATTGTTGAGCCCGTACTTCTTGTAGATGCATTATCCGTCCTCGCGATTTGGTCCGTGTTTTGGAAGCGGTCCCGAAGCTCGTGGCTTGATACCCCTTGGGTAGAGTCGGCAGGCAACATGAGTGAGAGCTCAGGATGGACTGTAGACAAGTGAAAGCTCGAGTATAGATTTGAAAAAGATATGATGCGTAAAGATTTGGTAAGACAATGTTAGAATATTGGTGGGACAAGACTTGACTACAGCTAGATTGTAAATGAGGACCAGTGATGCTCAGGCAGAAGCAAAGACGGCAGCGCGTCAAATGGTATTCGTTGCCATTGTAAATAACGCAGAGCATCGAACCCAATAAGTGTTTATTTGGAGGAGGCGCTCACAGACGCCACTGGAGTTGCCAAGCTCGCAAGCACTACCTTATCTAGACATTAAGCGGTCCAAGTGGAACGGTGGACAGCATAGGCTAAGATCTCATTCCGGGGATTTACCGAGAGCTAAACTCTAAGCAGAATAGAGCGCTGCTCTGCATCTGTGTATTTCACGATATTAGTATGTAATTCTTAGACTAGTAACTTAGTAATATAGCCGCTAGTAAATATCCTCTTGGTCTGTGAATCCACGGATGTTGATTTCCTCAACACAGCTTAACGACGGGCTGGAGAGAGGCCCATCTGCAAGAGCGGGCTGGTCGCAATCTCGATGTTTTCCGCGGCATACTACATATTTCACCGCAGGCAGTAGAGAAATCCTGGGGAATACGCTAGCTCGAGACATCGAAAGTTAATCCAGGCTAGAGTCGGGAGCCAATTAACCACAGGCCTGACAGGTATACGCACATTAGCCTGTTTTCGCTACCGACAACATAAATTGTCTATGTTTAAACCTAACAAATTTGCAGGGACCTGATGAGATCTTTATGCAAGACGGAAATCGCGCCGAGGAAGCGCGCAGTTCGCTCCCTTGCTGGTTATGCAATGGCAAATTCAGCTGCTGAGCGCAGAAAAGGGCCGATTGGATCATATGTGAGCTTTCCTGGGGGTATGGAACAGCTTCTAAGCAAGGACGAGATTGTGGGGAAAAAATGAGAATAGTGTTTTGACAGCCCTCTCAACTAGGCTAGCCAATAGAAGACCCTGGTTCTCGCTAGAAATAGGGACTCAGGTTACTACGAGGATCTAGCGTCTACGTATGTGGGTCAACGTAATGTGTGTAGCAAATATGTAAATGCATTGTAGCTACACCATGCGTTCTGTTACTTGATGTCTGAGTGATAGGCTGGTATGAAAAGCCATGTTTGCACACAAGATGACACTTGGAATCCAGGAGTGCTAGCATGTTTACATACTTCCTGACGACATATTTCGGAATATCTAGGGATGGCAGATATGTAGGTTCACTGATGATCGCACGGATGATCGCAGTGGTCTCGTGCTCAACGCTTCATGTTTGCAACCTCGCTCCTCGAAGGCTGCTCACCCGGGCGACAGAGGATTTTGAAGTGCGCAGGATCCGTTCGATAGCGTCCATTGGGAAACCTGACATTGTTATTTCGATTCATCTTCCACGGATATGGGGAATACATACTCTTCCTCCGCCTTCTCCCTCGCTTTGCTCTTCTTTTCCCCACTCCATATCCTCGTCTTCTCCAACAGCATGTTGCCATAGTAGTATGTCTCGCTGTCTCCACCACCCATGCCACCACTTTTCTTCAGAAACGCCGTGAGTGCCCTGACGCTAGGTCCATCGTTGCGGATGCCGGCTGTGGTCTCGATTGGGTGGTGACGCTGGGCAATCTCGCACATCTCTTTGGACAGACTGGTCTTATTAAATGTCTTGGTTGAGCCGGGAATCTTGGCCTTCTTGTCCAGCAGCGCGTTCAGCTTACGGCGCACGGCTGCGGCCTGGGCATGTCAGCGGGGCTTGTCACCCGCGACGCGGGCAAGAGGAAGACGTACATTTTCGTAGCAAGGCACTTCGCCTTTCTTCTCTTCTACTACAATATCGAGGTAGCTGTCTGGGAGGTCGGCCCTGGCTTTTTCCGTGCTTGGTTCTTCTTTCCTCTTTGGTGTGCTTTTGGCGTTGGTGGCAGGAACTGCATCTGTTTTTGGTATCGCCTTCTCACTGTCCTTGTCCTCGCTGGGGCGCGCCACAAAGCCGGCGACTTCGGAGTCTCTAGCCGGTTTCCGGTAGGGTTCTGTGCGCGCGTTTTTGACGCGACTCTTGGGAATCTTTTCACGTGGCATTGTGGCGCTGATGGGGGTGAACAGAGGCGATGAAGTTGATCGTGCACGCCGACGAGCGCGTCGGTTCAATCGTCAGTGATGTCATTTGTTGTGGGAGCGCGTCCAGAGCTTCGGCAGCGCGCTGTGTAATTAGCGAGCGTGCGTCGCGGGCCGAGTACACGAGTGCCGGGTACGGAAGTGCCGAGACCTAAGCGCGTGTCCCCAGCAAGTAAAGTGCAACCGCCAGCTTTCCACATCGGGATCGCCATGCGGCGGCTGCACTTGCTCTTCACGTGCACACATTACTCATACCCAGAATGACTGGCCATACTTGACCCCGACCTGTTGCCTACGCACCGTAGATTTTGCTCAATCAGAGTTATCGCCCTCTTTTCTACCGTGTTGCCGCACGTGCCGCCCGTCTTCGCGTGCCGCCCGATCAACCCTACCAACACCCACACTTCAACGCGTGATAACTCAACAACCATGGCACCTATTAACGAAGCGATTGCAGCCATTAAATTGCTAGAACTAGGCAAAAAGGTTGTTTATTAGGAATTTGCTGATAGGTTCAATGTTAGTCGCATAACTCTATCCTAGCACTACTAAGGTGTGCAGAGCGATAGGACTACTAAGAACATCAACCAGTCAAAACTCCACCTACACCAAGAGCAAGAGCTTGTGAGGTACATCATAGACCTCTCTAAGAAACACTTCCTACCTACTAGAGAGATGGTTAAGAATTTCGCGCAAGGTTTAGCTCAAACTACTATCTCTAATAGCTAGGTTAATCGCTTCCTCTACTGCTATTGCGATGTACTTACCTTACAATAGACTACCCCTATAACTGCTAATTGTCACGCAGCTAACTCCTATAATAAATATAAGGCGTACTTTAATCTAATAAAGCTTAAGATTAAAGAGTATAACGTATAGCCTAAGCACACATATAATATAGATAAGAAGGGTTTTATAATTAGAGTTATTAACAAGTTAAAATAAGTGTTTAGCAAGGCTTAGTTCTACAGTAGCAAGTCTTAGCAGTTACTCTACAATAGTACACGCAAGTGGATTACTGTGCTAGCATGTATATGCGCTGATAGTACTGCCTTACTGCTAGGTCTTATCTACTTAGCCAAATCGGCTGGTATACAGTCAACCTGGGTAACAGAAATAGATAGCAAGAAACACTCTGTATTTACTACAGTCTCTCCTACTAGCTGGTTGAACGACAATATAGGTTTAGCGTGGCTTAAGCAGGTGTTTAACTGCTATACTTAACTAAAATCACTTACTTAGTAGAGACTATTAATACTAGATAGCTACAGTAGTTACATTACTATAGATTTTATTAACTATTGCGCTAAACATTGTATACTACTTGCTATCTATCTACCTTACAGCACTTAAACTCTTTAACTGCTAGATGTAGTTTGCTTTGCACCTCTTAGCTACAATTACAGCGTTAAGCTTACTAAGCACTTTTACTAGAGCTAGGGCTTGCTACTGTTTAAAAAAGGCAACTTCTTCTACTATTTTTAGGATGCCTAGGTAACTACTTTTACTACTAAACTTATACTTAGCGCGTTTATGTCACGGGTATATACTATTCGAGCCTCAGTCCATCCATCTATTGGATCACTGTACCTTTTTGGGCAGTGTGGCTCAGTGGGTTCGAGCTGAAGTCCTCACAGAGTGATCCAATAGATCTAGGAGCGTGGCAGGTTGTAGGTTCGATCCTCACCTGCTCCTACTCCTAGACAGCTAAGCCAGTTAATTTTGACTGAAGTGTGAGGCAGGCTCTTCAGTCGCCACGCTGTTGCTGCTGGGAGGTCTAGTATGTAACGTGGCGTACCCTAATTGGCTGCTAGCTTAGCTACCCCACTTAGGGCTCAAGGAGCGTGCGCGCTCTAGTGGGTACCCCCCTTGAGTGGTTAGCCACCTTGTCAAGGGGAAGCGCCTGGGGGCAGAGTACACCTATTAGTGGCCTGTCAAGGGCATGACCTAGGGGCGCCTTGGCTGCGTCAAGGGCATGGCCTGGTGGCAGAGTACACCTATTGGTGGCCTGTCAAGGGCAGTACCTGGAGGCAACGGCTTGTCTGAGCAGAGTCTCGGGTCGAGCCTCAAGGGAGAGGAGTATACTGTCACGGGTATATACTATTTGAGCCTCAGTCCATCCATCTATTGGATCACTGTACCTTTTTGGGCAGTGTGGCTCAGTGGGTTCGAGCTGAAGTCCTCACAGTTTAGCAGTACTAGTTTAGTACTACTTAACCCTAACGTTATACTTAAGAGGTTCACTACTAACAATAAAACACTTAATACTAGTGTATTATTTAACAGTGCTTAACTATAGCAAGAGACTAACTAGCTTATACAGTTATTAGTAAAGGATTTAAGTACCTCTAAGGTCAAAGAGATAAGGCAAACTTTCTACTAACTCTACACCAAAAACGAGCTTCTAGAGGTTAAAAATCAAGGCTTGAGAGCTGCTCTTGATTACTCTAGGAGTTGTAAGAAGAAGCGTCAAATCCTACCACTGATACAGCGTAAAGAGACTCGTACTAGAGCACAGTAGTAGTTACTAAGGTTAGTAAAATTAGCTGTTCGCCTTTAGAGTATTCTAGAGCAAGAGCTAGCAGATAAGGCAGTTAAAAAAGCTAACAAACAAGCTCTCTGTAAGACAAACAAGCTACTTAAACAGAAGCTTAACGCTAAGAAGAAGGTTACGCAAGAGATAGAGAGAGAAGAGCGTGTAAGGATAAAGGATTTAAGGCAAAAACAAGTAGCTAAACGCAAGGCAGAGAGAGAGCGTTAAAAACAAGCTTGCGACGCTTAAAAACCTCTACAATTGACTTAAAGAGGTAAGCGTACAACCTTACGCAAGCCAGCAGTCAAAAAGAAGCGTGTGGGTGGTGGTAGTAGTAGTGGTGGTAGTCAATCGGCCGCTGAGCGACCCCAACTACCACCAAGTACAACCACGCGTAGCGGCCGCAACGTCAACCTCCCAAGTAAATTCAGATAGGCCAAATTGATTGCAAGCATCATTTTACTACTCTACTACAAACTCTCGTGATAATAGCTATTGTACGTGGTTGTAGAGCCTCACTTTTGAAAAATCGGTTGGTTTGGTGTTGCGGGCGGCACGCGAAGACGGGCGGCACGTGCGGCAACACGGTACTGTAATCCATAGTACGGCTGTACACAGGGAAACTGTGGCGGACACAAAGACGTTCTATTTGCCGATTGCCATGGACAGTCTCAAGTACAACGAGCCTACTCCGCTCTATCTTCGAGCCGACAGGGAGCTTCTGGACATCACTAAGCAGAAGCTTGCCTTGGCCCGATATCCTAACGAGCAAAGCAATTTTGACGAGCACAACTGGAGCTAGGGTGCAAAGGTCGCTGTGGTGCAGGAATTGACTGAACACTGGATTAACAGCTATGACTGGGGAAAGAAGGAGGTGGGTTGCAGACCCTGCAGAGTGAGCTTTCTCGCTCCTAACGCAAAGTTAGGAGCTAATGCTCGCAGGATGAACTAAACTAGGCCTTCAATCATTTCCTTGTTGTACAGATGAAGCAAGGCTCTTTTCCCATCCTCTGTTGCCTATATGAGAGTCTCTCACATTTCAATTCGATAACTTTCTTCCATCCTAAGTGACTGATTTTTCATCAACACCAAGTTACTGGTCTCAGGTTTCTCGTCTGGAAGCTATTTTCAAACACCTTTCTCCCGCCGCTAGTTAATAAGGAAGATGAATTGGGAAGGCTCAGAATAATATACGGAATGCAGAAAAATAACATCTTTCTCTCATCGGCCTGAATGATTTATCTTCGACTATTTGCCGTCTATGGCACCGACAGCGATGTTCATCATCCATTACTATGAGATTCAGGGACGAAACAAGCCGGCAATCACTGATTTCTTACCCAAGCGACAACCTAAGATAGATCTAATTTAAGCGTAAACGCAAGCAAAAAGCAAGCGGAAGCGCCACCACCATCGCTTTTGTACGCATTTAACAGCCCCTTGGCATGAAATGGCTTTGAAGGCGCCACTCTTCGATATCCCTACAGGACGCGTTACGCCAATACTCCGTAGACAAGGTAGCGATTCCCCAGATCATGCCCCACGGCTGACCCTGCTTTTTAGCTGCTAGCCTTAAGCCACGCCACGGCTGCATGCAAACTAACAATTGTGAGGCTATGCTTTCCGCTTTCGATACCTTTCCATTGGATCCGTAGCCTCCATGCGAAGACGTAAACCTGTTCATCGGGAACAGAATCTCAAGAAGGCCGTCGTGACCCAATCCTTTCTCTCCGCACATCTCTATCTCTTTTTCTGCACTGTCCCTGTCAACTCTAAAGTTAACTCAACATTACAAAGTCCATCATGCGTTCCTGGCTCGGGACGGGAAAGTCGCTTCAATCAGTGGTCACTGTATGCTGCTTGATCGCCTTCATTCTCTTCGGGTATGAACAAGGCGTCTTCGGAGGTATCTTGCAAAATCAGGATTGGTTCAATCAGTCTGATTACCCTTCAGACTCTAAAATAGGTATCATTGTTGGTTGCTACAATCTGGAATGTCTAGTTGGCTTTGTTTGTAAGTCAGCAGATGTTATAATTTTGAATTGCTCCAGTGGCTGATATGTACCCTTGTCCAGTGAATTTCTTCATGGGTGAGATGCTTGGCCGTTGCCAGGCCATCTGGATAGCAATGGGTTTCTTCATGATCGGAGCCGTTTTACAGAGCATGGCCTATAATGTTGCCCACTTGGTCCTCGGGCGTATCATCACCGGATTTGGAGGTGGACTCAAGATCTCGACTGTCCCGATGTAAGCGAACGACTCAGGTGACCTGCCAACACTTCTGAGATCATTGGCTAATTGCCTAGAATAGGTACCAAGCGGAGCTCTGCGATGGAAAGGTCCGCAGACGTCTGGTCTCAGCTGAGGTCCTGTTAGTAGGAGTCGGAATTGTCATCGAGTACTGGTTGGACTTCGGCATATCATATATTGGAGGCGCTATTGGGTGGTGCCTTCAAATTGCCTTCAAAATGGTGTTTGCCATTGTTGTCAGTGACCTAGTCTTTGCATTACCAGAGTCGCCTCGTCGGCTCTATAACCATGGTCGCGAGACGGAAGCGGTGGAAGTACTCTGCGCAGTGTACGATAAGGATTCCATAGACGAATACATCGTACAGGAAAAGAACACCATCCTCCGAGCCATTGAAATGGAGGAATCTGCCGGAAATTCCAAATCTCTCTTGGCTATATTCAAGAACGACGACGTCAAGGCCGGATACCGAGTGCTCCTGGCCTAGGGTATTCAATTCATGAACCAGGTAGGTGGTATTAACCTTATTGTATACTACAGTCCATCTGTGTTAGTCCAGAATGTCGGCATCACCCCCTATTTGGCGCAGATTCTCGGCGGCTGCATCAATATGATGTTCATGTTCGGATCCATTCTTCCCTCTTTTGCACTCGACCGGATGGATCGCCGCAAGACAATGATGTGTGGCTGCTTCGGTCTAGGCATTTGTATGATGATGATCTCAGCACTCATATCTCAGCCTGAAAATACCAACGGGCATGCATATGCACCCGCTGCTATCGCCTTCTTCTTCCTATACATGCTGATCTTCGGCATGAGCGTCAACTGCGTGCCATAGGCCTATGTTCCTGAAATGCTTCCCTGGAGGTACGCACAAAGAGAACTGCGATAAGGATCAGTACGAACTGGCTCTGGAACTTCACTGTCGTTATGATAACCCCCGTTATCATAAACAGGCTGCAGTGGAAGGCGTATTTGATCTTCATGGCCACCAATTTACTGATTGTCCCCATCATCTACTTTTTCTAATCCGGAAACAAGTAAATTTGGCCTAGAGGAGATCGATCTCATCTTCTCACAGGGTGGAAACCCTGTGTACGTTGCTGCGAAAATGGCACTAGCGATGAAGGTGCCGCCGCAGGAGCTGTCAGAGCAGAGCAGCGACAACGTATACAATCAAGAGGTTCGAATTTTTTCGGCTGAGAAGATGTGACTACTAAATCAAAGGAAAATATCTTTGAAGGGATGTGTGGATGTGGCTGGAGACGTTGATAGGGTGCCGGGCGGAGACAAATTTGAAGTATCATCAACGCGAATGCTGCTTGTCCTAAGAGAAAAGGCCCAATGTACCTGCGTGGTAAAAATTGTTGCCACAAACTGAAGATCTCAGTAAGTAAAAGTTCAGATAGGTCGTGTCTTGACTTACTTGAAGAAGAGTGGGTTTTTATAATGGTCGGAAAGCCGCATTTCTGAGAAACCTCAGTCCTGAGGAGCGGAAGAGCTTGCTTCAGACGGTATTTTCGCCACTCTTGGAGTTCCTGCCATAAAGCATTGATGGTCTGCTCTTGATTGACCATGTATCCTGGTCGCTTCCTCTTCTCAGCAATAAAGTTACATATCTTTGCAAAGATGAGTGTGGCGACATTGCAGTAGGCGTAAAAAGTTCCAGTTGCCGCAATCGAATATACAGCGCTGTCATCCACCCAAGAATCAGTTGGCACCAGCGTTTTCTCTCTGACCATGAAGGCTGCCCATATATCTTAAAAAACTATCAGCGGGATCCCACAAATCTATTTAATCTATTCGTACCTATACGCGCAAAAGCCCAGGAACAAGCGTTTCCAATTCCCCGACTGGAACCGTTCCACTACTTAGACCGCAAAAGCCCAGCGCAGCCCTGTGCAAAATAAATATTGTTACAGGCAACCAATTATTGTTTTGAGAGGCAAAAATTGAGGTAGCGCCTCCACTCGCTGACGTCTGAAGCCATCATCTCATAGACACACAATAGGATACAAACTGCATCAGCTTGAGAAGGGTCGTGATGAATGAGTAACTGAACGGCGTGCTGGCAAAGCCCAAGCGTGACTTGCCACTGTCGATGCTGTAGTGCATCAGGCTGCTGGGATGCGAGAGCCATGGCCGCGGCTGCGAATGCTTTGCTCTCCATCATTTTATGGACACTAGAAACGGTAAAATGCATCTTTGAATCTGTGGTTTCACACCAGGTTCTTTTTTCCAAATACGCCGAAACCAGCCGGCTCTGTTCTGTTGCAGCTATGGGTAGCTCTAACTCGAGTAGAGGAGAGGCGTTGAAGCGAGACAGCTTCGCCAAGCGAGACAGCTTCGCCAAGCGAGAAAGGTGGGATCAAATTGCTTGCTGAGGCCGTTTTTCCCGCGTCTGGTCGACGAAGCCGGTCTGGAGAAGGGTTAGAGGGGGTTTGAAAAGAGCGCTCACTATCTGCGAGGGCAAACAAGCACTGGCCAACATTCCGTTATCTTCCATTCCAAGTGCCAGATCAACTACAGCTGCCGGCTATGAAAGCCTGTTTTGTGTGGGCGCAATTCAGCCGACTCGATTATAGCCAAGCCAGAAGGTCAGGCCCGTGATTTGTTGTGGGTCCATTCAAAACTGGTGCATCTTGTTTTCAACAGTGGCTGCCAGAGTTGGTGGATGGATCCGAAGACGAAGAAAAATACCTTTATCTACCTTGACCCCATGTTCAATCAATCATGGGCTGCGCACGGTCTTTCCTACCTGGTCCGATTTCGACGTCCGAAAGAATAGGCTTGTGCAAGAGGTTTCAAAAGGGTGTCTTAGCTGCCGTGTTAGTTAGTAGGTTTCGGAGTTGCCTTTTGGTCTGTCATTTCGGCGTCGGACAAGGGAAAACCGATTCCTTCGTTGCAGCAGCTACACTAAGGAGCTTCGCTCAAGGAAAGGTCTAAGTAGGCGTGAACTACTTACCCCAGTTCTAATCTAGGGATTATATTACACTCGTAATTGTGCAGCTCTACTTTTATAAACAAGCAGTCATCCAATCATGTACTTGTTGACTTTGGTCTAGAGTAACACGAATCAATTCATAAATACTGCTACCACTATGAACAGCTGTATTCTCATAACTACCATGAGCAAGAGTCAGATACACAGATCAGAAGCAGCCGTAAATCTGTTGTTATACATGTGTAGCGAGGCTGTTTGCGGTGCGGTTAATGAATGATATGCAAATTTTCTTCACCAACTACTTGCTAAAAGCTTCTGATATTGATCTACCCTGATCGTCCTCAAACGTCGAAGTAAAAACGTTCTTGTATCCCGATATCTTTCCGTCTCAGTATTCCTGAAAACCGTCAAGAACTGATTCCAATCCCTTTTGGCTACTTTCCCCACGGCTGGTTTGATAGTTCCTGCCTGGCGGCAGTGAAGCAGATTTTTAAACAGCTCTGACACTAGCTCTTGATCGATTTTGCTTGTCTGGAGGGATTTGGTGACACCAATATCCTAGTCTAGTCCCTTTTAGTCTTGGTTAAATTATGGCGGCCCATCTAGCATGGTAGTTTCCGGGGTTACAGTGGTAAGGGTTACATGGGTCAGCCCGTAACTGGCTTAAGACAGGATGACGGAAACAAAGCGCCTCTTGCTCTTATATTTTACTGCCTCTCCGTTCATCACACCATGCAGATACGTCCGTCCCAAAATCTTGAAAACCCTTTCATTAAGCGGTCGAAAGACATAGGGTATCCTGGACCCTAGTGGTAGCCATATCTCATCTCCTTCTTGCGTGATTGAGGGACCCAGTCCATAGCGGCCATCGCTAGTGATGTAGAATACCATTGTACTACCTACGTTTTGGGAAGAACGGTGAAAGTCTTCGGCCATTTTTTCTTCAAGGGTCGACTCGATTCGTGGTAACGCGCGTTCGAAACAACGAAGGAACGATTGTAACCTACGGCAGTTTGTCTTTTCCCCAGTTGGATTGTATTTGGGATCGTCGTCTTTGTGTACTCCCGCAGTCAGAGTCATGCTAAGTTCTGACCATTTATCGCCAAGGCTGCTTGGTTCTGGCATCAAATGTGGTGCGATCCGGAGCGTTGCTGAAGTTGTGGGAAGACCTGTGATGTGTTCTGGAAAGAGGCTCTCCGCAAGTCTTCTCACTGAGATCGATGCAGGTTCAGGATGAACGAAGCTGATTGTGCCAAGTCGCATGGCGAGCAAGGATAACTTGCTATTCCAAATGCCTTCCATTGGAATATGAACACCAAGCAGCGTATTCTTTAAGGTCCCAGAAGCTGCATACAAGTTCCATCTTGTGTAAAAAAATGGATCTTTAATAGTGACATCCCAACGGGGCACCCACGATGGAATGCCTGCGTCGATGGTTTCTCGATTGTGTGTTAGATGTGTGAAGATTTTTAGGCCGATTTCAAAATCGCGAACTGCGTTGATGGCGAGCTGAGTACAGACAATGGGGAAAGTGTTGGTCGTGCCATAGTTTGGTGAGATGATAGTTGATTTCCCGGTGTAATAGTTTTGGGTATGGTGATGATAAGGCTCAACGTCATGGATGTGCTGCTTGAAAGCGGATGGATGGCCTAGGAAAGCATAAACAATATCCCTCGAGTCTGTACAGCTCAGACCGCGGGCACGTTTGAGGATGTCAAAGAAGTTCTCTGCTCCGGTTGGATCTGAGCCAAGTTGGAGACGAAAGCTGCCACGAGTCGAGTTGTGATAATCTCGGGCGAGTAAAATCATTTGATAATCAATATCGCGAGAGAATACTCCACCATTAGTGGAGTACATCGTCAAGAATACAAACAGTTCTAGCTCTTCTTTGGTGAAATCAGAACTACCACAGTTGAATGTTGCAGCTGAAGAAAGGCCCAATTCTTGCACGCACCAGACGCGTCGGAACCAGGGACGTTTAAGAAGACGGTAAACAGCTTCTCTGCCAGGCCGTGACAGGTCATAAGGGTCATCAAATATCCTCGAACTATGCTGTTTGCAGGTCTGGGCCGTGGACAAATTGTGTAAGCGAGCGCATTCCTTGATGAGTTCGACGCCATGTCGCGCGCGGTAAGCTTCGAGTTGTTCGTCATCTCGACCTAACCATATTTGGACTCGGTGCGCCTTCCAATAGATGAGTCCCATAATCTTCACCTGCATAGCCCGTTCGTTGTCGTCCTTCTGGTTTATGCAAAGTGCGTCGGCCCACAAGAGTCGAGCGGTGCTTGGCTCACGAAATCTTCGAAGTGCATCCGCTAGGTTTGAGGTAATGCGTACAGTCTTTCCGTCGCCTATACCTATGTCAGATCATCAAATAATATCATATGCTAATAATATAGGTACGGATTGGCCCTCGTCATCAACACAAGGTGTTTGGACAGAGAATAGGACTGGCTTTTAGAAAACACTGTAGACAGGTCGCTGATGAGTACATTGCGCAGCCTTGCCCATTAAACTTACACGTTATCTTGACTTTATGTTTGCGACTGCCCCAGACGTAAGAAATAGCATTGTAGCGTTCAAAGCCTTCAACAGAAGATGTCGATGTGGTGTCGTCATAAGCGCTCAGGTTGAGTACATGGAGCGAGCAGCAGATCGGAGCGTCTGTATCACCAGGATGAAGTTTGAGTAATCGGAACTCATTTTCCTTCAATGGAGCGTATCTGTGGGGCAGTTTGTGAAGTAATGATGAAGGACACGCTGACAGGGCAAGATGCTTGACCTTGCTTAAAGGTGCGTGCTTGTCAGAAGGGTCGGAACGAGAGACGTTAGCGAACATTGGTAAACAAAAAATGCTGCTGGAATCATCACAAAGGGGAACGGAAGCATGTAGTACCTACTCGAGTTCGACCTTCCCATGTAAGAACGCCAGGCTCATGCAGGACAAGTTCCGGCTGCTGCCTACACATTGCAACGGCCAATACATTTGCAAGAGTATATTTTCTGCAACACAGGCATGTTTCCGAAACCTCGTCCCCGTGAGGCCCAGTAAATTGGGATACAAGGCCAATCAGGAGAACGCAACAGATGTTCAAGGTGTCGCTGGCGCCAACTTATGGCGTGGCTTGCCGCTCGGCTCCAGCGGCACTTACCGTGACAGCCCGCGGCCTCAAAGCCCATTTTCAGTATTTGAGCCGCATCTCGAAGCTCCTACAGCTAGTAAATACTGGTGATGGGGTCTGACAGACTAGAGTGACTGTCCTCCGCAGAAATCGTAGTTTAGATGTCTAAGATCATCACTTGACTGAAATCACTCACGTGTGAGCAGTGTCTTGCTGCCGACCTAGGCCTTGCACAGCCTTTCCGCGCAACGCTCTCAGTTCCGTGGTCCCTGCTCATGGAGTCCAAACTTTATCTTGTTGTTTAACCCGGCGTGTAGCGATAGTAAATTATCGGATTGGCGGTGCTGAAATAGGAGTAACTGCGTTCTTGATTCGTTCTTTCGCAATCAGATGAGAGCGTACGAAAGGCTACGCTTGATGAGGCTAGATGCTCGGCATTTCGGACTTTGAGTTGCGGGCGCAGTGGCATCATAAGCGTTGCGCCTCACCGTGATCTCTACGTTTCTCGCACTTTCGAGCAGATTTGTAACCAGCAACGTGCAATCTGACAAACGCGGTTTCTGCTCAGCTCAAAAACCGGCATCCAGCTCCAAATATGGCGAAGCCAGAACCGCCCGCATTGGAGAGATCCGTCGAGATGATCGACGGCGACGTAGATAACATTGGCAAACATTGCCAAATGGAGTATTGTGGGAAGTTGGACTTCTTGCCGGTAACGTGTGAGAGATGTACAGGGTGAGTGGGTTAGAGTCAAACTCGGATGCTCAACCGGCTAACTGCACAGGGTGTTTTGTCTCGATCATCAAAGCAAGAGCGCGCACAAGTGCCCTGCGGATGGTAACATAAAGAAAGAAGGCAGCAAGAAAGATGTTCAGGAACTCAGTCGACCAGACTATGAACGTCCTTGTTCGAAAACATCTTGCAAGAACCTCATCGATGGTCCCCTCACGAAGGGCGTAGAGTGTCCACGATGTCTGCGACGATACTGTATAGCACATCGCCACGAGGACCAACATAATTGCAAGAACATCGAGCCGATCAGGACCCCCTGAATACGGTACAACAACGAACACAATCAGCGCTGTCGAAGCTGAAAATCTGGGCGGAAAACAAGCGGAAGGAAGACGAGAAGAGGCGCTCGGGACCCAAGAAGTCGGGATTCCTTGGGCTGAGCAAGAGTTCGAATTCGAGCGCAGCAGTGTCGGCGCAGGTCGAGTCGAATGCACTAAAGAGGGTAGCAAAAGGCGATGCCAAGGTGCCACCGGAGAAGAGGATATACCTGCACGTCGAAGCCTCAACAGACACGACCAAGGCCAAGTATCCAACCGGGAAATTCTTCTACAGCAAAGACATCAGCGTGGGACGAGTGCTGGATATGGCAGCGAAGGCGCTGCAGGTCGAGAATGTGAACAATCGCGGTGGCGGAGAGGTGGACAAGCTGCGAGTATTCCACGTGGAAGCCGGACGGCTGCTGAAGTTCAGCGAGAAAATCGGTGACGCGTGCCAGAGCGGCAACATGATTGTTTTGCTGAGAGGCGTTGGGGACGGGGAGCCAGATCTTATTGACCTCTGAGACTCGACAAGGGAGGCTGGCGGAGCATATAAGGAGGTGGGGGCGCATGGTGACGCATGTTTGGAGAAGAAGATACCCAGTTAATGACGACTTACGATAGCATTCGCGGCGCATATAATTGAACGTGCTGAATTCTGTGTCGCTTTCAATTTGTGGCGCTTTGCGAGTTCAAGATGGTCATGCGTGTATTTCTTTTCCTTGCTGTGCCATCGCGCTTGGCATGACGCCAGAAGACACATTCTTCAGCCAACTCGCAGCGAGTCCATACTCAACAAGTAGTACTCGCGAATGAGTACGCCCTCACGTCACAGAAAGACTGTCGTAACTCTGAAAAACGGCCGTAACTCCTCCTGCGCTGGACAAGTGTGACGGATGCCAACACCTCGCGAGCCGTAGGCTATACGCACCCCTCCTTCGTCAAAGGCACAACAAAGTGAACTCGATTCTTGGATTTCACGCTGTTCTTGGAATATACCCAAGGGGCTTGCCCTATCTCAACGAGCCCAGGTCGCAGTGGTGTCGAGCACTTCGAGCACCACAGTGGACCGTACTCCTCCATCGACTACACAAGCTCTGCCGAATCACATGCAAAAGAAATTACATAACACCTGCGACCCAAGGACGCAGGACAGCATCCTGGCTGAAAGGACACCGGGGGCCCTTGGTGAAAGAACGCCAAGAAACATTATCAAACGCCAAAACACCTCGCTGGTATTGCGACATGGCTGCCACCCTCTCGTCTCCTGTTCGTCTTGCACATGGAGTTAGTCTGTGCCGACTCGGTATTCGTTACCCACATCGACTGCTGGAGACTTGGGTCTTCATGGTGTCGTCATGGCGTGTACGGGGGCGAGGCGTTGAAGCGGGGCTGGTCCGTCATGCATGCTGGTTGAGTGGTGTCGACGACGAGCACCTCACGAAGTGTTTGGAGGCCGGTTGCAGCATCGCAAGCTGTGTATCCTTGTGCCCCAACCAACGCTTGCCAGGTTGTTGACTCCGTCAGCAAACGTCAGATACTGATCTGAACTGTCGCTGGTGCAGTCGTAGTTGCTAAGCCCCTGTCAGTTCACGCGCTACACTGCTCCCTTCGCAAGGCACCTACTCAAAGAACTGGCAGTACCAGTAGTCGTCTCTGCTGAGCACGGCGCCCACATCATGTCCACCCACAAGAATCGACTGCACCCGTCCATCGATTCTGCACGTGGTTAGTCGGGCGAAATGCAACACAAGCCACATCAGCCTCACAAGTTATTATCCAGCGACAAGCACTGGTTGTTGTACGCATCCACGGACACCTCGGAGAAGAAGGCTGGGGCGGCAAATAGCTGCACTTTGATACGAAAATTTGTTATGATATCGCCGGCTGTCGCCACGTTTACACACGCCAGGAAGGACGGGAAGATGGCAAAGGGAAGACTGCGCATGGCAGCGCGCGCATTCAAGTGGTAGGCGCAGTCGCAGGGTCGTTTGTCGTCGAGTCGGCGATGGGTTGCTTGAGTGAGGTTGGCCTGAGGTCAACGAAACAGGGAGAACTGGTGACGCTCTGCTGGTGGGTCAGCGCGTGCGCCAATTGGCTTGCACTGCCTCGCTGCTTTGCCGAAGCCGTCTTAGCGCCAACATTGTTCGTGCGAGCGGGGCGGCGAAGCAACACAGACACCACCAGCAGAGTGGATGTGTGGGTGTCGGTGTGGGTGTGGGTATGGGTGTCGGTATCAGCATCAGTGTTGGAATATCGATGCGACTTCACCACCTGCCGGAATGACATGGCTCGGCGCTATGGGTTGCCCGCCGGCTCCCAGAACCGAGGCCGTTGAGCGCACGCGAGCTGACGCAAACAGCCAAAGTGCCAGGACAACAAACAAACCTCTCCCAACATGGCGGCGCCTGATCTTTGCGAGTACCGTATCGAGGAACATCGGCACCCCTGTCACCCCTGCCTTGGAATACTGCCGGCGACGCGCACACTCGGCCAAACCAGCACGCACCCCCTTCGGCGCCTGCCGCAGCACCAAAGAGCGCACCATGCTCGCTGTCACCATGCATTGAACACGACAGACGTAGGTAGTAAGGGTGAAAAGTGTTATAACCAGAGCGTGAGACAATCATCGACCCCCCTCGCTGTTTCTTCCTGAACCCAAGCAACCATGTGTCTACAAGGGCAGCAAACGAAGCGAGGAGCGCCCGTCTGATCACCGCAGATCGCAGAATGCACAAGTCCTGGCGGAAATGAAAATTTCTCGGTAGGCGTGGGCAGGGTTGTCAACGCACAACGTCACTTTATCATCTGAGTCAGGACGGCCGCTTAAGCTCAACCTTGCGTATACACACGCCCAGTTGCAAACTCTGAAAGGTGCTGGACCAAGGCAGCCCTGCGCACAAGTGTGCTGATCACCCACACCGACACCCCTCTACCTCGGTCAAGTGCACTTCATAATCACGTTGTGCATGCAGGAGAACAATGCTGATCTTGTGCAAAGAATGATGCCAGTTCTATACCTAACTGGGAATGTGAAGTATCTACACTGAGAAGTCATAACAGTCATGAAAGTGGTATCCGCCAAAGAAGAGAATGTCAGAAGAGAAAGAGAATCCGAGTTTTCCAGTTTCCAAACGACCAAATGCGCCAACCCCCTTTTTTGTAATGCCCTGGAAATTCAAACTACCGCGTTCAAAGACGGACTCTTTAGTTGGAGAAGTCCCTTGCGTGGCGGCGAGTGTTGCCGGTGACAGCAGCAGCGACAGAGGCGAGCGCAGGGCCGGGAGCATCTTTGATGGTCTTGCCGGCGTCGTGCCAGTACAGGTCCCAGGTAAGGAGCTCGTCCTTGGCCGAGTAGATCTCAGTGCCCTTCTTGCCCTCGGGGACGGGCGCGCTGTCGTCGCCGCCAGTGACCTTGATGTTGAAGGCCTGGGGCCAGAACTGCCTCTGGGAGACGGCGCCATTGTTGTGGATCGAGGCAACCTCGGTGCGCAGCACGTAGTTGCCAGAGGGAATCTCGCTGGGGATGGTGACGGTGTGGGCGTTGCCGTTGTCGTAGAAGATGGCGTCGGTGCCCCACTTGCCAGTCTGCTCGCGCGGGTTGCCCTTTGCAAAGCGCGTGCCGGCAGGGTAGCCGGTCAGAGAGACCTGGTCGATCTTGAAGAACTCGAGCTGAGT
The DNA here is from genome assembly GCA_026119515.1 of Ascochyta koolunga. Taxonomy (NCBI): domain Eukaryota; kingdom Fungi; phylum Ascomycota; class Dothideomycetes; order Pleosporales; family Didymellaceae; genus Ascochyta; species Ascochyta koolunga. The sequence goes on from JANLCG010000021.1 coordinate 348,957, forward strand.
CTTGTCGACCTTGGAGCAGTCGCCGTTGCAGGCTGCGAGGTACGTGGCAGTCCAGCCGTGGTGGGAGCAGTCCCAGCCCTCCTCGCCAGCCTCGCACTCGCCCTTGTGGTGCCAGTGGAAAGTGACCTTGGAGCCGGCAGGGGCTTCAGCCGTGTTGGGCGATGGAATGGCGTCCTTGTGGGCAATGATGTCGGGCTTGTTGATCTGGTCACCCATCACAGGCTGGTAGCCCCAGCCCTGGTTGGTCTTCCAGGCAGGCGAGTTTCCGACGAGGGGATCACTGGTGGACGAACCGCGGAAGCCCTGGTAGGTCTTGCCGCCGATCTCAGCGCTCTCGACAGCAGTGTGGCCGGAGACCTGGGCAACGAGGCCTGCAAGAAGGACAGCGGCGTTGAAAATTTTAGACATGTTGATGGTGGTTGAAGTGGTAGATTTGGGTGGGCTCAAGTTTCCTGAACTGAAGGTTTCGAATGTGTGGTTGGGTGTGTAGAGAGTGAATGTGGTACGTCGAGCTCACAGAGCTGGAGAATGAATGACTGGTCAAAGATTGACTGAAAGAATGATGGAGGCGGCCGAGCGTGGGGAGTGAAACGAACGGGAGAGGTCCCAGCCTTTTGTACTCTGCTGTGGCTCCCGTCAACGCTCGTCTCGTACTTGTGGATGCACTTGATTTCCTATTGCGTTCAGCCACCCGGGCCCAAGCTGCACGTCCGGGCTCTTTGTCTCTTGTTCTGACAGCCCGACTGGTCAACAGTGCGGACACTTGACATGAGCTAATGTAGGTACGAAGGAACTAGGCTCTGGTAGGACACGGCCTTATCGATAGCCCCGCGAGCCTCAAAGGAGAAGGTCTTCGATCCACTGAGATCCTGACCTGGTGGCCAACACCGAGGTCCGTCTGACAGAGAGATGCGACCATACCTACTGCTATCCAGGCTGGGAGACCGGTGCCTCTCACATTCCTCTCTTTCGACTGCTCGGACTCCAGCGCCTGGGTCTCGCCCACTGACATCACGGCAAACCTAGTAGATTGCCAGCAAGGCCAAAGCCGCTCTGCCGCTGGGATCCAGGAACGCTTCCCCCTTGGCAGCGGGTGTTCCTGGTTCCAGACTTTGGAGTGGCGGAGCCGTGGGGCAGCGTCATTTCCAGACGCAGCGAATCAAGGGCAAAATGGTTACGTTTCTGCTGGACTTCTCCTTACCAGCAGCGTGGATCCTCTGGAATTAAACGGCTCGGCTACGGGCTCCCCGCGGTTGGTGCGCGGCAACGTGGTAGGCCTGCCGCCCAGCGCCGACGTTTCAGATGTCAGCCTTAGCGAATCGCTATCGATAAACAAGAAGGACACAAGGACGGCAAAGCACCTCAAAGCTGCTGTGCACCTCAACAAGACTCTATGCAAAGATCACGACCTCCAGCCACGTCTTAGGTAGAGGGTAGCCGGCATTTTTCCTGGTCAAGTGCCGCTTCCATATTGCTTCTGTACCTATTTGTTTTCGGCGGCGCCAGAAAGATCCACAAACGGATCGTCCCTCGCCGAGACCGGGAGCATCAAACCTCAACTCGTCGTTTGAATCCGCCACTGGTTCTTCCCTCTGATGGTTCGTTTGTGCCACTTCCCCGTCTTTCCCGAGACTGCGGAGTCGCTGTTTTGTTTCGTCTCATGCGAGGCTCGCGCCTTGTGTATCGTCGGCAAAGTGACAGCACGACAGCTGGGCAGCCACAGCGCGATCTGGCAAAGCCATGACGTCGGGGTAGTCAGGACCGGCAGTGGGCGGTGAGCCACACTCCGTTTCATCGCCGTCTTGTACATTACTTTCATTTCGAACCTCTGCAGCTGACACGTCCTCGAAATATCTGGTTGAGCACAACGTTCTGCATGGGGAAGAGCTTCAAGCAATGGCGAGGTTGTTCGCTCAGGAAATGCTACTTGGTCTTTCAAACATTCAAGACATGGTGGCGAAGGTTATGCGGGTTAGGCAGATGTGGGTACACTTCAGTTAACAACAACCTGCGCTTTCTGATTCGCCAAACCCCTACTTACAGTATGTTTGGCCTAGCAGGGGTGCGCGACAAAGCACATTCTGCAATTCTTTAGGCACTTAACTCGATCTACATCTCAGTATACACAGCGGCTACGATCAGTAGGTATTACACAGATAGCCAACTGTCACCGCTCGTATCAGCTCCGCCATGCACGTGCTGAAGGTGCACAATTCATATATCGGCATTCGCGCAGCAGACGGGTATTGGTTTTGACGCACTACATGCGGCTGGTTCTCTAGATCGGCCTGCATGATGAACGCATGACTTCAAATGAGGTGTATATTTGGATCGACTGCATAACGGAAGGAAGCAATGTATATTGGAAGCTTATAGTTTAATCATAGATGATCATTCCAGATCTGATTGATTACCAGCCAACGGCCGCAGACGCACGAAAACCACCAGCCTACTCAACATCTGTCCAGATTCCGACAGCGCCTAGTTGGTAATGGCTGGTGTCGTGTTATCCCACTTCTCATGCTCCGCTGCGTCCACGGGGAACTTGGCAACACTACCTCGTGTAATAGCAGCCAGTGCTGAAACTCCTTTTCCGTGGTCAAGGTATTCTTTGGCCTCCTTGGCCTCGCCTTCCACTAGTCTGGACGGCCGTACCAGGATGTAGTTCTCGCTGCTATCTTTAGTCTCTTTGGCTACCAGGCTGTGGTCATCGCACTGGTATATTATATTGCTCTTCTTCATCAAAAGCTGCATCACGCAGTGCATGTTCACCCACGACTCGGCTACCCCGAAAGCCTGCATGATGACAACCTTGGGTGTGTAGAACTCCTTCATAGCAGCGACTACATTCGCAGTGCAGTCGGCCATTAGTCGAGGAGGCGCAACAACGGCTGCGATAGGCTGTCGCTTGCACGTGGTACGCTGAGTGTGAAGATGATCACTTCGGGCTTGCTTTCGTTGAAGACATTGTGGACATCGTCTGCGTTCAGAGGCGTGTCTAAGCGACCTTGAGCCCAGCTTCCATCTCGGCTTGCATGGCCTCGGGCTTTCGGACCAAGGCAGCGGCATTGTGACCTCGATGGAGGAGCTCTTCGATTACGAGTTTGCCTGTACGGTCGCTTCCACCTATGACAAGGACACGCTTGTTCCATGGCGCTCCTTAAGTTACGAGAGATTCTTCCATGGAATCCGTACTGCGACAAACTTTTGGATGTCAACTTTCAGTATTTTGAACGTACCTTTGGAGTATTTCACAACCATACCTTCTTGCGCCCCTACGGGTAAATTACAACAAATAACGATGCCCATGTCTGTTCTGCTTCTAGTATCATACCCAAGCTTACCGTAATCATGACAATAGTGTAGCACATGGACGATGCACTGCAGCAAGGCGATGATGGAACCCATAGGACATACCTCAAGGACCCCGCCATAGACCTAATACATGCCTGGCTCGATGAACTGGGCAGAAAGCAACGCACTGAACTCTCTACATTGCAAGTCAAATTTCTGCCTCTTCTCTCGATAATTCTTCGAGGTATTCAGCTGGAGAAGCTATGAAGCTCGACTGGTGCTGTAGTACGCTCCGCCATGGTCATGGGCCTCAATGTCGACCCTGCAGGCATCTCAGGCATTACCCCATATAATGCAGAGACACGACGCAGAACTCGGGCAACTATCCTCAAGATGGAGTTACAGCCTTCTATGTCTGTGTCATGCCACTTGTTGTTTCTGAACTCAACCTGGGCTCCTTGGTACCATTAAACATCAACGATGCAGATAGTGACGAAATGTCTGGTACACTGTTTACCTGACAACCAATACACACGTATATAGATAATCTTTACCAATTTGTGATTGTGTCCTCGTTCTTACAACGCCTCAAAGCTTTGTCTGTTATTCAGCATTCTACGCCTGACGTTCAGGAAGGCATCAGCTTGGAAAGAGGGCTGAAGAATGCCTATCGCAGAAGCCACAAGTGATGGACTTGCACAACAGCTATGGAAATCCTTTAGACGGTTGATTGTTGCTGCACCGATTCTTGCCTGGCTTTTACATGCGGCGACCTATTCTTCGGCTATACAACGTTCTACTTCTTGGACGGCGGCAGCAGGGCAACCCGGTGTTTGGTAGGATACAGAAACATTACCTCTAGCCTTCGCAAATCATTCTCTCCTACCAAGGTCTCTATATCATTCCCGCCCTTGCTACAGTAGCTAGCATTCCATAGGCACACAGGAATTTCTTCTACTAGCTCTGTACAATGGATGTCCTGTGGGCGGTACCCACTCTGTGTGAGCAAATCAAACAATACTATGCGGTAGATAGAGCAAAGGCAGGTTACGATAGCATGCCCTTAGTTCGGACAGTCGAGACCACAATCACGAATTAATTAGATCGCATCGGACAGAAGGGGAGCGGTATCAGGGACATTGTGTTCCTTACGCTTGTACTATGGTCTCTCCAGCTTGCCGAGACGTTGCTAGACTGCTTGCAGCATCCCTATCAGACTGCAGAAAGAACATGACCCACGTTTTGAGAGAAGTCGTCGCAATCTTTGGTAGCGAATCAGCCGTCACCCACGGTAGAGCCCGTAAAACGTCCCAGCATGGACGCAACATCGGTCCAAGGGTCGATGCCCACTAACATCACGCTTCCAATCTCCAACCCCAGACTGACTCCCATCTACATGGCCGATATGGCATTTCTAATGAACTTTCTAGCGAGCCCAGAGCGGTGGTTTGGTGATCTGTCTGACCTGGCTGGTGTATTCGATGCCAACGATAGGTTGAATTTGGCATTGCGCATAACTAGAACTGGGAGCACATGTAGCAGTAAACCGGTTGCAAGAGGCCATAATACTAGATGATTTGTTTCTTTGTGGTGTCAATACCCACAATTATCGCAAGTCGGGGGTCAGACTGATGTAATCATGATAGAATTCCGGCGTGCACACCTATGCACCTAGCACCCATGGACTTTAAAAGAGTTACGCCTCACTTTTCTTCTCTTGCGGTAGGCTCTCGGTCACCCTGCTATTCTGCAACGCCATGGCATCCTTCATCCCCCGCTCTTTGTCGCCTTCCTCGTGGAGCAGCTTTACGCACTCACCTTCCACTACCCCCACCCCCATCCGGTCTAGTCTACCCACACTCGATCCAACTCCTCAAAATCCTATCCATCTCTGCTGCGCTCGTCGCATGGAAGCCCATCATGCAAGACTCGACGTCAATGCCCTCGTATCTCAACATGCCGATACCGCTCTTCTTCCTCGCTAGCCTAGGCCTCTTCGCTTGGGTGGCTACCAAAACTCGACCGCGCAAACTCAGTGTCATCTACGGTCGCGTTACCCCAACTCACGTGATCTCCTCTGGTCCCTTTGCGTTTGTGAGACATCCGACCTATGTCGCATATGCACTTGGTTGGGTTGGCGCGGCGATTCATGTACTTATCAATGTGAGCGCCGGAGAAGCGATGGACAGAGCTTGGGTGCCGGCGCGGGCGCGAGTCGTAGTCTTGGTGGCTTCTGTGCTGGGTCTGCTCTGGCTCTATCGGAGGGGAGCTGTTTTGGAAGAGCAGCAGTTTTTGAAGAGTCATGATACGGTTGGGGGTCAGAAGGTTGGAGCAAATGTCAGAGTGGAGTATCTGGCTTATATGCGCGAAGTGCCGTATCGGTGGCTTCCTGGGGTGGTCTAAGAGCACCTACTAACGGCAATCACTAGCGCAAGGAGTGAACACGTACATCGAGGAGAAACGCATGACCTGAATTGGACTAGCTCGAGTTGAAATCATTTACTAGGTAATTTTTTTGCTGTGGCAAAGTTAGACTTTACTGTACAAACCTACATCCCGTCAACTCTGAAAATCTACGAAGCCGGAATGCTCTGATCATTGGTCGTGAACACGCCCCTCGGGTCAACATCAGTCTTAATCTGCTTCATCCGCTCATAGTTCGCGCCGTACAATCTCTCGCTCCACTGCGCCTCTGTCAACTCTGTGTCGCGGTAGTTCACGAACCCTCGCAGCGGAATCTCTTCTTTCTGCAATTGCTGTTCGAACGGCTTGAAACCGTCTTGCAGGTACTGAATACCATCCGCGGGGAACTGACTCAGTCCGTTGGCCAGTCGGCCTTCCCAGCGGATCAGCCACTGACTGTCAGCATGAGCGTAGGAAGTGTCACTGTCTTTGACAGCGCGGGCGACACTGCCGCCCCAGAGATCGAGGAAGCCAAACTTGGTCATGTCAGTGCGGTTGAACGCCAAAGTGGTGTATTGGTACAGAGCATATGCGGACTCGTATGTGAATGGTTGATCGGCGCGCAGAACCAGGGCTTGGAGGTACATGTTGCGAGGAGGGAATGTGTCAACCGTGCCGTTGAGAGATGGCGTGGCGTTATTCTCCATTGTCCAGAAGTCCTCAGTCGAGGTTGTCAGGGTCGTGGTATTTGGCAGGCGCTCAATGAGAGGAGCAATGGTGCTGTTGAAGTCATCCGGGCTACCGTAGAAGTAGCCACTTCCGGACCAGGGCGTGGCGAGCTGCCATCGAATAGCAAAAGTGTCAGGAGCATCAGTTTGCGCATACTCCTGTACGGCTAACAAAGCTCTGACACCGGTTTCGATGGTGGTGTCGCTTGGTAGGGAGATGGTGAAGTTAGTCACGCGTTCGTGCTCTGGTTTCCAGGTCTTCGTAGTAAGAGATAAGAGGATACCGTATGATGAGCCAGCTCCTTGCGCGACCCAGAACAAGTCTGCGTTCTCTTCACGGGACGCCTTGACAACAGTGCCGTTGTACAGCATGTACTCCACACTGTCGAGGTTGTCCATAGGCGTGCCGAGGAAACGAGTCGTAGTACCGAACCCGGCACCAATCGAAGATCCTGCAAGCCCAACCCCGTTGGCTCGAACATGGGGAAAGTGACGGCCGTGGTTCTCCCACAGCCATGTGACGACCGGACCAACTCGACTACCACCACCATAACTGCGCGCACCCGTCAACTTCCGAACGGCATTTGTGTGAAACGAATCAACTTACGTTAAAAGCTGTGTAGCTTCATCATAACTTGTCTGGTCAAAGTTCACCATGTTGATGACAAGTGCGCCATCGTGAGTTCCTCCCAGACCATATGCGCCGTAAGAGTGCCCGCCGTTAAGTGCTGCAACCTTGATCTCCGACTCAACTGCGCATGCAAGTGCCGCTGCAATGTCGTCCGATGTAGTCGGTGTGACGACAGCTGCCGGCTCAGGATTGAACCGCAGAGACCATGGAGCAGTAGCGTTCTCCCAGGTAGGGTCTTGAGCAGCAGTGAACTGTAGTTGCTTTTCCGTCAGGCATGTTTTTAATGTCGTCGCATCCTGGGCAGCTGTGCTAGCAACGAATGTGGTCAATAGTAAAGAAGAGGAGAGGATACCCGGTAGGTTGCGCCTCGACATGAAAGAGAGTGACGGCATGATGAGTTTGTGAAAAAATGTTTTTCATGCAGTATCAATCCATCGCTCAGACTACGTTTATATACGTCTATTGATATTATGAGCTTCCCGCCCTGCCACGCAGGTAATTTACGACATCTATGGGAGTATCTCATGGTAGTCTTGGCGCCAACCCCGGATTTCCAGTAAGCCCGAAATGATGCCTTGATATTTCATCACACAACCGACTTGTTTGCCGTCAATTCCACACTTCACGGTCTTGTATTTCGTTGGAACTTCAAGATTGTGAAAGCACTGCTATGCGGAGAATTTCGTCGAGGCAGCAACTGTATGCTTCGCTTGCGTGATGATTGCTGGTTGCTCGGCGAGATTGGCCACGATGTGACACCGGCCCGTCATTTATTGTTCCATGCAGTAGATCGATGCATGGCTCGGCGGTCTCATCTCTACGAAACAAAGAATATTCTCTGGAGTAGGTATGCGGATGAGCGCGGAGGGCTAGAATTGATGTGTGAAGGGCCAAGACTTGCCCCTGAAACTTTGTAATAGACCTGACGAACGTCACCAAAGTCGGCCAGCATCGCACTCAATCTTAATTGCCCGGAGATACACGTGGGCTCGCGCATCCTCACAGCCTCGCACGGGGCGCCTCCTGAACAAGCAAGTGTTGTCTTGCCTTTTCGTTCTCCTCTCTCCACCACTTCTTCCTCCTCTCATGCCCCGCCATGAATACTTCGAACCATTTACTATCATAGGGCGGTAATCTCCTCCCTGGTTGGCCAGCCGCTGGCTCTCCAGCTATTTTCCTCACAGTCTCGAAGTACTCTTCAAAGTCTGGGAACACCATGGTAAACGCCGGCCCATCGCCCTTCTTCGCAATACGTTCGCGCTCCCACCGCTGCTGTTCTTCAAGTGGTGGAAGAGTGGCACGCCCAGCGAGTATGCGTGCAGCGAGAACGGCGTGCCACTCAAAAATCTTGAATGTAAGACCTGCGCCGACAGCCCCAATAAAGAGCAATGTTGGATCATTCTGGTATACAACATGCTGGTACAAGCCAGGAACTCGATTGTTTCGGATTTTTACACCTGGCAAGAAGGGCAAAGACCAGGAGTATCCGGTGCCGAAGATGATTTCGTCGACTTCTTTGACTAATGTTCCGTCGGTGAAATGGACGGTTCGTTGACCACCTGAGGTCTCGATATGTGATATTGATGGCTTCTGGGCAATTCCGGGGTGCTTAAAGGCCTCATCGCCGAAGTAGCCATTCAATTTGTGCCCTAGGACGACAGCGTAGACAGGTCCGTTGGCAACGCCAACAAGGTCGTACGCAATATCTCCACCCGAAACTGATGCGCCTACGATAACGACTCTCTGGTCAAAGTCAGTAATCGTCGTGGCGTGCGAGTTGACTGCATCTGACCTTTCCTTTGTAAGCGTCACGTCCGCGGAACATCTTGCTGTGCTTCACGCTTCCTGGCCGAGATCGTTCAAAGGCCTCCAAACCTTCAATCTTGGGTATGTACGGCACGTTGAAGTGCCCACTGGCCACAATCACGGCATCAAACCACTCTTCCCACCATTCGTCCTCACCCCGGACGTCACCATCTTTCCTCAGTACTAGTCTCCACTCGTTACCCACTTTCTCCGCCAATTCTACAGTGGTATTGTACGACACTAAGCGGCCGTAACCATTACGGTTCACGAGCGATTCAACGTATTCGCGGATCACGGCGTGGCTACGGAAGGGTGTATCGTTGCCATGTTTCGCGATTGACAATTGGCTTCGCTGTTCAGGAATGGCCTCTTGCGAGAAGGACATTGCGAGGCTATCGACATTGGTCTCGAGGTACGGGTATACAGAGGATTCGGCATGGCGCGCTTGAGCGTGCTTTGCTTGTCGCGCTGGGAGCTTCGACGGAGGTTGGAGAGGAAGGTCGCCAGTGCGAGTGGCCAGTGCTGTAAGGTCTTCAGGGAGCAGGTTTGGTGGAGGTGTGCTATCTTCAAGCCTAATATATCATGAGATGATGTGTTGTTTGAGGCCAAATAGTTGCACTCAGGGTCCCTTACCAGCAGCCACCCGGCGCTTCTCGCCGCTCGAAAACACGGATCGAATCAAATGCTTGTTCCTGCGCAAGCGCGTCGATGGAAATAGCTCCAGAGGGACCCAGTCCGATCACTGCGACGCGTTTTACAGCCATGATGGCCAGTATTAATTCACTGCGAAGCGTGAACAGCTCCAAAACGGGATGCAAAGGTCGACAATTTACCCTAGGGGATCCGGAGAACTGATAAGAGAAAAGCGTCGCGTGGCGTTAGCACATCATTTTGGCCGCGGCACTGTCTAATCAATCTATCGGCATGCTGCAGGCCTCGTCCCCACCGTTCCCACGTGTTCGCCATGAGAGACCGTTGTGGAAAGACGCGCATCTTCCCAGTTTCGAACGCGCGAAGGTTGCGACATGTATTTCCAGAATTGCGCGATTCCTACGGCCCTAGTCCCAAAAGGGTTGGCCCCTCCAGTTCCACCACTGAACACCACGACATCACCTTCGATTCGACCACATGTGTCGCTGGCCAAAAGCCGCCATGCATCTTGGACGGAGCGATATGACTAGCAATCTTCGGCATTGTGGTCGGCAGCGTGAGACACGGCAATGGTGCCGACCCTAGACCATGCCTGGGTTGCACGCAAACACGTAGTCGGATGGCGCATTTTCTCAACGGGGAGATGAAACTGATACGCTGCGCTCATTATATAGTGTCCCTTTCGGCCATGTCGGTTCCAGATTATTGGGTTTACCGGATAACATGGCTTCCAAAGAAGAAAGAGGTGTATTTGAAAATGGGGTGCAGAGCGATGCATCTGATGCACCAAATTCTATCGACATCGAGCTGAGTAGGGCCACGAGACGCGCGAGACGGAAGTAGGTGGATTTTTGGATTCGCCGGGCTGTCATTGACCGATATCAGGGTTGACACGACCGTCCTTCCACTCCTCTTCCTAGGCCTGCTAGTGTTCCAGCTCGATCGCATGAATCTCGCCAGTGCGCTCACCGATGGCTTCGCGAAAGATATAGGCGTGAATCAAAACACCATAAATCTTGGCAACCAGCTCATGTTCCTGGGTATCGTTGTGCTTGAGATTCCATCCAACATCATCCTCCAGCGTATTGGCCCACGAACCTGGATCTCAGCGCAGGTCCTGATTTTTGGCGCTGTTGCGACTTTACAAGTGTTCGTGAAGAATAAAACCGGCTTCTTAATAGCAAGGTCATTCCTGGGACTGTGTGAGGCCGGGTATATCCCAGGTGGAATCTATACGCTGTCGACATGGTACACCAAGCGCGAGCTTGCCAAGCGAGTGGCTGTTTTCTTCTTCGGCATGTTTGGCGGCAACGCGATCAGTCCTGTACTAGCGAGTGGTATTCTACAGCTGGGCGGCCATAGAGGGATGAAAGGTTGGCAGTGGTTATTCTTGCGTGAGTCAGACCTTGTTCTTGAAGTCTGCAGCAGCTAATCAGACCCTAGTGGAAGGTGTGTTTACAATGATCGTCGCGATCCTGCTGCTATTCCTCCTCCCTGGAAGTCCCGATGAGCCTCGTCCACTGCTCTCTCCTGGCCTGATCCGCTTTACAGATATCGACCGAGAAGCTCTTCGGCAGCACCTTGAAACGGATGACGAAGAGAAAAAGTATGGGGCGCAAGGAATGCATATTCCGCTGTCACTGGTCTGGCAAACAGTGAAGCACTACCGTAGATGGGCTTCTTTTGTATCGACATTCGCCGTGTTCTCGACTTGGTCGTCTCTGACCACGTACACGCCAACTATCATCATGGCGCTAGGATTTACTCGTATACAAGCAAACGTCTTGGCCTCGGTTGGTGGATTCCTGGCTCTAGGTGTTGTGTTCTTCTTTGGGTGGCTATCTGACCGGACCAACCGACGTGGAATGACTGTGATCCTAGCACAAATCTGCTACCTCATCGTGCTTATCGTCACCCGATCTGTGCATTCGTCGGTAGGGAAATGGTCTCGCTGGGGTTTGTGGACAACGATTAATGCCTTCGCAATTGGCTACCACCCAGTCCACAACTCTTGGGTCCAGCTGAATTGCAAGGATCCTCGTGAGCGAAGCATCAGCATTGCGATGTGGGTCATGTCTGCGATCTCGGGTTTGATGGTTGGTACACAGTACTACCGTGCTGATGATTTGCCATTCTACAGCAAAGGCCTGAGGATACAGATCATCATGGTCGCAGTCGGCATGCTCTTCGCCCTCCTGCAGGAAGCCGTATACATATTGTATAACCAGAAAGCCTTGAGAAAGTGGAAAGCAGAAGGAGGCGCGAGACCGTGGTTGTACACGCCCTGATAGTCTAGAATTGCATGGGCATAATCCAGGTCCGAGTGAAAGGGCGCATTAAACGTTTACCCCTCTTCTCTTTGGGAAGGAGTTGTCGCTACATTTTGGACAGATCCGCTCACCGCTGGCTTTCGACTCCATTTGCCTTTGTATTTGCCGCCCTGCTGCTTGATCCTCTCCTGCTTTGTATCGGCGACAAATCCACCTCGGAACCTCTGCTTCGGTCTGTCACTTTGTTCGGTCACTTTTCTCTGTCTCGTCGCCTCACTTCGCCCATTCACGTGTCCAGATGGTACTGGATTTGCAGCTACCCAAGACTCCAATTGGGGACGAAGCTTCGCGCCCCAGGTTTCTTCGCCACAATCAAGGTCTGCATATGTGATGGTAGTCGTCAGATTTGGCGACTCTGGTGGATCAGAAGTCGTGTATGTTGCTTGTCGCGTGCGTAGTAATGTCGCCATGTGAGATCTTGACTGGCAAGCAATACCAAGATCGTGCGCAAAGCTCCGAACGTAGAAGCCAGAACAGACTGTGAGTCGTACACGAGCTGCTGGTGTGGCTGCTGGTTTGTCTTCCCCGGAAATGCGAACTCGTGCTGGCCAGCTTCATGCCATGCCAGCAGTGTACACTCGTCAACATGCATATCCCTACTCTCCAGCTGCCTTGGAAGCTCCTCGCCTCCACGAGCATATTCGCAAGCTTTTTTACCATTGACTTTCAGGGCTGAGTAGATCGGTGGCGCTTGCTTTATATCGCCTCTGAAATGCGCAAGCTTCCTTCTACCACGGCCCTTGTAACATGCGCACAATGCGCTCGCTCAGTGACAATACCAGTGCAGTCATACGAGTCAGTACTTGCGCCGAACAGTATAGTAGCCTCGTAAGTCTTAGTGCAGGCAAGATACTTCTGAAGCTGCTTCGTGCCTCTACCGATGCCAACAATGAGTACGCCAGCAGCCAGTGGATCTAGAGTGCCGCCATGGCCCATTTTGAAGACCTGATCATCGCTCTTGCTGCTTCTCTTGGGTTGGTGTTGCAGTAGTGGGATAAATATTTGAGATGGCGCAAAAGTAGCTTGTAGCTTCTCGAGCACATCTGCAGACGAGACGTGGGCTGGTTTGGCGACGGCTATACACAGTCAATAGTCAGACCTTGAGTAGCCGTCATCATGCTCACCAAAGATGCCTTCAAGTACGGTCTCTTTTCGGGGTTCCATTATAGAGTTCTGCAGCTGGTGCAAGAGAGACGTCACGGAGATGGAAAGAGGAAGTTTCTTGTGATTCAGCTGCGCTAATGCCGCATTCAGCTAGCGCATTTCAAGAAACTCCGCTGTATACTGATGTCGTTTGTTCATGAACATCCAACAAGGAATCTGGACTTGCCCTTCAGCGCGGAGGCCTATCTATCATTTTAACTATTGTAAAACATACAAGATATGTAGTCACCCGCCAAATGCCGAAAAGGTGTGACTAGTGTTAACGCCAGTAAATGCAGTCATTTCACATCCGGACTCTACTCACGGATCCTTTTGACTAGCGCCAAGATCTTGGGCCACAGATCCGGTATTCTGAATGGTTTTGAAATTGCATCGTCCATACCTGCTGCCAGCGCCTGCTTTACTTGTTCTGTGCGAGCATTCGCACTGACAGCTAGAATTGGTAGTCGTATATGTGCTTCTGGTGGCGATGAAGGGATCGATATATCGAGCTCATATAAAGATGAGAGTGGATTGACAGATGATGCTGTCAGTTGTCTCACTAGTCCGGGGTGTTGTTTAAACGGCGGAGCGAGCAAGCCCTTCGCTTCGTATTCGCGGATTCTTTGAGCACATGTAAGCCCATCCATGACCGGCATCTCAATATCCATTAATATTATGTCGACATGGTGCTGCCTGGGTATTGTGAAGTACTCCGCCTCCTCCTCTCCCGTAGTGATGTCGTGGTTGTTTTTGGGCGTGCCTCGCCAGTACACACTACCCTTGAGCCAGTCAAGCGCTTGTTGTCCATCGCCAACAACGCTAATGTTCCACCCGAACTTAGCCAACTGCTTCTTGAGCACCTTCTGATTGACCAAGTTATCTTCAACGATCAAGATGTTTAGTTTCGCATCTTTCATAGCGTTCTCGATTGACACCGTCCGCTGTGGCCCAGGGCGAATTTTCAGCGACTGGCCAGTAGGTGGCGTAGCCTTGCGTGTGCTGACAAAAATGCGAAAGTAGAGCCAATGTCTGGATCGGACGCTACACCGATTGCACCGCCTTGGAGGGTCGCGAGGGATTTCGAAATGAACAGTCCCAGGCCTGATCCACCGTACTTTATATGCGTGCGGGGTGTGGCTTGAGTAAACCTCGAAAACAACTTTTGTTGTTCGTCGGACGTCATACCACAGCCGGTATCATGAACTCTCAGCCACAAGTAGGCAGGCTCTCCATTACCCCACTCGGGCCCCTCAGTTAAGCTTCTCGATTGTTGTTCGGAATGAGTAAAATTCACTGTGTCCCAGACTTTAGGTGGTCGTTCTCGAGTGGCACCCAATGTGACCGTAATTCTTCGAGTCAGCCGGTCCTTGGTAAACTTGATTGCGTTCGTACTATAACCAGTGAGTGAGCGTCTAGAGTTCGATAACATCCACTTACAGGAGGTTAATCAAGACTTGAAGCAGTCGAGATGGATCCAACATGACCCAATCGTAACCCTCCAACGTCAGGTCTCTCCGAAACTCAAGCTTCATGTCCATCTGGTCGCATTCTATTTTAAACATCTTCAAGGCTTCAGAGACAACGACGGAAGACTGAACCCGCACTGGCGTTATCAGAATGAGATTAGAATCCAACTTGGACAGTGTGAGAACATCATCAATGACGCGTTTTTGATGCAGCGAACACGAAACAATCGTCTGTAATGATTCGATACTCGTCGCGATCTCTTCGTGTATTTTTTTAAAGTCAAGATCAGCAAGCGGGGTCTTTACACCATAAAGTGGGAGTTCTTGCAAAGATGCGATAACGGAGTCAGCGCATTGTACTACGGCAGACAACGGATTGCGAAGCTCGTGGGACGTCATATCGATGAAGCTATTTCACGTTAGCCATACTATCATTACAACATCTCGCTCATTGGAACTATACTTCTCTTGTTGTCGTTTTGCTTCCAGGGCTTCTTCTGTTCGTTGTCTCTGTACCGTCTCTGCCCATTTGAATTGCTATTTTCGTCAGCCTATCAGCCTCATTAAGGAGTTGCTTGCTCTTACCGAAATATCAAAGAGCGTACCCAGAATATCTAGATCATGTCAGGTCACCGCATGTCGCCATTAGTCACGTGGCTTACTGATGACCTTCCCGTTCTTGTCGACTTCTGGATGGTTCGAACTTTGCACCCATATATTCGAGACGATACCCTCCTGATTGACCCAAGTCTTCTTAAGCCGAAATTGAACCCCATCAGACTTTTTGCCAGCTAGCATCTGTGTCCAGTCGTCTTCCACCATTTTCAAGTCCTCGTCGGCGACTAGGCCAAACCATTCAAATTGATCGAGTGGCTTTCGCGAATGTCCAGTGAGCTCAAAAACTGATCGTTGACGTAATTCATGCCTTGATGTTGTTAGCGACTTTATGAGCACGCTACAAGGAGATGTACCTTGTTCGGGAACAAAAATATAGATGGCAATCGGAGACAGCTGTGCAAACCTTGCAAACTTCTGCTCTGACAATCGTGCTTGTTCCAGCGCTTCCACGCGTGCTTGCACAACCTCTTGCGATCTCTTCTGTGCCATAATATCGATAGTGTTTCCAGCAATGCTGATGAGTGTTCCTTCCTCGTCAAATACGGGTACGCAGGCCGAAAGCACCCATTGTGCTGAAAGGCCAGAACCTGGTGCAGCTTTCCATCTCATCTCAAAGGTCACCGAATTGCCAGTGGCCAAGTTATTCCACATGGACATGACTAAGTCTTGGTCCTCAGGATAGACCAGGTCCATGAATGAGAATTGAACGTGAGCCGGTAGATTACGCGGATGCGAAGACAGTCGATACCATGCCTCGTTAGCATGAATCAGCTTCCCGTCTACATTGTATTCGAAAACCCCAACATCCGACATTTCCATCATTGTCTGAAGCCCCTCCCATCGTGCGGTGAGGTTGGTGCGAGGCAGTGTTTTGAGCAACGCCGACTTATTAGCTCCCATCTCTTGCACACTCTCGTCTTTTGAGCGATGGTAGACGCAACCGCGGTTCCCGACAACAGGCTTGCCTATTGCATCTTTCCTTACATCTAGGGCGCTAGCATCACTATTTGACTCATGTTTTGGCAAAACCTCTGTTGCTCGGACAATCTTCCATGCTAAGTTTGGTCCCGCCTCTTGTGAAGTCCACGTCTTTTTATGAAAATCATGCTGCTGTTTGTAGCCCCCAAGCGCTTGCGCCCATGATCTGAATAGTAATGCTTCTCTGTTGTGCTCCTCCACAATTGCTCCAAGTCCTTCGCGCCGAAAGGTTGCGTTGCAAAATACGAACTCGAACTTCAGTATTTCCTGCCCGGTCCTGATAACAAAAGTCGGCGCAGGATCTAATTCCAGCGATACCAGGTCCAGCGAAGATGACTCCGAAGGTCCCGAGGATGACAACATACCGATCTCGGCCCAACGCTCTCGATCGTTTGCGTTTCAGAGCATCTGGATGAGAAAGAACCCAATGTGTCTGGTGTGGTGATATTGATATGTAGAAGATCAACGTCGAGTGGAGGCAGGAATTTCATGTAGAGATGAGTGGACTAAAAGCGTGAATATTGACAGTTTCGACCATGTGCCACTAGACGCCCCTGGAACCGATCTTGCCCTGAATTGTGACTTCAAAGACCCTTCCAGCCCTCATCTGAAGATGTTGACATTGATACGAGCTGATACGTCCTCGGCAGTTCTGGCCTGGCAAACCCTGCAAGGCGTCAAGAGCCCTTCTTCGACCGCCGTGCCGCATGCCTTCTTACACAGGTGCTCCAGGTCTTCACTCTAACCAAGTGCATCCGACACATAATGGCGTCATCCTGCAGTTAGCGTGGCCGAATCGTGCCGTCCAAATTGAAACATCTCGGTGGTCAACGTTTCAGCCACCACGAGATAGTTTCGTGCCGGCTTAAGTATCTTGTCGCGCGTACATCTGTTGTAATTATTGCCGATTAAATACAGGCCGCCTTTCGCACCTGACACACATTCAGAAGCTTTGAGCCAGTGCTGTTTGCATTCCTACCAGAACATGTACACAAGCGATGCATTTTGCTTCCACTGCTAGAGTAAGGCACGAGGATGATGAAGATGGGACACTAATACAAAGGTGCTGGTATTGTGCTGCAGAAGCAGTTTGTCGACAAGGTGATTAAACCAATCACAGGTGTTCGAAGCTAATGACTGTTGCTTCGGACACCGACCGTTGGTTATGCAACGTTCCCGTGGCCCTACTGCCAAGTGGCTGCTTGTAGTAAGGTCGGTTACGGTACTGAGACAGTTTTTTCGTGAATACTGTGGAACTGTCTCTTGACGATTGAAACACACACACGCGCTGCACTGCTAAAATCACCTAGAATGTACCCGACCCATGCCTACTCGTCCTTGGTATTGTTCCCCTTGATCGGATTTTTGTAGCCGGATTGAGCGACAAGCCAAGGTCACCGGCAATTGTATTGAGAAGCTGGCCACTGTAGGTCTCTTGAGAACCCGAATGACTTAACTGGTTTTGTCACGTGTATATGGAATTAAATTTGTGTCCCTAGAAAATGCCAATCGTTTTTCTCGGGGTTCTCTAGACCCTCCCGGCTAATATTCCGACTTCCTCAACTACCAAGACAAACTGCTCGCCTCAAAGCTATAAGCAACATTGCACAATACAGGTGGATGGTCCGCAGCTGCAGAAAGCTAACCTCTGATTCTCAAAAGGTCGCAGCTTACTGCTAAGGTGTATTACGAGTTCTGTATACTGATGTGTGGAATTGTCAGAGCTGTAGGAGCAGTATGCAGGTGATTTAGTAGATGAACTACTGTTCTATTAGAAGATTATATAGATCTGGCTATATAGGCGTTCGATATACAGTCACGTGTCGGTTGCCTATTCTCAGCTCGTATCGACCATGTCGATCTTGGAGACGATTTAGTACCTGCTCTCACCAGGTACGCCACAGGAATTGATACCAGTATTCAATAATCAAGTTACAAAGGCACAAACCTGAGCTATGAGGCGCTAGAACGCAAAAGAGTAGAGACTCATAACACACTTTCCTACACTCTGTCGGTATACTTCTCCTCCCTCTCGAGCTCCTTCACAGACAGTTCATGTCGACCGTACACCATCCACATAGCAACGGCGCCGAAGAACGTGCCACCAATGATGTTGCCAATGGTGATTGGGATACAGCTCGCCCAGATGAACTTGCCAACACTGAAGTCGGCCCCGTAGAACATTCCAACAGGAACCATGAGGTAGTTCGCGATTGAATGCTGGTACCCCATAGCAACGAACGTCCATATGGCGATCCAGATACCGACGATCTTGGAGAGAACGTCACGGGCCTCTGTGGCGAAGAGGAATGCAATAGCCACAAGCCAGTTGCACATGATGCCTCGAGTCAGGTTGTATCCCCAGTTGACGTTGACCC
Organism: Ascochyta koolunga; assembly: GCA_026119515.1. Lineage (NCBI taxonomy): Eukaryota > Fungi > Ascomycota > Dothideomycetes > Pleosporales > Didymellaceae > Ascochyta > Ascochyta koolunga. The sequence goes on from JANLCG010000021.1 coordinate 367,386, forward strand.
GGCCGTTGGCTTGAGTCGCTGCGTAGTCTTTCTGTGTACTCGAAGACAGCGTGTCAGACCAGTAGCACAAAACACCGGCGTAGAAAAGACATCCAGCAATATTGAATACATAGCTAACGACCCAGTTTTTCAGCAGGTCGTAGATAGTGGTCCGCCGGCGCAGTGTCGAATATGCCATGACGAACATGTTGCTTGTGCACAGCTCGAGGTTGAACAGGATGATAATGACAAACCCAATGGGGAAAACGAGCCCGGCGAGCATGGTTACAATCGCTGGGTTGCTGGCGCGCAGTCCAGGTGAACCGCCAGCGACGACTAAATCGAATGTGGCGCCAAGAGAGATGAAGACGCCACCTAAGAAGGACTTTATGATGAGGTCAAGCCAGCTGAGATTCGATTTCGCAACGCCAGCCTGTTCCGCCAGGCGGAGTGTTTCGACTGGTGTATGGGCGTCGACTCCGGAGGTCATCTTGGGCGGCGCCAGCGTCTTGTGCTCGCCTTCTTCAGACATGGTGAGTGAGTTACGATAGGAGTCGAAGAGAAGAGGGTTTGACGGTGCTTTGGATCTTCAAAGCAAGCAGAGGTATCAGACACATGAGATTTGATAGTGAGTGCGAGCAAGAGGGACTCAACCAACGTCATTTGAATTTGAAGCCTTAAGACCCATTTTTTCCGCTCCACAAACAATGACATAAAGTGCAGTCACTACCACTAGCAGTCTCGGGCCTACTGGTTTTGTGGGTTCATTTTCCAACGTAGTTTGCGAATCACAGTAACAATTTACCAGTCAGTGCAAATTCGGTGAACGAAGAACATCAAGCAAAGCCTTTCAAGCGTTGCTGTGTTAGCTTGGCGCCAGTGAACTGATTTCTTTGATTCTGAATTTTTTCAACCGTCCACGTAATTGCAGCCACCTGAAGGGAATCTTGGAAAGGCCGAGGTGATGAGGTCGCCGGGTACGTTGACATGATGTCATTGCCGAGATGTCAGTCCTACACTACCGGTAACGGCGAGCCTCATCGGCACAAGTCGAGTGTTGTATTTCCGGCAAGGGATCATTAATATTCTGTACCCCGACCTTCGACGATACTCTCTACTACTAAGCATGCTCGTTACTTGAGTGCAAGCCTACTAACACACAAATATTCAACAACTCAATCAAATCAGTCTCGTCAGCAAAACAAGATGGATACAATTTTCAAAATCATGTGGCACAATCTGTAAGAGGTAAACGAGTTTGGCAAAAAGCTCAATACTCTTATTATGCACACGGTGTTCCGTCTCCGATTGATGACATGGAGACAAACAAACAGATGTATCAATGAAGCGAGCAAGTGAGTAAGCATTGCAAAACTCACCAGTGACCAGCACCCACCCGTTCTCGATCCAACTCACATATCTGCGTGCTAGCAGGTAGATGTAGTAAGCAGCGGGGAGTTTGGTATTGAAACGGATATGCGAATTCTCTTGTTGCGTAGCTGGCGTGTACATAGAGCAAGTCAGTGTTGATTCAAGGGATGGAAATATCGGGATTTGCGTTTACGAGCGATTCAGCTACCAGATACACAGAGGTCTGATACGAGATAAGTCTGGAAGAGGATTGTGCATTTTTCGACTTGAGTATCGGGTAGAGGGACCAGGGTATGAGTTACTAATAGTCAGAAGATCAGATGCTCCGTCAGGGATTATATCTTACTGCTATGTCCGCACCCCGTCCATCTCGCTCTCGCTCACTTTACCGATCGAAGGTCCCAGCCGGACTGCCAAAGAACAGCCCATGTACTCCTGGCGTGTCTACCGTGCCAAAGCAGCATCCCTCAGCGCCCCTGATTCCAATCCGGCTGCCTGGGATACTTTGCCTTCCGCCCCGTGCGACTCTGGGGCTCGGTGCCCCTGCAACGGGGACATCTGCGATCGGGGCTGCCATCGGGAAACCGGCCCGGATGAACGAGCTCGTATCTATAGTTGGTCATGTCGGCTGTCATACGGTAGTAGTCTGGTTTGGGGGCTAGGGGGCAGGGCCGGGCGGCAGGGTTGTTTTGGAGCTGCGCCCAGTAGGTGTTACAGTTTTGGATGCTCCATACGCCGTGTTCCATGAATTTTTGCTTGTCGACGGGCCGGGGCGAGCCGTCGGGGGAGGCGTCGGGGCGGTGCACGCATGCACTGCCCGTGTAGTATTTCCATTCGCACATGGTGGTGTTGCGGTGTTAGTTGGAGGATGTGTAGTTGTGTGTAGCAGTTGCGTTGAACAAAATCCAATAAATACTTCGAGTGAGCTTTATACGCATAGGGACTCTGAGTGAAAGAACAGCTTATCTTATTGTGAGTGTGAAGTGCAGATATAGTGACTGCACAAGGCACATTGTATGTGCAACGCATCCAAGAGCTGTGAACACCACGCGCTCGATGGAGTAGCTCAGTCACGACCTACTTGATGGCCGCTAATGAATCTGAGGGAGTGATGTGCGGAAACAATGAGGAGTTGCTCTACACTAGGTAGTTCGACTCGGTGGTCAGCGGCTCACACGTTGTTGGAGAGCATCAAAAGGGTGCATGATGGGAACACTTGATTGGTTGATATGGTGCAGAATACCAAGTTGGCGAAAGCAGACTTTATTATGTACACTTTGCTGTTGAGTAGATGTGTTCATTCATTCTGCGTGCTGGACAAGTTGGCTCAGTCAAGTCGACTATCCATGTCGGCCCTAGCTACTGCTGGCCGTGGTGCTTATAACTCGTTCAAATGGGTAGCCTGGCTTTCCTCTTTCCTCAGCTCCTTGGCGCCGGTCACCGGGCGGCCCTCGACCGCCTTGTCTCCGCCGAGCATCTTGAAGCCGTTGTAGAACAGCCACTCAGTCGCGTGCTCGACCGGCTCGTCGAACATGTAGGGCAGGAAGGGCACGGCGGCGAGGCCGAGCTGTAGCAGGTTAGCATGATTGGTCGAATGGAAATGGGAGAGTCGGGCGTACGCCAATGGGACCCCACGTCCTCAACGTCTTGTTCTTCGCATCCTTCAGCGCCCGGCCAGAGTACCTCACGATACTGTGGATCGTGAAGGCAGGCAGACCCATGGACGCAACGGCCTGGAAAATGGCCCTCTGCGCCATGACCGCCCGGTAGTCCTCAATCGCCGGTATCCGCCCAGCCACAACCTCTCCGCCAGTCAACACACTGGCCTGCCCCCGAGCCTGACCCGCTCGGTGGTCGTTGCCTTCTGCGCCAGCTGCTGCACCTGGCCAACGACGCCTGTCGCCCGTGCCGTGGCTGCCAGGTCCCTGGTCTCCTTCTCCTTGCCGTGGGTCTGCGCGGGGCCGTCGACGGGCTTGTCCGGGTGCAGGACCTTCTGGTTGCGGATGTAGGCCTTGTAGCCTTCATGTGCGACATCGCCGGTCAGGTAGAGCCAGGAGACGGCGTATGCGCCCTTGACCAGGTAGGGATGGGCGATGGGCCGGAAGGACTCGCCAATGTCCGAGGTGTAGGCTACATAGCGGTGGGCGGAGAGCATGATGGTGCGGATGCGGGATGCGTAGGCGGCGTAGCGGATCGACGTGTCGGTCGTGTCTTCTGCTCTGTCGTGATTCAGTGGGCATTGGGGCCTGCGTCTGGAGAGCGGTGGCTTCTACCTTCCGTCTGAGATGGAGTCCCACACCCCCTCGTCCTCGAGCTTGTCCATCAGGTCCTTGGGCAGCTGCTTGCGCGCCGGCGGGACCGAGAAGTCTGGTCGTGCTTCCTTGCGCACGCGCTCGACGCCGTCCACCTCCACCATGGTCTTGTCGTCCTTTGCCATGGTCGCCGGACTGTCCTTCTCTTGTGCTCTATTTCTCCCAAGAGGAAAAGAGAGAGAAGGAGAGAAGAATCGCCGAGAGAGAAGGAGAGAAGAATCGCGAGACAGAAGGGAGGGGACCAGAGCTCGTCCGCGTTGAATCACGGTTGCCTACCCGCGACGTCATCCACCGAGGTCGCGCACACGCCACAGCTCTATCACCGCACCGCCATACCTCTGTCACCGCACCGCCACACCTCTTCCACCGCACCGCCATACCTCTGTCACCGCACCGCCACACCTCTTCCACCGCCACGGTTACCTAAGCAGCCAACCTGCGGACCGTCGACTCCCTCCGCCCTCCCCAACGCCCACGACGTCCATCCATTGCGCCTTCATCACCCCTCGCCTCACCTCGCCCCGCATCCCCACCGCCAAAATGGTTGCTATGTACACTATCGCCGGCCGCCAGGTTGGATCGCACGTGGTACGTTTCCCCGGACGGTGCGCGAAAAGTTCGCCGCACCGCATCACCACCACATGCCAGCGCGCTGCACCAGCACTGCGGTGCAGCTGGAGAGCTGTCTGAATGCAGAGCTGTCTCGCTGTAGACATGTCCACATGCACAGCCGTCGACACGCGCCTGCCGTCAACGCAAGGGCCGCGCAGAGACCAGCCTCTCCAGCTGGCAGGTGTTTCCTGTGCACAGCGGCTAATGTGTGATAGCTCGCCATTGCCACGCTTGCAACCACCTTCTCCCTTGCTGCATTCTCGCTCTCGGGCGGCGACAAGGTCGACAAGTCGCAGCCACCGATCAACGCAAAGACCAAGGACGAGGAGAGCTTTGTCAAGTATGTTCTGCACCTGCATGGCACAGCCAGCCAGCCAGCCAGCCAGCCAGCCAGCCAGCTACCCATTACGGCGTGTGCTAAGAACACGGCTAACAGCATCCAGGAACTTTGTGCAAAAGGCCGAGGAGAAGGTCGCTGGAAAGCAGTAGCTTCGTACACGGCACCCTCTACGACTAGAGAGCTGCAAACGCATGGAGGAAATGGAGTTGTAGATACACGACGTCGATTGTACAACAAGAAGCCGCAATGCAATGCAATGCCATGCAACGCAGTGCAATGGAGAGTGAAGAAAGAGAGCAAATGCGGTGGTTTTGCTTGTGAGGTGTAGTTGCGTGACGTGTGCGAAGAGGGACATGTGACTGCGATAACATCCAACTTAGCAAGCAGTACGCCAGGTATCACACACGCGCAAACCGAAAAAGCCCATAGCCTCAGCCAGACGCTCCCATGCCACCAAACACGCAGTCAAAACTCTCCCTCCCTCCTACTTGTACCCTCGCTCACTCGTCGTCGTCGTCGTCCTCAAGAATAATCCTCTTACTCATAGAATCGACAACCTTGGAAAAGAATCTGGCAGCATGCGCTCTGGGGAAGCAAATCTCCTCGGTGAGATAATCGGGCAGCAGATGGAGCAGCTCCCTATCGCGCTGGCCGTCGAGCAGCGGCTGGTATACGAACTCGGTGTCGGCGTAGGATTCGCCGGACTCGGAGATGGTGAGGTGGAAGTGCAGGGCTGGAGGGGACGTGTCAGTATGCGGCTGGCCGTCGCCAAGGGGGAAAGGTTCCAAGACACTCAAGAGGAAGGGGTTTGCACGTACTTCCATTCCGGCCTGTCTGTAAACAATCATAGACGAGCTCGTCATCGTCGTTCTTCTTGACGCCCACAATGACGAGGTTGGTGAGGTCGCAGTACAGCTCTACTTTCTGCTTCTGCAGCATTGCGTCTTTGGCGGCCTCGGCGCTGCCCGGGAGTACGACGCCTGTGCTGCGCGGCTTCATGGCGCTGCTGGGGGCTTTGGCGTCGGGCTGGCGGGCGGCGGCGAGCTTGGTGTCGAGGGTTGTGTTTTCCTTCCGCGCCGTGTTGAGCGCGTCGGCGAGCTTCTTGTTTTCGGCGGCCAGGGCGGCGTTGGTCGCGGTGAGGGATGTGAGTTCCTTGTTTCGCGTGGTGATTTCGGCGGTGCGGGCTTGGAGGTCCGAGACGTGTTGTTGGAGGGCTTTGATTACCGCGTCTTGGTCTAGGAGGAGGCTGTTAGTAGTCTTGTCATTCCATGGCCAACCCAAGCGTACCTTTGGCGGCCTGTGCTGTCTGCTTGCGCAGTTGCGCGAAGCTCGACTCCTTCGCTGACGTCGCGGCGTCCTTCAACGTCTCGTACCGCGCCGTCATGGCCTCCAGCTTCTTGGTCACGTCTCCGACTTTCCGCCGCATCGCTGCATCGCGCTCTGTGTCGGACGCGCTCCCCGCTCGCCGCGCACCAGCCGAGGGCTGCCGTGTCCTGCTGGCTGCTGTGCGGCGCGCGGGCGCTCGCGGCCGAGGCGGCATGCTCTCGGCTATCTCCTCGACCTCGATCGAGTCCTCACCGTCCCTGGCATCTGCATCCTGCTCCGGCTGTGTCTCGGGGATCGTGAAAGCCTCGGGCTCTGCTCCCGTGTCTGCGCCGCGCTTGCTCGTCCGCGACCTTGCCGGCGCCTTCGCCTTGGTCTCCTCCAGACCTGCAGCCTGCTTCGCTGCCGCCTTGCGCCCTCTCTTCGCACGCCCAGGCTCTTCCTCGACTGGCTCCTCCTCCTGCACTTTCTTCGCTTTCGGCGGCCGCCCTCTCTTCGCGGGCTTCACGGGCACAGCCGCCTGCGTGGCATCGTCTTCGTCGACCTCGTCTTCGTCGACCTCGTCTGCTTCTTCTCCTTCCCCGTCGCTGCCCGCGCCCTTCTTGCGCCCAGCCTTTGCAGGCGCCTTCTTCGCAGCAGCCCCGTCTTTCTTGGTCTCGGCTACACGCGTCGCAGGCCCGCCCCTAGCAGCCGCCTTGGCCGTAGGAGCGCTTCTGGCCGGTTGCGCCGCCTTTGCACGCGCCTTGCGCGCCGGCGCTTTGTTTTCCGCGTTGGAGTCCCGCGTCGGCATCGTGGAGAGCTCGTCGTGCGTCATGTCGTCTTCCGAGGCCGAGTCGACTGTGAAGGAAATGTTTGCGAGCGCACTGCGAGGCACCATCTTGTCGTGGTCGAGACGTTTGCGCCTGGGATCGCTGGAAGCTGCCGTGCTGCTCGTCCTGGGCGGGAGGTGGCATGTAAACAACACCAACGTCAAGTGGCCCGTGCCTAGATGCATCCTGCCGCGTCTGCACATGATACGCAGACGCGTGCACGAACTTCCGTCACCGACTTCACTTTGCTTCTCAGTTTCTCGCTCCCTTCCATCCCTCACCACCACACCCCAGCCTATCCTCCCCACAGTACAGTCCCAGAGCACCCCCAGCGCGGCGCGGGCAGCCACGCTTCCACACCCCCATGCCATAACGCTCGTGCATGCATGCCAGGCGTGGCAATAATGTGTACACGGTAAGTGTTAGTACATACTGCCCAGTCTGCAGCCGAGCTATGCAGTACGATGCGAGACGATACGAGACGAGACGAGGAGTACATGATAGCAGATGTGAATAGTAATGTTGATTTCAACGTTCACATTGCCATGAATATGAAAATGAAGATACTACAACCCTACAGCTCTATACTAGTGTGTGTATGCAAGTTCCAACGTCGCCAGGATCAAGTTCGTAGGCGCGTTGTCAGGTGCCTGCTTGAACCAATGCGAGCACTAACACCAACACATCTAGATCTGTTCTACTCACCTCGTCTTCCTTGACCTTGTCATCCAGCCGCACCGAGCGCCGGCAACAACGCCTTTCCTCCTCCTCCACCCAGCCTTGCTAATGTACGCCACTTGTGCCGGTTACAAGGACAGTGCAGGTGAAAGCTGAGGTGTAAGGAGAAGGGGAATGGAAAGCTAGATACCTCCTATTTCGATATAACAGGCAGGAGTAGTTACTCGTAGAAGAATAGAACCTAACAACTTCTCACTTCCACACCTTCTACTCATAAACCCTCTATCCCATCCCCTTTTGCCCGGTAAGATTTGCACAACATACAAGCTAAGTATCTGTAATCTAATACAACACCAAGGTTACGATGCAATACCGTGCAAGCGTGAGGTTGTGTTAGAGGACCTAGAAACGCTAATAGAATCAGGTGTCGAGTTTGAGCGGAGCTTCCGCGGGGTCTATCGATACGCAGACCTACCTACCTACCCACCTACGGCCCTACCTCAATTCCTTATACAGCATTGACAAGCCCTGACACAGCCTCCACATTTCCGGGCGCCCAATCACAACCCCTGGATTATGCGCACGCACTGGACCCACCCATCGCAATGTGGGGTTGTACGCAGCACGCGGGTGCTCCGCTTGAGGATCCCGATTCCAGGCGCCGCCGAATCGGGGTGCGCAGATGACGCCGCACGATGCACTGTGGAAGTACGCTATATAACGGAGGGGGATCGCAGGTGCTTGTTGGTGTTGATGAAATTGATTTGTCTGTTGATTGTCATCTTTACGACTCTCTCTCACTCTCTCTCACTCTCTCTCACGCAGCGTGATTGTCATTACAACTCGGCTTTCGGTACGGCTTTGGTTCACGGTTAAGTGTGGTGTGAACGGATACCAGCATGGCAGTGACAGAAGCGCAGGAGTCCAAGTGCGATGTGTATGTTGAACGTCCACGATAAAGAAGCCCGACTAACAGATCGCAGTCTCATCATTGGCGCAGGGCCAGCAGGGTGAGCGGAGTGATCACAACAGGCACGAGTCAGTACTAACACGCCCAGTATGATGATGGCCACGTGGATGGCGCGCATGGGCATCTCGGCGCGCATCGTCGATAAACGCAGCACCAAGATCTTCGCGGGACAGGCTGACGGGCTGCAGTCGCGCAGTCTGGAGATCATGGACAGCTTTGGCTTTGCTGACCGTGTGTGGAAGGAAGCAAATCACATGATTGAAATGTGCATGTGGAACCCCGGCAAGGACGGCGTGCTTAGAAGAAGTGATCGTGTGCCGGATATGCCCACGGGTTTGAGCAGATTCACCCAGATTGTGCTGCATCAGGGCAGGATTGAGAGGTTCTTTCTGGATCATATTAAGAAGCACTCGAAAGATGAGTTGAGGATCGAGAGGGCGGTCCTTCCTGAGTCGCTAGAGATTGATGACGCGAGTTGCGATGATCACTCGGCAGAGAACTACCCCCTCAAGGTGCAGTTGAGGCATCTGACAAACGAGGAGGCAGCGCCTGCCCAGAATGGACAGCCCGTCAGCGATGGACTGTTCAGGAGCAACCTAGCAGACGACGACACTGACGGGTTGATCAAGAAGGGAAGGGAAAGCAATGGTGGGTTAGAGACTGTTAGGGCGAGGTACATGGTAGGCTGCGATGGAGCACACAGCTGGACAAGAAGACAACTGGGATTCCAGCTCGAGGGCGAGCCAACCGATTTCATCTGGGGTGTGCTGGACATTGTACCCATTACCGACTTCCCTGACATCCGCAACCGTTGCGCCGTCCACAGCGCATCTTCTGGATCGATGATGGTCATTCCTCGCGAGGAGAAACTGGTGCGGCTGTACATTCAGCTTACCGAAATCAAGCCAGACGCGTCAGGTCGCGCAGATCGCTCGAAGATCACGCCGGACACCATCATCAAGGCTGCCCAGAAGATCATTGCGCCATACTCGTTGACGTACGAGTACTGCCACTGGTTCACTGCGTACCAGATTGGGCAGCGCGTAGGTACGAACTTCGACTATAAGAACCGTGTGTTCTTAACCGGTGATGCGGTGCACACGCACTCCCCAAAAGGTAGGTAACAATTTCAAGTACTGGCGATGCGGGGTGACTGACAATACACAGCTGGCCAAGGAATGAACGTTAGCATGCAGGATTCGTTCAATCTAGGGTGGAAGATCGGGCTGGTCGTCAAAGGCATCGCCCAGCCTTCCATCTTGAAGACGTATGAGTCCGAGCGGCGCAGGATTGCGAAGGACTTGATCGAGTTCGACCACAAGTTCTCGCGACTCTTCTCGGGCCGACCAGCCAAGGACGTCATGGACGAGGAGGGCGTCAGCATGGACGCCTTCAAGAAGGCGTTTCTAGATGGCAACATGTTTGCATCGGGCCTGTCGGTTGATTATGGCACGAGTATGCTTGTTGCGAAGCCGGGTAGTTCTGTGGACGAAAGTAACGGCACCGACGTGTCGTCTTCACACCACCAGAAGGTGGTTGGGAGACAGGAGCTGGCATCCAACATCAAGCTCGGCATGCGATTCCCCAGCTACAAGGTGCTGAACCAGTCGGACGCGCGGCCATGGGAGTTCCAGGAGAAGCTGAGGAGCGACGGGAGGTTTCGCATTATCCTCTTCGCGGGCAATGTGGTCAACCCCCAGCAGCAGGCACGCTTGCAGGCCTTCTGTCAGCGCCTGACCTCGTCCAATTTCCTTGCGCCACACGTGCACAAGGATATCGCGCTTCTCACGTGTCACGCGGCAAAACGCACCGATGTGGAACTGCTGCGCGACTTCCCAGACGTGCTGCATCCATTTGACAGCAAGGTAGGGTGGGACTACAATTCTGTGTACGTGGATGACGTCAGCTACCACGAGGGGTTTGGCGATGCGTACAGGAACTACGGCGTGGACAAGGAGAGTGGGTGCGTCGTGGTGACGAGGCCTGACCAGTATGTGGGCTATGTCGAGTCGCTGGACGAGGAGGGTTTTGCTGGCGTGGAGGCGTATTTCAAGGGCGTATTTGTATCGTAGACGAGTCGATGAACTGTTGCTGTTGTGGATGAATCAATCCATTGTTGCTGTTGTGGATGAATCAATCCATTGTTGCTGTTGTGGATGAATCAATCCATTGTTGCTGTTGTGGATGAATCAATCCATTGTTGCTGTTCTGGATGAATCAATCAATTGTTGCAGTGTTGTAGACGAATGAAACTGTAGACGAATGAAACTGTAGACGAATGAAACTGTGGCTGTGTTGTAGACGAATCAAACCGTGGCTGTGTTTTAGACAAATCAAACTGTTTCTGTATGGTAGACATACGTCAATTGACTGTCCCTGTAGCGTAAATATTTGCCAATCAACTTTAGTTGTAGCGTACACAGATGTCAATCCACTGTACCTGCAGTGTGTTGTAGACGAATGTTTATTGACTGTTCCTATATTGTGAATGCCAATTACCTGTAGTGTATCGTAGATTCAATGGTACCTGCACGGACGAGGCCAATTCAAGGTACCTGCAGCATGGCGACGCGAGAGGCCAATGGCAGCCGGCGCGCGATGTTTCAGAAGTGTATGTTGTGTCCAGAGCCGTGGACGGGGGCGGAAGTCCAAATTAGGTGTCAGTTGTCGGCGGTCTAGCGCCAGGCGGTGTGGGGCTAGTGGAGCTGGCGGGCCTGATTGGGCGGTTGCTGGGGAAACGGGCGCACACGACTCCGGCGCGTCCGTACAGCACACGTCGGTCTAAGAGAGGCAGTCCCACCTGTTTCGAGACTCTTCCACACCCATTCTCGGCGCATCTCCATTGTTACCCAAACGGTTGCATTATTGCTTTCTTTGTCTTTTGTCTTTTCGTAGGCTACTGCTACCCAGCGACGGTCGCGGTGAGCTGCTAAGCATGGACCGGCCCATGACGCCGGATGGTGGACGCTACCAGCGGCCACCTGCATACGACGAGGATGAGATGTTACCAGCGATGCAAGGGAGCTCAACAATGCGCTTGTTGACAAACGTCGACGACAGCTACCAGTGAGTGCCATGTTTGTTATCACGCCCACGTTCACGTTCTCCGTCACTGTTGCCGTCACTGTTACCGTCACCGTCACCTCCACCTCCACCTTCACTTCTACTTTCCTCTTGGTTGCATTCCGTCATTTTGCGAGATTGACGTCTCCTTCCTCCCCCCACAGAAGACGCTCGTTGGACGAGGCTTCCGATTTCATGTCCGGCGTAAACAGCACCACGGCGGCGCTGGGTGGAGGCATGACGGCGTCCGAGGTGGGCAAGCAGAAGAAGGCCGAGGCAGACATTGTCGACTTCCTGCGCGAGGCTGGCGATGCACTGAGCTCGACGACGACTGCACATGCACCACCCCAGCCGGCCATGCCGCGGCGCAAGACGCTCACGACGCGCCTCAGCGACTCTCTCTACACGCACAAGCGCAGACTGGCGCCGCATGACCATGGCTTACCAATGCAACTCCTCCACAGACCCACGGAGCCCTCGGCGCGCGCATACCACCCGACCGCTTCGTCCATGTCGGGCTTCTCCGGCCTCTCGCGCACGCAGTCGCTGCTCGACACGGCGCCCAACATGCCCCCGCCCACGGACGGCGCCTCGCCCCCTACCAGCCCTATCGCAGGCCACTGTCGCCCGACCGCCCGTACTCGCCCACCCGCTCCTCGTTCGACTACGCCCGCCCCCGGCCTCGACCCACTACGAGCCCGCCACGCTCGACGGCAGCCCGCGGCCAGGCAGCCCGCGCCGCCCGCTGCCTCCCCAGCCACTGTTCGCGGGCGGTGCCCGTCCGCTGGCGCACGACGCGGACCGCGGTGGCGACATGGGCGATATGACGGCCATCCCCATCGACGACGACCCCTTCGACGACGCCAAGACGTATGACCGCCGCCCCGACCTCGACTCGCGCGGCTCCTACCTGTCTGACGACACCTACACCGATGGCTACACCAACGCCGACGAGAAGGACGAGCACTATGGGCCCGCCCCCACAGGCGCCATGCCGCGTCGAGGCGCACGCGACGCCGTCATGACCAAAAAAAGAAGTCCGCCTCATCAACGGCGAGCTCATCCTCGAGTGCAAGATCCCCACCATCCTCTACAGCTTCCTCCCGCGCCGCGACGACATCGAGTTCACCCACATGCGCTACACCGCCGTCACGTGCGACCCCGACGACTTTGTCGACCGCGGCTACAAGCTGCGCCAGAACATGGGCAACCCGCGCGAGACGGAGCTGTTCATCTGCATCACCATGTACAACGAGAACGAGATCGACTTCACCCGCACCATGCACGGCGTCATGCAGAACATCAGCCACTTTTGCTCCCGCCTCAAGTCACGCACCTGGGGAAAAGACGGCTGGCAGAAGATTGTCGTCTGCATCATCTCCGACGGACGCAGCAAGGTGCATCCCAGGACCCTCGACGCCATCGCCGCCATGGGCTGCTTCCAGGAGGGCATCGCCAAGAACCACGTCAACCAGCGCGAGGTCACAGCGCACGTCTACGAATACACAACACAGGTCTCGCTCGACTCGGACCTCAAGTTCAAGGGCGCCGAGAAGGGCATCGTGCCGTGCCAGATGATCTTCTGCCTGAAAGAAGCCAACTCGAAGAAGCTCAACTCGCACCGATGGTTCTTCAACGCCTTTGGCCGTGCCCTGAACCCCAACATCTGCATCTTGCTCGACGTCGGCACTAAGCCCGGGCCCAAGGCGCTGTACCATCTGTGGAAGGCGTTTGACACCGACTCCTCGGTCGCCGGAGCTGCCGGCGAGATCAAGGCAGGCAAGGGCAAGGCCTGGCTCGGCCTCCTCAATCCGCTGGTCGCCTCCCAGAACTTCGAGTACAAAATGTCAAACATCCTGGACAAGCCGCTGGAGTCGGTCTTTGGCTACATCACCGTGCTGCCTGGTGCCCTGTCCGCGTACCGGTACCACGCCCTGCAAAACGACCACACAGGACACGGCCCGCTGAGTCAGTACTTCAAGGGAGAGACGCTGCACGGGCAGGACGCAGATGTCTTCACTGCGAACATGTATCTGGCTGAGGACCGTATCCTGTGCTGGGAACTGGTGGCGAAGCGCAGTGAGCAGTGGGTCTTGAAGTATGTCAAGGCAGCCACTGGTGAGACTGATGTACCTGGTGAGTGCTGTCCGGAAATGAAATGCAGACAATTGCTGACTTCACAGATTCGGTTCCGGAGTTCATCTCTCAGCGTCGACGCTGGCTCAACGGTGCTTTCTTCGCAGCCGTCTACTCACTCCTCCACTTCAAGCAGGTTTGGTCGACCGACCACACAATCTGGCGCAAGATCCTCCTTCACATCGAGTTCGTCTACCAGTTCGTCCAGCTGCTGTTCACCTTCTTCTCGCTCGCCAACTTCTACCTCACCTTCTTCTTCGTCGCCGGCTCGCTTGCGGACCCGGAGATGGACCCGTTCGGCCACAACATCGGCAAAGTCATCTTCTACATCCTGCGCTACACGTGCACGCTCCTCATCTGCATGCAGTTCATCCTTTCTATGGGTAATCGCCCGCAAGGTGCTAAGAAGATGTTCCTCTGGAGTATGATTGGGTATGGTATTATCATGATCTACACGACGTTCGCCTCCATCTATATCGTTGTCATCCAACTCAAGGACTCGGACGCACCCAAAACTATCGGCAACAACACCTTCACTAACCTCATCATATCGACGGCGTCCACCATCGGCCTCTACTTCCTCATGTCCTTCATGTACCTCGACCCCTGGCACATGTTCACCTCGTCGGGCCAGTACTTTGCGCTGCTGCCAAGTTACATCGCAACGCTACAAGTGTACGCCTTCTGCAACACGCACGACATTACGTGGGGTACCAAGGGCGACAACGTCGCGAAGACCGACCTTGGTGACGCCAAGGCCAAAGCCGGCAACGTCGTAGAACTGGAAATGCCGTCGGAGCAGCTAGACATCGACTCCGGATACGACGAAGCGTTGCGCAACCTCCGCGACCGCGTCGAAGTCCCCGAGAAGCCCATGTCCGAGTCGCAGCAGCAAGAGGACTACTACCGCGCGGTGCGCACCTACATGGTCGTCATCTGGCTGATTAGCAACGCCATTCTCGCCATGTCCGTGTCGGAAGCGTACGGCAACCGCAAAGTCACCAACAACTTCTACCTCACCTTCATCCTGTGGAGCGTCGCAGCCCTAGCCTTCTTCCGCGCCATTGGCTCCACCTCCTTCCTCATCATCAACAGCATACACACCGCCATGGAAACCAAACTCAAGTGGGAAGACAAGATCGAAGACAAAAAGGGCGGCTCGACCGGTCTCGGTGGCGGCATTAAGAGTAAGCGCAAGGGCAAGTGGTGGAAGTTTGGCTTCGGTGGAAGTTATGGTGGCAGCGTCGTTAGTAGCTCGTGGTTCAGCAAGAGCTCGATCAGTAGCAAGTTGAGCAGTATTAGCCCGAGTAATTGGGGTGGGAGTAGCGTGGGGAGGTAATTAGAGTGTAGTGCGGGACTGTAATTGGAACTATGGCTAAAAGTTGAAAGTCGAAAATACAGTGGTAGGAAGGGTCTTGTATAAACATTCCCTGCAGCAGAAAGAGAAACGGGGGTTTACGAATCACGAACAGTAAGTAATGTCATACCAAACCATACCATGCCATAGCATCTTTTCCCCCGGCGTTTACGATGAATACGACAGCGTGCGTTTGCCGTTATCGCTTAGTTATATAGATATTCGAATAGTTCAATACCATAGATAGTTCGATACCTGCCCCACCCTATCTTCCCCGACTCAATCCCAGCATTGTACGCATTTGCAACGAACACCCGATCCATGCGGATTCAGCACTCGAATCAAAAGCGCGAAACAACAGACTAAAATGCCCACAGTAGCAGCACGTTAAAAGACGCAGCTTTTTACGCGGCGAGACGACTCGGGGAGTTCCCGATAGGCCGTAACTGTATTATCCTGGATACAAGATTCGCTGTAGAAAAGGAGGGGTGAGAAGGTTGCGTTGGCGCTGTGGTGGTCAGCACGCTCTGGGTTTGCTGCAGCGTGGTAGTTGTAGTCTTGTAGCCTTAAGTGGGTGCACGAGGATTGGGGGATGTGGAGTTAGGTTGAAATGGTTAGGTTTAGGTTAAAGAAAAGGGAGGGAAGAGGGATAAGGGTGTGGTAGTAGGTAGAGTGTTTTTAAGAAGGGCAGTAGAATAGAGCAGGGGCTCCAATGTCTTGTTCTGTGCTAACATGTGAACTATATAAGCTGTTAATTCTTCTCTTCCTTCTTCTCTAGCGCTATTTATCCACTAAACATACTACCTACTCTACTTTACTAGAGCTAATGTATTTAACTATTATATACTCCAAGATCAACTACACCTTATTACCTATACATTCATAAAGCTCTTAATATAATGTTGCTAATGCTATAGAAGTAGGTACGTTAGCTAGAAAAAATAAAAATATATATTAAGAGTGCGTAGAGAGAGATGTAATTACGAGATAGCATAGAGTAGAGGCTACAGAAGCTATATAGGAGAGGTTAGAAAATTACTAAGTATATATAGTTTTGTAAGTAATTAATAGAGGTAGTTGTATAGAGGTAGGTGTTTCTAAGAGGAGGTCTTAAGTAAAGTGAATAGGTATGCTAGTTCTGCAGCGAGAATGCATTCATGCAAGATACAAGCTGTTGACCGGTAGGGATGCCCACGGAGGCCCAGGATATCAGCCCATGGAACCGAATATGTACGTACTTGCGTTTGATCAAGTGTTGGAACCCTGCCAGGAAATTCATCCCTCGCGAAAGGATCTCAGTCTCAGCCCCAAGCCATATCAGCGCACACGGCGCCCTGGAATAGACCTGGCCCAATATTCTGCCTTTGAGATTTCTTTATAGATTGCTTGCTTAATCAATGCATATAGCCTCGCTCCAAAGATATCTCGTCCCGATGTCCTGCGTGTGGTCTTGACCAGCCCCCAGCCTTTCGGTCTTCAGTAACTGTATTCGCAACTATATTTCAATCCACTCTTCATCGACAAGATTCACAGTCAATGCTTTGATACGCAGCTCTGGCTCCCTCATGATCCCCTTCTCGACAACTTCGAGGACATCTTCCCAAGCGTGACCGATATTCACCTCGTCTACGTCCACAGACATACTTATCTTCTCTGTTATTGCCCTGATATCCTTCACCACATCATCTGCGCTTTCGTATCCCCCATCCCAAGCCTTAATCATCACCTTCCCCAAGCGCTCCTCTTCCAACTCTTGCCACAAGCACTCATTTGCTCTCTGATCAATCGTACACTCAACAGTATCGTGGTTCTGCCCATAGTCCGCCGTCGGATCATCCCACTTCGGACTCGACGGCTCCCACGGCCATCCGAACTTTCCCTGCTCAGAAGCTGTCATGAGCTGCCACACGAACGTGGCCCATTGGAACAGATCTGCTTTGACACCGAGCATCTCTTAGCCGTTCTCGGTGTAGCTGAACCGCTCATCACCAGCGCAGTCATCATCTTCAAGAGGAAGCCCAGCCATGTGCTCCTGTGATAGGCGGCTGAATACTAGATTATCCAGGTGTTTGCTGACAGGCACATCATTGGTGAAACCGGTGAGTGCGATGGAGAAGTCCCGACGCAGCCAGACCATCTGCGAGCTGAATACGCACAGGAAGATTCTATGGGAGTGCATGAAGGAGATGGCTGAAAGAGACTGCAGCGCCCAGCGGTAGTAGAGCGACAGTATCAGCCTGTCTTCTCGAGGCGAGGATTTTGAAATGGGAGCTGCCATCGTGGGCAGAGTCAGGCTGTTCAGAGGACCGGGCATGAGCCTCTCGACAAGCAAGCCGCCTATTTTCTCATTATAATCGCCGCCAATGACTCCGTCGATTGCTCCGTTGTAGCTTCTTCACTGTCAGTACCACTTGCGATTGAATCCTTGTAGTTCTTCGTACCGTACAATTCGTGGATGGTCACTCCTCAGCATCTCATACATCCTCTTCAAGCGCTTCACAGCCCAAGCATTGGTTTCTCTCGGATCGCAAACTCTCTCCGGTATCCAACAAATGATAATCTGCCGTCCATCTCGGTGCGGTACACATACTGCCTTTTCGTAGAAGTCGGCATAGTACGTTTTTGAGTCTTCGGGTGCCCGGCTAGCCTCTTCTGGTGCAGGGTTGCCGTGGTAAGGATAATGGCGGCCTTCCGGGAACAGGACGTTGGTATGTTCCAAACGTTTTGCAGAGGGGAACAATAGGCCCGTGTCTGAGTTTGAAATCTGATCAAACTGTGAGAGATGAGAAGGTATCGGGACGGATGCGAAGACAAAGGCGGAGATCAGACCAGGCAACCGGAGGGGGTTGCCTGTTTCGGCTAAGCGTCATTTTTACGATATCTCAGCAGGCTGTCAAATGTAAATGGTTTTTTTGTTTTGTGTTGTCTTGTGGCACCTGTATGAACGGTCAGAAGTGCAGTCGGTCTTTTCGTACAAGACTCGTCCGGCTTTTCAACGATGGCTTAAATCTAAATACTGAGTATCTTCAACAAGCAATCAGGCCGTGATTGAAAATTAATGCCCATATACAAGCCTATAATTAATGCTGTGCACATCTTGAGTAACAGGTTCAAAATCCCTGAGATGAATTTAGTGTTTTACAGATGGGCTTCAAGGACTAGGTCTCGCAGTCACTCATTCCAGGATAACTGCGCTCTAACAGCTTTAGAAAGCCGATAAATGTCTTGCATGGCTCTACGCCTGGTTCTGCCAGGGTTTCAAATTTTGATCCATCTGATCTGGAGGGGACTGTCGAATTCGAGATGAAGTGGCCTGCCGCTATCTCATGACCTCAGTTTCGCCAACCCACAAATCCGTCATCTAAGCGACCAAAAGACTACTGAAAAGGCTCCTGTTGATGTTCTGTAGTATCTATTCATCATCGGATGCGTTTAATGGCTGCAACCACTGCTCGTCCCATCCCGCAAGCAACAGCTCTACAGCGTTCAGTAGCGCAGTTGTGGAGTATGGAGCAGTCGTTCGAGCTCCGATTCCGGCTTTTTATTATTTTTTTTTGCAGGCAAATGCGCATGAAACAGTATGTGTAGGTGTATCGAGAGACCAATAGGCAATAGACAGATGCGGTCGATATTGAGTTGGGCGTGCCATACTGCGACAAGTTCTCGGGCTAGTCCAGTGTAGCCAATGTCTGGCGATGCCGCCGCACATAAGTCACTCAAGGGGGTGGGATTTGTTTGGTATGGCGTTGGTCTGATATCAATCATTCCCAAGGACTCATTCCTTCGCGATGTTCGGGTTTCGTCCTTCCTGACCAACAAGCCCAGAACACTCTCAATCCTACTCAGGCGCACATCTAGCCTGGTTTAAGACTTGGATGGAATTGATTCAGATTCATCAACATACTCCTGACCGAGGCAATAATCTCCTCATTTGACGCAGCAATTACACACAGTATCGTCGATCGAAGTGAAGATGCAGCGAATCCTGCGCCGCTTGCACACTCCCAGAAATTGCGAGTACCTTTACGGACCTTTGGTCGTTTTGCTAACGGCTCTGGCATTTTCGATCGTTGGTGAAATGATAAAGACTGGGAGTGATGCATGTTGCTAGAGAGATGATGCAAATTGAGTGATTCGCACGATTACATGTCAGCGTGCGACAACTTCATCCAGATGACGCCAATGGCCCGAGGCAAAGAAAAGGCCCATCGTCTTTCGCCATCACACGAATACTCCTTCCCTTCAAACGCCGCTTTCCAAACCTTCTCCGCATCCTCAAACTCATGATCCGACAGCAACTTGTTCCACTCATCACTTGTCGCAAGCGCACCCTCCTTTCCAGCGAGCAGGAGCCTAGCGGTGAAGACCCTGCTTGCTGCCTCAGCATGCCCCGGCTTGAGAGAAGGGTGACCCAGCTTGGGCACCCATGAGCTTGTCCTGGTGCCAGCTTCCAACTCCTCTGCACGAAGTCTGGTGACGTCGAATTTCCCGCCTACATAGCACTGGTCAGCATGCGATTTCAAGCATTCAAAACATTAGGAAATCGCGATCGACTTGCCGCGTATGTCTTCTCCCAACTTGATCAGCTGGGAAACAGAGATGCTTGACCCACTGATGCCTCCAATGACAGGCCAGACGCCTTCATACTCCACAGCCTTTGCGACGACACTCGCCAAGTCTCGTACCGTGGTGAAGGTTATCAAGTCTCCCTCTCCACCATCCCGAATGAGCATCCTCCTCTTCTCAAAGTCGAAAGGCAGCTCGACACTCTAAACATGCTTTGTCTTCATATACGGGCGTGAGAGGTAATCCATGAACAGACCGGGCTGGAAGAGACAGTATCCCAGCACCTTATTTTCCCTGTTGATGTTCTGTAAGTATTGGTGCGCTTCATTTTTGAAAGTGTACCAGGGCATGTGGTCTAAATTGGCGTTGGGAACCGAACCTGTTAGTTGTGACGCAGAATTGTTGCTAGGGAACGGTATGATAGGGGAAGTACGTGAACCATTCACTGGGCGCGAAGCGTTTCACGCCAGCGCGGATCGAGGCATCAATCAAGAGCTTCTGGGCAGAGGCTGCTTCCGCCTGGTCGAGGTGGGCGGCGACAAAGGAGAGAACCGTGTGCATGCCATTGAGAGCGGAAACCAAATCTTCGATGGAGGAGTAGTCTGTTTTCTTGCATGTTACGCCTGAGGCTGTGTCGTGAGCAGAAGAGTCCTGAAGAAGTTAGTTTGGTTGCTTAAGTTGTGAGAAGCGTTTTGAACTTACCCTTCGTGTGTGAATCAAAATCTTGTGCTTAACAAGGACATTGGCAATTTCTTGCGCGACACCTGCAAGCATTTGAGTCTCAACGTACGCGTGAGTGTTAGCTCTGAAGAATCGTACTGCCTGCACCACCTGCAATTGCGATTTTGACCATATTGATGATTGTGTGTACTGCTTCTAAAAGCAACAAAAACAGATTGATGAGGTGAATGGATAGGAGGTAGCTGACGAGCCTGCTCTATATACTCGCTCCGACTGAACTTTGGTCGCGTGGCCGTCCATATTAAGATCCAACGTCAGACGGACGGGCTTCGAACGAACCACCGTACTGTCAGATCTTTAATATTACTTCAGACCGAGATCAGCAGCAATGTCTCGGATCCAAACACACCCTGCCGCCATGATGCGTACGGGCAAATTATGACGATAAAATGTTCTACCTAGATCGATTCGACAATACCCTGCTGTGCACATTTGTAGCATGATCAATCATAGAACCTATTAACAACAGTGCACCACCACGCTACGAAATTACCTATTGTGGGAGCTGGGGAAGCAGTATTCAGGTGATTTTTGAAATGGAGCACTGTTATATGAGAAGATTAGATAGATCTGGTTATATAGACGTTTGATATACAGTCACGTGCTAGTTACTTGTCATCTCAGAGGCTACTTAGTAACCTGCTCTCAGCAAATACGTGACACTTATCGCTTGGAAACCATCTTTAATGAAGATGTCTCCTCTCTAAGACATGAGAGAAAAGACTGCGTAGAGGAAAGCAAAAATGCAGATGGAGACGGGTTTAGACAACGGCCGGTCAAGCACGACCAGCATGTACCATGATGCCCCAATCACAACATCCAGGCCTCACACTCAATACGAACGATTCATAAAATCCCTGAAGATATAGGATTTGGTTAGGTTTCCGTTACTTAACCTTGCAGGGTCGGTCGAGAAAATCGGTGTCCGAGGACCGTACCCCTCTTTTCAGCACGGCCGGTGCATCGCGATACTCAATCACTCACGAATTTCTATGCTGCCTTGGGGGCACTGTTGCTGCACCCCTGCATTCTAATTTATCTATATCATTGCTGTTGCGTCATGGTCTCAACTCCCAAGGCGTGGCCGACCCGCCAGACAAAATTCTGTATATCCGCCGGGCAGACGCAATATTTTTTTCCTTTTCAAAAGTGAATGCTGATTCTCTACCTTCCATATGGAGAGACTGAAGCTCAAGAATTGGCGTTTTTCCACGCTTGAAGACCTCCATCTTCGCTGCTGAGAGTTTATGCCTGGGCAGGATGCGAAATCGCCAATAATTGGCTAACTAAACGTCGAGCTTTACACGGTTAGTTTCCATACTCTAAACGAGCAAATGACTAGTCAATAACCGTCTTATAAAACCGCAGCCTAATCGGGCTGTAGTCCGTGTTATTCTCCGTTCCGGGTCCATGAGAGATGCCACAGCCTAACCTGCTTCCTAGGGTCGAAATAGCGTAACATCGCTATCATATCCCGATTGAAGGGTTGTAGAATTCTCTCCGAAGCGAATGCTGTCTTTCAACTGCACCTTTTCCGACAGCGGAATTCTCTGCCGTCGACATCATTATCCCTTCCGCTCTCTGTATCTCGCAAAGTTTCAAAAGCCCAAGCAAGGATGAATAGGAGTCTCGACAGCATATTCCGACGTGGAAAGCGACGAAAACTCATAAACGATCCAGGATCTACTTCCGGCATGGTGATGAAGAGGCTACGTACATTGCGCAGCGGGATACTAGACTCGCCTCCCTCCTCGCACGGAGCATCAAAGAATCGGTCTTGGAAGTCGCTTAACATTGGTGCTAATCCAGGTATATATCGAACGTTGTATTGTAGATGATGGCCCGTGTGATGTCGTGACGATGAAACTAGTAAATGAGCGGGGAAGGGTGGTGTTTCTACTCGCAGCGCAGGCAAAACCTTATCTACCGCCCAACAACAAGGGCCACAGTGGCATTTCCGACCACGAACTGCACATCCAAAGCGGATAGAATGAACAAGAGTAGAACGACCAAGGGACCTGCGAAGTAGATTCCGACAAAGAAATGTGAGCGTGTCCACCGAGTAGTGGTAGTGCGCGGTAGCTACGAAAGAGGATGGAAGGATGTTCGCACTATGCGGATAGATGACGTGCACGGGATACGCAGAGCCCGGACTTGTGGGTCATAGACGAAGGCGCTGGCGGCTGGCGGTTGCGAGGCGGTGATGGGGAGGAAGATCGAAAGAGTGTGAGGTGTGATTGCAATACGTGAGTAGAGAATGGTGCGCTTGATGGGTTAAGTGATTTTGAGTGCTTCATGGGAGAGGTGAAGATTGTGAGTGGATCAGGTGAGGCTCGTTATACGTTGAAACCCACCTTGTCTATCTGCGGACTTCACATTTTTAGAAACGGGAAGTATAACCCCTCCCTAGTATCCTCTCTAACAATTAATTTTCAACGCCTGTCCACTTGCAAACGCTGTATTGCCACTTTTTATTAAGCTGTAGAACTATACCAGAAGCCCAATGTCCAGCCCACCAAACCTGACCATTCCAACGACCCAAGTATGCCTAACGTCCGCCTCCGGAGATGCCCTCGCCCCCTCAAAATGGCTGCACCTCCCCACGTACCGACTACAGCTAACGCTCTTCTATACACACCGCTATCACCGGCCCTCGCGTAAGACGGCCACAATCAGCAAGGACTTTGCGAGTCCAGACGCGGCCAATGCAGCAGCGCTGCAACTGGCCAAGGACTGTCGCGCCGAGGGTGAGGCGGTCATGCTGGTGTCGCGCAACGAGGGGGACGTTGATATGTTGAACCGGTATGCCGTGGGGACGTGGGATAGCGGAGGAGGAGGGAGGAGAGTGCCATGTAAGTGGAGTCTGATGTTGGATTTTGAGCAGGAGAGGGCGTATAGTCATAACAACGGCGACGTGTCTGCGTACGTGGAGGTTGTGCGTTGGTGGGAAACTGCTATGGTAGACCAGAGTAGGAACGCGGCGTTGGTCGAACTGCAGATGTCAGATCGGTGCGGAAACCCCCGCTGGGGTTAGGTGGCGCCGCGCTGTATCGTTTTGGGAGATATACGATGCGCGATACAAGGGCCTGGCAGACGTTTGTGACTACGACTCCGCTGGATCGGACGACCCGTGAGGAGTTGGAGGATCTGTCGGGTTTGTTTGCGGATGATACTGTTGCGCAACGCCCTGCTCATGCGTGGCATGCTCAGAATATATCTGAGGCAATCGCCGGACTTGAACAGAATATTGAAATCCTCCAGCTTGCTGAGAACCAACCGCAAGACATGAAACCGCGCTTCGATTTCGATACAGCAGCTATTCAAAACCCGCAGAGATTGGCTGGCCCCTTG
Source organism: Ascochyta koolunga (assembly GCA_026119515.1). Lineage (NCBI taxonomy): Eukaryota > Fungi > Ascomycota > Dothideomycetes > Pleosporales > Didymellaceae > Ascochyta > Ascochyta koolunga. The sequence continues at coordinate 390,994 of JANLCG010000021.1, forward strand.
CAAAGAAATCAGTTATTGCCAACGACATCACGATATTCAGCAGGAGAGTGGAAAAGCTGAAGGCTGAAGAGATGAAGCAAGAGGTGGAGACTGAGACCGGAAAGGCTCTAGAGAGGATCAAAACCGTTGATGAGTCGAATTATGAAGAGTTGGATCGTGGGAGCGAGGTTTTTGCAGAGAACAGGCCGGCTCTGGAAAGATACAAATCGGACCAGCAACCGTCGGCGTCGACTGGGAGTGGTAAACTGGCAGATGGAGGGCCGTCAGACGATATGGACCCAGTCGCAGTGATCTTATCGACAACAGTCGCAGAAGACGGTGAATCTTTACCTGGTCATGACGATAGCACATCAGCATCACAAGTAGGAAAAGATAACAGCCCGGTTCGAACAAACCCTAACGAATGCAAATGCAACGCCCATCGATGGCGGCGCGAGAACTTCCCAACCCACAAGCCCCTATTGTCGTATGATATATCAATACCAGAACCGCTAGATCCAAATATAGCAGCGCAGATCCTCGACCCACCACAATGGGCCCTGGACCCCACGCACATACCGCGGTGCGGGCAGCACTTCATCCCAGAGCGGCCGCCACACCCAGAGCCCACGACATTGCGCGGGTACATACGCCGACAGCTAGAAACCACAAGACCGGTGCCACGTGAAGCATATGTCCGGTTTGGCGTCATGGAGCAGGCGGACTGCGAGACCAGATGGGGCCCAGAATGGCAGCTGCAGTGTCAGAACGAGCAGGGGGAGTGGAACCACGAGCGCAATGTGAGGAAGCGGTGGCGGAGGCCGGGCAAACCCCGGACGAGTGAGTATCCAGCAAGTGAACTGGAAGGGTATGAGGGGTGCTTGCTTGATCATGAGAAGCCTTGAACGGCACGTTTTGGTGATGCTGGGGCAGAATCATGATGGAAGAGGGGGTCTGTGTAGAGAAATGCGTATGTGATGGTGGTTGTCATAGTTGGTTGTTAGTGATGAGCTTGTGGTGGTGAGGTGGTGGTGAGGTGGTGGTGAGGTGGTGGTGAAGTTGTGGTGGTGAGGTCATGATGAAGTTGTGGTGGTGAGGTGGTGGTGATGAGGTCGTGATGAGGTCGTGAGGTCGTCGTGAGGTCGTCATGGGTGGGTCCAGGGACTGGGCGCTAGAGCCCCACTCGGGTAAGCGAGCAAGATCCCTGTCGAAAAAACCAAAGTTTCGCAGCGCTCCAGACGCCAGGCGCCAAAAACACATCCTCAACCTCCCACGCACCGCAATCATGTTCAGCGTACCGGGCTGGAACGTGTCGGCGCCCATTGCGGCGCAGGTCGAGCAGCCGAAGGCACAAGATCCAAACAAGCTGGGCAAGAAGGCGCAGAAGCGGAAGCGTGGGCAGGAAGAGCAGGTCAACACCGAGGATCTGGGGAAGCTGTGGGAGAAGGCCGAGGGGCAGAAGGGGGAAGCGCCGAAGACGGAAAAACCAAAGGCCGAGGGGTTGAAGAAGGAAGGGCTGGAGAAGTCGGATCTGCCTGCACGAGCGCTCGAGCGGGCGGCGCAGGACGAGGCAGCGGCGGCAGCCGAGGAAGAGAAGAAGAGCAAGAAGCGGAAGCGCGGGCCCAGGAAGAACGCAGCGACCAAGGAGGCTGCGGCAGCAAAGGTCGCCGAAGCCGGTGCGGCAGCAGAGGGCGATGCGGCCCCCGCAGGACCCAAGGCCGCCGACCCCGAGTCGAAGCGGTCGAAGAAGAGGCAGAAGAAGGAGCACAAGGCCGAGAAGGCAGGCAAGGCCGAGAAGGGAGAGACGCCAGCCAGCAGACCCGTCGAGACGCCCGCCCACACGCCCGCTCTCATGGACCCCGTCGCCCTCATCCCCGAGCCCGCCGGCCTCACGCCCCTCCAGAAGTCGATGCGCAGCAAGCTGGCCAGCGCGCGCTTCCGCCACCTGAACGAATCCCTCTACACCAAGCCCTCGGCCGACTCGCTCTCGCTCTTCACCCAAGACCCGTCCATGTTCGAGGACTACCACCGCGGCTTCGCCCAACAGGTCCAAGTGTGGCCGCAGAACCCCGTCGACGACTACGTACAAAGCATCCTGAAGCGCGGCTCCATCAAGATCGCCAAAGACCCATGGCGGGCTCAGATGCGCGAGCAGAAGAAAAAGGCCCCGCCGTCGCCGCCGCAAACACCTCCGACACCGAAGCCGACCGTCCCATCATCCCGCGCGGCAACAACAAACCACTCCCGCGCACGCACGGCGGCAAATGCCTCATCGCCGATCTCGGCTGCGGCGTTGCCTCGCTCGCCTACCGCCTGCAGCCACACCTCAGCAGCCTCCACATGTCCATCCAATCCTTCGACCTGTCCCAACCCTCAGGACCCAGCAAGTCCCTCGTGACCATTGCCGACATCTCCTCCCTCCCCCTCGACGAGAACAGCACCGACATTGCCATCTTCTGTCTCGCACTCATGGGCACAAACTGGCTCGACTTCATCGACGAAGCCTACCGCATCCTCCGGTGGAAAGGCGAGCTCTGGATCGCCGAGATCAAAAGCCGCTTTGGCCGCGTGGACAAGAAGAAAAAGATACCCATAAACTCCATCGGCAGTCTGCACAAGGCGTCGTCGCAACCGGGCGCGAAGAAGAAGGCGTCCGCCGCGGCCAAGAAACCAAAACACGACGACGTCGAGGGCATCGACGACAGCGCCGACGAAGCCGAGCTCGCCCACGCCGTCGACGGCGCCACGGGCCCGGAAGGCACCGACGTCTCTGCCTTCATCTCCGTCCTGCGCGCCCGTGGCTTCGTCCTCGATGCCCTGCCCGAGCGGCCCGCCGATGCTGTCGATCTCAGCAACAAGATGTTCGTCAAGCTGCAGTTCGTCAAGGCCGCGCAGCCCACCAAGGGGAAGAACGCCGGCTCCGAGGGTACGAGCCAGGGGGCCAAGGGGAGTTTCAAAACGAGCAGTGCGCTGAAGATGGGCATCAAGGGCAAGAAGTTTACTGCTGTCAAGGCCGAGGAAGAGGAGGCAGGGAAGGAGGGGGAGGTGCTGAAGCCGTGTTTGTATAAGATTAGGTAGAGAGTGCTAGGCTGCAGACATGGTGGATAGCTACAGCGGTGGATAACTAAAGCGGTGGATAGCCAAAGCGGTGGATAGCCAAAGCAGTGGATAGCCAAAGCAGTGGATAGCCAAAGCAGTGGATAGCCAAAGCAGTGGATAGCCAAAGCAGTGGATAGCCAAAGCAGTGCATCAGTGCATCGGTGCATCAGTGCATCAGTGCATCAGCTCAACATACGACATGCAAGTCAATACAGCATTGGATACAGTGTTGGATCGTTGTCTTGTCTACCCAGTCTATCTAGCTGGTAGCTCTCGTCCTCGTCTGCTGCTACACCGAGTGTGTACGTGTATCCGTCAATAATACAAAGGCAGGGCTGATGCTAGCTGACATGGCATCGGCGGAGCGTAAAAAGGAAGGGTATCTTGGATGCTAGAAAGCACGTCAATCGCGGCAGTCGTTGGTGGCATGGCGGCGAGCTCAGTTGAACCCCATGAGGATGCTGGCGGCCATGTCGAGATTTCCGCCTGTGGCTTCCAGCGCGGCAATCACCTGCGCCCGTGCGGAGCCAGTGCTTGCAATGAGCGTCTGAACGTGGTCCTCGGGGAACGAAGTGCTCGACGACGACGACGCCGACGACGCCGGCGCCTTGCCAGCTGCACCGCTGGGCGCTGGCTGTGACGGCGAAGCGCCGGTAGCAATGGAAGGCTCGGCAGCGGCCGTGGCACCCGCAGGTCGCACAGCACCCGTCTTCGCGCCGATCTCGGTTCCGTTGGGCCCTGCGACGGTGGGCTCGTTCATCTCCGCCTCCTCGAACGAGCGTGGGATTTCCGACTCGTGCAGGAACGGCACCTCGATGCCCTCGAAGCAGAGGGCGTTCTTCTCCAGGTCGATCTTGGCCTTGTAGCGCTTCAGCATGTCCAGGCCGAACAGCAGATCAACGTCCTTGCCCTCCATGACGGTAAACGCACAGGGCATGACGGCGCCGCCAATCTTGATCTCTGCGTGGTGGACGCGGCCCAGGATGCGTGCCGTGCCGACGCCGCGAGCGACACCAGCATAACGGGTATCCATAAGACGCATTATGCCGCACCTCTCGGCGCACTCGGGGGACATGATGGTGGCCTGGGCGCCGGAATCGACAAATGCCTTGACGGGAACGCCGTTGACCTCGGTGTTGACGTAGAGCATGTGCACGCGCACGAAGACTGGGGGTTGTTAGCGAGGGCCAAGACAGGGAACGGGAGACGACAGACCCTCTGGGTTCTCGTTGTACGCCTTCTCCAGATTCTCGACAACACGGTCTTGGCGGATCAGCTCCTCGATCTTCCGCTGGGCGTCGATGTTGAAGGGGTCCTCGTTGAGCTTCTGGATCTGCTCGCGGCGCTCGCGCTCGGCTTCTTGCTGCTGGCGCTGTCGCATTGTGAAGGCTTCTCTCCAGCTGTGGGCGTCGTGGACGGCGGCGGCAAGCTCGGGGTCCTGGGAGCGCAGGCCGGTGAGCTGGCGCGGATCGCTTAAGAGCTGCTGGCGCAGGGCTTCTGGATCAGGGCCGCTGGCGGGTCTCGCTGTGTTTCTGCTCGTGTTCTGCGGCTGGGGGTTGGCGGGACGGCGGGGTTGGCGGATCACGACGGCCAGCATCTCACCATCCCTTATTCCCGCTTCTTCCAGCGTCTGTGTCTCGTTGGCCAGCGTCTGGCCATTGAGGAAGATGCCCTGTGACGCGGCGGGCTTGCCCGTCTCGGCCTCGATGAAACCCTTGAGGTCCTTGATGGTCAGGCCGGGGGCAAATCGAGCGTCAGCAGGTCATTGTCCAGCTGGGTGCCCGACGACGTGATGGATATGGTGACGCGTGGCCTGGCACCGTAGCAGTCATGGTTAGCAGTTGGTTTGCGCGCGTAGCACAGAAACGGTTTCGGCGAGCACTCACATGGCCGGCAGGAATGGGTGGGCGGGTGCCTTGCGTGTATGCAGCTGTGGCTGAAACGAGACGAGAGGGCGTGGTACTGTGCAGGGCGGAAGCGGATGGCGGGGTGGTGTTAGTGTGGCGCAGTGGCTGCGGGTGGTGGTGGAGGTAGTAGTAGTGGAGGTAGTAGTAGTGGTAGTAGTAGTGGCGGTAGTAGTGGCGGTAGTAGTGGCAGTAGTAGTGGCGGTAGTAGTAGTGGCGATGGTGATGGTGATGGTAGTGGGGGTGCAGTGCGCCGTCAAGGTGATGGGCAGTGCGCCGTCAAGATAATGGGCAGTGCGCCGTCAAGATAATGGGCAGTGCGTCGTCAAGACAATGGGCAGTGCGCCGTCAAGGTGAAGTGGATGCTTACAAGGCAGCACGCCGTCAAGGTGAAGTAGATGCTTACAAGCAGCACGCCGTCAAGGTGAAGTAGATGCTTACAAGCAGCACGCCGTCAAGGTGATGTGGATACTTGCAAGGCAGCACGCCGTCAAGGTGAAGTGGAGGCAATGAGCGCAACCGCGAGCGCTCGACCACGACCACGACGTTGCCGCTTGTGCCTGCTGGAAGGCGGTGGAAGTCGGTGGGCCCCGCGTTGGAGCTCCGGCGGACGGTTAATCATCAGCCGTCGCTGAAGCACGCGGTGGGCGCTTGTAATATAGCAGACCTGGCAGGCATAGCAGGCAGGCATAGCAGGCAGGCAGCAGCAGCATGCGTACCCAGCGGCGACGTTGGGCGCTGTCGTCTGGCCTCTGTACATACCACATAGTACTGCCTGGAGCATGAAACGGCCTTTCTGCACGCTGCGGCGCATCCCGGTCGTGGCGGGGCAGACCAGCAGCCTCATCTCCTCATCATCGCACAGTGCCGAGCATGACGAAGAATACCATGCAAGAGGACATCGTGCATCTACTGAGCACCCTTGCTGCTAGTATCTTTGTACTGACATCATGGCTATCGTCATGCTAATGTTGGTCAGCATTCAGGTCGAAAGTAGATGCAAAGTGAAGCCTCGAGCAACTTCACCCAGTCCACCCAGTCCACCAACTCCAGCGACCGGGTTCGACAGCTCGTCGACAGGCTGATCGGGCGCACAGCAGGACGTACAACATGCAGCATGGCCTCGCCGCGCGCCATAGGCCAGACGAGCTTGTCATTCCTGCAAAGAGCAGGCCATCTGCCTCCTTGCTGAAGCAGTGCAGTGAAGCAGTGCAGTGAAGCAGAGGCCGCCCAACAGCAGCTGACGGGTGGGACATGCAAAACTTAAAAAAATCCAACCGTGAACATTGCACAGACACCGATCATCTTGTACATCTTCTTGCTGTGTTTAATATAGTAAGATCAACGCGAGCTTCCCGCAACCGCCGTGTGGATCTGCAACGGCAAAGGCTGAAGCTCAGCTTGTTCACACCCATGCGCGCGGGGCTAGGGTCCAGGCACATCCACCGACAACACCGCCCCCACTGATGCATTCGTGCCCATCTCTCGCCATCACCGCCTGCACAACCCCCTGACCAGTGACCACCCCACCAAATGCCTCGCGATCTGCTGGCCGATAAGGCCCTGGAATCTATGCCGCAATTGTCTAGAGAACCAGCTGCCGGCACCCCTCTGCCTACGGAGAACAAGTCGAATCCCTACGGCACCAGCCTGGTACTCGTAGAAGACCGTTTCAAGAACATGACCAACATCCACCCCTTCTCCTCGCTGCTGAGTATCGACGACCTCGATGACTGCGATTGGCTTGAGCATGCCGCCTTCGACCCCATTGAGGCAGCGTCACGGGAAAAGGTCAGTCTCTTTGCAGCTGTTGAGCCTCACAATTTTATTGCTTCTTCCTCGGTTCTTGTTTTCCGTTCTCGTTTCCGTTCCTGCGAGACGCTTCAGCACTGCGCTCATTTCCATGCGTGGTGCCACCTCGAACAACACCGCCGCTTATGCGCGGGATGCGCCCTTGCCTGCCAATCGAACCATGTGTGCAGCAGCACCACCGCAACCAAGTCAGCTGACTGCGTACCGATTGCCTCATCCCTGAAAGTTAGGCGAGATAGGCTCTGCATTCATTTTGTCTTCTTGCCAGCTGTGCATTGTCGCACTGTCGCTGCTCTTCCGTCGTTCATCATGCGCACCTGTGTCTCGACAACATGCTAACCCCCTAGATCGAGTACCGTCTCCGAACATGCGGTGAACTCTGCACGGGTCTCTTCTCTTCGGCCTATCCCACGGCGCCAGGGCCTCTAGGTACCATCCAGAAGACGCGCTCCTTCCCCTCTGTAGACTCCAGCGACTCAGATCGCAAACGCATCCTGCTGGCCCACATCATCAGCACCAAATCGACTTCCAAAGTCGTCACAGACGACTCCATGGACTTCCCCAAGGACTTCCGCACAAATTACCAGCTCACACCCAGCACCGGCCACAACGAAGACGGCGACACGGTATGTCTGCACTCACTGTGCGTGCACCCAGACTTCGCACACCAGGGCCTTGGGCAAGTGCTGCTGAAGAGCTACGTACAGCGCATCAAGGACGCCGGGGTAGCGAAGCGCGTCGCGCTGCTGTGCCGGGAGCAGCTGATTGGCTTCTACGAGAAGGCTGGCTTCAAGAAACTCGGGCCGAGCAAGTGCCAGTACGGAGGGGGAATTGGTACGATATGGTAGTGGAGTTTGACGGCAGGCATGACGAACATGATTTTTGAGAATCGAAGAATACACAACTTGGATATACTGATTCAGACGTGTTGACACGTGTGTTTAGCTGACTTGCATAGGCATTCAGTCTCACACACTTTCCGTAGAGTGACTCCAGTTACTGAACTGCGCTTTCTCACACTTGACAGAAACGCGTATTTGCTATGCGTGTTTAAACTATCCCAGGTCATACAAAAAGTAGCTCTGTTGCGCCACTTTTTCTATTCATTAATAATAACATCGACCATCCAACACCATCAACAAATTCTCTAACCACCGCACCCCTCCTCTAAAGCAATATCAAAGCTTCAAAGAGAGGCCAAGTACCCCAGCAAGATAGACAGATAGAGGAAAATCAGGGAGATAGTAGGGAATACACTGCAAGAAGGGTTACCTTACGATCTGTTGTAAGGCACGAGGAAAACGGGCTGGGGTGTGTTGGTGGAGGTTAGTATTGGCGATGGGAAGTAAGATGCAGTAAGGCTGCGGCGTGGGATAGCAAGGTGTCTAGGTTAGACATTGTGGGCGAGGTGCTGAGACTAGTGTGGGGAGGTGTGTCACGGGTTGAAATGCAGCTTTGGGTGTCTGGTGGGGGAGTGGGGTGCATGGCTGCTGTTCCTTGCTGTCAGCTGACACTTGCTGTTGCTGTTCCTATTGCTGTTGTTGGGGCGGAGTGGAAAGTCAGAGCTAATTATTACGTCCTTGTCAAATAGCTTCTTCAGATTCTCCAGGCTTCTTGTCGAATCAGACGAATCTGCTGTTAAGATACCAATTAGCCGAGGTGCTATGTTCGGAGACAGCTGAATGGGCTAGTATATAGATTACTGGATTCTACTGATTTCTACCGAAACCTTGGTGGTAGCGGTCAGCTTCTCAGTGGGCTTCACATGTCTAGGATGGATTTTGATGACAGGTTGGAAGGGATAGGACTTCGAGATTTTCACCGATCAGGCATGGTGCTGACCAAAGGGGTTGGTGGCGGTGCAAGGCAGCCTACAGGACAAAATTCTTTGGCTGAGCAAAAGCACAGCGCTGAGTCGCTGCATTTGTCTTCATGCGGAATACTGGCGGAACCTCTTGAAAGTTTGGCGCAGAACCTGGTTAAAAAATGACTTGCTAGTTACAGAAGAGCTGGATTAAACGTGCAATCGCAGGTCTAGGGAGGCAGTCGATCAGGTTTTTGAAGCCTTGTAAGCCTACTACAAGGTACTTTGCCGACACCAGGCAATTTCTGAAATTCTCTGATCACCTCCGGGCTCCACTGCATCGTCGAACATTGGGTGCTGTTGCATTCGAGGAGGCCGTCAACATGTGGAGTACACAAGCCACCATGATATCGGGCCTCCCGGTCATCCGGCACCGTACCCGGACACGCTAATAGTGTCCAGTCGTTACGGATAGGGGACGAAGGCTTGTGTCAAGGCTGCATTGAAGGAGATGCAGGAGGTGAAATACGCCCGCCCACTACGTTTAGGCGGCAGCCTGATTCACCTGATTGGTTGTGAGGTGGGCGCAGCATTGCACCGTGGAATGCTCGATGCCTAACAATGTTTAGCGCTCAGCCGGCTTCATTCATGCGGTAGTAGTTGCGACGGTAATCTGCGACTGACGCGGCTGAGTGGGCTGCCTGGTGATGACGGTGAGTAGTGTAAGTTGAGGCACGGAGCGGGCTGGGAAGGGAGCAACATATATGAAAGCGCACATCCTCAGCCGTGTTGAAGGAGAGCTTGTAGCAAGCGAGGCCCAGCGCTTCTGCTTTTACCGTTGTGATTGTATTTCCTTCTCGTTGTCCGGATAGATCATAGAACACGCCCATTTGCGCTGCGAGTCGCGGTGCAGCCTTGCGAAACGCATCACATCGACAACAGACAGGTATTACACTTGGGATAGAAAACAGGAAGACGAAGTCCATAAAAGAATGACATCCAATCGGGGTTATCATTCAATTGACCGTATGTTCAGGCGATAAGAAGATATCCGGAGGACGTACCATCACGTGGTAAAGTGCCAGCAACACCAGCAATACAACTTGTAAAGATCAAGCCAAGCACGCGTCGTCAAGTCGGATTACTAAGAAGACGGCAAGCCAGTCTGCAATGCCTCTGACTGACGGAATATGAGTCGAAAGTCACGGGACCGTTCGCAAAGCCGCACGATGGAGGTCGATGATCTTCCCCTCCAAGGTTGGTTCCGAACGTTGAGGGTCGCGCTTTATTTGACAGTTGCACTACCACCAACACAACTGCACACTCCGCAACTAAGGAACTGCACTTTGATCACTGCTAACTCACGAGACTGACAGAAGTGCAGATGCAGAGATGGAGGACTCGATGAGATCAGAGGAGTGGCTTAGCCGTGCTTTTCAGGCAGCCGGCCTCCCAGTCTGCCCCCAAGCAACTCACCCACCTTGCCCTCTTGCACTCTTGCACTCTTCTATCGTTCCCTAACAATCTCAGCTGCAAATTCTCATTGTCATATTAAACATACTGAATTATCTTGCATGCTCAATACTGTTAGATTGCATGGTCTTCACCAGCTTCCACCACTCTCATCATCACCACCCACACTGTCCCTAGGCCTCGTCCTGCTGCCATAAAATGAACAGTCGCCTGGTGATTGTGGTACTCTTCACACTGTACCTACAGCCGGCAGCAGCAACAGACACCATGGACCTGTCGTTCTCGGTGCCAACAATGGAGCAATTCTACACTGACTTTGACGGCACCCTCCGCTGCTTCGACTGCGCCCTCGCCTACCTGGACTGCGCATGTGCTCTGGTATGAAGTGTCTATACTATAAGATCTCGAACAATCCCACTAACTTGTGCAGTCTCAGACCTCGTCGTCCTACTTTTCGGCGCTTTCGAACGAGTCATCCTTCTACGATTCTCCTATCACCAACGAGTACACTAGCCATGTAGACCTCAGTGACGTATTACACTACGTGAACGATTCGAATCACCTTCTTGTAGACAATACAGTCCAGCGTATCAACGAGAACGAGACCATTGTGCAGCCTGTCACCGTCCAAGCTCACGTCGACGACACATACGTGCCTGGTTACCGCCAATTACCAGGCTCGCCAGGATCACAGAGCATACATCAAAAGCGACAGCTGCCACGGAAGAATGGGTTTGCTTGCACTGTTGAAGGCTGCCACAAGGCATTTGACCGCAATTGTGAATTGAAGTGAGTCCGGCTGCGACCAATAATAGAGCTCTCATTGACCATCTCCAGTCGCCACCTCAAGATCCACCTTGGCCGTAATGAGCGGCCGCACAGATGTACGGTCTGCACTGAGGGGTTCCTCTACCCCAAGGACTTGATTCGCCACCAGCGAAAGCACGTGAACCAAGCCTCAGCCAAAGTCACCTTCTACTGTCAGGTCTACGGCTGCAGCAACACTGAAGGGTTCTCTCGTCGTGACAACCTCCTTCGTCACCACCGTCGGCAGCATGAGGGGGTTGCTTCGCCTGCTGCGTAGCCTTGTCTGCTCCCTTACACTCTTGCTGTTATACTCGTTCAACTCCTTTACCTGTTATCTGTTGTTTGCATCTTTGCACCGCTGTCAAGCCACCCTCAGCTGACACTGCCTTTGGTGTTCTGTTCTTCACTGCCCATATACCCATACCCCATCGCTGCATGTGCGCGGTGCTGGTGATTATTTCTTTGTTGTCCCATCTCATCTTCATCTTATCGCTGCGTTACTGGCATTGCAAAACCCGACTTTTGTCTCTTACATTGCTGTTGCATCTATACATTGAACGGTCTAACAACGAGGTTACGATATTGCTACGACATGGTGGTCAGAGATAGCATAAAAATAAATGGCTCAAGTAGGACCCCACCAGTTCCACACTCATGTTCGAACTCAATGTCTGTTTCTTCGTGACACTACAGCGTGCAGTAGCCAACCGTCACTCCACGTGCCAAAGTAACGAAGTCTTCAGCAGATCTCAGGCAACTAGCTACTATAAATGGTGCTATGGATGGAATAATTTGTGGTCTTTATCTTGTCTTTAGACGACCTAGAATTAGTCGGGCGTATGCACCCCAGAAAGTCAGGAGAGGCTTGACACTGACAGTAAGAATCATGCAAGAGCCTCACCTTGTCTAACTTCACGTGACTAAACCTTACGGAACACCTCGTTAATTCCGAGCATTATCGACTGATCTCATACTGAGAGTGAACGTAAGCCATGTGACGACGTGCGGTCGCGACACGCGGATTAGCGCGTGATCTGCAGATCGATCGACCCACAACAACGGTTCTGGCAGGGCAACTGCGTCATCATTTCTAGCTATTGATCGCAACCAAACTTTCTAAACACCACCACTATGGCCATACGATACCTCTGCATGAAAGGAGCATAGTCAGGTTCCGGTGCAATGCCTCCTCTCCTGTCTCGCAAGCGCCTCCAGTCCGATTCGCCCAGGCCGGAGCCGCCACCAAAGCGCGCCAGAGCACCGAAAGCAACCGTGCCCAAGCCGCCTATGCGCCGCAGTGAGCAGTCCATCTTCGATGCGCCACCAAAAGTGAACAGCACACTCTCCCAAACGAAGAAGTTTCTGGAAGGCAGCGATGACGAAAGCGAGCTCTCCGACGAACCCAGCAGCGACGACGAATTTGAAGATGTACCTCTGAACACGAATAGCGCCAAGGGCAAGAGCAAAAAGGAAGAACCATCAGGCTCTGAAGAAAGCGAGGAGGATGACTGGGAAGATGCACTGGGCGTGCAGCACCCTCACACAAAACATGATGCCGGACCAGACCCAAAGGTCTCAGGCGACATTGCGCTCACACTCTCTGCAGTGCCGAAAGCTGCATTCGATTCGAAGCCAGACGGGAAGAAAGGGCCTTCAAAGGTACAGCGGCAGATACGAAATGTTTCGCACTGCATGCATGTGCAGTGTCTGATGTTCCACAATCTCATGCGCAACGCGTGGATTGAGGACAAGGAGGTGCAGAAGATACTCGTCGAGAGCTTGACCAGTGGTTGCTGGCGTGAGATCAAACAGTACTGGCGCGATGCAGGTATACCAGATGGCGTAAGTCGCGCTGTCGTGGAGAGAAAGGCACAGAAGACGCCGGAGAAAGCGAAGAGAGATACAAAGGAGCAGAAGGGCAAGAAGGGCAACTGGAAGCCCAGTGGCAGCAATGGAGTGAAGATCTACGACACACCAGACAACAAGCTGTCGGCCCAGCGGAAAGAACAATCTCGACGTGAGTACGAAGCCAGTCTAGCTAGAGATGAAATCCCGGGCTTGAACGACAGAAAACATCGAGATTGGGGTGCCGAATCGAAACGCGTGGAAATGCAGACGTCTAATATGGCCTATGGTGACCCTCTGCTTCGCCTGCTGAAGTACCTTTCTGCATTTTGGAAGGCGAAGTGGAGGACAACAGCACCGAGTTTACGTAAGCGTGGATACCTCTCGCCCTCAACATTGCAGGCGGAGATTGATGCTTGGAAAGAGCATCGATCACACGCCAACAGCTTCGGAGAGCGCATCGAAAGCCGCGAAGCGTTTCGGGACATGGCACGGAAATACGAGGGCAGCAAGGATGTCGGTCAACAGCTGTTCACGGCATTGATTCGCGGTCTGGGTATCGAAGCGCGCATGATCGTCAGTCTGCAGCCGGTTGGCTTTGGTTTCAGCCAGAGTGAGGAAGGAAAGCCTAGGAATCTCGAGAGGCTGAAGGATATGGCTAATACCCAGCAAGATGACACTGCGGTGCCATCAAAAGCTACACTTGCAAAGCACCCACCAAAGAGGACCAGCGGCAAACAACTCATATCGCCTCAGAGTCGCAGAAAAGCGGTTGCCTCCTCAGGCTCTGACAGCAGTGATCTCAGCAGTGTGATTTCGATCTCATCTGACAATGAGGACGACAAACCAGTAAAAAAGATATCGAAGACTCGTGACTACAACGACGACCTTCCATACCCCACATACTGGACTGAAGTCATCTCGAATCTCACCCACACCCCTGTGTCGGTCTCTCCGTTATCTCGTACCATCATCGCAAGCTCGGCAATACCAGAGAAGTACTCAGATTTCTATGCTCGTGGTGCTGTGGCCGACAAGGCAAAACAGGTTTTTGCATACCTCATCGCTTTCTCTTCTGACGGTTCCGCAAAAGACGTGACGACACGCTACCTACCCAAACGTCAGTGGCCGGGCCGAACGAAAGGCTTCCGCATGCCTATCGAGAAGATACCCATCCACAACAGACGCGGAAAAGTCAAGCGCTGGGAAGAGTGGGACTGGTTTAAGTCTGTCATGCGTCCATTTGCTCGTCCGCACGACAAGCGCCAGCCTTGGGACGAAGTCGAAGAAGAAGGCGACCTCGTGCCTGCAGAGCCTGAGAAGAAGAAGACTATGGACGAAGAGGGTGGTAAAGAGACCCTACAAGGCTACAAGGCGTCTGCGGAGTATGTCCTCGAGCGACACCTCCGCCGCGAGGAAGCGCTCAAGCCTGGTGCAAAAGTTGTCCGCCACTTTGCGATCAGCAAGAAAGGTGAGGCGGACAAGCTGGAACCTGTATACCGACGTAAAGACGTTGTGAACTGCAAGACCACCGAATCCTGGCACAAGGAAGGTCGCGAAGTCAAGCCCGGCCAGCACCCGCTGAAGTACGTGCCCATGCGTGCTGTAACCAAGACACGCAAACTCGAGATTGAAGAACGGGAACGTATCGAGGGTGGGAAAGTACAACAGGGCTTGTACGCAAAAAGCCAGACAGACTGGATCATCCCGGACCCAATCGTCGACGGCATCATCCCTGTCAATACCTTTAACAACATCGACGTCTACGTCCCCACTATGGTGCCTAAGGGCGCTGTACACATCCCACTCAGAGGCACAGCACGCGTGTGTCGCAAACTCAACATCAACTACGCCGAAGCATGCACAGGTTTCGAATTCGGCAAGCAGCGCGCCGTGCCTATCATCACCGGTGTTGTTGTGGCAGAGGAAAATGAGCACAAGGTCATCAACGCATGGGAGATTGATGAGGCAGAAAAAGCAAGGAAAGAGGCGGAAAAAGGCAGAAGTTCGTGTTGGGGTTGTGGAAAAAGTTCTACTCTGGCTTGAAGATCGTGCAGCGCATGAAGGATGAGTATGGTGACGAGGCGGAGTTACCCACGAAAGATCTATTCGCACCGATGAAGAAGAGGGAGGAGACTGAGTGGGAGGTGTTCCAGAACCACCGGGGGAAAGACTTTGAGGGTGGTTTCTTGCGTGAGGATCCTGGTGTTGCAGGAGGGGGTAGATTCGTGAAGGAAGACGTGACTCACGATGATGACATGGCTGGAGGCTTCTTCACAGCAAGTCAAGAGGAGGTTGAGCATGGTAATCTAACCATCGATCTCGGCGAGCAGGAAGAGCAGAAGAACACTGCTGCCACGGAAGATGCATATCGGACACCTATCTCTCTTTCTGCAGCGACCGAACAACCCACAAACGAAGATGAGGAAGATGAGGTGGAGAGACAGCAGGACCAGTGTGAAGACACTGAGATGGATGATGCCGAAGATGCCGAGGACGACGAGGACGTAGACATCGAACCACCCAAACCCACACCTCACCAAAAAGCTTCCAACCGCACCAAACGCGCACCCACAATACCAACGCGTCCGCAAAAGACCGTTCTCGACTCTTCAGTCGAAGAGTCACTCTCAGACGCTCCGTCCGGTCCGCCAACACCTCTACCATCGACAAGGTCTGCGCCGAAGCGCAAGGCTGCGCGTAAAAGCGATGCGCGGGTCAAGAGCCACTTCTTTGCTATAGGCAGTGCGGACGAGACAGATGCGACAGATATTACGGATAGAGTGTCGCCGAGGAAGAGTGCGAGTGGGAGGGGTAGGGGAAAGGGTCGAAGGGGTCGAGGGAAACTCAGGAGCTGAAGCCAATGTCATCATGCGTATGAGAGCCAACAGCAGTAAATAATATTGCAATTTTAAGCGTTCCTCTGAATTCGGGTTGTAATAACACGTAGGTTTCTTCAGTCTGCTGCCGCCTGCAGTTGCCTGCACCAGGGTGGGATGTAATGTGATAGGTAGGTAGCCGAAGATGAGTAACTGTGTCCTACTGCGCTTCTACCCTTAGCCTTGTTCGTCTTTTCCTTTTCCACCATCACCAGCCATGAAATATCGAGATTGTTTCACGTCGGCAACGACCAGCAAGGATGACACCCGCGTCTCTTACGGTTTGGATCCATCTTCGATGCACAAGGATGAGGTAATCGTAAGCGAACTGGAAGGTGACAAAGGCAAAGATGTGCCAAGGTGTTACAGCCCTACTGATGGCCTCCTCAAACGAGTATTGAAGACACTCCTCCATTGGGATCATATGCATGGTGCGCAGCTGGATCCTGATATGGACTAGGCACAATAGACAATAACAGCGAGCTCTGCCCAGTCGCTTCTGCTGACTTGAGCTATTATACCGCGTGTGTATGGGAGCACACGGGTCTTTGGCGTTAGAACGCTCTGGCTGGTGTCTTCAATGCTAGACGTCAAAATGGCTGTCGGTCTATCGTCTTGGACATTGCAACAACGCTTAGTTAGTATGTCGACGTGCTCCCCTAGGTAGAACCCCATTAAACTGTGTCAGGTTATTTTATCAGTGAGTGCTAAGCAGTGATTAAAATCGTCTAAAAAGGCTGTCACATCATTATTTCGGCTATGCTACTTGGGTTTTGTGCAACAGGCTAGAATTGCGGTGTGGCGAGGTGCAGGAAGGTGCAGGTCACGCTCAGCCCACCTTAGATCTCAGCCTTCCCAGTTCTCCTTGAGTTTCCCACTTCCTTCAATTTCTGCACTTTATGTTTCCGAGAGGAAAAAAATCAAGATACCGCTTGGCTAACAAGCACACTCTTATCTCAGGAATATGATGATGCCTTTCCGAGAACGCTGCCAGGAAATTCACACGAAAACACGGGATTCTGGTCTCAACTGGCACTTGAGGCCTCGCAATCATACCCTCTCGGCTTTGAAGTGATAGAGGAGTCATTCTGCGATGATTTAATGGGCATTCGTCTGCTGCTCGAAGCTGTACAAGTCAAGAAAGACGGCTCGGATATCCCTAGCGCGGAACAGACGACGTATGCGGATAGGTGGGATGCGGCAACATACGTAACCGCTTTTTCTGAAATGAGTGGTAATACCTTTCACACAGCAGCTGATAGCGACAATCTACACTTCGAGCTAGCTGGCCCTCGATTAAAGCAGTATGTCCACCTGCCCAAGCGGAAGTCATGTAACTGATAGATTCTCGCTTAGAACGGACGAATACGCAAAACTGCTCCAACTCAAAAAACTTTGGCCGGTAGATGCCTCGGTAGAACAAGACTGGTCTGGAAGAGGCCAACATGTCGATTTCAAAGACACGGTACAGGAGCGGAACCACATCAATGATCTTCTGAGATACCAAAGATCGCTTGGCACTGCGAGCACCGCTACTGTACAGAGCGTCATATGTAGGCGGATCCTCCTGGCTCGTAAGACCATTCACTGCAGTAAGCGAACTATCACGAAACATGTAGCTATCGATGAGGTTGCTCATCTTACCCGGCTACGCCATGCGCACATTCTACGAGTTATCGGGACATACGTTGTTGGCAAAGAGCTATCAATCCTTCTGTATCCAGTGGCCGAATACAACCTGGAATCTTTTTTGGACACCCTGAAAGAGTGTTGTGAAGTGGCTGGAGAATATCGAGAGTTTTCACGCTCGCTACGCATCCTCCAGATGGAAAGCTCATGCTATCAATTTTTCTTGTGCTTGGCCGATGCCGTCGAGTACGTTCACTCACAATTTACCAAGCACATGGATATCAAGCCCCAAAACTTACTAGTGAAGGAGGGAAGTCACGAAACGTACAAGATTTACATTGGGGATTTCGGGATTTCGCGGTCGTACCAGAATATAGACGCAAGCAATACCGATGGCCCCACTTCATTCACCTTCAAGTATGCTGCGCCTGAAGTGGTATTGCAAGAGGAGCGTGGGCTGGCAGCCGATATCTTCTCTTTAGGATGTGTGTATTTCGAGATCTGCGAGGCGTTACGATTTGTCGACGAAGCTCTTTGCTACCGTCCCCACCTGCGCAAAGGCTTTCAACTTCAGTCCGATGCTGGACGCATATCTTATCAGTCAAACATCGATTTCTTGCAGGTGTATATTTCCAGGCAACTGCTACTTCCGCCACCCCGTCGCATGCTTTCTATGACTCGTTATGAGGACAAAGTCACGGCTTTAGAAACCATTGCTCAGACGTTAAACCGGGCCCCCGAAGACCGTCCGAGTGCGGCCGAAATCCGAAGAGCGTTTTCACATCTAAACCTAGCAACGATATGCTGTAAGAAAGGCCAGATAGAACTTGAAGCATATGCTAGCAGCTGAACTCTTGGTCGTTGCGGCTACGACAAGAAGAATACAAAGAAATTGCCCAAGTTATACAATCATCACCACTATAGTCCCATGATCATTACTATATGAGGCATGCCCATTCCGATGCGCTGATTTGCAATCTTCACGACAGCAGTCTACAGGGCTCTCTCTGCTCACGGAAATGATCAAATCTTTTTAGATGGAACACGGAGTATTTCTTGCGTTTCTGGGCGACTGTTCTTGACAGTTTTCCACCACACAATTCCCTTTTTCTTTCATGTTCTTCTGGGAAAATTGAGACTTGTCACTATGTTTCGAGCTGCTGGTTTTTCCTCGTCATGCACGCAACGCGACTAGCTAATACATTCACTCCGATACACAGATCAAGATACATGACTGTTTGCTAGTATGACCTTATTGGCGGCCTCAAGGGCACTTTCAAAAGCCATGGACACTTCCAGCCCGAGGGCGGCGATCGCATCAGCTCTGACGTGTGGGCAATGTTTGATATCGGTCCCAGTGTAATTTGCCCCTGTTTTGCTGGCCGTGCGAAAAAGATGTTGGAGAAATATTCACTGCTACTATCACCTGACTGTAGTAGGTAACAGACTGGTGGGGTTCAACAGCGAGGCTAAGCTCCCGTGCGTAGTCATAGACGCATGAGCTGTCTGAAGTTGAGCTCCCTCGACATGCTCGGCCGGCCACTGGCAGGCTGGAGCCATGGCCGTATTTCCTCCCTGGTGCTCGCGAACGACTGCCCGAATCTGTAGGGACGGCGGTGTTTGCACCTGCGACCACATGCGCTGACGACGCCTGTGCCCCCGCCTCTGGTATGCCTGGCAATCATGGCACATGCTCCCTACGCGACAGTAATGCCTGCGTCTGCACATCTTGCGCAGGAATTCTGCTAGCTATCCTCACAGCATAGAGCACTCCACCATGAGCGAGCCTCCCTTCGGCGATAGCGAGGCTCGCTACTACAGGCTTTTCCTTTTTCAATTCTCCCAAGACGCGCAATCAGCTGTGCTAGCTCTGGTCCTCTGCGCGCTTAGACGCGTCGGTGAGCAAGCGGTCGTGGACACTGCTCACGGCTGGGATGTCGCGTAGCGGGCTTCAGGGCTTGTCCTTGAGTGTCTCATGTGTGCTACTGCAGTGAGCCCTAGCGGACGGAGTCGCTTAGGTGCTGCGTGGTCGGGGACTTTGCGGGGGCAGTCGAGTTCGGCGTTAAGCTGTTGCGTACCTTCACTGTGAGGGTTACGGTGTAGCAGAAGCTGGACAACAAAGCATTTTACATGGTAAATGTCATAGTCGAAACTACACGTTTTTCCCTTTCGGCCTCACCATCTCATCACATCTAGTTTGACTCGACTTCATCTTCTTGTAGAGCCGAAATTCTCTACGATGCTCTCTCCCCTGCTCGGCCAAAGCCAGATTGTTTTCAGAGTGCGATGCCACCGTCTCGCACTCGTCTCCGAATCCGAATTTCTCCACCTCTTAGAGGACATCGAGCGTGGATTGCCGGGCTGCTTGCATTCGCCTCATGGCACGAGCTGATCATCGCTTTGCCTCTGCACGCTCTACCTGCACGCGTAATTCTTCCGCTCGAGCTCGACTTTGCTGCGCTGTTCGATTGCAGGACTGAGCTCTTTATGGTGCCATTCCTGGCGCTCTGGTCGAAGCGCTGTGAGGGCATCATCTCAGGCAATGTCAAGCTGCTTGTGTCTTTTGCTGCCGAGTCAGTTCGGAGCCCACCGTCGATAGTGTAGGCGCGTAGGAAGCGGCTGAGAATGGTCTCTGGCCACTGGCCTGGTGGCTCTAAGAAACAGCTGAACGGCGAGCCAGAGGCCATTTCATCGGCAAAGCCCGCTTCAACGAGCGACATGATCTCGATCTTTGGAATGTCGCGCGCAAGCCGGTAGTATCGAGCGGGCGGAATTCCAACTCGGCTTGCTAGGTGAGATTTGCTGTAATCGGCGAACCTGCGAAACGAAATACGTGCAACGCCATGTCGCTGCGCCGAGGTAGGGAAAGTCCTGTCCAGAACCTCAGCAGACGCCGCAGGTGCAGTGCTTGCGTGGGGAACTATTGTCAGCTATGGAAGAGGAGGGAAGTTCACCAGCGCAGCAGGTGTTGTGCAACACCCCGGCATAAGGCCATAGTTCACCTTCATCTTCACCTTCAGTGGGCTGGCAGTAGTGTGATCTTGAATCCAGTCAAATACAATGCTATCAAGGTATCTACACCCAACGAAACGCTATCAAGAACGCCCCTTCCGAAGATGCAAAACCCTCGAGTGTAACAACGACCGACGCACCTACATACAGCAATCCAAGCGTAAAGATCGAACAAAGGAGAAGTTAAAAAAATTATACTGGTAACGTGAATAACGTCTGCAGACGTGATATCGTGATGCGCAGAAGAATGTGCAGCAGAATGAGATGGGGAAATGAAGCGCTCAATCAAAGGGAAAGTAGGAAACCCAGCGCCAGACAAATGAATAAAAATGCTTTTTGCGTTTGCACGCTGCCGTCTTCCTCCTCTCACTCTATCTCGCTGTTCAGATAATCCTCGAGATCGGCTGATCTCTTGTTGTTTAGGTCGGAGTTTGTGCGCACACGCTGGAAGTATTCGTGTTCGTACTGTGGCGTAGCAGGCGGCTCGAAGACTGCCTTTGTATTGTGATGTGGTGGTGTTGATGCAGTGTGAGTCGCTGCATGTTCGGTGTTGTGGTATGTTGGGATGGAAACTGGGAAGCTCGGAGCGCGGATAGTTGTGTTCGACGTCTTCTCTTCTAGCGACTTGTCTTGAGCGGGACGTAGGTAGCGTGCGTCCTTGCCATTAGCGTGTGGTTTTCTCAACGTCGGCGCCGCAGGGGCTGTAACATGGTTTTCTGTGCGTCCGATTTCGTTCCTGAGCTGTTCGCGCCCTCTCACACCCTCTCCAGACCCAAAAGCTGGGCCTTCTTTCGGCTCCCACAACCTCTCGTTGATCTTCTCCTTCCCCATCGTTGCTTTCTTCGTGTCTCGCATACTCTCATCCAGGCTATGTCGTATGCGCTCACTTTCGTACGATGTTCTCTCCGGCTCAGCGAAACCTGTGTCTTGGCGGAGTGGGGAGTTAAAGGCTGTAGCGGCTGAGAATGTCGTGAAACCAGTCCCGACTCTGTAGTTGCGCTCCGGACGGTCGAAGATCGAAAAGCCAGTGCCGACGCGTGACGGTGCAAGGGAGCTTGGTGCCGAATCGTATTCAAACTCACGTTCGAGCTCTGCGAGGAAGCTGGTATTGGGACCTTGCGCGCCGGTGTTCTGCTCTTCTTGGGTGTGAGCAGGCATTTCCTCGGTTTGTGACTGAGCGATCTGCTGAATACGGTCACTGAAGGAAGCTCTGTTGGCAATCGTCCGGTCGTGCCCGACGTCTGGTGTCAGTCGCGTCTGACGTTGTGCATCCATAACCGTCGACAGGCTTAGTGGTGTGTTCTCATTGGACATGCTGCCGACGAATGGTGTGTCGAGACCACCAGGTGTGATGTACACTTCCTTTGCATCTTGGCCGTTGAAGTCGTGCATGCTGGCTTCGCCGCCGCCACGCTGCACAAGCTTTGTGTCGCCGTCCACATAGACCTGCTCCCATCTTGTCTCTCGGCTTGCAGGTAGACTGGCCAGGTCGTTATCGAGCTCTGAATCGTCGAGAGACATGATGGAGCGATGGCCGGGATATGGCGAGTAATCACTTCGTCTGTGCCTGCTAATGCTGCGTGGGTGTTCTGGTGATCTTCCGCGTACTTCATTGCTGTTTGGAAGGATGTATGAACCAGCTGAGGGAACGTACTCCGTCGACGGCATATTGACTTGTTCAAATGACGACTTCGATCGTGAGTGGCGACGGTGCTGCGAAATATCGTTGTGGTCGACGGCCATCTTTGGATCGATATATTCCTTGTCGCTTCGGTGTGATGAAAGACTGTCTCGGAGGGTGAGTCTTGGCTTGAACGCCTCTATCTCGACGGGCTCCGGGAATCTACTCAGCAGGTCCTTTGCTGACAAACGCCCACGCGGCTTCTCGCTCAGACATGCTCTGACAATGTCTTTGAAGTACTCTGGAATGTCTGACGGCCGGTTCAACGTCCTGGCAAGTGGCCGTTCCTGGCGCTCTGGTTCGTCTTGTTGCTCCGCCAGCGCCCAGAGCACCATGCCCAACTGGAAGAGATCCGACTTCACTCCTATGTAGATGGAGATCCTTTGGCCGCTTTCGATAAGTTTTGCCAACTCAGGTGGCTCCCATCCCACGGGACATCCTCTGCGGTTGATGTCGATGATCTTCGCGTCGTCGTTGCCGTCAATGACTATGTTCGACAAGGTGAAATCGCCCTGTACGAATCCAGCTTCGTGTATCTCAGAGAGTCCCTCCACAATCTGACGAGCCCACTTCTCACGACGTTCCCAGTGTAGTTGGTGCTTGAAGTCGTAGATCATGTCAACAAGGGCGCCGTGCTCCGCATAACTGATCAGCAGTCCTTTGATTAGCTCGCCAGTCTCGTCGACAATGATACCTTCAAACTTGATGACGGAGTTTGAATCTTCAAGACTGCTGAGGGCGTTGATCTCGTACAAAAACTCCTCAACAGCGTCCGGACCGGGGATCTCCTTCTTGATGTACGTCCTGTTGCGGACGCCGACTTTGTACACGAAGCCAGATATGTGGGAGTCGAAGCATACATCTTGTTCCTTAAACCGCCGATAGTCGAGATGCTCGATAGCAGATATGGAGGGGTAGGGTATGATTTCGTTGACGTCCTCGGTAACGTGGACATGAAGGCGGCCAAGAGATGTCTCGAGCTTGAGGTTTGTCACAGTGTCGTAGAACTGTATGTCGGCGAGCGAATCGCGAATGGCTTCGTAGACTCTGGCGCTCTTGTCTCGCTGGTAGTGTAGAGACTTCAGATCAGATTCCAGTGAGTCAGGCTCGAGTTTGCGGTAGTCGCACGATACCGTGACTCGTCTCCACTTGTTCGGCTCCTCTGCAAAGGTGACGAAGAATTTCTCTCGGTCGGACATGTCCCTGAAGTGCATGCTGAGGTTCAATATCCACTTTGCTTCCAACTCCTCCTGCAAGCGTGCGTCGTCAACGTCAGACACGGAGTGGTGCGATGCCAGGTCGTCGTGGTACACGTCTTGCAGATGATGGGGCGGTGGACTGCTGGCAGAGTCTGGCCCTGGCAGGTTCTCGATGCTGTAGTCGACCTGTCTTGCGCCTGCAGGAATGTTGGAGTCGGGTCCGCCGCCTATTGTGGGCTCTTCTTGGCGCTGCTCGTTCTCCTTCTCCTTCTCTTGCTTGTGGATGTCGCTCTCGTGGGGGTCAGAAGGTCCGGGGCTGAGACGGAGGGTATGGAGACGGGCGGGGGCGAGAGGTTGCGCTTCGAAGCGTTCGAGGGCTGGCGGTCTGCAGATGTAGCGCGTCTTTGCTCAGGCTCGAGCGGCACCTCGAGCAGGTTGTCTCTCATCTCACTCTGCATGCGCTTGAAAGTCAGCGGGCGCGGTAGGGCAGGGACGACCTTCCTGCTGCCTCTCCTGTGGAGCAAGCCCGCACTCGACTGTGGCCTCGCATTCTCTTTGTTCCCTGCGCTTTCCGGCCTGGCAGTCTGGACGGGCGAGGGCGGCTCGTCGTCGTCGCGCTTCAGCCAGCTGCCAATCTTGTTGAAGCTCAGGCGGTTCCACATGCTCCTGTTGGCGCCCACCTCTGTCCTGGCACGCTGTCTGCTGCGGTCCCGACTCGAGCCTCCCTCGTCAGCAGCAGGCGTGTGAGGCATGTTTGGATGTGGTCGTCTCAGACCCACCGCTCGGCGCGGCGCCGTCTTGACTCTCCACCTGCAACGCCGGCCGTCTTATTCCCTCGAGCTCGCCTCGCCTAACGCGCAGGACGGCTTGGCGGGCAAAAGCAACGAGCGCGCCCTCGATCTGTCGCGGGGCAGGCGTGGCTCCGGCGCGCGCTGCGTGTGTTGGGCTTGATTGGACTGGTGGTGTCGGTTTGGCGCCGCCGTCATGCTGTGTCGCGGTTGGTGTCACCGTGGCTGCTACCAGCGTCCATGGAGGTGCATTGCCCCTCTCTTCAGCCTCTTCGCTCGTCCCTGTGTGCGAGACAGCACTGCGAGGGTAGTCTCGCGCGGAGAAAGTGGCTACACAGTAGCTTGGCTGGCGATATTCTTGACGCCCAAGGAGCTTGTCCGTTGGCGCCTAACATGCACTCGACACACGGCGTCGCAGGGCGCAATCGGGGCCTGGGAGGTGGGTTGCGGCTCACAGGGGCATCACCGAGCAGGCTGGCAGTCGAAAAGGGCCGGCGGACGGTGCAGTCGTAGTGTGTGCGAGTGTGAGTCGTCTGGAGCAAGACACGAGGGGTGAGGTTGGCGTAGCCGTTTCTGCCCAATCACTGCATCCCAGTCACTGCGAGAAAACGTCCCGTCAGGCCCTGGGACTCCTGTGCGCCCGTACACCCGGCAAAGGAGAGTCAAAGTGCTACACGAGGCCAAGTATGGATACTCGTCTCACAAGAGCGGGGGCAGACGACGTCAAAAAGCCCGTGTGCGCGGCTTCGTTGTGTTATGGTACGTGTGGCGGTCAGGCTGCAAATCACCATTGGCCCGTCCAGCAGATCAGGCCTGCAGAGCGCCCAGCTCAGGGCCGAAAAGAAAACACCAGAGTCGAATCAGATCCAGGGCGAGCAAGATGGGGCGTGCAAGAGAACGCGTACGAGGGGTGATTGGTGCACGACAGCCACCTATTGAGATGCGGTGAGTGTGTCACAGTGCTCACGCTCACGCTCACGCCCACGCCCACGCCCACGCCCACGCCCACGCCTCCATGCTGAATGTCATCACTGCCCTTCTCCCAGCTCTGCATTCATCAGCCTGTCGTCTGGGTAGGCTTCCTATTTTCCACCCCCTCCATGTCCATGTTCATGTCTTTGGGCCTGCATGCGTTAGCCCAGACGTAGCGCAGCGGCTAACCTCAGGACTGCGATCCATCTGCAGCTCATGACAGACGCAGGAGATTGGTACATGCGGTAAAGTCTCTGTACACGAGTGCCCCACTTTGAGGTGGCACAAGGAGCGTTCTTCATCACCGGCACGCTCGCTTCTGCACGTCGTGCTGCAGAGGGCAACGACGCTCGTTTGGGAGCACTGCATGCACCACTGGAGGACTTCAGGACCTTCTTCCTCCGCGGCTGCAGCGTGCTGAAAAGCAACGTGTATGTTCCTGCCAAAGGCAACTTTCCGAGTGCATTCTTAGAGCCCATCTTCGTAAACCGTGTACATTGCCAGCAATGCAACACCAACCCTCCACCACGACAGTCGCCTACTTGGCTTGTCATACCATTCGTCCTACCAGTTCGCGCAGCCCTACAAGACGCATGCGTTGTCCGCTACGCTGCCTCCCACGTACCAAGTCAAAGTGACGAGCCTGACACGTCAACGTGGTTCACGCGCGCGCGCCAGCCGCTGTCGCTGAGACTGAACAACGAGACGGCCGCAGCACCACACCATGCAAGTGAGAACAGAACTTGCTCGGCAAATTTATACAAGGCTGCATTGGGAAGACGTGATTCGTCAGCGATGGCGGAGCATGTTGCCGTCTCACGCACTGGAGCGTTTGTGTGAAAGCAGCAGACGACCATGCTGCGAGGATTGTGAGGAACCGTCGTGTAAACTGAGTACGGCAAAAGCAATGTGAGCTACCAACATCAACTTTGGTTCGGTTCGGCCCGCGGACAGGGAGGGATGATGCCCGCTCACAGATATGATTCTGAGCCGTTTTCCTGCGTCGTGTATTCCTGCATCGACCATAACTCCGCTGTAGACTTATTCCGCGTTGCTGATGTTGCGTATATGCGTTTTCCAATCTATATTACTTTGCACCATGTGGAAGTGGTGAGGCTGTTCTGGGCGTTAGCGTGCCCCACTTTAGCCTCTCCCACCTACCTACTCCAACGCAGCCAACATGATGCAGTCAGCGCAATCATCAGCAATTCTGCACAGCACAACCCATGGAGACTAGCTACTCGAATACAACATCTCCTCAGTCCCGCTAACCCGCGTTATCCCCGCAAGCAAACCCGTCCATGATCCATCGAGCTGAAGCACCGTGGAGAATCGATCCGTCAACAAACTCATTCTATCGCTCGTCAATCCTCTTCCACAAAGACGGCACTTGCATCAACGCCGTCGTGTACATGTCCGCATAGCAGATTCGCGCTATCCCTGCACATCTGCTCTTCTTGCACATCTCCTTTCCTTTCCGCCTTCTCGCTTCGTGGGTATTCACTGACTTCTAATGCTGAGTCGTCAAGTAATTAGTAGTGGCTGTTTTGCATGCCGAGTGCGGACTGGGGTGTCGTGGATGGCTTTTCTGGGGAGGGGGAGGGGTGAATCGTGACTTGACTCTAGATTTCAAGCCGGCACTCTGGCAGTCGGATGTGGATGTGGATGTGGATGTGGATGTGTTATCTACTGATGTGGGGTTTGAGAGGGCACGCGTGCTGTGTGTTCCCAGACACCGAGTGAGGGTGTAGAATCAGGTGATTGCGTGGCGTGGAGCGGGGGATGATATGTGGTAGCCGCACAAAGAAACATCTTCAGATGTGACGCAAGTACCACAATCGGGGGTAATTCGTCATATACTGATACATGGCCAACAATGAATCAACTACATCAACCAATCCCCCGCAACTAAACCTCGTCCCCGCCCCCGGCCCTTGATCTTACTATAGCTATCCTTTCTGCTCTGGCCCTCACTATCGTCAAACGTACTATCGAGCATAAACGGACTACGCGCCCTGATATCCTTCCTTGAATAGCAGCACAACAGGCACGACACTAAGCGCGAGGCCAATGAACCCGAGCAAGCTGCCCGCCCAGCCGAAACCGAGTGTGGAGAAGAGCTGGCCTGATGCGAGCGGAAGGAAGGCGCCGAAGGTGTTGCGGCCGAGCGAGGCGGCGGATAGGGCCGAGGCGGCGTATTTCTCGTAGGCGTCGGTGAGATAGTTGACTACGCCCATGTAGATGGAGTAGATGCCGATGCCGACGACGGTGATGCCGATGGCAGGTACAATCCAGTGGATGCTGGGACGGCAGGTCCAGCCGTAGAGAAACAGACCGGCTGTGAAGAGCAGAGAGCCGGGTATGCTGGTGTACAGCCGGGCTTCGGGAATGGGTTTTCCAGGGCGTTCGTCGTTTTTGCATGCTGTGCGTAAGTACGTCCAGTCCTGCAGCGGGTTGACTATCGTGCCGATGACGGCGCCGACGGTGATGGCGAGCTGGATAAGGCCGGTCTGAAAAATGCCGAAGCCGTAACTCTCGCCGAACGTCTGCACGACGGAACTGAAGAAGAGGAACAGGATGCCCCACGCGAACGAAATCCACAGAGTGAAAAAGATGACGACAGGCTCCGAGACGAGCATCTTGGTCGGCCGCTTGAACGAGATCTTCAGCAGCTGCGCGACCGACGGCTGGTCGACTTCGGACTCGGCGTAGATTTCGCGGCCCGTTTGCTTGCGGAGCTTCTGTGCGCGTTTCTTCAGGATGACGTCGCCGCGCGTTTCGCGTAGGATGAGCCAGAATACAGGAATTAGCGCTGCGTTGTAGATGATTTGGATGTAGTAGATCCTGTACAGTATCAGCACGTTGCATCAACTTGCTGCTGCAGGACTCACCATCGCCAGGGCGATTCGAGCCCCACACTCGGCTTGCGGATCTGCACAATCGCACTGCCCACGAAAGGACCCAGCGCAATGCCAGCCACGCTAGTGAATCCAAACAACGACATGGGCAAGCTGCGGGCCTTGTCTCCTTTCCAGATGTCGCTGATGCTGCCGCCGACGATGTTGATGGCGACTGAAGATGCGCCGCCGCCGAAGAAACGAGTTACCACGATGGTGGCGAAGTTATTGGCAAAGGCGGAGCCAAAGAGGAAGAGCTCAAAGACGATGTAGCCAATCTGTGCATGTCAGTGCGGCCAGGGAGGAAAAAATGTCGACACAGCTTACGAAGTACCCAGGCATGCGACCTGTGTTCTCTGTCAGTGGCACGAACAGCAATGGAAACAGGGCGGCGCCCATATTCCAGCTCGTCGTTGCCCAGTATAGGTTTGGGAATGGATCATTCTGCACGTTCCATAGAGGTGACATCCAGTCGTTGCCTGAGCCATACGAACCGGCAGGTAAGCCCGTCAGAATTGAAACGAAACAGACGGTAACTGTCAAGACCCATTTGTACGTGGGCGACCAGTTGAAGCTGCCCATTGTTTAGCCTGTGTGATCAGGTGTTTCGAGGGCGATGCATACGGATTCTCTTTGTCGTCCGGACCGTCCCAGGTGTGGATCTCCACCTCTTTACCATCTACCATTCGCGTTTGTGGCTGGCGGCCTGGGATGCTGGGGCGATGTTGAGTGCCATCATCTTGTGACGAGCTCTCTGTAATGGTCAGTGTGCAGTCACTCGACACCTAGGTACAAGCTACCAACCCTTACTTTTGTCATCGTTCATTGACGACAGTCTGGACATGTTGGCCAAGTTCAACGGGTCGACAACATGCAGGAGCGTTGGGAAGGTTATAGCAAAAACAAGCTTGTAGGATGAATTGTGATGGACATGGGCTGAAAACGGTAGTAACAAGTCCTGACCATATGGTCTTCATAGAGAGTGATCTCATATCACCGTGGTTAGGGCGGTAACGTCTTACCATGACGTTGGCGTGATGTGCGACCATACATCGGTTGCTTAAGGAAGGCCAGCCGATTGGCCAAAAGTCGCCGAATCTTTACAGAAGATTGAAGATGGCGTTCCTTGGCTACAGCCCTATCACCAGTTACTGAATACGGCTAACAGTTCTATGGCCGGGGTCTCGGCGAGCCCCATAATAGGCCAGGCTACAGAAATTCCTTGCGCGAATGCCGTGACATCATGTTTGACACAACCTGTGGAGTGTGTCTTATTGAATACTGCGTGTCAGAGGAGAAAGTATTCCGTCTCTGGAGGGTTTGGGTAAATCGAAGTTGGACTCTGTCACGGCTTAGTCATTGGCGAAGAGTAGGTTCTCGATGAGACAGTTCGACGTGGAAGTGTATGTGTGCAGGACGAAGACGAGGACTTGGACTCATCGACAGCGCTTCTCATGCCTGACATGGATTCATCGCAGCGCTTCTCGTGCCTGGCATGAATTCATCGTAGCGCTTCTCGTGACTGACATGAGATCATCGCAGCTTCATCGTGTAAAGACAGGCTGTCGATGATGAATCGAAGCGTTACCAGGCTGTACTGCCGACTACTCATCGAGAGAGTAGATTGCCTGGCTGGAACAACGCTACTGAAGGCCAGTCCTTTGCAGAGTCCAATTACAGAACGCCAACACGGCAGCTCGCGTGTTCATGTGATCAAGGCCTGGGGTTGTCGCGTGAGAGAAAGAGCAGAGAAGGCGGAGGGCGAAAGGCGGGAGGCGAAAGGCGGGAGGCGAAAGATGCAGGGCCGCGTTGCCGAGGTTCTCCCAGCAGCCCGGTGTTTGGCTCGGAGCTTGGGCGAGGTGATGATGTCGAGATTGAAGATTACAGAGCCATTCGCAACGCCACGCCACGCCACGCCACACCACGCCATTGCACCACCAGACACTCGCACTGCACGCCTCGTCGGCTGCATTTCATCTCAAGTCACGCGCGGAAAAGCTGTAGACGCGTGCTTCCCTCCCCATTCTCCCCCGCCTTCCCATCCCAGCGGCTCCCGAGGTCGCTCGCCTCCATGATGCTTCACGCCTCGTGGCGGGCAGCTCTGCGCCAGACGTCGCGTGCACACACGACCCTCACCAGCTCACGTGCCGCCTCGCGCTTCCTCCCTGCACAATGCACCGCCTCCCTCGTGGCTCGATACCCCCATCGCTGCCCTTCGCCGCCCGCCGCGCTGTGCGCCTACCGCAGCTTCTCCACCTCGTTGAGCCGGGCGAAGGAAAAGGATGCCAAGGCAACACCAGAGGAGGCGTCGGCCGAG
Organism: Ascochyta koolunga; assembly: GCA_026119515.1. Taxonomy (NCBI): domain Eukaryota; kingdom Fungi; phylum Ascomycota; class Dothideomycetes; order Pleosporales; family Didymellaceae; genus Ascochyta; species Ascochyta koolunga. The sequence goes on from JANLCG010000021.1 coordinate 421,091, forward strand.
GAGACAGACGAGTCCAAGAAGCTCAAGGACCAGGCAAAGGCTGCAGACGAGCTTGACGCGAAGACCAAGACGCCTGACCCAATCCCCTCCAGAACAGGCTCCGGCCGAGGCAGCGCAGGCGGCGACGGCGGTTCTGGCGGCTCTGGCGGTTCTGGCGGCTCTGGCGGCGATGGAGGCGGCAGGAGACGCAAGAACAGTCCGCTTGTCAAGCCCTCGATACCAGAAGTCTACCCCCAGGTCATGGCCATCCCCCTCGCCAAGCGCCCGCTGTTCCCGGGCTTCTACAAGGCCGTCACCATCCGCGATAGGGAGGTTGGCCAGGCAATTGCAGACTTGGTCAAGCGTGGCCAGCCGTACATTGGTGCCTTCATGTTCAAGGACGACGCCGTCGACAAGGACGTCATCGACGACCCCAGCGAGGTCCACGACGTTGGCACCTTCTGCCAGGTCACGAGCGCCTTCCCCGTTGGCTCCGAAGACAACTTCGCCATGACCTGTGTGCTGTACCCTCACCGCAGGATTAAGATGACCAGCCTCTTGCCGCCCAAGGGCGAGAAGCTGGACTCTGCGGGAGAGGCCACCCTGGCCGAGCTCCCCGAAGCCGAGGCTGCACCGCCCGAGACAAAGGCTGCTGAGTCGAGGGGCGATGTTGTCGCCAGCTTCGAGGAAGCCAGCGAAGACGCAAAGTCGGCCCAGGAAGACCAGACACTGGCCATTCTCAAGGGACGCGACGTCAGCATCGCCAACGTCGAGAACATGGTCGAAGAGCCCTTCAGCATCAAGGACAACAAGGTCATCCAGGCCCTCGTCAACGAGATTGTCAACACCTTCAAGGGCGTCGCCCTCCTGAACCCCATGTTCCGTGACCACGTGGCTACCTTCTCCGTACACACCACCATGAGTGTGGGCGAGGACCCTGTCAAGCTAGCAGACTTTGCTGCTGCTGTCGCTCAAGCCGAGTCTCACGAGCTGCAGGCCGCGCTCGAGGAGATGGACGTCGAGAAGAGGCTGAGAAAGTCCCTCGAGGTCCTTAAGAAGGAGCTCATGAGCGCCGAGTTGCAGAAGAAGGTCAGCGACGAGGTGAACAACCGGGTACAGAAGAAGCACCGTGAGTTTATCCTGATGGAGCAGATGAAGGGCATCAAGCGCGAGCTTGGCATCGAGTCGGACGGCAAGGACAAGCTTATCGACAAGTTCAATGAGAAGGCTGGCAAGCTGGCCATGCCTGAGGGCGTCAGGAAGGTCTTTGATGAGGAGATGAGCAAGCTCTCCGGTCTTGAGCCCAGCGGATCGGAGTTCAATGTTACCAGGAACTACCTCGACTGGCTGACACAACTTCCCTGGGGCTTGAGCAGCGCCGAGAACTTCGGCATCAAGCACGCACGTGAAGTGCTGGACGAGGACCACTACGGACTGAAGGATGTGAAGGACCGCATTCTGGAGTTCATTGCGGTGGGCAAGCTCCGCGGGTCTGTCGAGGGCAAGATCCTCTGCTTGGTCGGTCCTCCCGGTGTGGGTAAAACGTCAATTGGAAAGTCCATCGCCAGAGCTCTGAACCGCCAGTACTACCGCTTCAGTGTTGGTGGTATGTATGATGTTGCTGAGATCAAGGGCCACCGAAGAACCTATGTCGGTGCTCTGCCTGGCCGCATCATCCAGGCGCTCAAGAAGTGCCAGACGGAGAACCCGCTGGTGTTGATTGACGAGATTGACAAGCTTGGCCGCAACAGTAACCACGGTGATCCTGCCGCCGCACTGCTCGAATTGCTCGACCCCGAACAGAACAACAGCTTCTTGGATCACTACCTGGATGTCCCTGTGGATTTGTCCAAGGTCCTGTTCGTCTGCACAGCTAACATGTCAGACACCATTCCTCAGCCCCTTCTTGACCGTATGGAAATGATCGAGCTGTCTGGCTATGTTGCGGACGAGAAGATTGCCATTGCAGAGAAGTACCTCGCACCTGCAGCGAAGGAGATGAGCGGTCTGAAGGATGCCGATGTTATCCTCGAGAAGGAGGGCATCGTCGAGCTCATTAACAAGTACTGCCGAGAGTCGGGTGTCCGTAACTTGAAGAAGCAGATTGAAAAGGTCTACCGCAAGTCGGCCCTCAAGATCGTAACTGAAGTTGGCGAAAACGCTCTGCCAGAATCGGAAGCGCTTACCGACGAGGGCAAGGCAGCGCAAGAGGAGGCTAGCAAGGACAAGACGGACGTCAAGGAGACACCCGGGGACATGGAGAAGCAAACAGCACCAAAGCCTCGCGTTGCACTCAAGGTCCCAGACAGCGTGCACGTGTCCATTAACAAGGACAACCTCAAGGACTACGTCGGCCCGCCCGTGTTTACTGCGGACCGCCTTTACGATTTCACGCCGCCCGGTGTTGCTATGGGTTTGGCGTGGACATCCATGGGCGGCTCCGCTCTGTACATTGAATCTATCCTGCAGAACGCTCTCTCGGCATCCTCGCATCCCGGGCTCGAGCGCACCGGATCGCTCCGCGACGTCATGAAGGAGTCTACGGGAGTTGCCTACTCGTACGCCAAGTCTGTACTTGCGCGCGACTTCCCCAAGAACAAGTTCTTCGAGCACGCTCGGCTACACTTGCATTGTCCCGAGGGTGCGGTGCCCAAGGATGGACCGAGTGCGGGTATCACCATGGTATCCAGTTTCTTGTCGTTGGCTCTCGACACACAGATCCGAGATGGGGTGGCGATGACTGGAGAAGTCACCCTCACGGGTAAGGTGCTGAGGATTGGTGGACTGAGAGAGAAGACGGTGGCGGCGCGGAGAGCGGGGGCGAACATTGTGATTTTCCCCAAAGACAACCTGAGCGACTGGCTGGAATTGCCCGAGGTAAGTGGTGTGGACTCGTAAGCACGCACAGAGGTATATTGACAAGGCGACAGAACATTAAAGAGGGCATCGAGGGCCACCCTGTAGCCTGGTACTCGGACGTGTTCCAGCTCATCTTCCCCAACCTGGACAAGGAAGCGGCCAGCAAGCTGTGGGAGAAGGAACTCAAGGCCAAGAAGGGGGACCGGAAGAGAAAAGAGCAGAAGCGGAAAGACGATGACGAGGAGGGCGAGGACGACGACTGAGCTCCGTGTTGGTCGTGTTGACAGGAGGCAATACGCTGTTTGTATGATATAGGGTGTAGAAGACGAGCAAGGAAGACGCATACTCGGCGTTTGGAGCATCGACATGGTCTGTGCAAGAGCAGGTGCGTTTCGTGTCGCGGAGCAGGATGGATGGACGTGGTGGGCTGGTGGGGGATCTCGACTCTTGCATATAGACGGTTGGGAGGAGATGTACTCGTAGAAGACTATTTTTTTACTTTTTTCCTTTTATTTCGCTGTTTATTGATTGTTCCTTTTATTTCACAGTTTATTGATTGTTCCTTTTATTTCACAGTTTATTGATTGTTCCTTTTATTTCACAGTTTATTGATTGTTCCTTTTATTTCACAGTTTATTGATTGTTCCTTTTATTTCACAGTTTATTGATTGTTCCTTTTATTTCACAGTTTATTGATTGTTCCTTTTATTTCACAGTTTATTGATTGTTCCTTTTATTTCACAGTTTATTGATTGTTCCTTTTATTTCACTGTTTATTGATTGTTATTTATTTTCACGGTTGATTTGTTGTTATTTATTGGCACGGTTGATTTGTTGTTTATTTCTTGTTATTAATTGTTATTAATTGTTATTAATTGTTATTTATTGTTATTTATTGTTATTTATTGTTATTTATTGTTATTTCACAGAATCAGGGTGGGGCTGCTTTGGACAGGCCCTCGGTCGTCATGGCTGCTGCCAGCTCCCTTCACTGCCAAAATCCCCCACCAGAACAACAACGCCGGGTGACAAAGAGGCGCCACGACGCGCCGAGACGCCGCAGCCATGCAGAGCCAGCAGCCGGCAGCGTCGCCGGGCGCAGGCAAAGACGGCAGGCCGAGAGGAGGCCGGCGACCAAGCCACGGCAGCCAGGACACCAGCTCTCTTTCACGCTCCGTCACCCGCCCTTTGCTGCACACCAGCACAAGTCACCGGCGCGCGCCATCGCCTGGCGCGCATGCACCCCGACTCGCCACAGCCCGCGCCCCGTCTCTCCGCCGCAGCTCCAGCACGATGAGCCTGAAGCGCGCCTCGTCGCCCGCACCGTCTCGCTCTGGGCAGCCGGTCATCCAACTCGTCGCTGCGCGGCGACATGGCTCCGGCGAGCCCCAGGCACCCGCCCTCTCGTCGCTCGTCCTTGGCGCCCAACACGCCCTCGCCCATGGGCGCCAAGAGCCCGCTGCAGCCCCACGGCGAAGAGAAGCGGCCGCTGCGCGCCTGTGACATCGCCGAGGCGCACTTCCAACAGGACCTGGCGCGCCACGACAGCCTCTCGGGCCCGCCAGACGCAGGCACCGTGGTCATGGTGCACGACCAGTGCTACGGACACCGCTACTCGCGGCCCAAGACGCACAGGAACACGCTGAGTCTGATCATGGAGCGCCCTGAGCGCATCCTGGCCACCGTCCTGGGCATATCGACCGCCTATGTGCGACTGGCCGGACGCCACGCAGAAGGCCACCACCCTCTGCATCCAGATCAGCACCCCCGAGCGCGTCCCCTTCCGCATTCGCAAGACGTCGCGCCTCGTCGACATCACGTCGCCAGTCGTGACAAACGTCCATGGCGTCCGCTGGATGGAGGAGCTGAAGGCGTTGTGTATCAGCGCCGGAGACAAGCTGGCGACGACAGGGAAAGAGCTCGCCAGAGACGCACCCCACGTGCCGGGACAAGCACCAAGACACGAGTTCCACGCCGGCGATCTGTACCTATGCCAGGACTCGCTGCCCGCTTTCCAAGCCGCCCTTGGCGCCGTTCTGGACGCCGTCGATGCTGTCTTCCAGCCTGGCGGCCCGTCACGAGCCTTTGTCTGCGTCCGACCACCCGGCCACCATTGTTCAGCAGACTTCCCCTCTGGATTCTGCTGGCTGAACAACGTCCACGTCGGCATCGAACACGCCATCATGCAGTATGGCGTTACCCATGCCGCCATCATTGACTTCGACCTGCACCACGGCGACGGGTCGCAAGCCATCACCTGGGCGCGCAACAAGAAAGTCCAGAACATGTCCAAGAGCACAGCGAACAAGAAGAAGACATCCATCGGCTACTTCAGCCTGCACGACATCAACTCCTATCCGTGCGAGGACGGCGACGACGACAAGGTCCAAGCCGCCAGTCTTTGCATCGACAACGCACACGGCCAGTCCATCTGGAACGTACACTTGCAGCCGTGGAAGACGCCCGAAGAGTTTTGGACCATCTACGAAGACCGGTACCTCGTGCTTCTCGACAAGACGCGCCAATATCTCAAGTTTCACACGATGCGTCTGAAGACGGCGCCCAACCAGCCTATTCCCAAGGCAGCCATCTTCCTGTCTGCCGGATTCGATGCTAGTGAATGGGAAACAGCAGGCATGCAGCGACATGCAGTCAATGTGCCCACCGAGTTCTATGCCCGCTTCACTCGAGACGTCGTTCGTCTGGCCGAAGAGGAGGGCACCGCTGTGCATGGGCGCGTCATCTCGGTGCTTGAGGGCGGTTACAGCGACAGAGCCCTTGCTAGCGGAGTCATGAGCCACATCAGCGGCCTCACTGACGGTCAAGTCTGGAGCCATCCCAGTCCAGCAAACGGACTTGCACTCGACATGCAGCAGAGAGTAGCTGGACTGAGCGTCTCAGATGACGGCCTCCCCATCCACTCGGTTGAAGCCGACCTAGCACCCGTCACCTACGATCCTTCGTGGTGGCATGCCACCTGTCTTGATGAGCTAGAAAATCTCGTGAAACCGCCCCCTCAGCTTGCCATCAAGAAGCCACGGCAAGGGCCTCAAGCACATTTCTCGTCCCCCACGCAGTCTTTCACGGCAAAAGTGGTCGACCCGACCAAGCTCGCACATCTGCAGCCTGCAAGAGGCGTACCCGTCACTCCTTCACGGCCAATCACACCACCCCCGCCCGACGTGGACTGGGCGACAGCAGCGCACGCCTTGACCGCATTGCTAGTGCCTTCAGATCGCCAGACTAGGAGTTGCAGGCCTGAAGAACTCGCCGAGCCAAAAGTCAAGAAGGAGAAGCCCGCACCGCCGGCACGGACGTCCGTAAAGGTGGATCCTTCTGGTCGGCAACTGCGTGGCCGCAAACCAGCGACATCATATGCTGATACAGGCTCTGACGACGACAAGGCCTCTCTTTGCACAGAATCGCGCTCGAGCCGACGACAAACGATTGCCGACTTTCAGCTCGCGTCTGCAGAGCCAGCACCACCAGCTCGACCCGTCTCGCGTCGCATGAGCATTGCCTCGAGCGTATCGTCGATTGGTGATCGAAGTGTCCACCATGCCCCAAGCATTCCACCGTCACCCCCAACAGGCGAAGCAATCCACCGCAGGCTGCAGCTTCGACAGACGTCCTTGCAAAGAAGGGTCGAGGAGCGACCACTGCAGCTTCGTCTCGCGCTCCTCAGCGGCCATCTGTGCCGCGAGTGCCATCTACCTACACCAACAAAGCGGCTCCTGCCAAAGGAAAGGAGAACGACGACATGGACGCCTTGACATCAGGCCTCAAGCGGGTCACGCTGAAGATGCCGTCGAAAGAGGAGTACGATGCGCGAGAGAAGGAGAAAGCCGAAAAGCAAGCTCTCGAGGCTTCAAAGAAGGCAACCAGCAAAGCCACTGCTCGCAAACAACCCACAAGCCGCACGACAACCACCAAAGCAGCCGCTAAGCCGGCTTCAGGCACGGCAAAGAGGGGCCGCCCATCCAAGTCATCCAAGACATCGTCGCCAGCTACTACTCCAGCACCGACCATGACACCTGAGCCCCCGCAGCTGCAAAGCGCCGCCACAGCACCGCTCGAGCAGCCGGAGCCGGTGCAAGCAGAACCGATTTCTAGCTTGGTGGATCAGTCCGAGTATGCTCCAGCTTCACAGGAAAGCATGTTTGGCAGCATGTCGGAGGCTGCTCGCATCAGCTCCAACGGCATCATTGAACCACCGACCGATATCAGAGACTCTGTCATCACGCCTGAGCAGCTGCGGGAGCAGCTGCCACTGCCGTCGTTCGTGACGGCAACAGAAACGCTGCCGGCGGTCACTCCGGCTTCTCGTGCCGACACACCTCCGCCGCCACCACCAGCTACTGGCTTGCAGTTTGTGAACTACACCACGCAGTCTTTCGACATAGCTCCTGCGCTGCATGCATCGGAACCTCAGCCCCCAGCAGCCCTGCACTGGCTGGTCCCCAATTCGGACACGGCTCCGACACCACCAACAAAGGGCTCTCGACCCATGTCACCCGCCAAGAAGCAGGACCTGCCTGTCTTTACCGCAGACAGCGCGATACCGTTTGCGGTACCAGGTCCTGCGCCCGCTCCGAGCGCTGCTGCAAACACGAAAGCGGAGGACTACGAGGATGTCTGGGAGGTGCCTGAAACACCAGCCCGCACCTGAAGGATCGACACCAACCGGGCGCTGATTGGCGGATTAGAATTTGAGGCGTTTATAAGAGCGAGTCCCAAGGCGGTTGCAGCAGGGATTTCCGATTTGAGAAGCGAGTTTTGTAGACGCTGTAGTTTTGCCATGTAGAGATACCCGCCTTGCGCAGAATCTGGAATTCCACTGCCCCCTACGCCACAATTATGATGTGAGGAGTCGTACTCCCGCGGACGCTTATCAAAGGCCAACATGCCAAGTGTACCCGTATAGTCGCCACCGCCATGCACGTAATTCGTCAGGCCCGTATTGCACGCACAGGTGTCACAAGATGCAGGGTACCAGTACACCGGAGCCAATCGCTAGTGCCATGGCCAGTCATGGGGGCGGGTGTGGAAGCGGGGGTCCACGGGCCCACGGGTCCACCGGTCCACGCTAGAAGGCGAAACCTCAGATGACGTAGGGTGGGAAGGGAGCTGCTGGCTATGGCGTGACGGTACGCGAGCTTAAGTATCCGGCTCGCTCGTGCGTGAGCACTTGCGACACACCATCTAGCCATCCAGCCATCCACCATGTCTGACAACTCAGGTAGCAGCAACCCGTTTGCACGGCGCGACGAGTTCTCCAGCCAGTCCATCCTCCTGTACAAGATCTCGACCGGCCTCTCGTACATTATCCTGCTCGTCACTGCCTTCTACTACACCTTCAACCAGCCCAAGGAGGGCCATGGACCGCACCACCGCTTCTGGCAGCACCAGCCAGCCACGCCGTTTGCACAGAGCAGTATCATCACGTCCATCTACTGGTGCGTCCCTCCAAGCCTGCAACCGCGTGAATGCTGACACATGCAGGGTCGTACTGTTCGTGCTCCAGTTAGTCTATGCCTGGTCTCTCTGGTCGTCCAACGCCACCTACCTCACTGCTGCCGCCAACATCGGCACCCACTACATCACCTCCAACCTGCTGCTCTTCGGCTTCATCCACCTGTGGGTGCGCAGCCACTTCTGGCTCGCCGAGCTGCTGCTGGTCATCAACTTCTTCAACCTCAGCTTCGCCTACTTCCGCCACTCCACCACCCCGCGTGCTATCCACATTGGCACCGTCGCGGGCCCGCTGGCGTGGAACTTTACCGCCCTGTACTGGGTTGGTGCCGTTGCCTTCCACTCGACGCATCTGCCGGGGCGCATTGTTGCCAACGTCTTCATCTGGGGCTGGCTCGGGTACGGCCTGTTCTTCTTGGTGGCGTACAAGGACTACACCATGGGATTTTTGCTGTCCGTGCTGTCCTTTTGTAAGTCCTCCTTCAACATCCATTCCATCCTACGCTAACGACGTGCAGCCACCGGAGTTGGCCAGTTCCTCAGCAAGCTGCCCATTCTGCAGTTGCAGTGGATCTTTGCATTCACCATTGGCGGTATTCTCTTCGTGCTCTCGCTCGCTGTCGGCGTACCCGGACTTCTCGGCCGCGACCCCTTCCCGCGTGGCCAGATCGTCAGCGAGGACCGCGAGAGAGCACCTCTTCTGGCCGACGAGTAGGTCCTGGAGTGGTTTCACTCGTATTTCCTGCTCCAATCAGCATGAATCGCTCTTCTCGTCAAAAGGAGTCGACCATCTCGTCATCTCCGAAGCACGGTTTGATCGACATCACGAAGGAAAAAGATTCAAATCCCGGCACGGCATGCATCTTCCCAGACATGGATGGTGCCTTTCAAACCCCTCTACTCTCAGACATTCCATAGTCCAATCAATACATACATCCACACCCCAACATCTAGACTAGGTAACGCGGACCGCGGCTCGGACCGCGGCCGTCGATCACTCTAAACACGTCGGATATCCGGCATAAGTGTAGAGAAAGATGCCGAAGTACCACCCCCCCTGTACCCTGCCTGCAGATCAAGTCGGCTACAAAAGTAGGCCACAACGTATGTTGCAAACCTACAGAACATGATAAACACATGTCAAGCACCTTTTTCTAGGCGTTTACTTACAGATCCGTTGATACTTCACCCTACCACGACCGGAAAACTGTGCCTGCCCTACCTACCTTACCCTACCTTGAGAGTCGAACCAATTCCCTCATTCCACTGCACTCCTCATTCCCAGCTCCCGCAGCGGGGAATTCTGATGCTTCACTGGGTAGTAACCGCCCTAGGCGTGCACAACTTACAGCCGCTCCAACACACAGAAAACCACCACTTGACCGTTTCTCCCTAGAGAACTTAACTTGGGTACAGAACTCTGATGCTAGTGTCTTAGCCAAAAGACCAAAAATATCAACATACAACAGCGTGTATTTGCTATTACTCGCCTATCTAACTACCAATCTGCCGGTGCGTTGCTTAAATACGGCTGAGCAAACAGGAAGCCTTGTTGTTTCCTAGTCGGCAACCACTAAAATCTTCCATTATGCTGTTTCTGGTGTTGACAAATGGACATAACTAAACGCCGGCTTCCAACAGCACTAGCCCCTTAACCCAGGATGAAACTGCTTATTAACATGGCGTAAGAGTCTTTCTTAATATTCTTGCTAGTACATGTTGCAAACCTTCCTTGAAAGCCCTTTCTAACAGGCCGCGATCAGGTTTCACATACCACCAAGCATGCTAAAATTTGCTTTTCGCTAGCAGCAGGCCTTGCACAACTAAATCCCGTACAGCACACACGTTGCCTCTCTAAGACGTCTGTCAGCGACCTTGTTAGAGGCGGGCAGCAGGCTCTAGTGGGTAATAGAGCGATGGGGTGAGGTGCTCCTTTTCTGTTGACCACGATGTCTGCAAGCTCTAATACACGGGCAGGCAATGTGCTGTAGCAGTAGCAGGATACTAACTAAACTAAAATAACACTACGGTGTATAAGAATAGCTTTACTATACCTGGTATTATTCATTTTAGTTGTGTAAGGACTACGCAAAAGTAAAGAGGAGGGCTAGTAGAGGATACTATAGGGAAATCTAGATGTAGATGTCTTTCTAGCCTATAATAGCTACTTTATATCTTACTTTGATAATATAACCTTTACGCGCTTAGTATACATATATACATGCTAGCTATGTCTTAATAAATAAACACCTTTCTTGTAGAATGCAGAAGGAATGCGTCTAAGCAGATAGATGTTAAATACTAGCAAAGCTACACAGTTCTCTAGTTACCTAGGCGTTCTATTCGTACCTATCTAGCTAGTCTTCTGATTTTACACTAATATTGCAGAGCTAAGTCTAAGCAAAATTATTAATGCGGCAGTCACAATTAAGATACTCCCCACCTAGTTAATCGCCTTTAGACCTGCAAAAACAGGCGTGTGCGGCGAGAGAAGTTTCAAGAAGAGCAATACGATCGATATCACTAGCAAATTAATCTAAAACTACTATTGCTAGCGCACTTTAGTTGTAAAGCTGCCTCTGATGAAGCGCTGCCAATCGCCCACACGACGAACGTCATGGCAAGGCACAGCCCCCGATCGCGCAGGGAGATTGTGTCGCAAATGATGATGTTGACTGTCGTGCCCATGCCAGAGAATCCAAGGCCTTGCAAAGCACGTCCGGCGATAAGAGAATGCATAGACGGCGCGGGAGCGCAGAGGAGACGTCCTCCAAGGAATGTGGTCAGCGCAATCAGGATAGGCTTGCGGCCCCGAATATCTGCCAATGAGCCCCGGACTGGCTGTACTCGCTAGGATGAATGCGCTGCCTATCTACACGTAACCCATAGTAGAGTGGAAGCCTCGCACCATGGTAGGGATGGCGGGTGTGATGATTGTGAGGTCGAGGGCGGACAGCAACACGGAGAGACAGAGTGGTAGCATGATCGATGCGATGGCTGTTGCTGAGAGTTTCTTGGCAGTATTCTCTCAGCTCGCTGTCCGACATAGGCGTCATCAACGTTAGGACTTGAGAAAGTCTTGTTCATTCACACCTTCTGATGACACCAACTGTGCGATGCAGCTACTCTGGCTCGCCAGTCCCTGCATCGCGATCATTGTCTATATGATTAAAAATCTTGTTAACAAGCGCTCCACGGCATATATGGACTCATGTCTACATCCAGTTTATACTGCACCAATCTCAGCTGTGCTTGTTCTCCTTGGCCAGCTCGCAATCTGGACTCGAGCCTATCTCACGATCCCTCCCACTGCCATCAAGAGCAGTACAGATATTCAAGCATGTGTCATTCACTTCGCAATGTCATTCTATGTACTCTCCGAGTGCGAGTTCTATCGTTTATACTGGACAACGCACCGACATGACCAATCCCTCAACTTTCGCTCACTATTCGAGGCCTTCTGCACAGCTGATAAAGATTCTGCTTTTGAACAAAGCAGGGACTGTTTGAGTTACCACTTCGCGGTGCCGCATCACGAGTTCCCACCACGCGACGGCTGGCTTTCCCGTGACACCTGCATGAGGCACACCGTGAATATGTTTTTTCCCGTACCCTTCCATGTGGTCGGTATGGCATGCCTCAGTTACCATATGAAGCGCCTCGCAAATCCGGACCTCAATGGCGACAAATTTCCATTAGCTTTTGCAATGTGGAGGGTGTTCTTCAGTCCGACAAATTCATTCTCGTTTGTGCTGGGCGTGAAACTCCAACGTCCCATACGATTGTTGAACAGAATACTGTTCTGGTCAATCGTGGACTGCATAGGAAATGTCTGGAAGCGGCAGGAAACCACAGCCCTACGTTGACAGGGTTGATCAACGCGACAGCATGTGTCACACTCATACGGTTCATCGATTTGCTACACAGGGTTATCAACGCCGCATCAAGTCTACGGGTACATGCAACACCGCTGCAACCACAAACTGAAGCTTCCAAGACAAGCTCACAGCCCAATTCGGGCTCAAACTTAGGTTTTTGCGCACCCCATAGTTAGGATGCTATTTGAACAAGGCATCTGAACCATTTCTGGAACCAGATAATCTTCGTGCTGGACTTCTACTACACTGAGTTGGATGTACAAGCACTTGAAGAGGCTTTTAATTCTATTGAGCGCCTAAAGTTTGCGATCGCCATGACCACGAGCAATACAAGCACGAGCTGCTCAATATCAGACTTCACCTTGATACAGACAACAACAGCGTCGAACAGCCAAATGGCAGCCTCTTTGGACGCTCAGCCGGGGCATCCTATTTCCGTCAAGCACAAGGAGCTTGTAAATGTCTTACAGATGAACAGAACCTGGAGCGCGCAGAAACGCGTGTGGCTACAGCGGAGATAGTAGATGCCTATCTACTAGAGATTAAATGTTGTGCGATAAATTTATTAACCTTGGCGTTTTAGAACCACCTTAAGTACAGTTGCACATACAACGTAGAGGATATCAAGGGAAGGTAGTCCTTATTATACAGTTGCTTGAGCATATTTGTTAAAAACCTGCAGCTAGTTAGCGTATATGACGACACTTGGCTTATGATTTAAGTTCTTCTTCTAGCTTAATATATATATAATATTATTATCAATAGCCTAGTAGAATTACCAACTGACACGGCCACGTTTTGCTTCACTTGTCTCACTGATACGGGGGTAGAGAGATCGAAGCTTCTACGGCTGCCGACATCCTTATCATGACTCTGAGCCAGTCGGAGCAGTGGAAGCTAATAAAACGCGCCTACTACTTTCACAAATCTAAAGCCTTGTAGAGTGAGCTAGGCCTGCGATGTATGTCCAGACTGCACTTTCGATCAGCTGTCTAAGCGCTAATGCTATGTCACACTATAGTATATTAAGAACCTCAAAATCTAACTACGAATTGAAGCTTAGAGAATGAAAATATTGTACCCTATCCGTAGATTGCTACTCAAAATCACCCATTGGTCAGAATTCCACACACCCAACTGATACTGCGGGATTCCAGCGTGCCACATGATGATGCGAGATTACGATCCCTGCACAGGGCATGTGGTAGGGCCCTAGAGCCTGATCATCTCAATGATTACGCTCAGCTTAGGCTTCAGGGATATGCTCAAAGTATAATTTAGCCGCCCTCGGGGGTTCGTCATCCTTGGCAAGGCGCCGGCTCGCGATACACCGCACTCGGTCGATCCTTCTGTCGCTGGTCCAGCTAAAGGCGTACTACTATAGGATATCAATATGCCTTGTGGGGTAGTAGCTTAGAAGCTGTGCGAACGAGCCTTGTCCGACCTTTAATTAGTCTATCAAATATATCTACAAATTCCTGCTAGAGAATTGTAAAGTAATAAGACCCTTTTACTACTGCTCTATACCATTCCCTTAGTTAGCTTTCTTTTCTTAGATAAAGCTAATATTGTAAAGCTTAGCTATAAGGCATTTACAGATGTAGGGTCAATGTTAACTGTCTGCTGCGCAGATCGCTCCTACTAACTTCGTACAGGTTTAAGTATTCCCGAGCCTACCGCCAACTATTGCACATAGCCAACTACTATAATCCTACATCCTTGCAAGCACTTATCTTTACAATCTAGGTTTTGCTAGAATTTCTTATGCGGTCTACCTGTTCTTCGTACATTAGACTCGCTTTGCTATTAGTCTTGCAAATACGATTACACTAATCGCTTACTACAAACCCTACTCTAATTAATACTAAAGTTTAAGAGCGTCTGTTCTAGTCTATTCGCAAGAAAGACACGTATGTAGGCACAATGCTATTTACTGCCTGTATACCTCAGCGACGAAGACGTCGACCAAGATTGGCCGATTGAAGTGGAGGACGAGCATATTACTGCTACAAAGATACACTTAAAGCCTAGGAGTAATATACTTGTTTTTGCTGCGTTGAACTCGTATAATTTTCTAGATTTTTGCAAAGATATGCAAGCACATGTATTCAATCAAAAGTTCAAGATCAACCACACCTTCAATGCCTGGTATGGTCAGCTATTTGAACATGTTGGAACTTGAGAATGAGCTGAATATGTCTCTTTATGAACCCCTGCCGGCATTTAATACGGGGCGAGTTACATCGCCAATCCTCATTCGGTACAATCAAATGTCTACTACTCCTCGTGAACGCAGTCAGGGAATAAATTTAGACAAAGAGCTCTGGCTCTGCTCTGGGCGGCATACTGCCACGCGCAAATACTGCTCTACCGTCAGCGTATCTTGGGAAATCATGCATATTACGATTAACATAAAACAGATAGAGCGTCTTATGACAGCAGATTGGATTACGACATATAGGATCTTGTCTGGAGTTGTATCCATTCTCGACTTCTTCACAGAGAATTCACACAATCCTGTCATTTATGATGCGTATCGAGACGCAGTTGGAGATGAAGACGTGCCGGCGTACCTTGCAAAACGAAGTGCGGCTGCAGGCAGGTGCGCCAGTACTCTTGATGTACGTTGCTAGAGAGTCCGGTAGGCTACGAGAGCTCTCTTACATGGCTCTTAGACTGCATTTGACAGATTGTCCAAAGTGGTGAAGCGAGATACACATTCCATGGATGCTGAAACGAGTGAAAGCTGATTGGCATCACAAGATCATAATGTTGGTTTTAAACTTCTCAGAAAATACCTCCACTTTTTTTTTGCATTTAAAAGAGGGTTCAGATTCTTTCACAAGGTATTTTAGAAGCAAGGTAACTGTGTGTAGCTACAGAGATTGTATAGCGATATAATTTAACATGAGATACCACTAGATCAAGAATGCTGTTAAGGCCTGAGCCCTATGAACGAATAAAGCTACATAAGGCAGTCTGTGCAAGCAGAACTAATGTTTAATTCGACTCATAGAACAAGATGATCTGTCAACTAAACATAGTAATTTGCTGTAAAGTAGAAGTCGCCAGCGCTGAGTTTTGTGTTAACCCTCTGAGTGCACTCTAGCGTGCTCAGGTGCCTGCGCGGCATACTTTGATCTGCTCCACCTATTCAAACGATATGACTTAGTGGGGTGTGAGACGGCGCGCAGGACTTAGATC
This sequence comes from Ascochyta koolunga, assembly GCA_026119515.1. NCBI lineage: Eukaryota > Fungi > Ascomycota > Dothideomycetes > Pleosporales > Didymellaceae > Ascochyta > Ascochyta koolunga. The sequence goes on from JANLCG010000021.1 coordinate 436,483, forward strand.
AAGGGTCAAGTAGATTACGTTTCGACATGCAAGCTGGCTTGAAGTCAGTACACAACATAGAAGAGGTTGTTGGAGGCTTACCCTTCTCAAACGCTTGATTGGCTCGTATCCAGCTTCTATTGTGCGGGTTTCAACCTATTGCTTGAAAGCTGCATCTTTTGATATCCGTGCAACACGCCACAGGTACTCTCCGGTCTGCAACGCCATATTAATTACGCCAAAAGCCTAGATGTTGACTACGCCAGGGTCAAACTTCTTGTCCATGTACTCTTCAGGAGCAATATATGGGCCAGAAACACAGACTCCCGCACGTATATGTGCATTGGTTTTCTAGGCGGTGCGCAAGCACTCCGCATTTCTGGACCTAGTAACTTTGATTGTTCCGCGCAGGGTAAGAAGAACGTTCTTAGATTTGAGGTTGTGATGCGATACGCCCATTTATGCATGTATCCCACACCCTGTACCAGCTGCTTGAAGAAGCAGTCAGCTGCTGTTTTCTTAAGCTGGCTAGCGGCAAGAACGATTATGTCTAGGCCGCCCCCTAAATAGTACTCCATGATCTGGCAATAAACATCCCTGGCGTCTTGAAGTAGGTCCAAAGTGCTGACAACGTTCAGGTGATGCAAAGATGATGAGATGAATCATTCTGCGGTAAGAAGCTTGTGGTACCTCTTCACAGACTCCTCTGGATGCTGCTTGAGCTCTTTCACAGCAAACAGCTGCTCGTGCTCAGGATCTTTTGCATCCGTCTCATAGGCGATGCGCGCAGTACCAAAGGTGACCTAACCCAGCACATGTCCACATCTACCGTACTTCCGAGCTAGGATCACAGTAGGATGGGTCAGGCTTTGCCGTGCAATATATTCTTCCTTTTCTGCGCAACCGTTTGATCCAATTCAATGCCAGGTGCAGCATTTGCTGCCTTTAAGATGTCGTATTATGTTAAGCGACTTTCCTCGGCGCTCGAAACTATCGATGCTACGCTCGTGATGCCGACTCTCATCTTCTTGGATTCGTGTAAGAAGAGCGACTGCCTTTTTGGCTTGATTGTAGAGGCTCGCTTAGAAAGCAGAGGCCGACTTAAGCTAGCACGTTCGCAGCCCTGTTGTCTACGTTTTCTTTTTGGACTTCGAGTCTAACAGAGTTTATATTTGAGTTGATTTTGTGGTAGGACGAGCCATTCATGCGGAACCTCATTGTGGATGTAGCCGGCTCTGACAGCACGTTGCCGTTAGCGGAAACGCCACTCGCTGAAGGGTTAGAAGGACATATTCCACAAAAGTTGGTCTTCAGCTGCGAGAATGGTGTCGATACGCAAGCAAGAGTCATTGCCAGTGCAGCGCGGCTTGAGGTAGCACCTGGGATATTTCCGGGTTCAGCCACCATAGTGCTGCTATCGAATCAGCAAGACATTTTCCAAAGTGGCGGCTAACTTGAGGATTGGGTTTCTAGTGATTTTTTTAGTTCCAGCTGGCTTGTTGTAGAGCCTTCAAAAACCAATTAGGAGAATAGCGATGCTGCTTGTACAAAGAGCTATGCGAGGATAACTAGGACAGCGAACGTCTTTTCGACGGGAGAAGTGTGTGAGTGTAGCTAACAATCACCTCTTCTTCGAGGCTTTGCCCTGCGGGCTATGCTGTGGACTAATTGAGCAGAACAACAGAAGGATGTGGACTCCATGAGGCGTGGGGGAACAGTGTTCGACTCCCAGTCTCGGCCGTGATTAGCTAGGTGATTGGCTAGATATGGTAATCTATTAAGAGTGCTGGAAGAGGGTATGTGATGTCAACAGCTTTTCACTCTTGTCAGGAGTGATATATGGGCGGGTGAAAAGTGTAAGAGATTATCTTTGTGACTTCTGAACGGCTGATGGAAGAAGCATTCAGGTAGAAAAGGCGCTTGAGTTTCAAACAGCACTCAAATTAGTAGACCCATCCTGCTAAGAAACAGGGTACATGGCGTGGAGATCGAAAAATCCGGCAAGAGCTCGAGGCTTGGCAGTGACGGTGACACTACCATGTCCGCACATTATCCTGGCCTGATGTGGACCCGATCTCTTGCAAGGAGGCTAACTGGCGGCTGTTTTGGATATTCGATCTTCCGAACGGCGTCAATCTAATATTCCTCATCGTTCTCGATCTAATGTCATGAACTTTCAAGCGTATTTTAAACGTTGCTGATCGAGCGTAGCTGAAAAACCAAACTGCCTCTCTCCCTGCGGGTTTCAACTCCTCGCTGGCCTCTTCCAAGCTGCTTCAACGCATATCACCGGTTTCGTCGTCAACCTTCCGAATCAAGGGCTTGCAAATTGGCAACAATGTCAGCTTGTTCTCTATGATTTTCGAGATAGTGGCTGTGTACAGTACTGTTGGGCTCAGTCAAGGATTTTCAGGCTTCAACACCTCCTTTATGGACGGTTCCACTCCCTTTAGAGCTCATCATCATTGCCATGCAGATACGGGGATGACACCGTGGTCTGTCGTATGGGCTTGATTGTGCAATCTTGCTCGCATCTGAGTCCTTGCACCAGAAGGAAAACAAGGATGCGACACAGGGCACGCTGTGCTAGCAACGCAACAGGGATAGCCGTCGATGGACTCACTCAAACTGGTATTAACCTCAGCCACAGAAGTGTGAGCACGTCAAATGAAACTAAAAGAAGTGGAATGTTCCAGTCAAAGCAGATCAGGAAATCATAGGCTGGAGCTTTTAGAGCGGGCCCAACTGCGCCGCTCCTGGAGAAAGGGTTCTAATTTTATCATCATCAGGGCTAACAGAGATCTTCCGAGCGATGTTGAAGCTCAGATATATGCGTGATTTAGAAATAGCACAGAAATGGCACTTCTGCTACCTTTCATCCCCGGGAATCGAGTTTCACTTTGTCGCTATTATCGAACAAGTAATTCAAAAAATCTCACTACACTAAAAGCGAATTATATTCGATGATATCGTCGGTAGCCTCGAGTTTGCTTGCAAGGGTGTGCTGGCCATGCAGATTCATTGATGAACTGCGACTGAATTTAGTTGCAGATGTATGTGACTATATGAATCGCCAGTAACTACTCTAGAAGGTTCTGTATTTTCTTAGTAGTAACAAAAGCTCCTTTTCTTAACCAGATCACGAGTAGTCGTTGGGTCAGCTAAGAAAATACCAACATGCAGTATCGCCGGCCTAGCAATATTACAAAGTACGGAATCCCAACCTCCAGAGCTGAGGAGAAAATTTTGAGAGCACCTACACCTGTGATGTGTTACTGAAGTTGTCACGTGTGTTAGTACTAATGATTTTCCCGCGCGTGAGGATTTCCGGGGCCCAGTGAGGGACGTTGCTTGCCGCACCATAGCCCGGAACAATATTATATTGTGCTGGACGGACTATTGTAATAAAATAAGTAAATAAGCTATCACCTTGCCCTATTGGTAAGCCGATAGATGGTATCAACCGTCGAATTTGGTAAGCTATTAGTTTGTCTTTGAATTTTCTCAAACCAGCTTCAGTTGAGACTCAAATTTCAGGGCTTTGCTTTGGGTTCTAGACTCTCATGAGCTTCCACACACTTATCAAGTCATTCTACTACTGAATCAAGCCGAGGAAATCTTTTGCGCACTATCATCTGATCGCCTTCACTCAGTCAGCAACGGATCCTCGGCTGTGTTGTCCTCGACGAAGTGGATGTTGCGTTCAGGTGTCATTGCCACCACCTGCCACTTTCAACAGGCTACCGAGAACTACGACCTTGAGTCATGAATTCATTGGCACAGCGCATGGATTGCGGATTTCATACCTTGTAAACGCCAAGCTGTGCCGATAGCCGTCCTTCTATGTCATATACGGTACCCCGCATAATTGCCAAGACCACAGCTGCCGTGCGTCTTAGAATCTACCTGCAGATAAGGCCGTGGTATACAATGGGGCTATCGGTCGACTTGGAATTTACAGATTGTGCCGTGGAAACTAGGTCTTATTTCCAACCTAAAGGTTTCACCGCTAACAACGCAAGAACTAATAGTGCGCGTAGCGCCCTTGAGTTTCTCGCTAATTAGAGGAAGAAATGCAGATTTTGAATACTAAACAATGTTCACCAAGAGAGTCTAACGCATCAAGTCGGTGGCGCAGAGTCAAGTACTCGCCAGCTTCCCCAGAACTCCCGAGACTCTTGGAAACATCAGCCACATTCCCAGTGTCGTCTAAAGATGGAAGGTGATCATCTGTCTAACCTGGGCATGGCTGGGTATCGAGTGGAAGAGCATTGTCGGGCTTGACCGTAAGACAATCAGCCAAATCTATAAATTGACAAGCTGGGTACAGTATCTGGTGTCAATGCCCACTCTTGACTCTCCTGGCAGATAGACAGCTTCAGAAAGTTCTTTTATCTTTTCACCCTTGGTGCTATACGACCGACGACTTAACCCTGTTTCCTCGGTGCCAGGCTGAGGAATACCTGACCTGAAGACAACATGAACATCGGCAGACGGGTCTTTGCGACCCTCGCTCCGAGCCCGAAGAAGGGTTCTGACGGGCGCGATGTTTTTGGATCTCGAGCGCAGTTCGTACTCTGCGCCATGGGCGGCGCCGTTGGTCTCGGAAATTTGTTACGCTTTCCTTCTATCGTCTACAACAATTATGGTTTGCAATTCTTTGTGCCTTACCTAATTGCTCTCTTCTTTGTTGCTCTACCAGCCTTGCTTCTGGAAATCTCAATCGGCACCGCCTATCGCGGAGGATGTGTTCTGGCGTGGCATAGCGCAGATAAGCGCGCGAAAGGTATAGGACTTGCTGTCGTCTTCAATGGCGTAAGTAACACTACCGCGATAGTACTAGTCGAAATCCTCTAACATCCGAGTCCTCTATATAGTACGCTGTTGTTACATACTATATTCCACTCTTGGCGTGGGTCATGAAGTACTTCCGACGTTCCTTTCAGAGTCCTCTACCCTGGGCTGGTCAAGATCTCAGCGATTACTTCTCCGAAGTGATCGTCGCCAACACCGCTCCAACAAGTGTAGGAAGTCTTAATTCAGATGGCAGCGTTGCTTTGTACACTCAATACTCAGGGACTGGCCTGCTTGGAGAGACAGCCGGTTGGGCTATCTTCACCTGGTTTGTCACGTGGCTCTGCGTTTTTAGGGGCGTAGGTCTTACGGGACGCGTCATCTATGTGACGATGGGGCTACCAGCTGTCTTGATCATTATCTTGATTGGCCGGGGAACTTCACTTCCAAACGCAAGTGAAGGGATTAAGCTATACTTTGCGACTTGGCGCACTTCAGCCCTGCAAGGCCCTAAGATCTGGCAAGATGCCTTTGGTCAGATCTTCTTTTCAATTGGTGTTGGGTTCGGATACTTCACTTCGTGGGCGTCGTACTGTTCGCAGCACTCGAATGCCGTGCAAGATGCAATGATCATCGGCTTCAGCAACTCCATGGTAGAGATCATTGCCGCATTCTCCGTATTCGGCGTGGTCGGGTCAGTCACAAGATCTGTATGTTGATTCCTAGCTGACAAGAAGAAAGATTCCTCGGCATGGACCCCTCTGATGGCGAAGAACTGGGCACTTTTGTAACAGGCTTCATCACTTACCCCGAAGCACTCGCACAAATGCCTGGAGCACCCTTCTTCTCAATTGTTTTCTTCTTTACTCTGTTCTTGCTGGGTCTTACTTCTGCATTCTCCCTTCTAGAAGTTATGACCACACTAATTCTAGACACGGACTGGGGCAGGCGCATTCCACGTTGGATCGTTTGTACTGGTGTTACTATCATGTCCGCTCTGATCTCCCTGATCTATTGTACCGAATTCGGTCTGCAGGCCTTGGACGCAGTTGACACTTACGTCAACAATGTCGCTCTCTTCTTCGTTGTATGGTGCGAATGCTTCGCAGCGACCTCTATCTACCGCTGCCGAGACGTTGCCAATCAAGTCGGTTGGATCGGCTACTTCATATATACTGGAGGCTTTGTTGCCGCTCAAGTCCTAGGAATTGGCATTGCTTATGCTACCACGCCTGGTATCGGCGCAGGAGTCGGCTTTGCCATCTACGGTGCCAGTGCAATTGCTGGTACCTTGTTATCTAGGACACCAGGCGTTCCTGCTCCGAGGTTCTGGGGCAACAACGATCTCCTGAGCCGCTTTTGGTGGGTGGCATTCTACTGTGGGAACCAATTGACACGAGATCTCAATGTTGTCATTGGTGTAGGGAAGAATTGGAACATTCCCATGGTTTGGGCTCCCATAATGAAGGTATGTCATTTTCGTATATTTTTCAAAGTGGTTATCATTTGACGGTTGATTCAGTATATCTCCGGTCCGATTCTGGCTATTGTGTTATCCTTTGCCTACCCGAACTTCCGGAACAATCATATGTACGACCCTATCATGATTTATGGATTCAGCATCAACCATCTTGTTGTTCCGATAGTTGTTCTGGGATTGATCATCCCCTCCTGGTTCAACTATATTATACCATCAGAAAAGGTACCATTTGGCGATAAGCCTGTCGCTCCCATGGAGACCATAGACAGCTCACAAGAGATCACGCGCGCTGTAAGTGAGGAAGGCCAGATGCGATACAGCAATCAAGAGGTGGAATATAAACAATGAGTCAGTCGTCTATCAAGATTAAGGAACAATAATTGCCAATATGCGCCTCCCTCCTTCCTCCCGTCTTCTAAACATGTATATACCGTATTCCTGTCCAGTTTCTACTTGAATATTCATCAAAAAAATATCTTTTGAGGACTGCACATGCTTCGTGAGATTTGCCAGGCTTTCGCTGAAACGCCATCGATACAGTGTTGGCTCGTTCCCGGAGATGGGACTCGAGAAGCGGCTGTGAACGAAGATTGAGTTCCGCTTTGGTTTGGCATAGGCATTTGTGAGCATGAAATCATTCTTAGATAGAACACTAATCTCAGCGGGTTCCTCTTTGGTGATAGGTTGCACTTCTTTGAATCGGTAGAAAGTGTTTAGAGTGGCAATAGACAGGCTGTGCCACACAGTTGAGAAGAGTACAAGCTAGTAGACCACGGGAACTATATCACGGACTAACTTATCTTCTTCATCAGACTTGGCTTCACCAGGCTTTGTAGATAATGGTGGGTATGCTCAAACACGGAAAACAGTCCTAATACCTGTCAAAAGTTAGCAAGAGGGTTAACGAAGATGTTTGATATTTGGACATACTAATTAGCCTAAAATAGTCCATGAATAGTGTCTCCTTTTAGTCTTTAACACAGCGTTTCAAAAGCTAGTATGTTACGAAAATAGCCAGGATGAAGTAGAAGACTAGAGGCAAAAAGGTAAGGATGGATAGTTTCCCTGGTTTTATGTTAGTAACTTCTAGCATGTAAAACTCGTTCCAGGGGAGGATATTCTTGATGTACATAAACCCTCCAAAGTTGAGAAGGGCGTTACAGCAATTGCTGGCCTTAAGGTAAACGCTACCATGTGCTTAGACCTAGTATCTAGATACTAACGCCTAATATTAACTAGTAACAAAGTAGTCTACGTATTATTTAAGCTTATTATAGAAGCTAATTAGCTATACATATAGTTTTAGGTATCTATAAACTTAATTTGCTAGTACTTATCTTAAGTAGAGATAACCTCAAGACAATAGTAAGGAATACTAGAGTATGCTCTAGACTGTATAAGACAAGCCTAGTTGCCTAAAATCTAGCTCTAATATTCTAGTTATGCAATACTATTATCTAAATTCTCTAGTATATGTATAGGAGGTTAACCTTGTAAATAAATTAGATTACTTAGTATACTAGCTTAGGTACTTTTTAGTAATATACCTTTTAAAAGAAGAGTAGTAGCTTATATTAAAAGGCTATTAGTAGAGTAAAGCAGCTCTAGATTTGTACTTAATACGTCCTAATTAAAAGGCAGAGGTAGTAAGAAGGCATCTACCTTCTATAATATTGTAAAGCACTAGTCTCTAAAAAGTGTCACACTCTAATTTACCTCTAACTTAGCTCCTTTACGTTTCTGTTCCTGCCTGTAACTTAGTTATAGCATTCTAAACTTCCCTGTATTCTAGCAGTATAAAGGCACAAGGAGAATTATCTATAGATAGATAGTTTTTAAGTATTCTTTGTATAAGACCTATAGGAATAGAATTGTCTCTGTGTTACCTATCCTAGTGCTCCTAGACACCTTGTAGCAGATACACACGCATTCTAGAGCTTTCTATTATCCTATGTTGTTACATTATACTTAAAAACTTGTCCTAGCTAGTAACAGCCTCTAAATAATATTGCAAGTTTGTTTAGTTATTGTGTACTAAGCAGATTTAGACCCCTTTTAGTTACAAACTATATAGGTCCTAATTATTATCTATCTAACAGTTAGGATTCTAGAGACCTCCTAACAACTAAAGCCTTTAGGTTTAGAACTTCCTGCAACTTACTGCTCTAGGATTACTTTAGAAAAGTTGCGTTAGATTACGCTAAGATAAAGACTTAGAGATTATTAATAACCTACCTAAATTAGATTACTACTAATATTAGGCACTACTAACCCTAGTTTAAAGGAACCTATTAGACAATCTACTTAAGGACAGGCAACAGCGCCTGCTAAGGGATTAACTAACACCTAGACGCTTAGCAAGAGCAATACTAAATTAGACTTAGAATAGGTAAATCTTTATAAGTTAGTTAACTAACTAAGGGCTAAAGTAGCCTAGCTTTAGGCCTAATCCCTTCCCTACAAAGATGTACCTGTGCCTACTACAGAGTCTCCCTTGTTTAATCTTAGCAACCTCCTAAAAGGTTCTAGTCTAAGACCCTAGTCTACTACCCTAGGCTTAGTAAACGCACACTAGCTATTAACAAATTAAGTAATAGAAAAGACTCTACTTTTAGACAGTAGCAAGCCTTAATTTAGGACTAACTTAACATTAATTTAGATTACTATCCTACAGAACGAGCTTGTATAGCTCTAGTATAGAGATATACTTCTAGGCTTGCTAAGGAATACCTAGAGCCCTAATACTTGTCTTACAAAACAGACTAGTTCTAGAGCGCAGAGGAAATAATAACGCTTCTCTGCTCCTACTTTATTATAGGGAATAAGAGAGCTAAAAGTTAAGCTGTTTTTAATTAACTCTAAATAGGAAAAGATAATACATTTCTACTTTTTAAAGCGCGCTTCCTAAGTGCTGCTATCTAAGGACAAGTACCTAAGTTAGAATAGTTTCACTACATGTAGACAAAGGTAACCCCTGCCCTCTAAAGTCCTAACCTAGGATTTAAGAGGTAGTAGGATAACTTGTTTAAACTTATAGTAGAGCATCTCACAGCGTATAATATAGAAAGAAAACAACATCCTGTTTATGCCCTACCTAATACCTTACTACCTTAGACCTAACCCTAAACTGTTAACAATTAGTATTAGACTAACAACCTACCTCTAAATTAGCCTACACCTAGCATTTAGAAACCTCCTATATCTACTCCTACTCTAGCACCTAGGACTATACTGTCCTAAGCCACACCTGTAAGAGAGCTAACCCTAGGTAATTACTACAACTGTAGCAAGACAGGTTACTTTGCAAAAGATTGCCTTAGTCCCTAGGTACAAGAAATCTAAGTAGATACAGAGGAATATGTTAACGCTAAAGAAGATTTTAAAGAGGAACTAATACCTAAGGGAAACAGCCCTGCCTAGGAGGACAACTTCACCTAGGCCTAAACTAATATAACCTATCTAACCTCTCTTTATCTTATTTGTTTAGTAGCCCTTATTTCCTTACTTCTTCTATTCTATTAAACTAAGGGCTAGGCGTACAACTTAACTCCTTAGTTAACACTAGTGCCTAAGGATTTTTATTTTTAAATTCTAACATTGCTACTTTAGTGTCTGCTGCACTTAAGACTCCTATCTAAAAGTTGCCCTTTAAGGTCTAAGTTAAAGGATTCTAGGATTAGATTATAACCCTAGTAAACTAGTACATTTAGTTACACTTAACTATTAATAGGCGTAAGATACGCAACTGCCCCTTTGTTATTATTAATCTAGGATCCTAGGAATGTATTATTAGAATTAAATAGTTAAAACGTTTTAAACTCTAACTTAATACAGAGCAATCTTAGCTTATATAGCTAGTAAGGTACCCTAGGTTGTACAACCCTACCCCTCTATTAATAATAACCCTATATTAACCTTTGCTACAAGCCTACGTCCTACAAGACGTATAACAAAGGGACAACCTATAGGAAGCTGCAGAGTACTAACGTTGCTAAAGTCTAAATTACTTAATACATTGTATAAGAGGTGTTATTTAATTACTAAAATGCTGTTCCTTACTAACAATCCTAACCTAAAAGCCTCTAACTTGCTACCTCCTAGGGAGGCGCGCATTTCCTTACTTTTATTAAATACTTTTTACTTTTCTATAAAAACTATAGAACAAATTTTTTACTACTAGTCTATACAAGATTAATCGCGTTATTAACTACTATTGTACCTAAGACAACCCTAAGAACGCTTAGCTGCTTAATAAACAATTACTAGATAAATATATTTAATATGCTAATATATTTAGTAAAACAGAAGCTAAAACCCTTCTAGAACACTGCCTCTATAACTACAAAATTATATTAGAGGGCTAATTACTAAATTCCTACTTGCCTTTGTATAAATAAAATCTTAAGGAACTTAAAGCTACTAAGAAGTTTGTGCAAGACTAACTACAGTATAGCTAGATTAAACATAGTTAGAGCCCTTTTACGTCGCCTATACTCTATGTTTAAAAACTAAATAGAAATTTGCGCATTTATGTTAACTATTATAAACTTAACGCCCTTACAAGAAAGGACTCCTATCTAATACTGTGCATAGACGAATTGTTAGCACAACTGTCTAAGGCTAAGGTATTTACTAAATTTAATATCTAGAATGCCTTTAATTAAATTTGTATAGATCCTGCCTCTAAGGAGTATACTACGTTCTGTACACGTTACAGTAGTTATAAGTGCAAGGTTCTACCCTTTAGGCTATGTAATAGACTAGCTACTTATTAACAATATATAAATAATGTTCTTATTAAATATCTAGACAACTTCTATATCGTATATCTAGATAACATCCTTATCTACTCTAAAGACCTTATAACCTACAAACAACATGTTAAGCTAGTACTTAATTAACTCTGTATTACTAGATTACAAGTAGATATTAAGAAGAGCAAGTTCCACATTACCTGTACTAAGTACTTAGGTTATATTCTAACTAACAAAGGAATTAAAGTAGACTCTAAGAAGGTACAAGCCCTTAGGAACTAGATCCCTCCTACTACTATTACTAGTGTGAAATTGTTCCTAGGCTTTACTAGGTTTTACTAACAATTTGTACCTAAATTCTCTTGCGTAGCTAAGCCCCTTATTGCCTTACAAAGCCTAGCAAATCTATTTAAATAGACTGCTTAATGCTAATCTAGTTTTAAAAACCTAAAGGAAGCCTTATTGTCTATCCTAACTCTATGCTATTTTAATCCTAACTATAATATAAAGATTAAAACTAACGCCTCTAATAGAGTTGTTGCTAGGGTTTTGTTACAGCAGCACCCTAACAACAAGTAGTACCCTATAGCATTCTACAGCCAAGTACTCTCTAGAGCTAAACTTAATTAGGAAATATATAATAAGGAGTTGTTTGCAATTTTATAAGCCTTTAATAAGTAGAGAGCTAAACTTACCTTAGTTATAAAACAGATCTAAGTCTACTCTAATTATTAATCCCTAGAGTACTTTATAACAACTAAAATCTTAAATGCTTAATAAGCACAATAGGCAGAAGCTCTAGCTCTATTTAACTTTAAGATTAAATACACGCTAGGCAAGAACAATAAGCGTGCTAATATCCTAAGTTGCTAAGAACAGGATCTTGCAAATCTAAAGTCTGCCTAAGAAGACAATTAGTCCTAAGTCCTACTAGGTCTACAGCAGTTACACAACTAGATTAATTCTAATTTAGCTCAGACATATCTAGCTAAGACTAACCTAGTTGTAGCTACTATCCGCTTAGTACAGCCTATTATAAAACTAGATTCCTTAGAACTAATTAAGGCGTTAATACAAGAAAACTAGAAATCTTTTAGATAAGAATAACTGTTGTTGCTATCTCTATATTAGATCTAAAATAGACTCCTTCTCTACTATAATTAACTCTGTGTCCCTGCTAACTTAACCCTATGCACACGCCTAATTAAGGAAGCCTATAACTAACTATTAACTGCTTACCCTAGTGCTAAGAAGACCTACTAACTGCTATTACAATAGTATTACTAGAAAGGTATAAGTGCTACATATAAAAGATATGTCTAAAACTGCATCCTATGTTGCTAAGGCTATCTAAGACAGACTTAACTCTGTAGGTACTTACATCCCTTACTAATACCTAACAAACTAATACAATATTTATGCATTAATTTTAAGGATTTTCCTAAGGACAAAGCTAGGTATAACTAGATTATAGTTATTATTAATTGCCTAACTAAATAAGCTATTACAATCCTATGCTATAAAATAATTACAGCACGCAGGATAGTAAACTTGTTTATACAATAGGTGTATTAGTTTAGACACACCCCTAAGTTAATAGTAAGCAATAGGGGCCCCTAGTTTATCTTAACTTTCTAGATAGAATTCTGTTAAATTATAGGTGTGAAAGTTAAGCTATCTACTACCTATTATAAGGAAACTAACAGTTAAATAGAGATTATAAACAAGTATATAGACTAATAGCTCTGTCCCTTTGTCTTGTACTATTAGGATAACTAGTCTAAACTCCTACTAATTATAGATTGTGCCTAACTTACTCTGCTACATTCCTTAATTAGAATATTACCTTACTAAGTAATTTATAGTAGCTAACCTAAACAGAGCTAGAGTTAGAAAGGAGCTAATACAGCAGTAACTCCTATAGAACAACTTAACTATAAGGAGGCCTTAGCATTAGCAACCTATATGCACAACGCCTAGAAGGTAGCTAAGGAGAATATAGAGAAAGCCTAAGACTGCATACACTCTACAGTTAACGCTTATTGCAACCTAGTTAACTAGACTATAGGTAACAAAGTGTACCTTTCTACTAAAAACTTAACAAGTAAGTAACTAAGCTAAAAGCTATCTAATAAGTAGGAAGGTCCCTTTAAGGTCCTAGAACAGGTTAGTTACTTATATTGCTTAAAACTTCCCTCTAGTTTAAAAATACACAACGTATTTGCACCTAACGTTCTATATAAGGATCTAGATAACCTATTGCCTAGTTAGGAAGCTCTAAAACCTGCAGGTATTCCTATTTAAGGAGTAGAGGAATAGGAGGTCTAAGAAATCCTAGCTAGTAGGTTAGTCTGCTGTAGTCTTAAGTACTGTATAAGCTAGGTTAGCTATAACCTAGACCTAACTTAGTATCCTGCAAAAACTTTACAGGAGCACCCTATAAGCTAAAGGCGTATTATAATAAGTACCTAGAGCAGCCTAGTCTACTAAAGGTATTAAACAAATAGATTACAGCATAGGAAGAAGGTTAAGAATTATAGGGCAAATAAAGATATTATGATTTAGAAAAGGATAAAGGAAATCTATTAACTCTAAAACGCCTCTAACTGCGTTTATATAATAGATAACAAGAAAAGAAAAATAAAAGAAATCCTCCTTACTATACAGCTTAAGAAACCCTTTCTTTTTTAAGGGTTCTTAATGTTACTTATCTCCTTAGAGCTACTAGCGTTAGTTTTATCTAACAACCTAAGAGCACCCTTTTTTTTAGGTGCTAGAAGTAGAGCTAGCTTTACTAACTTACCTCTAACTCTAGAGCTATAAGGGGCTATTTCCTGTTGCAGCTTAATAACCTCCCTAGTTAACACTAACAAACTCTCTACTATCTTCTCTATTACCTAGCCCTGCGCTGTACTAGCGTGGTACTAGTGCAGCAACACGTTATTAGCAGTAACTCCCTTAAGCTGCGCAGTTGCTACCTGCACTACACTCGCTAGAGCTATTGCTAATAACATAAGGCTACGCTATACCTCTAGTACTACCTCTGTTACCTTCTCCTCCGCCGCCTCTCCTGCTGCCTTACCCCTAGATTCCTCCTCCTATAGGACAAGGTTGTTATAAAAAGTAGTATACTTAGGACTAACGTAAATTAGAACCTATAACTATTAGTATTAGTTAGAGAGTAGGAGTAAAGAAAAGTCTAGTTACTAGATAATACTTCTTATTTTAAAGTATGCAATAAGCACACTTTAACAACAACGCCTTATTAAAGGCGTAGTCTACCTTCCTCCCCCTTACAAAGGCCTAAATTAAATAAAGGCAGATAACCTAATAGGCTACTGTAAGAGCTCTAGGCAGGACTAGTATTAGCATAGTAACTAATTAACAAACCTAGGAGTATTAGCATAGGAATAATTAAAAGAGCGTAGGGATACTTACAGCAAGAAATAGTGTCTGTTAGAGTTAGGAAAGGTGTAGGGATTAATTGTTTATATACCTACGCAACGCGTCCTAGAAATTAGATATAACAACAATAGTAAACCTGTTTCCCTCTAATTAAGTTATAATACAGCTTATTGTTACGTTAGATTTAGGCAGCAGAGTTAACAAACAAAAAAAAAAAAAAATTATCTTTACTTTAGATAAAAACAACAACAAAATACTAAAATAACAACCTAAGTTAACTAAAAACCTAGAACAGACGCTAAATTAATGCACTAACGCTATAGGACAATAACTATTATTACTCACGCGTATCTAGGACAATCTACCTACACAGGAGGGGGTAGTGTAAAGCACTAGTCTCTAAAAAGTGTTACACCTTAATTTACCTCTAACTTAGCTCCTTTACGTTTCTGTTCCTGCCTGTAACTTAGTTATAGCATTCTAAACTTCCCTGTATTCTAGCAGTATAAAGGCATAAGGAGAATTATCTATAGATAGATAGTTTTTAAGTATTCTTTGTACAAGACCTATAGGAATAGAATTGTCTCTGTGTTACCTATCCTAGTGCTCCTAGACACCTTGTAGCAGATACACACGCATTCTAGAGCTTTCTATTATCCTGTGTTATTACAAATATAAGCTAAAGGACGTAATAATTAAGTATAACAGAGCTTGCAGGACTATACTGTTACAATCTATAGAACACAGGAAGGATATAAGCTAATTACAGTGCATAGGGCACAGTAATTACAATAAGTTATTAGGTTCAGCGTAAGCAAACATAACAGTGTTAGCACTTAGCAAGAGACTAAGGATCACGTGACATAATTAGGCTTAGCATAATTAGTACAATTAGTGATTAGTATAATTAGTGCTTAGAGCGATTAGAGGATTCCTAACACTAATTAGTCTGTATTACTACTACTATTATTAAAGTATATAGTTAGTAGGAACACAACCCTTATAGTTTGTGTTTAACCTTATTAATTAAGTTTATCTTTAGAATCTTAAACTGCTCTTAAACTAGATAGTCTACTCTATACTATTTATTACACTCTATCTTTACAAGCTTTGCTTAGTTAATAACCCTTACTAATCTAGTAACTGTACTTATCTCTAAGAACTAATAGAATTAGTGCTTACAGTCTTTAACTAAAGTACAACTTTAATATTTTAAACACCCCTAAGATAAGTACCTCTACAGGATCCTGTGCTACCCCTAGCAGCTCTAACATAGACGTTAACGTAGACCTACTAGTCTACACCTTAGGCATAAACGTCAATAAACCTAACCTTTACTATAGAGACTGTAGCAAGCTTAATAACTAGCTTATACAATAGGACCTCTTCTTTACCTTCTAAGGCGAGAAGGTTCCTAAGATTAAATAAGTTATCCTTGCAGCCAGCTACATGCGTAGCAAAGCGTTCACCTAGATTAAACCCTTTGTACAGCAGTACCAGGCTAGCAAAGCCCTAGACAACGTAGATGTATAGATAAGAGACTTTAACCTATTTAAAGAGAAGATTAAGCTAATCTTTAGAGTCTCTAACAAACTACACATTACCTACTACAACATTTAGAAGATTAAGCAGGATAAGTTAGCTGCTAACTACGCTGCGGAGTTTTAGTAGCTTACTGCTAACACTAACTAGGATAATACTACTCTAATTACTATGTTCTAATAGGGATTAAAGCCTAAGGTTAAGGAGGAACTTATGCGCACTAGCTTGAGTACTAAAACCCTTAATAAGCTTATTAATACTACTATTAATATTAATATACACCTCTATAAACTTTAGCAGGAACTTTAAGACAATCCTAGAGCACGCACTACTGTTATTGCTACTAACTAACTACTACTAAGGAACTAATAGCGCAACAACCTAAACTAAGAACAACAAGGAGGCTATAATTAGCTAAACACTAGTTGTCGCATCTACAGCAATACACAGAGTAGATACTATAGACTAGAAGCAATAGACCTCTTAAACCTTAACAAAGGACTACCTAAGCAATAGAACAAGAAGCCTAGAGGGGGCAAGTAATTAGGAGGCAGCAAAGACTGCTACAACTGTAGCAAACTAGGCTACTTTGCTAGGGACTGCTAGATAAACAAGGTTTACTGCTAGTTAAATGTACTTACCTATAATTACAATAACACAGAAGCTAGTAAATAGGAAATTCTTACTAATAACATTAGACAACTGCTAGAAGACCTAGAGTCTAGTCTAGAGGATAATAACAACTGTATTGTACCTCTAATTTATGTAGCAATACCTTACTAGGACGCTAAGACAGGTAAAGAAACAGAATACTACTCTAATAATAACTAGCGATACTACGCAGTAGAATACAAGCAGACTAAGAGCAGCGTCTAAATAGGCAAGAAGTATAATAGACCCTTCTAGAAACAAGGAACGCGCTACCTTACCCCTAATAGTAGAGAATTAATAGTTATAGAACTAAAACCCTAAAGCGCAAGGAAGGATAATATAGTTAACAACATTATAGCCTACAAACAGACAGAAGACGTTGCTGCAGCACGTAAACAAGAACAATTAGCTAGACAACGCTAGAAGCGCAAAGACAAAGAAGCCTATCACTAAATATGTCAAGAACTTGTTAGCCCTATAGTAGGACTGCTAACAGGAGAATTCACACTAGAACTCTAAGAACTTGTCTATTAATTTAGGAAAGAAATTAACAATAGAGAACAGTTTGCTAATAACCTAGAAGAAGCTAAAGACTAGCTTTAGTGTAAGCGAGAAACACAGCTTAGCCTAGAACATATATAGAAGTAGAAAGAAGAGCTACTGCTAATTAGCCTACAACTATAGTACATCCTAGACTACTAAAACCTAAAACATAGAAACCTTACGTAGACAGCATGCACTAAAGACAGATTTATAATCTACTATAATAAGAAGCTTAGTACAGGATAGTTCCTAGCACAATAAGGCCTCTGTTGCAACTAATAGTACTAGTGTTACAACAACCTATGTGAACTTTATCTTATTAACAAGCGCTAGAAAGTACACTTTCCTAGCATAGATAACCCCTAGGCTATAATACAAATGCAGCTAGTAGTTAATAGGAGTTGCTACAATACATACTAGCAGAACTGCCTTAACGCAGAATGTAGGAAGCACTGCAGCACTAAGAAGTTTAAAGGGTTTAGTAATAAGGGGACTTTTTTAGGCTAACGCCTACAAGCCCTAGGGATTAATCTATTAATAGTATTAGGAATAATTACCTTATTAAGCTACCTATTAAACTAAATAGAAAAGCTATAACAGCACTCTTAGACTTAGGAGCATAAGCAAGTTATATATCCTAAATAGTAATGTAGTAAGCTAGACTTAGATTATATTGTAAGGAATATACTTACTTACTCTAAGTAGCTAATAGAGAAGCAATGCTAGATAAACTGCTTATTGCGTTTAAAGTAATAGCAGCCCCCTTACAGATAGGGGCATTATAAGGAAATAAACCTAGACGTCTTTGCAAAGGCCACGCACAACGTTATACTAGGACTTCCTTAGTTACAAAAGTACAACCTACAGATAGATTAGGCACAAGAAAGACTTTTGTTAGAAGGATGTAAATATAGCACTAATGCATCTACGCCTACGCAGCGCACGCAGTAGCTAGTAGATAAGAAGAAGATTAATAACATCTCTTTAACACACAAGACGCGCTAAGATAGAGTAGTTAACTCTGTAGATACTAAACGCCTTATAGATTATAAAGCAAGAGTTAAGGAGAAAAAGAGTGCACCTCCTACTATCCCTAACGTTTACTAATAATACACAGTAATATTTAAAGAAGAACTTACAGCAAAAGCCCTACTAAAGTATAAACCCTAGGACTACAAGATTAAGCTCTAGGAAGGAAAGACACTAACTTTTAAAAGGCTATATTAGTTATTAGAAAAAGAACTTAAAGTACTCTAGGAGTACATTACTAAGAACCTTAAGAAGGGATTTATTAGAAGATTAGAATTACCTATAGGGTACCTAATTATATTTGTTCCTAAGAAGAATAGCAAGCTACAACCTTGCATTAACTTTAGGAAGCTTAAAAAAATTACTATTAAGAACTACTACCTACTCCTAAATATTACAGAGTTGCAGGACTAGCTAGCAGGAGCTTAGTACTTTACAGCGTTAGACCTACAAGGTATGTACAACCTTATACGCATAAAGGAAGGAGAAGAATAGAAGACAGTATTTAGGACGTAATATAGACTCTATAAGTACCTAGTTATACTATTTAGTCTAACAAACGCACTAGCAACGTGCTAGGAGTTAATTAACAACGTCCTAAGAGCACACCTTAACAGAACTGTAGTAGCGTACCTAGACAATATCCTAGTATATTTAAAGACACTAGAAGAGCACATGCAACACGTTACAGAAGTGCTAGAATGCCTAAAGCAGGCAGACCTATAGCTTAAACCTAAAAAGTGCAAATAGTACAGAGAGAAAGTTAAATTCCTAGGGTATATTATAGGACAATACAGAGTTAAGATTAGTCTAATAAAGGTAGAAGTAGTTAAGACCTAGCAGACGCTAAAAACAGTTAAATAGATCTAGGAATTCCTAGGATTTGTTAACTTTAACTAACGCTTTATTAAGGATTACTCTAAGATTGCAATCCTGCTAACAAAGCTTACGTAGAAGAATACACTATTTAAGTAAGGAAAAGAATAAGATAATGCGTTTAAGGCAATTAAGTAAGCCTATATTATACCTCCTACGTTAATTACGTTTTGTAGTAGCAAACTAATACGCATAGAGACTAACGCCTTAGATCTTGCATTAGGCGCATGTATTACGTAGGAAAAGGATAGACTATAGCACTCTATTACATACTACTTACGCAAGTTCTTAGGACTAGAAGAACGCTATAATATGCATAACAAAGAGTTACTTGCAATTGTATTAGCCCTAGAATATTAGCAACTATACGCAGAAAGTTACTTAGAACTTACTATCTACACTAACTATAAGAACCTAGTATACTTTACTATAAGTAAAGTCTTAAATTAACGCTAAGTACGTTAGTCTAAGATGCTTAGACAATACAAATTCAGAATAGTATACACCCTAGGAAAAGATAATAGTAGAGCTAATGCACTTAGCTAACAACACAACCTTACTAGAGAGAAAACAATTAACTAGTTTGTAGTATTAGGAATTAATAACAATAGATTGCTAGGACTATTGCAGCAGCTTAACAACATAATGTAGATTAAAATTAACTAGCGCATTACATTAGATGTACTAGAGGAACTTTAGGACAAAGTTATAGCTAATTACTACAATAACCTACTATATAGACACCCTAGAATTACACGTATAATAGAACTTATTAAACAACACTACAAGTTTAGTAATATAAAAGACAAGGTTACTAAATATATAAAAACTGTGTTAACTGCTAGCAAAATAAACACAGTACATACCAAAATACAGAGAAATATAGGTAATAGAGCTGCTAACAGCACTATAGACAAATATTACAATAGATTTTGTTACTTAGCTGCCTATCTTAAGAGACCCTGTTACTAGATATAACTATAACTTAATCTTTGTTATAGTTAATAGATTTACAAAGTACGCTAAAATAATACTATTTTAATATAGTTACACTGCAGAGTAGCTTGCATAAGTGTTTCTAGATTAACACATAAGGCATTACAGCATGCTAGAATTAATTATAAGCAATTAAGACAAGCTCTTTACGTTAAACTACTAGACTACGCTCTTAGCAGCTATTAGTACTAAGAAGAAGCTTTTAATAGCCTATTATCTGCAGATAGACAGATAGACTAAAAGAACAAATTAGACTATAGAAACATATCTACAAATTTACAGCAACTAGCAGCAAGATAACTAGGTTTTGCTGTTACCTATAGCACAGATTGCATACAACAACAAATTGTTAGAAGTAATAGGTAAATTACTATTCTTCCTAAATTATAGGATGCACCTAAATCTCTTTACTAGAAGTCTAGACACACTAATTTAGACTAAATTAGCAATATCCTTAGTAGCAAGACTAAAGGAAGTATATAAAAAGGCACTAGAAAACATTAGCAAGGCTTAGAAACAAGCAATCTTATATGTTAACTAGAATAGAAAAACAGCACCTTAGCTAAAAGAGGGGATAAAGTCTACCTCCTTACAAAAACCTTTACATATAAAGACTAATAAAAACTAGACTATGTTAAAGTTAGACCCTTTTTTATTTCTAAGCAGATAAGCCTAGTTAACTATAGACTTAATCTGCTAAAGAATGCAAAGATCTATCTAGTGTTCTACATATCGCTATTAGAACTAGCTAACCCTAGAACGCCTATCTAGGAGAACTTCTATTATTAAGCTAACAGTAAAGATAAATAGAAAGTTAAAAAAATAGTAACATATTAAGGGAATAGCACTAGACGCAGATATCTAGTTAAATAGTTAGGTTACCCTAACTTAGAAAACACATAGGAACTACAAACAAACCTTAGGAACTACCTGCTGTTGTTAAAGGAATATAAGGAAGCTAATTAGATAGGGCTACGTTGTCCTCCTAGTACTCTAGGGGCTAGCTGTTAAAGGCGCTCTAGGTACTAGGCAACAACTTAAGAGTAAGACTACCTTATACAACACTATTAAATAATATAGTCTTAGCATCTAGTTGCTCTTGTTCCTCTATGCTTTGCTCTTCTACTGCAATAGCCTCTTCTGCTTAGCAATCTAACAAATCTATTTATTGTTGTAACTGCTCCTTGCGCGCACGCGCTACACGCAAGTCCTCTATAGCTTTTTTAGATATTTAAAGCGCTTTAGTTTGCGCTTCCTAACTCTCTTTTTTTATGCGTAAGCGCAATTTCTCTTTCTTAGACGCTAGTTAAGTAAACTTAGATTAAGTTACCTTTACGTTACAACGTTGCCTAAGGTAAACGCACTTGCTACACTTTCTAGATTAAATATAAACCTTGTATATGCAGTTATGCTTTACACAAGTTTTATATTTTTGCACTATAATCTCCTTAAAGGACTTAACAAATTTGTATAGGTAATAATAGTAAGCTAAACTTAAGATAGTTAGTTATTTTAGCATTGTTAAAACTACCTACTAATTAAGGACAGGCCCTGCGTTATATAAATAAGCTTAAGGGACTAAGCTAAGACAGAAGGGGGATAGTGTTACAATCTATAGAATATAGGAAGGATGTAAGCTAATTATAGTGTATAGGGCACAGTAATTATAATAAGTTATTAGGTTTAGCGTAAGCAAACATAACAGTGTTAGCACTTAGCAAGAGACTAAGGATTACGTAATATAATTAGGCTTAGCATAATTAGTACAATTAGTAATTAGTATAATTAGTGCTTAGGGCGATTAGAGGATTCCTAACACTAATTAGTCTATATTACTACTACTATTATTAAAGTATATAGTTAGTAGGAACACAACTCTTATAGTTTGTGTTTAACCTTATTAATTAAGTTTGTCTTTAGAATCTTAAACTGCTCTTAAACTAGACAGTCTACTCTATACTATTTATTACACCCTATCTTTACAAGCTTTGCTTAGTTAATAACCCTTACTAATCTAGTAACTGTACTTATCCCTAAGAACTAATAGAATTAGTGCTTACAGTCTTTAACTAAAGTACAACTTTAACATATACTTAAGTTATTAATTAAGTTAATTAGTATCTATTTTTCTATATAGAATGTGTTGCTTAAATATAAATAAAATGTATAGGTTACGTAATCTTACTTAATAAGCATTTAGTTAGTATTAAGGCTGCTTAGAACTAGCGTTGCTAAGGTAGAGCAGCTTAACTAAATTAGTATACTCTATTAGAAAACAAGCTGCGTATATAACTCTACGCGCTTAGTTATATAATATACCCCCTAGTTAATCCTATATTAGGAATAACTAAACTAGAAGCGTGTCCTTAGTAATTATAGAGCTCTAATCTTAGATTTTTATATTTTCCTAGATATCTAAGATTACTACGCGCCTGCAGCGTACTCTAGGTACTCTTCCTTTTAAGAGACCTCTCTAACTTTTAGGCTACTATTACAAGTAGTTTATTGCTAGTTTAGGTGCTTATTTTTAATAGCTAAATTTTCTAAGCCTATAGCTAGCTATTAAGCTGCTTAGTTATAGTTAAGATAAGCACTTCCTAGGTTAAGTATTTCTAGGTAGTAAGAGTAAGCATAAGGACTATAATCTAGCAGCTTTACCTTTACTAACCTAGTTACTTCTCTATATAAGTGTCCTACCTACTTAATTTCTCTATTTCTCTAATTATATCTATTAATATACCTATAAGTATACTAAATTATTTTCTGCGCGCCTAAGCACTCTCTAGCTAATTATTTCTAGCTTCTTAATCTGTTAAGAGCTTTATTATTAGACGTTGTCTAACTAATCTTACTATTAACATTTTCCTAGCTCTTTTTAGAGGTTTGCTAACTTAGGTATAGAAATAAACTAAAAACCTAGCGCTGCGCGCGCACTACTGCTGCCTCTACTGCCTAAGCTGCTGCCTAAGCTGGCCAGCTGCCAGCCGCCTGCTCGCCCTTGCCTGTGCCTGCCCCTATGCCTGCGCCTGCTCCCTTGCCCGCGCCTACTCCCTCACCCTTGCCTAAGCCTGTAGCTGCGGCTTCGCCCGCTCCTTTAGCAGTTGCTGCTGCTACTACTGCTATAGCCGCCGCCACTGTTGCCGCCTACGCTGCTGCGCTGCCGCTGCTGCCTGTGCCTGTGCCTGTGCCTGCGCCCCCTGCCCCCATCTTAGGCGCTCTGGTGCCTAGTGCGCGCAGGTTAATTCCCTATGTGTACTGCGTAGACGCGCTGCTAGTAAGCAGCTTAGTTGCGCTGTGCGTTAATAATACTACTACTAGCTACTACAGCAAGCGCTGCTAGCGTTATGCCTTTAGGCACTCCTACTACCTACTATAGGTATTTTAAAAAAGAGCAGTTAAGTAGTAGACTAATAGCTTGTAGCCTCTCTACCCTTAAGCTACTTAGGCTTAAACTAGTAGAGGAGCTTGCTTCCTCTAGTAGAGTAACAACTTTAGTAAGTAACTTAGTTTTTAGTAGATAATAGTAGCTAACAAGCGTTTAGTAGGCTACTAACCTACGTACTGCTATCTAGGTAGTAAAGAGCCTGCTTGTAGATAGGTATAAATTTTAAGTACTTATTTATAAGTAGGTTCTTTAAGATAAAACCTATAGAGAGAGGGTTATCCTCTCTACCTATAGTTAATTTGTTTTTGTAAGCTCCTTAGCTACTAGGCGTGCGCTTAAAAGAGCTGCTACTAGCAGTCTAGGGAGACTTATACCTATTTAGGGAGGGGTTGTCCTCTCTAGCAATTTAAAGATCTTCTCTTTCTCTATTAACCTACTCTTTTCCTGTAACTAAGTCTTTTCTCTCTTAACTAATGCTCTGTAAGTTTAAATGTAACAAAAAACGCTTATAAGCTTGTCTAGAAAGCGCTTTTATAAGGCTGTTAGCTAGCATCTTACTTATTTTAAGGTAGGTAACTTAGAGGTTTCCCTTAGCGTACTCTTGTTTTAACTATATATTTTAGATATCTCTATAGCGTAGCTAGGTAGTAAGCTACTTGCTCTCTTTAACTACTAGTTAGATAGTTTATTAGTTATTATAGAAAATCTCCTATAGTACCCCTAAGTCTAGCTAAAGTTCTCCTAGGAATTGTTTTAGAGCTACTAACTCTTTAGCTATATGCTCTAAAGCAAGTAATTTAGCTTTAGTAGTAGAAGTAGTTACTGTTAACTGCTGTACAGCTTTCTAGATAATTAGACTACTAAAGAGCTGCATAATATACCCCTAGGAAGATTAACAGGACTCTCTATTGTTACTAAATAAGGCGTCTCTATATATAAGTAGATAACTGCCTTTGTAAGCACTGTACCTTATACCTAAATGCTTTATTCTATACAAATAAGCTAAAACCTAAGTAGCTGCTTTAAAGTAAGCTGCTCCTAGATTTATTAAATAATAAGATAGCTAAGAGGCAGTATATGCTACATCTAGTTAAATTATAATTGCTATATAGAGTATAGACCTAACTTATTCTTAAAACGCTTTAACCTCTTGTTTTAAAGCTTCTCTACTATATTTAAGTAGCTTTTCTGTAGGAAATAGGACTATAGGGAAGGATCTCTTCTCTACTATCTTAAATTTAGTAGCAAGCTTATTAATATAGGAGTTATGCGCAAGAGTTATAGTATAGGCCTCTTAGTTTCTAATTATTTAAACGCCTAGAAACTATTTAGCAGCTCTATAGTCTTTAATTTAATACTTTTCTATTAATAAGCTTATTAGCTGTTTAGTAGTAGC
Source organism: Ascochyta koolunga (assembly GCA_026119515.1). Lineage (NCBI taxonomy): Eukaryota > Fungi > Ascomycota > Dothideomycetes > Pleosporales > Didymellaceae > Ascochyta > Ascochyta koolunga. The sequence continues at coordinate 461,313 of JANLCG010000021.1, forward strand.
TTAATTATTGTTGTAATAGGTAAGGAGGATATTATTAACATAGAAGAGTAGTACTATTTTCTATTTAGGATTATAGAATAGGCATAGCTCTTCTTTTAATGCTAAGAGACTAAGCTTCTAGAGCGTACTAGAGAGCTCTCTATACTACAGGACTAGTAAATTACGTAACCTATATAGAGCTTATAGTAGTAGAATAACTTACTTAGGTTTCTTAAATCTATCTAGTAATTTATAGAGCACCTAAGGTTTATCCTAGTAGCTTGTGTTTAGAAACGCGCTAGTTACGTTATACTAATAGAGCTCTAGGTTAAACTAGGCTGTAATTGCTACTATAGTGCGAAATAAGCAAGTAGTAAGTGTTGTAGCGTAGGTTAAGATAATTAAATCCTTTGCCTATAGATCTCTATGTACGTAGATCCTTGCCTTACATTTAAGGAAGTAGCTATCCTAGTTAAATTTGTAGGTAAAGACCTATTTAAGTAGCAGGGGCCTTAATAAGGTGCTTAATTAGTTAATTTCTCTCTACGTTTCCTTCTTAATAAGCGTGTCTATCTCTTTTTAGCAGGCCTAGCAAAAAAAGAGCTCCTAGTAGGTAATAGAGTAGATCTTTCTATTTGCTTAGTAGTAGAGGGAGCTTGTCCCTATGTAACTAGCGCTTGTTTTAAGCAACTAGTCTTTCCTTTTTTAGAGTTAAGGCAACAATTACTGCGTAGGCAGTAAGTAGCTCTCTTCTATCTATGCTATATTTGTTTGCATGTTTAAACAGTAGGTAGATAAGCTAGGCGTATCTGTAATTATTTATAGAGCTTATTATAGAGTACTAACCTGCTTTATTATTAGCAGGCTTGTCGCGCTTACAGTTCTCTATCTAGTAGCTCTGTCTTATAGGCAGGCCCTAGACTCTCTACTAATACGTGCGTCTTCTGCCTGCCTTATCTACTTACGTTAATCTTTAAGAAGGTATTAGAATAAGCAGTAAAGCAGGTCTTAGTAGATTATTAAGATCCTTACTATCTACTAGCTTGCTCCCTTCTTCTATAGTTAAGTGTACTTCCTGTAAGCTACTAGTTAGATTATCCTCCTTATTAGGAGCTTCTCTGCCTATACTTAACTACTCTAGTTTAGGTATTTAGTTAGGGGAAAGTAAACCTATTTCTTAGCGTTGTTCTGCACAGATCTCTAGCAGCTTGCTAGCTAAGCTTGCCGCGCGTGCAGTATCTATCCTAGGGGCTTCCTCTATACTAGACTAGCCTTCTAGCAATTAAGGTTCTCCCTAAGTGTTACCCCTAAGCTAGTGCTTAGTAGACAAGCTAAGCAATAGGTCTCTTTGTTTAAAGGGGAGCTCTAATACTTCTCCTACCTCTATTATCTTATTAGGTTTATGTAGAATTTCTATAACTACTTCTACTTCTTAGACTATAAGGGCTAACAACTTATCTAATTTGTTATAAAAGAGCTCCTTATTAAAGGTTATATTACGCGTTATAATTACCTAGTTTAGTTTAGGGACCTATATACAGTATATGTTAGAAGCTTAGTACCCTACTAAGTATCTAATATAACCTCTTAGAGTTACTTTAAAGCTTCTCTAATTACGCCTAGCTGCTTGTTTGCTATTTAGGGGATACGCTCTGCAGCTATAGGCGTATATCCTGCTCTAATTAGGTCTTAGATTAGCTATTAGTGCTCTTACCTGCTTAGGTTTGTACTAGCAGAAATAGTAAGTAAACTAGTAATTAAGCTCTTTGTTTAGGCTCTATAGCTTATTTAAGTAAGTTAGACTTATGTTATAGAGCTATGTTACTACTGCTACAACCTCTAGCTAGAGCTTCTTAGGTAGGTTTGCACTACTCCTTATTTTAATAGATTTAGTAATTATTTCCTGCCCTACTCTTTCTACTGCCCTGTTTAGCTTATAGGTATATAGAGGTATACACTTAATATCTATTCCCTTATTAATTGCCTAGCGCTTATATTAGGAGCTCCCTTGCTATAGGAGAGTGGCAGTATTATTATCTTAACTTATCTTATAGATACAGAGCTTGTACTAGGTATGTACCTAGCTTAAGAAACTTATAAGTACCTGCAGTATCTCTACTTAAGTCTTCCCTAGTAGTAAGTATATAAAGAGCTTCCTACTATAGTACTCCTTAATTAAAAGTATCTATAATTTGCTACTCCTTTCTATAGGCATATTAAACAGATCCTAGCTAATTCTCTAAAAGGGTTTAGTAGGTTTTTCCTATTTCTGTTAAGATATAACCTGCTTAGCGTAGGTTATTAAGTAGACCTTATAATCTTTTTAGAGCTTGCTGTTAATGTGTACGCTGCACGCTTGTTATACTAGTGCTTTTAGAGCTTCTAGGCCTAGATAACCTACTCTAGCGTGCTAGAGGTGTTTAGCAGAGCTTTATAGGTAAGACTTATATAATTATTTTATTACTATATTAAGGATTAGAGGGTAGTAGGATAGTAGCTTATATTTAAAGAAAGTAAGGTTGTAAGTGCGCTTAAGAGTAGCACATACAACGCTCCTATTTAGATTATTACTATACCCTACTTAGAGCAAGCTGTCTAGCCCTAAGTACTAAACTCCTTTCTCTTAGAGGCGTGCCTTAGAAATAATATTAACGTAGAAACCTTCTACTACTACTATATCCTTAAGGAGCAAGTCTTCTATATACAGGCTGCGCTTTCTATGTAACGCGTTTTTAAATAAACAAGCTCCTTATTCTACTACTAGAAACGCTTGTGTGCCTGCCTCTATAGTGTTAGTAGAGTTAGCTAGGCGAAATAACCTAGGTATAAGCTAATCTAAGCTATTAACTAAGTGTGTAGCTGCTCTATTATCTAAAATTGTACTCTCTAAGAGCAGATAAGCGTTAAAATCTATAAGGTTGTAAACCCTAGGTTTCTTAGCTAGGTTGCTTAGTTGCATTATTTTTAGATTAATTAGAGCAGCCTGTATATTGCTAGGAAACTTAACTTTAGGTAGGATACCTTTTGCTAGTAGAGCTGTTATTACTAATAGAGCTTTTAGGGTCTAATTAAGCTGCTTAATCACCTTCCTAGTATCTATATACTCTTAGCTCTTAAGCCTCTAGAGAGTATCCTTGCAATAGCTTTCGCTTATATAGATAGGCAGTAAGGAGCTCCCTCTAACTACTATCTCTAGGCGTTAGCAGTTAGTTAGTTTCTACTTATAAGTCTCTCCTTTTTGTTTACAAGGGCAGGAGTACCTACTTAAGCTCTTAGAGTTAGTAGCAGGAGCTTAAGTAGTATCTATTTAGCTTCTAAATATTATAAATACTCTTAGGTTATCTTTTCCTGCTCTTATAGTGTGCTTATGCATTAAACTACTAAAGACCCTACCTTACTTTATCTAAATTAAGTAAATTAAGCCCTAGGATACTATCCTAGATAATCCTTTAGTTTATAGTATAAGCCTAATCTAGGGCAATCCTATAACTTAAGGCATCTAAGAAATCCTGCACAGTAAGCGCCCTATTAACCTCTAGAAGCTTGTATAACTTAGCTCTTCTATAGAGGTATAACTACCTATTATACTAGTCTTATAGAGCAGCTCTTAACTATTTAGCCGCTCTAAGATGCTGTTAGTACTCTGCCCTAACCTAGTGTTGAAGTTGTACTTTAAGCAAAGCTCGTAAGCACTAATTCTATTAGTTCTTAGGGATAAGTAATAGTTCTGGAACAGTAAGGGTAGACGCCTAGGTGAAACACCTAACAACAACTAGGGTAATAATAAGTAGTATAGAGGGGACTATCTAGCTTAAAGGTTAGGTTAAGATTCTAAAGACAAACTTAATTAATAAGGTTAAACACAAACTATAAGGGTTGTGTTCCTACATGCTATATACTTAAGATATGTTCTATGCTTATTCTATTGTTCTAGTGTTGTGCTAAACTAGCACATTATAGAACATTATAGGATTCCTTAGAACAACACGTAACTTATTCTATTATAGCGTTCTGCTAAGACTTTAGAACATAAGGGGTCACGTTATTATTAGTCCTAAATACTAACCTTCTTAAAGACCTTTAAGTTATCCCTAGGTGTTATTAATCCTCCTCTTCCTTATCTTCTGCTGTGCCCTATCTTAGGTTCGTAACACTATCCCCCTCTTTAATCTTTATGTCCTTATAAACTAACCCTATAGTTTCTAGAAGTACTGCATACTATTACTCTGTTAGTAAACGTATTAACTGTACTAGACAACTTGCAATAGTGTCCTATTAGTACTATGCAAAGCAAGGCCTTAAGTGTTAAATAGTGTTGTTAAAGAAAGAGTGTAGGAATTGTTACAGTGTAGGAGGCTAGAAGTGTGTTCTAGTAGAGGTTCTAATTCTAAACTTTAACTAGATAGATTAGGAAATAAGCTGTCTAGAACAATAAGAGGCGGAAGTAGATAAAGCTAAGTCTACTGCCTTCTAAGCTATTATAGCTGCGCGTGCAAAGAAAGATTACATTTAAAAATAAAAGAAAATATTGCAACATTATAAGTAATAGTAGGTTAATAAAGCTAGTTAGTATGTTAAAGATATTAAAGCTCTTAAGGCTGTTAAGGGCATTAACTAGGACGTCGCTTAGCTAGAAGACAGCCTAATGCCTAGTACTCTAGCTCTTAATTAGAGCGCGTTTATGCCATCTATACTAGAGGGCGATCTAGGCTTTCTATCCTTTAAGAATACTAGAGCAGAAGCTGCTAGCAGTTCTTAAGGTGCGTAGTTAGTTCCTATGTGTTTTCTAAGTTAGGATATCCTAACTATTTAACTAGGTACTTAATACTGCGTCCTTTCTTTTAATGTATTATTATTTTTTTAACTTCCTACTTGTCCTAGCTGTCTGCCTAGTAGTAAAAGTCTTTCTAGATTAGTGTTCTAGGGTTAGCTAGTTCTAACAGCAAGATATAGAATATAGGATAGATCTTTACATCCTTAGGCAGCGCAAGTTAATAGTTTACTAGGCTAATCTGCTTAGAAATAAAAAATAGTCTAACCTTAACTTTGTCTAGTTTTTTTATTAGTTGTTATATTTAAAGATTTTTAGTAAGGAGATAGACTTTATCTCCCTCTTTTAGCTAAGGTACTGTTTTTTATTTCTAGTTAACATATAAGATTGCTTGTAACTAAGCTTTTATAATGTTTTTAAGCAATTTCTAGTGTACTTCCTTTAGCCTTTCTACTAAGGATATTACTAATTCTGTTTACATATTAGTGTTAAATAACCTAGTAAATAAATTTAGGTGTCTCCTGTAATTTGCAAAGAACAGCGTTACGCCTATTACTTCTAATAACTTGTTGTTATAAGCAATTTGTGCTATAGGTAGCAGCAAAACCTAGTTGTCTTATTGCTAGTTGCTGTACATCTGTAGGTATGTTTCTATAGTTTAGTTAGTTCTTTTAGTCTGTCTGTCTATCTGCAGATAATAAGTAGTTAACAGCTTCTTCTTAGTACCTATGTACGCTAATAGTGTAGTCTAATAATTTAACGTAAAGAGCTTGTCTTAATTGCTGATAATTAATTCTAGTATGCTGTAGTGTTAGATAATCTAGTCTAGAAACACTTGTGCGAGCTGCTCTGCAGTATAGCTGTAACAAAATAGTATTATCTTAGTAGCTTTTGTAAATCTGTCTACTATAACAAAGATTAAGTTATAGGCGTAGTTAGTAATAGGGTCCTTAGAGATTAGTAATTAGGTAATAAAATTTATTGTAATGTTTGTCTAGGTTACTGTAGGCAGTTCTATAGCCTACGCTTCTCTATACTTAGCGTGTGTGCTATGCTTATTCTATTAGCACTATACATAGTTCCTAATAAACTTAGTAACCTTATCTTTTATATTACTAAACTTATAATGTTGTTTAATAAGTTCTATTGTATGTGTTATTCTAGGGTGTCTATGTAGCAGGTTGTTGTAGTAACTAGCTATTATTTCTTCTTAAAGTTCCTCTAGTACTTGCAATAGGATACGTTATTCCTGCTAAACTTGCATTATGTTATTAAGTTGTTGCAATAGTCCTAGAGATCTATTATTATTAACTCCTAACACTGCAAACTAGTTTATTATTTTTCTCTCTAACAAGGTTGTGTTAATAGCTAAGTGCGTTAGCTCTACTATTGTCTTTGCCTAGTGTATACAATATCTTAAATTTGTATTGTCCTAGCATTTCTAACCAGCGTACTTGTTGTTGATTTAGGACCTTAGTAGTAGTAAAATATACTAGGTTCTTGTAGTTAGTGTAGATAGTAAGTTCTAAGCAACTCTCTGCATACGCTCTCTAATGTTCTAGGGCTAATATAATTGTAAGCAGTTCCTTGTTATATACGTTGTATTATTCCTCTAGTCCTAAGAACTTGCGTAAGTAGTAAGCAATAGGGTGCTATAGTCTATCCTTTTCTTGTGTAATACATGCGCCTAATGCAAGATCTAAGGTATTAGTTTCTATACGTATTAGTTTACTACTAGTAAACGTAATTAACATAGGTAGTGTAATACAGGCTTGCTTAAGTGCCTTAAATGCATTATCTTGTTCCTTTCCCTACTTAAATAGCGTGTCCTTCTACGTAAGCTTTGTTAGCAGAATTATAATCTTAGAGTAGTCCTTAATAAAGCGTTAGTTAAAGTTAACAAATCCTAAGAATTCCTAGATCTATTTAACTGTCTTTAGCGTTAGCTATAATTTAACTACTTCTACCTTTATTAGACTAATCTTAACTCTATATTATCCTATAATATACCCTAAGAATTTAACTTCTTTTTAGTGCTAGTTACACTTTTTAGGTTTTAGTTGTAGATCTACCCTTCTTAGGTATTCTAGCACTTTAGTTACGTGTTAAATGTGCTCTTCTAGTGTCTTTAAGTACACTAGGATATTGTCTAAATATGCTACTACTGTCCTATTAAGGTGTGCCCTAAGGACGTTGTTAACTAACTCCTAGCACGTAGCTAGTGCGTTTGTTAGACTAAACAGTATTATAAGGTACTTATAGAGTCTATATCTTATTCTAAAGGCTATTTTCTATTCTTCTCCTTCCTTTATGTAGATAAGGTTATACGCTCCTCTTAAGTCTAACATAGTAAAGTATTAAGCTCCTACTAGCTAATCCTGCAACTCTATAATATTTAGGAGTAAGTAGCAGTTTTTAATAGTAATATTATTAAGCTTTCTAAAGTTAATACAAGGTTATAGCTTACTATCCTTCTTTAGAACAAACATAATAGGGTACCCTATAGGTAATTCTAATTGTCTAATAAATCCCTTTTTAAGGTTCTCCTAAATGTACTCGCGCAGTACTTTAAGTTCCTTCTCTAATAACTAATATAGCCTCTTAAAAGTTAGGTTCTTTCCTTCCTAGAGCTTAATCTTATAATCCTAGGGTTTATGCTTTAGCAGGGCTTTTGCTGTAAGCTCTTCTTTAAACATCCTAGCGTACTGTCTATACATATCTAGAATAGCAGGAGGTACACTATTCTTATTCTCCTTAACTCTTACTTAGGGACCTGTAGGGTATTTAGCGTCTGTAGAGTTAACTACTCTAACTTAGCACATCTTATTTGTTAAAGAGATATTATTAATCTCCTTCTTATCTACTAGCTGCAGCATGCGCTGCGTAGGCTGCAATACCTTATTACTATAGGTACATTACTTTAATAAAAGCTGTTCCTTCTTCTAGTTAATCTCTAGGTTATGCTTTTGTAACTAGGGTAGCCCTAATATAACATTATGCGTAGCTATTACAAAGACGTCTAAGGTTACTTCCTTATAGTGTCTATAGATGCTAAGTAGGACATTAGTTACTTTGTGTGTAATCTCTAATTCCTCTAGTATAGGTTCTTTATTAGCTACTTAGAGTAGATAGGGTTTATTCTTATATTGCATACGTAGTCTAGCTAGTACTACTGCCTATAAAGAGATATAGCTTAACTGTGCTCCTAAGTCTAAGAGTGCCTGCATCTTTACTCTACCTATTGTTATAGGGAGTTTAATTAGTTAGTAATTAGTCCTAATCTAATTAATAGATTAATCCCTAGCGCTCTTAAGCGCTATCCTAAAAAAGGATTAGTCTGTCCTCTAAACCTATTTACCTACTTTACTCCTTTGTAAGTTATGTAGCTAGGGTTAAGGTAGTGCTGCTATATCTAATTTATACAGGTCCTATTAATTATTATTTATTAGGCTCCTTTAGCTAACAACAAGCTATTTCTAGGAAAGTAGCAGTTAATGCGTTTGTTAATAAGGTGCATCTTATAGGTGTTGTTTTTGCAACATGTCTAGGTTTTCTTACATAGCTTCTTCTATTTAGGAAAGAATACGCTTCCTATTTTTTCTAATAGATAGATAGTGTATCCTTTGTTATAACAAGCAGTAAATAATAGTACTCTATAGTGTAGATTTCTTAAGTCTAGGTTGTACTATAGTGTACAGAACCTGTCTGTACAGTATAGGTTTTCCTTAGATAACTGTTGTTTGTGCTAGCGTAGGAATTCCTAGTAGTCTTTAATAGGTGTTGCAAGATATTATTCTTAATATTTATAGTAAGCCTTGTTACACTAGTTCTCTAGTTCCTTATTATCTTCTGTGCTAGGAATAACAAGATCTTAGCATATTTGTGCGTATGCATTATCTAGCGTAGGTTATAGGTTCTAGTAGTTAAAGCTAGCCTATTGTGCGTTCCTATATTACTTACAGCGTATTTGTTATTCCTTAGGTAAATCTTATTTAAAGATCTTAGTGTTGCTTGTTGTTGTAAGGCTATCCTAACATTACTTAATAATCTAGTTAAGGTTATTCTCCTAACTCTTAACTTTACTGTCTGTTACTATTTATTAGTATAGCGTAGGTGCGCGTAATTAGCGCTTATAACAAGACTTAATATAGTCCTTATCCTTAGAACTAGACTCTAGATCTTCTATAAGTTATCCTATATCCTTAGTAATAACTTCCTATTTACTAGCATTAGTATCCTTAGTAGGCCTGCTAGTAAGCACATTAAGCTGTCTAAAGACCTTATTCTTCTAATAACAGTTACGCGCAAAGTAGCCTAGTTTACTACAGTTATAGCAGTCCTTTAACTTACTACTATTATTGTGCTTTCCTTATTCTTATTATTCTAGCAAGCTAGTAGGGCTCCTAGTTCTTTGTTTAGGTTAGAGAGATCTATAGCTGCAGGGCTATAGTAACTACTACATGTGTTATTATAGATACGTTGTCCTAAGTTAAGGCAATATTAGTTTCTACAGTTAAGATTATTATGCTATTAGTTGCGTAGTGTAGTAGGTTTAACGTTCCTAACCTGTACCTGCAGATTATCTTGCAGTTCCTATTACAACTTATAGAGTTTAATATTAATTTTAATTAACGTGTTAATAAGGTTATTAAGGGTATTAGTGCTTGCGCCTATGCGCATAAGTTCTTCCTTAATTTTTAGTTTAAGACCTTGCTTAAACATTATTATTAACGCAGTGTTGTCCTAGTTAGTGTTAGCAGCTAATTGTTAGAATTTAGCTGCGTAGTTAGTAGCTAACTTAACTTATTAGATACGTTAGATTTTGCATTATATAATAGTAGGCTTGTTAGATACGCTAAACACTAGCTTAATCTTAAGTTTAAATTAGTTAAAGTTACTAACCTATTTGTCTACTTTATCTAGGGCGTTGCCTACGTTATACTATTAGATAAAGAGTTTAATCTACTTAAATGCGTTGCTTCGCATGTAGCTAGCTACTAGAGTAACTTACTTATTCTTAGGTACCTTCTCTCCTTAGAAGAGGAAGAAAAGGTTCTATTGCATAAGCTAGTTGTTAAGCTTACTATAATCTCTATAATAGAGGTTAGGTTTGTTAATGTTTATAACGCTAGACCCTATAGTGCTAATGTTATTTATGTCTATGTCTCTAACACCTAAGTTGCTAGGGGTAGCACGTGTTCCTAAGGTATTACTTATCTTAGGGGTGTTTAAAATGTTAAAGTTGTACTTTAAGCAAAGCTTATAAGCACTAATTCTATTAGTTCTTAGGGATAAGTAATAGTTCTAGAACAGTAAGGGTAGACGCCTAGGTAAAACACCTAACAACAACTAGGGTAATAATAAGTAGTATAGAGGGGACTATCTAGCTTAAAGGTTAGGTTAAGATTCTAAAGACAAACTTAATTAACAAGGTTAAACACAAACTATAAGGGTTGTGTTCTTACATGCTATATACTTAAGATATGTTCTATGCTTGTTCTATTGTTCTAGTGTTGTGCTAAACTAGTATATTGTAGAACATTATAGGATTCCTTAGAACAACACGTAACTTGTTCTATTGTAGCGTTCTGCTAAGACTTTAGAACATAAGGGGTTACGTTGTTATTAGTCCTGAATGCTGACCTTCTTAAAGACCTTTGAGTTGTCCCTAGGTGTCATTAATCCTCCTCTTCCTTATCTTCTGCCGTGCCCTATCTCAGGTTCGTAACACCTAGTTCTAGGTGCTAACATCTATTAGAGCAAGCTCCTCTTTTAGTACTTATACAAGCAATTGCAGCGTTGTAGTGTTATTAGTAACAAGCTTTACTATTACTAGTAAGAGGATTAATAGTAATACTGTTATGTTAACCTAGTTCTAGATCTTCTAAAGGCGCTCTGCCTTAGTAGCCTACTTGCTTGCTCTAATCTTGTATCTAAGGAGCTCCTTATTATAGTTCTTAACGCTTGTTTAGCCTATTAGAGGCTTGTTAGGTTAGGTGCTCTAGCTTTAGGTAGATTAAGCTAGTAGTTAAGTAGGGAGCAAGCCTATAATAGGTAGTTTAGGCGCTCCTTTATGTATGCCTAGGGCGTCTTTAGCGTCTAGATCTACTATATCCTATATGTTACAAAGCTTAGCGTGCTATGTAAGTTAGATATACTAATTAGGCTAATTAGATCTTGTTTTAAGCTAATAGGGTCCTGTAGGGACACCTAAGAGAGCTTACTTATTATAGTTAACAAGCTCGCCTATAGTAGCGTTTAGTAGGGATAGAAAGATAATTAGGTAATTAGAGCAGTTAAGCTAAGTCTAATAAGCTTGTTTGCTAAGTGCGTAGGGAGATCTACTATGCTTAGGAAGCTAGGCTTATAACTATAATAGAGCTTACAGGACTATACTTAAGTAATTAATTAAGTTAATTAGTATCTATTTTTCTATGTAGAACGTGGTTCTTAAATACAAATAAAATGTGTAGGTTACGTAATCTTGCTTAACAAGCGTTTAGTTAGTATTAAGGCCGCTTAGAACTAGCGTTGCTAGGGTAGAGCGGCTTAACCAAATTAGCACGCTCTATTAGAAAACAAGCCGCGTATATAACTCTACGCGCTTAGTTACGCGACATTAAGCAATTATAGTAAGGATAATAAGAGCGTTACTTGTTTTAGCAAGGCTAGCTAGTTACTATTGTTAGCTACTTACAAGTAGAACATGTTAGAGTAAATAGAGTAAATAGAGTATTTGGCTCTACTGCTATAATTTAGTACACTGTATCTTCTTAGGCAGTGTAGCATAGTAGGGCTAAGCAGTTGCCTTCTCGTTTCCTACGTTAGCCCTTACTATCTTTTAGATTCTAAGTTACATAAAAGCTACTGTTAAAGATTTATTTAGTTAGAAGGTCTCTAAGAGAGATGCCTGTAGGTAACAAGATATATTGCAGGTAAAGGATAGACGAATTGCTGGCGTACTAGTAGCGATTCACCTACATTGTATTATGTACCATGTTGTAGAAGCAGAGAGACTTAGATGTAAGGATTAGGTTAGAGTAGAATTGATTAAATTTCTCTATTAAGAGATACTGCTTAGGGAGTAGCTTAACTATATTAGAATAACTGCTTTAAGTTAGAGACTTAGGTTGTTTAGATCTTAGTTTTACAAAAGTACAGCTTATCTAAACCCCGCAATTAGGTTTTTTGGTTGCTACTTATGTCTACCTATGCTAGGGTATGATATCTATTTGGTCCTAAGCATCTAGTAGGTCTAGGCACAGTATCTAGCTGCAGTTAGTTTTTAAGCTGCCAAAATGTGTATAATCCCTTGTTCGTCTTCTCTTTTCTGTACTAACTATAATCCTTCTGTTTCTAAAACAACCTAAGCTATATCATTTGTCTTGTTAAAACCTATTCCTACCCTAAAAAGCATTCTATCTAGTTATGAAGCTCTCCTTGCGCGCTACTTTGCTTCTCTTTGTTAGCGTCGCCTACGTACGTCTCTCTTTTTCCCTATTCCCCCTCCTGCTGCTCTATGTTCCAATCGCTTTGCTGAGCGACCCTAATCTAAACTAACGATGCACACAGGCCGACATTCGTTGTTACTGCACTAGGCCTGCGAATTTGAATCCAGACAATACAGCAAAAAAATGCTGTACTAACACTTCTAGAGTAACCTATCCCAACAGAATAGATCGTTCCAGCAACTAGAACAAGGCTGATGGAATTTGCCTCCTTAAGACTAATAGATTAGGGTTCACGCTTAACCAGATGATCAGTGCATGGAACCCTTGCTGTTTAAGCACTGGGCCACAGGGCGTGAACAACGAGGACCTGCTGTGGGGTAGAAACTGCTTTTGAGGTTGGCGGGTAGGTTAGTGTTTTGTCATGCAGCCTGTTAGGCATTGCAAGACAAGTTATCAGCAGTGAAGTAACACGTCGATAAATGAGGTTCACCGCATAATTGACAAGAGCACCAAGCACTGCTACTCTAAATAGCCTGTAATGCTACTATAACACCATGTTGAACACACTGCTCTCTTTACATCTTACATAAAGCCCTATTTACATATTAGTAAAACATGAGTACTGCCATATCTTAAGGGCAGGATGTAGTTGTTTCTTTTGAGAGTTAGAAGCCAAGATATGTTCAACTCCTGAAGCTAAGATGTAGAGCAACGCTTGTGAAGGCACAATGTAATTTAAGATCAATCTAAAAAGAGAGTAGGATCGTGTTATAATCCCTCCTCGCTAGAGTAAATTAATTTTTACTACTTTGGAATTATATAATATAGCTATACGATAGTACAGTAATGAATTACAAGAAGAAGAAGAAGAAGAAGAAGAAGAAGAAGAAAGAAGAAGAAGAAGAAAAGGCTTACCATGGAGGACAGGGAAGAAGTATAAACATTGCTGTTAACGTATGATGTTTATTGTGAAGTCGTATAATGCGTATCTGATTAATAAAGTATAATTACAACTAGAATTATAGCTATGACTATGGCACGACTACGGCTATAGCAGCAGATCCTGGGTGCCGTCCGCGCCGCCGGGACCCATGACAAGCGACTGCGGGGCGTTCTGATTCACGACCCAGCCGCGGTCCATGGCGGTGTGGTCGTCGGCCATGGGCGAGCCACCAAAGGTGCTCTGGCGGCCGACGCTGGCAAAGTACATGTCTGCGTCGCTGACGGCGGCCGACATGTTGCCGTTGATGGGCGATAGGGAGCCGTTGCCGTTGGGTGGCGTGTCGAGGCGTGAGCGGTCGGCTGCGGCGCGCTCGCGTGCGAGTTGGGCGGCTTTGACGGTCGGAAGCTCGTGCCGTTGCAGCGCGGGGGAGTCGACGACGCGGCGCGGGCGCGCAGCGCGGAACACTTGGTTCACGGGCTTGAGGTAGACGGTTGCTAGGGTGCCCACGTTGAGGCACATCTCCTCCAGTGTGCCGGGGTCGAGCTTTTCGGATTCTTCGGCGGTGATGGCGGGCTTCTCGCCCATGACGACCTTCTTTGCTTCCTCAGGCGCCGACGACAGCAGACGCCAGTACATGTAGCCGCGGTCTCGCAGATCTGGGTTGTCCGTCTCTTCCGTCGCCCACTTCAGCACCTTGGGCACCAGTGCGGACCCTCGTGTTGGCCGCTGGATGAAGAGCTTGACTGTGGCGGTCAGAAGCGCGAGCTGCACCTCGTGCGTCTCTTCCTGGAAGGAGTCAAGGAAGTCCTCGAGCAGGACGTCCGAGTCCTCTATCCGGTCGGCGTACTGGCCGATGACCCAGATCATGGCGGCTTTCGCCTCGGGCTCGTCCAGGGAGTCGAGGTTCTCGCACAGCGTGGAGATGATGGACTCGTACTGATTGGGGTATTTGCGGAAGATGTTGCGGATGACGACGGTTGCTTCCTGCACAATGTACGAGACCTTTGTGCTGACAAGGGAAAGCAGAGTGCTGATGCAGAGCTGTGCGGCGGGCGCGATCTTGATGGCCAGCTTGCCGATGGCGCGGACCGACTTGCGGACAAAGTCGACGTCGATTTCGGTGGCGTATCTGTGAGGTTAGTGTTGATAGCAGGTTGGATATAGAGACGTACTCTGCCAGCTCGGTCAGCACCTCCTTGATGTTCTTCTCCGTGGCCAGCATGAAGATGAGCTCGAGCTTGGTGACCTTGACGTAGATGGGGTCGTTGTACTTGCAGAAGAAGACGCGGATATCGTTGCGCAGGACTTCGGGCCGCCGCTGCAGGATGAGCAGGGCGTTGCGGAGGGCGAGGTACTGGATCTCGGGTCCTTTGGAGAGCAGGGTGACAAGCGGGGGCGAGAGCTTGTTGCACAGCGATGTGATTACTTTTTGGTCGGAGATGTAGTTCATGAGATAGAGAATGACGCGGATGCAGGTCAGGACGACAGCGGAGTTGGAGTGGGACAGGCGGGGGAGATGCGCTCAGCGAGCAGGGCGGCTTCCGACGTGTCCTGGGGAACGTAGTTCATCATGGCCTCGAGGATGTACGTCTGGCCCCACTCGGAGCAGTCGGCGAGGATGGAGACGATCTTGGAGGCGCTGGCATAGTCGATGGTGAGCTTGATGTTCTCGCTGCGCTCCCAGATGTCCATGAGGCCGGCGAGGGCGCTGGAGACGACGGTGGGGTTCTCGTCGCGCAGCATGGCGTTGAGCTTGTCGATCAGATCCGACGACTCGACAAGGTGGCGGTCGTGGTCGTAGAGCTTGGCGACGCAGAAGGCGGCCGTTTTGCGGACGTAGGGGTCGGCGTCGCGCAGGAGGTTCTTGAGGTGGGGGACGGTGGCCTCGACGTATTCACGGACGTGGATGTAGGACATGGTGCGCAGGGCGAGGGCGCGGACAAGGGGGTTGTTGTCGTGCATGTCCTCCTGGATGATGGGCAGGGCCTTGAGGGCGGTGTCTGGCTTGATGCGGGCGTAGTTGACAAGGTAGAGGAAGCACCTTCGGAGGTCAGTGTGCGGTGGAGAGGAAGGGAGAGGTGGAAAGGGTACATTTTCTTGATCTCGAGGCTGGGGATGTGCATGCAGCCTACAATGTCAGGGAACAGGGCGACCATGTCGTTGTTGCTCATGGTCATGTTGGCGACAATCTTCTTGAGGGCCGTCTTCTTTGCGGCAAAGTTCTTGTCCTTCTTGCCGCCGCTGTTGAGCTCGAGGCGCAGCTCGGCGACTTTGCCCTGTAGAGTAGGAAGGTATGAGTGAGGGTTGTTGAGGGGGCAAGAACATGATCATGGCGGCTGAGGGTGGGACAGGAACATGGAGGTGGTATGGTATGAAGGTGATAGGCAGGTGGTAGATGTGAAGGTGGTGTGAATGTGGTAGAACGTAAAGGTGGTAGAAGCTAAGGTAGATGTGAAGGTGGTAGAACGTAAAGGTGGTAGAAGCTAAGGTAGATGTGAAGGTGGTAGAACGTAAAGGTGGTAGAACGTAAAGGTGGTAGAACGTAAAGGTGGTAGAACGTAAAGGTGGTAGAACGTAAAGGTGGTAGAACGTAAAGGTGGTAGAACGTAAAGGTGGTAGAAGCTAAGGTAGGTGTGAAGGTGGTAGAAGGTAAAGGTGGTAGGTACGGAAAGAAGCAAAGACGCACCCTCGCAAACAGCTTCGCATCTTGGCCTCCCTGGCTCATGGCGGGCTGGCTCGCTTTCACTGGTGAGCCAGCTGGGGCTTCGTCGTGTGCATGTGCCTTGCGGGAGCTCGACCAAGACAGCTCCCCTCCCTGCCGCGTTGGCGCCCCTCTCTGCGCCTTGGATAGTGCGCCGGGGTGCTGATAGGCGGGGGCGTGTCGATTAGGCCGGCGCTGTGGGTGGTGCACGCAATGTCCCAGGGGGTTCTGCTGCTGATGGCTGGATCTGGGCGGCGTCAGCGTGATTATCGTGTCTGGAGTCTGGAGTGCAGCTGGCCTGTTTTGCGGAGGCCGTCGGGGGAGCGCACGTGCATGCAGCCAAGCCGCCCTGGCCGACAGCACACTCCAGCGTCCGCACTCGACACCAACACCACAACAGCATCGTCAACGGCCGACGTCACAGCATCGCCATCGCCAACCCCATACGTCACCTCGTCTCCCACACACCACACCACACCACACCACCCCGCCATGGCCACCCCCCGCCCCCGCAATGGGTCCTCGACCTCAACACCCCGCCCGCATCCACCCCCAAGGCCGCCGCCCTCCCCGACCCCCCGGCTACACCGCCGCCATGACACGCAAGGAGCGCGCTCTCTCGGCCAAAAAGTCCCGCGTCCCCCACCCCCGAGGAAATGGACACGCTCAAGATGAAAAAGGCCTGGGAGGTCGCCATCGCCCCTGCCAAGCAGCTGCCCATGAACGCCTTCGGTGAGTCGTTGCCAACACGCTGCCTCGCACCCCGCTAACCGCCCCAGGCATGTACATGACGGGCAACTCGCTCCAGATCTTCTCCATCTTCATGGTCTTCACCCTCTTCAAGACCCCCGTCATGGCTGCTCTCGGCATCCAGCGCACCTTTGCTCCCTTTGAGACCCCCGGCACCTCGGCCCGCCTGCTGGGCGTCAAGGCCGTCTACATCCTCACCAACCTGCTGATGCTGGCCCTCGGCATCTGGAAAGTCAACGCCATGGGCCTGCTGCCCACCACGCGCTCAGACTGGCTCGCCTGGGAAGCCGAGAGGACGTGGTCAGAAAAAGCTGTCCCGAGGGAGTGGTTGTAAAGAACGAGTGGGAACTGCATTGCGCGCCGTCCAAAGTACTCCGCAGACGAATCTGTCCTTTTCCCTGGCTATCATCTTCAACACGACTTCTAACCCTCACTTCAACACGACTTCTAACCCTCACTTCAACACGACTTCTAACCCTCACTTCAACACAACTCCAACCCTCACTACACCTCTTCCAGCCCCGAGTGCACGGCGTTAAAAGTACACAACAAAATTATTTCCTTTTCACAGGCTATCATCTTCAACACTCTACTTCTGACCCTCACTACACCAGCTCATCCGGCCCTGGCGTGCGCGGCAACGGCTTGCCTCCGCTGACCTCAATCTTGAAGTCCCTCTGTACATTCACATGGAACCCATCACCGCTGTGCTTCTCCACAATCTGCTTATGGCTGCCGTCGTCTTGATCCAGGCTGATACTGCTGTCCCTATCGAGGTCGCCGTAGATCCGCGTTTCCACCCCCGTACCCGTCTTGTGTCCGCCCTTCAGGTAGTTCTGCAACGTCGTGCTGCCCGGTCGTTCGTCCAGCTCTAGATACTGCTTCGATGCACCATTGGCCCCTGTACGAGAGGTACCGCACACGTGCGTCTTCTTCCCACCACCCAATGAGCGGCTCGCGCTGTCTGTCCATGTCGAGAAGCGCTGGATCATGCGCTCGAGAAGAGGTCGGCAAGCGGGCAGGTTGGCGACGAGCATGCCAACGTTCATCTCAGCAGAAGCCCAAGCCAGGATTGAGCTGAGATTCTGCAGGAGCCGGGACTCGTCGTTCATGCCAATCAAAAACTTCAGCCGAACAATGGGCGCGATGGAGGCACTAGAACAGTCAGCGCGAGCAACATATCACAGCGATTGAGCCCTACAAGACGCCTAGTCCCAACATACCAATCACCGAACTCTTCACGCGCCAGTCGAGTTGCACATTCCACAGCAGGAAGATGGGCAGGATGGCGAAGATCCAGTCGCTCAGGATCGATAAGATGGCGACGGCGTAGGACAGCGTTGTTTGGATGCTACGGTTCGTGCAGGTGCCAGGCATGGTGGCGAACCAGTTTTTTCTGTCTGCTGTCAGCTTGCCTCTTCACAACAAATATAGCAACACGTACTGCACAGGATCACACTGGAAGAACAGATACATGCCAGTTCCCCCATGACGACCAAGCAAGACGCCATGCACGCGTAGATGACCCACTCGATCCACTTCTTGCCGTTGGCGATCCGGATCAAGGCGAAGCCAATGGAGCATTTGATCGTGACGAGGGTGAAGCACCACGGTTCCTGGAAGATGTAGAACCACTTCAGTGAGTTGGAGTACTGGTAGTCGCTGAGCGACGCGTCGTAGGCGCCAATGCCACTCCATGCCATGGCGATGGTGGCTATGGTGCTGATGGTCCAAAACGGCTACACATCCATCAGTATCATGTAGACTTTGTTCAGCGGAGCCACCTCACCAGGTTAACCATCATAGCCCAGTCATCGGGTCCCCACGCGTTCCTCTTCGACCGGATCCAAAAGCGCAGCGCGGTGAAGACAATGTCAAAAGGCAGCGGCACCAGGGCTGCCAGAGCCATGGGATACGATGTCGGTGCCATGTCGTCTTTCAACAGCAGTGTGCAATGTTCAACCTGGCTTCCTATCGGACGCGTTAGGGTGGGGAGGAGGCGGGAGCGGTTCTAAAGACGTCGCCCAACCTTCCCTACGCCTCATTTCAGTCCTCCTAGTTCTTCTCCCTGCATCCTTCCATTCCCACAAAGAAACGTCAACGCGTCCCCGCTCAGACGCACTGCGATCGTCGCGCCATCCTACCGCTTCAGACTTGCCGTCTAGGCCAAGTTACAGCAGAGTTTGACATTGACAACCAACGGGTGGAACGGGAGTGGCTTCCGCCACAGCAGCCGCACAAGGTTTGACGTGCCGCGACTACCAATCAATCAATAGCGGGAATAGTCTCCGAGGTATTAGTATTTATATCGACCTCATAGTCCTGATCAAGTGAGAAAGTGACCACTCCTCTATCCTAGCGCAGGAAATACTCGATGAATCTTCTCCTTACCATCACGCACGACACATGTACTGGGATGTGCTGGTGTAGAACCAGGTCTTTATGCCATGGCATTGGTCCGATGCTGGCGTGGGAGGGGCTACCCCGAAACGTTAGGTCATGAGGTGGACCTCAACATGGGCTAAAGTTCCGAGACTGAAGGCCTTGCCATCTCTCGGGTCAACATCAGCACCCACGCTCTTACATGAAATATTGAGCAGAAACCAGTCGCGGTCGCGTTCTTGCAGGCTTCATAGCCAAGGTGAGGCGTCGCTTCAGACTTCAGTTATGGCATCGCTCTCGTGCATGGCACTTCGTCGGGATTTACGCTCGACCCACTCTACCAGATGGCGATCGTCGGTGCCGGATTCACCACAACGGCTCGAGATCCCTGTCCAAATATTTTCCGAGGCTCTTTCTTGGATATGGCCGGTGTTGAGTGCTCGGCCAGCGCGGCAGGGAAGCCAAGCCGAACCTTCACACCGCCCACGGCCGTTACCGCAGATGAACGATCGTCGTATGGAGGGGTACAAAGATGTAGCAGCCCCGCGATGCAATGGGGTAGTCAATCTGGTGTAGATACTACAGGATACATAGACGTCCCAGCATATCAGACCAGCCATGTCTACGCCAAGAGTCTTCGACGACAAGCTGGCTATCATCACCGGCGCCTCGCGAAGTATGGTTGACCTGAACAGAGGCTGAGCAAATTCTGACCCTCTAGGCTTCGGTGCCGCCCTTGCTACTCACTTCGCCACTCGCGGCGCCAACGTCGTGATCAACTACGCCACCTCGTCTTCAGACGCACGCGCACAAGAGCTTGCAAGAAAGCTCTCCTCCGAGCACAACGTCACGGCCCTCCCAGTGCGCGCCAACCTCCTCGACCCAACAGCGCCGCAGCAGCTAATCGATGCTGCGAAATCCCACTTCAGCAAGAACGGGCGCTTCCAAATCGACATCCTCATCAATAACGCAGCCATCGTCAACGCGCAGCCCATCCAGGACCTCGATACGACCCTCTTTCAGGAAACCTTCGACCTCAACGTGCGCGCGCCCGCTCTACTCCTTAAAGCCGCATTCCCCCACCTGCCCACTGACCGGTCAGGCCGCATTATCAACATCTCCTCCGCGACCACAACCTGGGGTCTGATCCAGCAGACCGCCTACGCAGGCACCAAAGGCGCAATCGAAGCAATGACGCGCGTCTGGGCGCGTGAACTCGCCGAGCGCGCAACCGTCAACTGCGTCGCTCCGGGGCCGATGGATACGGGGCTGCTCAACGGCCTTCCTCCTGCGCCGCGCGAGGCATTGAAACTCTACAACGCGCTCATCCCGCTCGCGCGGGAGAGGCCAGGTGTAGACACCGAGGATATGTTGCGCTTGGCAGGTGAGATTGGCGGGCGCCCGGGGACGCTGGATGAGGTTGCCGGGATTGTGGGTATGGCTTGTTTGCCCGAGTCTGGGTGGATGACAGGGAATCAGTTGGGGGCTAGTGGGGGCGGGGCCTTTGTGAGGTAGGGGTGTTGAGGTGGGAGGAAGTGAAAGAATTGATTCACTGGAATAAACAAATCACCGAATCCGCTTACGATCCAAACACGCTCCACAGTCTCCAGAATTCACTCTCTCGTACCCTGCAACATACTTACACACCCACTCGATCCTCCCCCAAACAACAACTATCAAACCACCCACCCCGCGCGTCTCACGAACAGGTCATCTAGGGAGCTGGTACGCGCCTGCAACTCCTTTCTTTTCCTTTCCTTTCATTGCTCTATCGACCTATACTCTCCCTATATCTGTTCATTGCACTATTGCTGTTTCCGTGACTTAACGAAACCACCAACCCACCGACCAAGAATCAACACCTCTATCTTAAACACAATGAACGATACCTGACCGTCTGGAAAGTACGCATATATGTGCTGGGCAAGTAGAGAGATGGAGAGTGTACCGTATACTCTGCTACACTGATTAACAACTTGAATAGTTGGGTTGGGTGGATTGAATGCTGTAGTGTAGGTGATGGTGTTTGGCTGTTGTGCGGCTTAAGTCTTGAGCTGTGGTGTGGTTCGAGTCTTTTTCTGTCTGTGAAGGATGGTGGGGATGGCTTGTGGGGATGGCTTATGGGTAAGAGGGGGTTATAGGAGGAGGTGGTGTTGATGTTGGGACTAGGTCTAGAGTGGTTAGTGGGGGCTATTTCAGTCGACTTCATTGCGCTGCCTCAGCCACTGCTGTGCTGCATACCATCGTGCCGCAAAGGGAATGCAGTCGAATCATGGCGGTCTGCTGGCTGTGCTGATGTATGGGAAGAAGGGCGCGTGCGGCTGCGGCTGCGGCTGCGGCTGCGGCTGGAGGCTGGAGGCTGATGGCTGATTGCTGATTGCTGACTGCAGGGGCGGGGGTACAGGTAGCATTGGTTAAGGGTATTTTTGGTGAAAATGTGAAGAGATTTGAAATTTGAGATGAAGTTTTCTGAACTGCGTATATGTAAGCTTGTGATTACAGTCTGCTCGTCGAGAACTGGTTCATCTATCTATCCATCCCTTCATCCATCCATCCATCCATCCATCTCAGCACCAGCAACACCACCACCCACTCATCTAAACAACCCAACCATGAACCGCCTAACCTCGCTTTTCACATCCCCATCCACCTCCTTCCAAATCCTCTCAGACCTAAACCTCGACCACGAAAACCAATACCCCACCTTCCACATCCCAGCCCGCGCACCCACACTCCTCCTCGCCGGAAATATCGGCCGGCTAATCGACTACCCACTCTATGCCTCCTTCCTTGCGCGCCGCTGCACAGTGCACGAGAAAGTCTACCTCGTCCTCGGTGCGCTAGAATTCAGCGGGCTCGACTACACCGACGCGCTGCAGCTCGCGCGGGCGCTGGAGAAAGAAGCAGCAATGCGGGGCCGGTTGGAGGTGCTGTATCGTACACGGTCAGAGGTGGTGGGGTCACGGGGGAGAAGGTTGTGGTATTGGGGTGCTCGCTGTGGAGTCGTGTTCCTGCGACGGATGAAAGTGCAGTGCGGAGGAAGTGTGGCGAGTTTGGGGAGGGTGGGATTCGAGCGTGGAGTTTGCAGAGGCGGAATGAAGAGTTTGAGAGGGATTTGAGCTGGTTGAAACGCCAGGTTGCCAGGGTCATGAATCTGCCCCCTGGGGGCATGGGAAGCACGCCGTCGCTTCCTCTGCGCAGACACTGCCGCATGTTATTGTCGTGACGGCATTCGCACCAGACCTCAGAGACGCACTCGAGCCGTGGCTCGTCGATGCCCCCTGGAGTTCGGCGTACGGCACGAACCTACTCGCCGGGGATGAATGGGCTGGTGTCAAACTGTGGGTTTTTGGCGCGACGGGCAGGTCATGCGAGTTCAAGAAGGGCAACACAATGCTGGTTAGCAATCAGCGGGGAGGGAGGGGGAACATGTCACGGGCGTGTTGAGGGATGGGCTGGCGGAGAAGCAGAAGGTGGGGCTTTTTGATGTTATGCGCGTTGTGCGGGTCTGATAATGGACTGGCTGCGTGGGCGTGGCTGGTGTGATATTGTGGCACAAGGACTTAGCATTACGGGGTTCTAGAAACGAGTAAATATGTGCAATTGACCACTCCTCTGACCATGTCGGGAATATCGTGATCTGAGGCTGCTTCTGAGCTCGATGGTCTGATTTGAACGTGTTATCAGCGTAGAGCCTTGAGAAGGATGGAATTTTAAATAATATAGTACAGCAATCAACAGGGTATAGCGCAGACGTGGATTGCGGGACAGGCCCGAGTGTTCTTGGAGTGAGTCTTCGGAAGTGAGCCCCTGATACCCTTGAGTGTAATACATGACAACGTTCGGGCCTGGCGGGAAGAACACATCTAAAAGCAGGAAACATTGCTTGAAATTCTGCAAGACAGGACATCCCTGCTTGAGTAGAGGATTCCTAGAGGCTGAGCGAATCCAGGTCCAGACGAACGCACCTGGAGCTGATGCGGGCGGGTAAAGATCCAAGACAACCAGATCCTAGAGAACCGACCTCCAAACCAATCACAGTTCCGTGATTGCCCCGCTCGTATATGTAGATCGTGTTCCAGCCCAAGCTGCAGATCGACAGGTACATGCACCATTCCGGCTAAACACCAAGGACATTGACTGACTATGCCCGAACAGGCAACTACCCGTAGACATACACTCTACCGTGTATTGCGGTACCAGATGATACCCTGTCGTGGGTCTATACTCGTTAGACTGCAGGTTTACGACAGGTTCTAGATCTCTATATGATCTATAGATTTCTACAGATGGCATGGACTCGACGAGTATAAAAGCAATGTGGCTTTGGATGCAACCACTGCTCATTCACACTTCTCAATCTCTCCGCCCAGCATGAAGGGCTTCAAATACTTGAGCTATGCTCTCCTTGCTCTCGCTGCCCTCTCCTCAGCCCATCCTGGCATGGGCGATACCATGGCAGACATGCGTCGTGCAGCCAACAAAGTCAAGCGCGCCGAGTCGAAGCAGCTGATCGGCGACCTCAAGACGCTCAAAGATAGCCAGCTTACCCCTATCGGCAAAGATATAAAGGCCATCCTCCTCGACCAACTCGATGCAGAGTCGGACGTCATCGACACTTCCGTCCCCGTTGGTTCTCTCGGCAGCGCAGCATGCAAAGCAGATCTGTGTTGCGTGTGGAAATGGATATCCTACGAAATGACTGCAAAATTCAACGGCACGTCCGGCCGGTGCAACAAGTTCGCGCGGCAGGCAGTTAGACTAGGATTCCACGACGCAGGGGTATGGTCAACGTCGTCCAGCTACGGCGGCGCAGATGGATCCATCCTGCTCAGCGACGAAATCTCTCGGGCAGACAACAATGGACTCACCAGCATCGCGGAGCAGATGAAAGCCTGGTACAAAAATACTCACCCCACGGCGCCACAATGGCCGACCTCATCCAAATGGGCGCCACAATCGCCACCGTCGTCTGTCCCCTAGGACCACGCATCCGCTCTTTCATCGGCCGTACGGATAACCCGCAACCAGGCCCCCGGTCTCCTCCCAGGACATACCGACAGCGCAGCATCGCTGCTACAGCTCTTCGCAGCCAAGACAATCGACGCCCACGACCTCGTCGCCCTCGTCGGCGCCCACACAACCTCGCAGCAACATTTCGCCAACTCGGCCCGCGCCGGGGACCCCAGGACTCGACACCGGGCATCTGGGACGTTGCCTTTTATTCCGAAACAACCGGGTCTGCAGCGCCGCGCGTGCTGCGCTTCCAGAGCGACGTTAACCTCGCCCGGGACGCGAGGGCCGCGGGGAGTGGCGCGAGTTCAGCGACCCTGCTGGTGGACAGACGCATTGGAATGAGGATTATGCTAGGGCGTATACACGGTTGAGTTTACTCGGGGTGGGGAATATTAATCAGTTGAGGGAGTGTACAAAAGTGCTTCCGCCGCGTAGGAAGGGGTATGTGGCTGAGGATCAGGCGGTTTTGGATTTGTGGTTGAGCGGGCAGTTTGATCAGCTTAGCGGTCTTGTAGATGATGCCATTATGCTGACGGGGCTTGGAGGTGGGGGAGTGGGACTGTTATCACGCCGTAGAAGGAGTCAGTATGGATTTAGAGTGGAGTTCGAGTGGTGTCAGATTGGAGTCCTATATACTATCTCCTCATTCGGCTACATATTTCTTGGTACTACTTATACCAGTAGTGATGGATTGCCCCAATTATCTGCCCCGTACTGCCAAAACCATAGACTTAACTCCATACTACATCATCGACATGGCTTGTGAAAGCACTTGTGGCCATGCTGATGCCTCGAACTCCCCTAGGGCATAAGTTTAAGACATTTGTAGCATCGCACCATCGAAGCGTAACGCCTTTCCGTCAGTTCAAATTTGCGGTCTTCTTCTGCTTCGTAGCGCATCTGCCCCTCGGATCAAGCTCGATGCTGCCTCACATGTTTGTCGTATCTCTGTTGGCGTCGACTCTCATGGAGGAACCAAGCTTGCTCTATCCTTCGCTCACGCTCACGCTGTCCCGTCTCTTCTTCATACCTTCTCTCATGCTCTGTATCCTCTTCACGTTTCATCCGATCAACGAACCGGGATTACTCTCCTTCAAGCTCACATTGTCTCTTCTCTTCTTCATAAATTCTTTGGCGCTCTGCATTGTTTACGCGTACTTCCAGTGGCGTCTGCCCATCGTACCTAGGTCGATATGCTACTTATTTACGTCTGCTCTCCGCTGAATCTCGCTTTATTTACTGGATCTTTGCTCTCAATCTAGCCCAGTCTCGTGCACGGCATTATTTATTCCCCCAATATTCGCGTTCCCGGGCTTCAAATTCCTCCTGCTCTGGCTGGGCTTGGCATTGTTCGTCTCGGCATTCATCCAGTTGAGCTTCAGACTCTGCTTTAAAGACGTGGATGGAAGGAAGTCCATTGACTGTCTCCTGCTGACGGTTTTGCATTACGTACAGGACATTATCATGTTCTGCTGGCCTTCGTTGAGGAAGCTGGCGTGCATTGAAATGATCGAAGTCGTGTTCAATGGTGGGATGGCGATGGCCGCGGAGTGACCTGACACTCTCATATTTTATATAGGCTCCTCAAAGATAAGCAAGGGCGTGTGGGTATGCTGTGATCCCTGGCTGTCGTCCTTTAGCTGCTTTTCAGCCCTAGTATCGTTTTTGCCACGAAAGAGGTCTGCATTCGCAACATGCACCGAAATGGCTCTAGTTGGCTGCTGAAGGTTAGCATGATCGTAGCTGGGACTGCCTGCAGTACTCTGATATGCGTAGTGATTAGCGCTGTCACGCTGTTGGTTGAAGGTCGTGTTGTTGTTGGACATTATGGACTGTGTGTTTCGTGATTCTGTAGGAGTGTAATAAAGTTAAGTGTTGATTTTGACGTAATGCGCCAGGCTCCTTTATACAATCTGGAAGCCTTGAATGGGTGCATGATTGGGTTGATGGTGAGTATCGAAGTGTAAACCGACACGACTCTCGGTTTGTAGAAGATGATTACAGACGGATTTGAGGGCCAATTCACCGTGAGATTTGACAGGCGTACAGGTCCAGAATATGGTTGACAAGGGTAGGCGAAACCGGCAGGTCCAGTGACGTCGTGTCGCAGTCGTGCCTCCCTTGAACACAACCCCGCGATAGCTGACAAACCTCTGCCAATCGTGTCGCGTTAGCCTTTGACTTGAGAGCTCCTCCTTCAAAAGCAGCCTCGATTAAACCTTTATTGATTATTGCTGATTTTTGATGATGGCATTGAGAGACGATTCGACTGTCACGCTCACGTCGCACTGTTTGTGCAAGGCGAACACATTCACGGCGCAAGTACCAAAATTGAAGCTTCCCCTTCCATCATACGTCTGCCATTGCACGTCTTGCAGGCATGTCACTGGTTCGCTATACACTACAAGCTTGCGTTGGCCAGAGCCACAAGCGAATCTCGACGTGTCGAAGCTCAAGGTGTACCCCTTCACACACCGTATGAACCTGCTCTTCTGCCCAACTTGCTCAACGCCCATATTTTGGGAGATGCTGGGAGAGCCTGATCATCCTCTTGGAGTATTCACTGGTACATTGATCAACAGCGAACTCACGCCGACCAAGTTCATCAACCAGATCTTTGTCGGTGACACCACCGACGGCGGTGCAAGCGCATGGCTACAGCACCCTAACCCAGACGGCTCTGAGTGCAAACGCTTCAGGCTTGAGGCCAAGGATGATGCTCCAGGGGTTGTGTTGCCGCAGGACTGGCCACCTTCGGATAAGCTTACCGGGTACGAGAAGAAGACGGGCGATGAAATCTCCATCCGCTGCAAGTGCAACGGCATCAATCTCAGTCTGCAGCGCGGTGATTACTCAGGACTTGAGAAAAAGAGCTACCTTGGAATGTTGATCCAGATACGCACAAGCTGTTGATAATCTTCTGCGGATGCAACTCGTGCCGTCTCCAGGGTGGTACAGATGTATGGTTCTGGACTTATGTCGAGATGAAATATCTGTCTGCCGCCCAGCACAACGTGCCGTTTCCAAAGTCGTCGTACGAGCTCAAGTCTTTTGTTGATAAGAAAGACCCCTTTGTCGGCAGTCTGGCCTACTACGCTTCTTCGACTGGTGTCCTACGCTTCTTCTGCAGCACTTGCTCAGCCACCGTCTTCTTTGCCAAGGATGAGCGCCCCGAGATCCTCGACGTCGCTGTGGGTTTGCTGGATGCTCCCGAGGGCGCACGAGCGGAAGGCTTCCTGTCCTGGTCTCTTGGGTTGGTCGAATATGGGGAGGATGCAAAGGGCGGATGGCGGGAGGGACTGTTTGACAGACTTGAGAAAGAGGCCGAGCAATGGAGGGTCGAGATGAATTATCCGAAGAATTGGAGGAGGCTTGCCATGGGTCAGAAGCGGGCGGAGGAGAAGAAGTAGTCGCTCAGAAGGCTTAGGAGCGCCCTGTCGAAGGATTTGGGCGAGGGTCTGCGCCCAAGCATTTGGAGGAGTAACGGTAGCTCACAATACATGATGAGGGAGAGGCTGGATGTGGATGTTTAGCGCAACGGTTCTTTGTTTCGAGTACCCCTTCGCTGATCCTTTGGGGTTGAATCGCACGTGCCCGCGCGTTCTTGCCTCACGAAGTGCGCGTTGAGGGAGCTTAGCTTCGATAACCACGCGTCTCCGCTGTCACTGTTGAGCCATATTTGGCTGCTACGGCACCATACTGATGTTCTTGCGTCGCATCGCAAACTCACTGCTATTGCAGGTGTCATATTCTGCCGCGACTGCTGCAACTGCATCTCACCCTGCCTTTCTCTCGTGTCACCCATTTTGAGATAGCCGCTTCAAGTCGAGGCACGAGGTTTTGCTAGCCCTGAGGGGACAAGTGCTCGGTCTATACAGATCCTCCAGACGCCTTGTTGCAGCATCTCGATGTGGTGTTGCTGCCGTGGTGTGGTGGTGAGGGTGGCATGCTGGTAAGCTTCGGCGCTAGTTCTTCTCCGCGCCTTCCTCCTTCTCCTTCTTCCCCCACAAACCCTCTCCACACCCACGTCATGCAACACCGTTGATATGGTGTGGCCCTTCTTGCTTCGTCTGAGCACAATGCCGCTGTCCTAAATCTTTTCCACGCGCTCACCGCCTCTGCGAACAGGGGACTGAGCTTCCTTGGAAGGAAATCCCCGCCGCCAACTCGAGTCACCCCACAGCCCTCGAAGCGCACATCGACCTCATACCCATGGCGTTATCCAGGAGATATGATTAGCTCCCAATGCGATTGTAGTTCGTGCATACGGCGGTACGAGGTTGCAGGGGAAGACAGAGCGCTTTCTTCCCACGGCTTCGATTCTGCCACATCGTCCAACCCAAATACAGAAGCACCGTACCCTCTCCGCCTGGCAGAGCACCTTCGAAGCAAGACCAGCCTCTTCTCTTATTTTGGTCATTGGCGCCCTTCTTGCCAGCCGCTGACCGCCATGTGTGTGCAACCCGCTAAAAGGGCCTGCGGGGACCTACGGTTGGCTGCATACACACGACCAGCAATGGCAGGCACACAGTTGCGGTTGAGAGCTCGATCGGTATAACCAGCAGTACGGGGCCTCTCTCATCCCGGTCCATACCTGGTGCGTTGGCGTACGGCTACGTTGGCCCCAATGAATGCCCCGTGTGTGCTGAGGGTTCACCAAAGGTAAGCCACCCCACAACGTGAGACAAAGGACGTGACTGACACAGCATGATTTCAGGCCGAAATCCTTTACTCGATACAGTCCTCGTCGTACAGATGCGATGATTCTGGCTCAACAAAGGTGCGCACCATCGCCCGCATCAGCCTACGCCGATGATACTCCCAGTGACACCCGGTCATACCTCGGTAGAGCTCTTTCTTATGCTGTCTTTCGACAGCACACACGTCGCCTATGCTGAGCTTCACGCAATAACGTCAACTGCCAAACTTGGAGCTTGACACTGGTGGCATTGCGGCCTCCAAACCACCATCTAGAGCTCCAAGTGAGCGGAGCTGTACGAATTTCAAAGTCCACGCCTCATGTACCAGCTAAGGAGTGGGGCTTGTGAGAAAATTGCCAGGCATGAACCTCGACGCAGCATCTCGGGAAACATGTATCCGACTGTACCGTTCATTTCAGTACGCTGGGACTGGCTCTCGCGTGTCCGTGCTGCTCCTCGACTCCTTTTTCATGGGCGTCGTTCCATCCCAAGTGCTGGCTTTCGCTTGGGATCAGATCGTGACACGTGACAGCCGGCGTCGCAGGTCGACATCGATCATTCCCTAGCCCACAAGCTATCCATCTCTTTCCTTTCTGTCGATAGCATTACTTCAGTCTCCTTCTCCCGAGCCATCTGCTTCTTCAAGCTGACCCAAGTTCACCGCTGCCCCTAATTTCTTTCTTCAACACCTTCCAGCTCTTTTCAGTTCGTCTTTCTCTCAGTCAAATCTTTCTCAATCCTTATGCAGCTAGTCTCTCATTCACCGTCATCTGCCCTACATCCCTACGTCTCTTTCTTATCTTGCCTGCATATCTGCACCACATTCATTGGCATCTTCCCTACTCCCCTACATCTCTTTCACATCCAGTCTACACGTTTGCACCACATCCGTTGCTACCCTTTTACTCTCGCATGAGCCTCGAAGCTACCACACCCTACCTTACAGTCTTGTTTCTATCGTCATACCCTGTTTGAAGTCTGCAAATCACCTCTGACATTTACTTGTCTTGATTGGAAGCATCTTGTCGTTGGCTCCAGTCCTTGACCGATGTTCTCCGTATCGACATTAGCGCACAAGGCACATAAGAGACAACAGCTCAAGTTCATGTTGTCTACTCTGGCCTCCCAGACAAGTCTCTTCGGAGCAGTACCTTGTTATCTCTGTTGTAGCCGATCCTTAGCCTGCTGACTTGGAAGCGGTGCCGAAGTCTTGCTCGGGCAGAGCGGATTCTGTGCGCTCTCCTCATGCGATCTGGACTGATGGACCTAGCAGAGTGCCGTGGGCGCTGTCGTTATGAAGATCGCCTTTGGGTGGCGACGCGGTACGTGTGTCGTTTTCGATGCGTGTGCAGGTGTTCGCAGCGAGGATGTTTGTGGCAGGATCATCGCGGCCTCAGGGTATGGGCGTCATGTTACAAGCTGCCGACACTGTTAGCTATCGTGTCGGTCATTACCGGCGGGCTCAGTCGCCTGCAGTTCCTCAACGCTGCGAAAAGCTCACTTGTGTGGTGTTTGCTGCAGTTTTCGGTGCACCAAGCTGCAAGCAAACAATCTCCCGCGATCACCAGTTTGGGTGGATTAGCGGTTTGGAAGCAGCATTGCTGGTTCATACCTAGTCATAAAACGTCTCAGGGCTGCCTCCGAGGCGCAAGCATGTGTTGGCTTCGATGTGAGGTCCTAGAAGCGCAGGGCTGTCAACTTGCGGAGCTTCTTCATCAGCGGGAGGCCGACGGGCAGTGCGCTTTCTGTGCCTTTTCGAACTTCATCTCCTCCGTAGCCATCATACTGGGCAGCTCACGCTTGTCGGTCATTGTTTAGACTACTCTTGGTGTGGTTCGTGGTAGTTAAAAGTGTGGTGGTGGGGAGGTGGAGCGCGACGGAGACCATGCCGCGATCTCGACGATCACCAAAATCATAACGGAAACCCCAAATTCCTGAAAGCTGCAAAGATCCTTGCCTCTGGTGTCAAGACTGGCATCGGGACACGCAGCATGCACAATCAATGAGGATCAACACAGCGGCTTTCAAAATGCCAAGCATCAATACGGAGAACGAGGTTACCACAGAGAAAGGAATTCATCACAAGTCATGAAATCATATTTCTGGCTTGCTTTAGGCCATGATCATGAGCTGATCGGAACCACAAAACCTACCTATTTGAAGAAACCTGTTCAAACCCTATCAAACTCCAGGACTCACACCAAGCCGATCTCCATACTTCATCACATTCACCGTCGAGATGTCCGGCAAAAGAAATCCAACATCCAAGCAATCGGGGGATCACCAATTCGTCAGTACTACAGAATCCCCATCTTCTACAGCAGCCAAATAACATTACCCTTCAAGCAACCACACAAGGCATCTTGCTCAACGGGGTGCTTCGCGCACTCATCCTCGAGCCTTGGCTATTCCGGATGGTATTTTTGAAGATGGATGCAAACATGATACAGCAATCATGTTGGTGGGAAGTCTAGGCCAAGAGATCTACGGCAAACATCAAGACGGTGACAAGAGGTTGGAGTATATCTAAACCACCGACATTCTCACACACCCCTGGTTTCTCAGAAGGCGGTCGACAAGGCGAGACGTTCGATCGTTCTGGTACGACGGACGAGACTCCACAAATGTTTCGTTACGTTGTAGTCATCCTTGTGGCTGGGATCGAAGTAGACGGTGTCGGCCTTTTCTCTCGCGTCTGCTAGAGTGATGCATACAGCAAGCTGTAGCTCTTCCTGCATGCGAAAAAAGTCACAATGACGACCTCCAAGAAGCACTTGGCTGCCGCCGTGTCGTTCTGTCTCGCTGTACACAGCGGTGTTCATTGCCTGCAGGCAGACTTCGCGACACAGAGCACGGTGCTGCTTTGTGGTCTGCTGTCCCTCGTCTCGCTCTTTCTCGTGTCGTCGAAAGCTTGTGTCGAATGGGAAAATATGGTCTTCATCGGTCTTCTTGACTCTCCTCGACAGGTAGTCTGAAGCTGGCTGGACAGTAAGTACTAAAGCCGTACTGCCAGTAGGGTCCAGCACGAAGCTACCCGGGGTGGACCAGAAGTCCTCGCACCACTTGTCTCCAGCAGCGAGAAAGTCGCCCTGGCTGTGATGAGAAGAAACGAGCAACACCGTGTGGTGCTTGGCTGGTGCTACGAAGGGCTCGGAGTCGCTCTCCCGTCGAAACAAGATGTGCTGAACCGGCCGGGGCTCAAGCCACATGTCACGGAGTCTCAGGGACAAGCCTATGAATTGTAAGCCACTGGAAGCCACGAGTTGCGAGATCAAAGAGGAACGTACCTTGAGTCCAATAGGCGAGTGCATGGACTGTAAAAGCAATGGAATCCACGCAGTTTTCGACGCAACATGCCTGGAGCTGCACCTTTTCCGGCAGATCGACCGAGATTGGTGTCTGCTCAGCTGCTGGCACGGCAAATCGTGCAGGTGTAGCATGCGGCCGGGCAAGTCGTCACCCAGACTCGAGAAGATTTGGTCTCGGGCAGCCACGTCTTGGAAGGACTGAACGGAGCCAAAGAATGTCAACGTCGCGAAGACTGCTGCTAACCGGTACTGCAGGCTTGCCAGTCGCACGATTATTCTTCTGTGCTGCCGCTCCTGGCAAGAGTCTGTATGCGTGTGCCAGCACCATCCACAGAAGCATACCCAGTGGGTGAGGGTCGAGTCGATTTTGCCCTCTGGGACGTCGCGACAGCTGGAACATATGGCCGAACGAGAGGCAGACCGAGGGCCAGTCTTAGCGACACAGGAAGACCAAGGACGATATGTGCTGAAAAGTTGCATGATCTAGCTTCAAAAATGGGTGTGGTGGTGCGGGCAGAACACACGGGCAGGCCAAAACAAACGACTTCACAAAGGCACACCAACGTCGCACTCACCTTGCACTCGGTAAGTCACTGCGGCTTAGCTCAAGAGTGTCTTGTTACCCCTGTCAAATTGGTTGCAGGTAAAATCCAATGGGGTGAATGTAAGCCAGCCAAAGAGAGATCAGAAAGAGGGGCCCGGGTGCCTTGGGTGGCCTCGCCGCTGTCACCTGTATGTCGCCATGAAGACGAGAGTCTCAAAATAGTGAGCTCGGCTTATTACTTTTGAGGTCCTCTAGGTCTAGATATACCACATATCTGGATGTATTTTCATCAGGACTCAGGCTGACTTCTGGTACAGGAGAGATGTATTGTCACCCCGGTGGCAAGAACTCTTTTTGCTTGAGCTTCGACCGTACGGGGTACTTGGTTCGATTCCACAGGTGTGAGCCAGTCTTTTTGTACTCTCAAGTTAGCCCCCATACAATCAGAACGCAACCTCTCAGGCGTTCAGTCAGCAACAGAAAGTTCGACAGCAGTACTGCCTTCTACTCGGAAGTTGACCTTCTGTACACCTCACAGCATTTTACCAATTCTGGGAGTAAGTTGCATTGGAATTGGCTGTTTCCTGCTTTATAGAGTCGATCAGCAAAGATTTTCAGAGTATTAGCTGCCATAACGTCTCTAAATGGTGAGTGTCGCAGTACCAGCGGCAAAGCAGCAGGCAAGTGTCAATGATGGTATTACAAATCATCTACAAGAAAACGATCAACCAAAAGGCTGCGCCTACGAAGCTCGATCTACTTAGAGGCTCGACCCTGATGCTAGCCCCTCCGCCGATAGCTCTCCATTCAGGCTTCATGGCCTGCACCATGGGCATCCTTCACAACGTCTGCAAGCTGCATCAAGAATCGGTCGGAGTCGCCAAAGTAAATCCACTCAGGGCGCAACCGCAACAAGTCCATCTCCTGCTTTAAAGCGGCAAGAATGCCGTCCTCTACACGCTGGTACTCTTCTACGCCCATGCTTAGAACAGCTTTGGCGCCCCTGGCAGCGTCCAGTTCTCCTGTCCATGTCATTGTTTGTGGTGCAGGCTACTACATCCGAGCAGCTTTCTTCCCAAGCTTGTCCCTCGAAGGCTTCAAAATCTTCGAAGCAACGGCCAAGAAAGTCCTCTCGGTCTCTATCTGAAAGGCGGACTTTCGTCGCGCAGTACATCTCGTAAGTGTCGATACCATCGTTGAAAGAGTATTACGCGTATTTCGCGTCTGCCACGATTGCTTCTTCTTCCTTATTGTTGAGAACAAGCTTGAGGACAGTATGCGGGTATTCGGTCACGATTTCCTGCTCGTTGCAGCCGCTGCCGCAAAGCCACAGTTCGACTTTGTGAATGGGTTTTGGGTATTTGAACGTGACTTCCTTGATGTCAACATTCAAGCCTATAAGAGTCAGCAAAGGCAGTAAGAGGTGGATGAGGCACCAAATACCTACCCTCGATGCGGAAAGCCAGCCAGACGGTGTTGAAGTCGATGGCAGAAACGCACTTGTTCACGCTAAACGCAGTTCTCTTCCTGCTCTCGCTCACTTGGGGACCGAAGAGAGTTACTTCTTCGCGGAGCTTGCGATAGGTCTGGACGTCCAAGTGGAGTATGCCTTCATCCGTCAAGTGGTCGTCGACAAGCACTTCCCAGTGCATGGCCTCTAGCTGCACCAAAACAGTGCCATTGTACAGGCTTGCTAGGCGGTACATGTCCCAGCTGGTACCTTGGAATGAGTTCATGGTGTTGATTTGAAGGTACTTGCTGATGTTGTGCCTGCTTCTCCTGCTGGGCGGTGCTGTGGTGAACAATTGGGAAGCTCTTGGCGCGATCCCGGAAGCGGACTTAGCGCCGAAAAGCGAACAATCTGGTTACGACTGCGCTTCCCTGAAGTCTGGCAACGCAATTTGAAAAGACCATTCCTGAAGACTATTGGCTCTATGATCGAGAGAATCACGTCAGACGGGGTAATTTTGAATTTGTACAGAAAGAAGAATTCGCCATTTCTGCAGGCAAAACTATGAAGGAAACTGGAAGACTGTCCTGCAACCCCGGGGACGCCATTACATACACATCTACGACTCTAGATTTTTACTGGACATGTGATTGAGAAACCCCGTAATGGCTATATTGCCCTCACCCTGTGAACGATACAACACGTCTTCGTAGAACTCAATCCAAAGGGCCGACCGTGTATCCCACCATATCTGGTCCATGTCATTACGAAGCTCTCGAAGCTTCTTATTTACACTATGCAAAATCGTGTCTTCAACTGTCCGCCAGGCTGCATCGTCGGCATTCCTCAGGACACTTGGCCCTCCAGCCTCCTCGACAACTTGGTGGACCACGTTGTTGATGCTGCATATAGCTGTCTGGGTCCCTACACAACGACACCATTCTTCAGATCCCGGTGTGTTAGTGTTCTTACGCCTCTGCATCGCTGCATACCTTGTGCCAAACACGTATGACCACGGCCCATGCTGGTGACGCAGATCGGTATACATCTGGAGGTACTCATCATAGCGCTGTGGATCTTGCGGGCGGCCATACTGAGGTGCAGTGGGGTCGAGGTAGAAGTCTCCGATCCAAGAATACACCTTGAGCATTGTGTGGCGCTCAGCAATGTACTTGACCTCGGGTTGGACCGGATTGTGTTCGATGACGATGACGCTGGAGTTTGACTTGACGTGTAGAATGTCTACTTCCTCGACTTCAAAAGACCCTTGGGACAGTTAGCGTACCTCGGCACAGCAAGAGAGGTTTAGTCACCGTCTGCGAAGAAGGCAAGCACGCCAGCGAGGATCTCCAGAACGTGGATGCAGTTGTTGAAGCAGTACCCAACCTTTTCCAACCACCGTGGTACCGTGTCTGGGAAGGTGTCTTCTTCCCTGAGGGGCTTTTCTAATTCGCGTTGGAACAGCAGCAGTGTGCCTGTTGATGAGCGCGCTGCTGCGTATGTGCGGAAGAAGTGTAGCCACTTTGCTTCCGACAGAAAGATTCTGTTCAACAATCTATCCAAACGAGTAAGCTCTTGTAGCTTGAGTCAGAGAGCTTCATCGCGGTGCTTGTGACAGCAGAATCGTGCGCTGTCCTGGGACAGGTCTGCGGCGAGCGAGGCGGGGCAGTTGCAGAGGTGCCCGGCGCAGATCTGTTGCTGGGCGGGAAGGAGAGGTTCGTAGGCTTGCTGATGTATCATTGCGAGCAGGAGATCTGGTAAGAATTGTGGTTGGACGGTGCTCGTAGTGGGGGCTTTGGTGGTGCAGCATTGGGAAGCTCTCTTCAGCCGCACAGACACCTCCATATCAGCCATACTGCTCACCCTCACTTAGCAAACAAGGTAGGCCGCAAACGTTGGAATCTTCCTTTCAAGCATTAAAAAAGCTCTGGAGAACCTCATTGACGCCATGTTTTGCATAAGAGAAAGAGCAAGTTTGCAGTAAGCCAAGGTAAAGATGCGTTTCATTTCTATCACGGTGCTCTTTCTCAAGGCCTACAAGCCCCTGCGCTGTCCCTCTGTTCCCATCATATCTTTCTTTGGACTTCTAAGCCCTCCAAACATAGTGCTTCATGCAGCGTCATATGGATCGAAGTCGTCAAGCTTTGTCACACTGTGCTTCGTGCAGCTTAGTACTGAGTTGGTGACTATATTAGCACCGAGCCGATCACAGTGATATACGCTGGATACGCTCACGTACTTCCATTCTTCTGGCTCTCGTCGTCAAAGTCTTCTCTTCTACGGAGGTTTTGCAGTCTGCGTGGTCTGTGTACAAACTTGTCTCAGTATCAATGCCTTTCTGAACTTGTCAAACAAATCATAGAGATCTGCACAACGGTAGCAAACAACCACTGGGCAAATTTTTCAAGATACTGAGAATTTTCATAGCACTTCTGAAGACAGTTAGGTAGGGTGTTGCAATGGTGACTGTGAGTTGGTCGTTCGATGAGCAAGGATTAGTGGAGCATTCGTTTTGCTCCGTCTCCCCAGCTTCAATTCACCTTAGCAAAACGTTCTCGAGCTCCTTCACACCAGACCATCCACTTTCCTTCTCCCGCAACCACACTCTCTCATTATGCCAACGACAAGCTACTACCTGCAGAAGGCGACGACAACGCTCCTGGAACATGCTTGGGATCCGACCGCCCAGTACGCATGCATGAACATTCTCGAAGACATAAATCCTCTCCCTCCGAAAGACACTCCTCCTCAGGACCTTATTGGTCACGTATGGAAATATCCCAGTATACTCTCTTCAACAGACCACTATTGGTGACAAAGCTAATCGTAGCCATAGTCGACAACCTGCTTCGGACGCGGGACTTCTTCCCCCGCATGAGCGATAAGGCACGCGGTCACGATTTTGTCGAGACCTCTTCCTCCATCAGAGCTATCTCGCACCCCAAGAAGTGTGACTGGAGCTGTACAGTCCGTCATACTGACATGCTGTCCACTCCACCAGGCTTCGTAGAATATTACGTCCAGTGGCAGTACAATCCACACAGCAACTGGGGCTCCGGACAGAGGATGCCTGAGCATGTCCCCGAAGTGCTGCGACGGGCGCTGCTGATGCAGAACCTGTGCGAGTGGGCCGTCATCGCACTGCAGCAGTCGGTGGAGACGGTCGTCAAGAAGAGTAAGTCGACAAGCCCGCTCTACTGTGCTCAAGTGACCTGACACCAATGCCAGTCGACCCCGAAGCCCAGGTCCTCTGGATGGCAGTCGTCCCCCGCCGCCGCTTCCAGTTACTCTTCAACGCCGACGGCGTCTTCTCTACACTCCACTCCGTCCTCCTCATCCGCTCCCCGTTCGCCGGTAACTTCATCCTCGACCCCACCGCCGAACAGTACGGCATTCCGCGTGAGCACCGCTTCCTGCCCTGGCGTACTTACAAGAAGCGCTATTTGATGAGCCCCAGTAAGTGGTGCGGCGAAGCCGTCTGGTCGACAGGGACAGAGGTGTACATGTCCTGTCTTGAGAGGTGTGAGGACTGGGAGTTCTGGGGGCCGGTAAGGGGCGTCTTAGGTGCGACGGTGGCTATGTGGTTGCCGCGTGGGGATCTGAGAGCGGCTTTGGGTGACGAGGGGCAGTGGAAGGAGAAGGGGGAGCTGCTGGAGAGAATGGTCACTGAGGAGCTGTACTGGCGGCCTGCCAGGCCTGTGGTAGAGATCTCAAGCGTTTAATTGCTCTATAATAATATTTTGTAATAATATCATACCTTCTGAGGCTGTCATATCTGTTCTATCTTTGAATGCAGTTCTTTATGAGGTATGTCTTAGGTTGTGAAAAGCTAACATGTCAACAAAACAAAACAAAAGTTTGATAGCAGGTGATGCAAACACCTCTAGGGCTTGCTGTTGACAATCGAAAATCACAGTGATTAGCTCCAACGCCTCCCAAGAGCTCCAAGCACCAAAGTAACAAGCCCTGCTACCAGCCCACAAGTACCACACCCATGCACCCCCTCCTCTGCCGCTCCAAACGTACCTTCACTCCTCGTCCTCACCAAGGAAGCAAAAAAAGATAAACACACCCCGAGACCGTGGTCGAACCCTTGACCGGGGCCTATTTGTCTCACCACAACCGGTGATCTCTGTGCAACAACCCTACCATTTTGTCAGCCCAATGCATCACCACTATCATTTTGTCAGCGCTCACTCAAGCAGAAGCAAATCGCAAACGAAACGCTACACCACGCTATCTACTCTATCTACTTCCTCCCACGCCGATTCAATGGCCCTGCAAACCGCACCGGAAGGCCAGGAATTTTTAACTTTATGTAGTGAAGGTAAGGGATTCCGGGGCATGGTGTGGTGGGTGCGGTCAAGCGAGGTGAGGTGATGATGTGGTGGGGGCGGCGGGTATGGGGGACGGGGATTGATGGGCAGGGTAGGTGTTTGGTATGTGGTGTTCAGAAGGTGAGCTGTTCTCGGTGTGTCTATACGGGCTTTTGATGCACCATCTTGGAGGTTTGACAAGTGGGCAAAGCTCGCGGATGGTGGGAATACAGCTGGTTTGTAGTTCTGCGGCCATAGAAGCAAGTTTGAAGAGCGACAGGTTCACCTATTGGATGCTGGGGAACTTTTATCTGGGCGGCTGGATGCTGCTTGTATACTGTTTAGTCTTGAGAGCTGTATTGACTCACTGCTATGGCACAACATCCTGAAAACTGGACAGATACTCCTCGCTACAGAACCTGCACCGTACGAGTATACGTAACAATGTAACTCGTAGTCTTCTTACCAGGATCAGTGAGGTAGAACACTCTGTTGGCAACCCCATACTAGTGCCTACGCCCAAGGATGTCTCCCGCTGAGTCCAACTTCCAAGAGCATGCCGCAAACTTACCAGAATTCCGCAAATATAGCAAACTTCCACCACCCACAAAGACGGAATATCGTGATGCACAGCTACAATCAAAGCCAGCGACGTGGCAACATTACAGGCTCTTGTCTCCCACCAAGTCCTCACCATCTTCCTTTAGTGAATCGAAGCCGCGACCAATGCCCTGCCCTTGACCCACTCAAGCTCGAGTCTACGCGCCTTGTCACCAACAACAGCATCTCCACACTACCATCTGCGATAAAAACGCAAGACTCACCACAGACTATGCAGGTACTCTAAATTCGACCTCTCTTTCCTCCCTCTCCGCCCGACCACCTCTAAGCAGCCTACTAAGCCCCAGAACCACCACCTCCACACCTTCCATCCACTCCAAAAAAAAACCCCCTTCTACGACAACAAGTACACCACTAACCACACCCCATACTTTCATACTGTCTCCAATAACACGCTGAGTCTGCTCCACCTCTTGCGCTTACGCCGAAACGGAAGCAGTCCGGTCCAGCCCAGACGAATGACCAAACGGATAGTCCATGTTCGACTCGGTTGTACTCAAAACGGCTCGCTTCCCAGTCACTCTGTCTTCAAAACCACAGCTACTGACGGCATGAGGCTTGTTTTGGACGCCTGAGCGACAGGCCTGGGAATGGTTGGCGGATTTGGAATAAGCACAAGGGAGTGGTGGTGTATGATATGGGAGGAGAAAGGAGGCTGGGTAGCTTTCTGAGCTGGACAAGGAGATGATGGAGTATGTTGTCGGGCTAGGTAGGGACGGATAGTTTTGGAATTTTCATTCGAAGAAGGAGAGGGTACTGGAAGAGCGAGAGGGAAGTCCGTCGAGAGGCTTCTGGGTGGAGAGATAGGAGGGCAGGTTGTGCAAGAAACAGACTCTCCATAATTTGACGGCTTCGCAGACTCGTAAACGGACGATAGATCGGTAGATGCTAGAGAATGAAGAAAGATGTGTGGAAATGCTATCTGGATATTCTCTACTACGAGCGACTCTCTCAAGGAGCATTCGGTGCCCATTTGCTCTTCTCTCTTATCTTAGCTCCATATATATAGAACAGTATGGGGACGGACAGGAAGGCAACGCAAAGAAATGCCAACGGACTGCTTGCCCACGGCACTCTAGACTGTGATACATTGTATGCGTAAAAAGCGGAAAGAAGGCGCCAGCAAAAGACCGGATGAAAGCGTTGACTGCGATGGCGCTGTTTGAGTAGAAGCCATAAAAATCGATGAGGTAGCTGAGACCTTGCCAGAAGGGTATCATGCATCCAAGACCGATGAGTGCGATGGAAAGCACTTGTGGGACCCAATTGATGTTTGGATTGCTCGTCCAGTATACTCTTGCCGTGTTTCTTGAATGAGCGCGTGAAGTTAGTGGCCGTGCTGTATGCGATGAGACCAGCACCCATGACGATACCGACAATTAAGGCACCGAATGGAAGCTGAGAGATGCCGAGTGACCAACTGCGCTGCTCGCGGAAAGAAACAGGGAACTATGTCAATGTTAGTGCTTTGACCACCCTCGATCTTGAGCATAATTACAGCTTCGAACAATAGATAAACGACGCCGCACAAAAAGCTCATATAGGCAGTTAAAAGCGCCAAAATAGGCTCTTGTGTGATCACGACAAACGGTATGAGAAGGTAGACATGGACAACGGTGCTGAGCGCCAGCTTTTGCTCATCAGTCTTAGAGTGATAATTCTTGTTCCCGGTATCTTTGCGTAGTTTGGCAGCCCTCAGTTGCAAGATCCGGGCAGCAGAGGTCTCAGGGGTGAATGACAAAGTAGCCAACCGTACCGAAGACGCCAGCCATGATAAAGGTGATCCAAGACGTCCACCTCCAGCCCAGACGAGATTCCGTAATGAAGCCTCCAGCGATGGGTCCAGCGACAGGTCCTGCAAAACCACCAGTCGCGAAAATGCAGATGGCGTAAGCTCGTGGCATTGGGTCCCATAGGTCAGCAAGCGCTCCTCCAACAACTGCAAGAGGTGTGGATGCAAAAACCATCAAGGAAACGGCCGACACAGATAGTCGCGACGTTCTGAGCGAGTGCTACTGGGATTTGGAAGACGGCGAATAGTGCAAAGCCGAAGAACAACAAGGGAGGTTTACGGCCGAGGACTTCTGACATGGGCCCAAATGCGATAAGTCTAAAATAAATCCCTACAGAGTTGTTATTAAGATTCTTTACGACATGTAATCCGCCACATACCAAAACGAACAGAGCGACCCCAAGCGTAGCCGTAACAATGGTGACATCGAACTTCTGTACAATCACGCCAATGTTAACACTGAAAATAGAGCTGGCAAACGTGACAGTGAAAACCATCAGCCACATCGAAACTGTGATAGCCCATCTACGCTTCGGCGTCCAGTTCTTCGGGTTTCAGGATCGTTAGGGCCATCGAACTCTACTAACAACCTATCCACGGCAGGTTCGCCTGTAGCATCTGTCGTGACACCCTTCTTGTGGTAGCAGGTTGAGCAATATTCAGGTGATCTTTGAGATGGACCACTGTTCTATTAGGAGATCAGATGGATCTGGCTATGTAGATGTTCGTAGTGCGGTCACGTGAGGACAAGCTTATATCAGCTATGTCGATCTCAGAGGCTACTTGGTACCTGCTCTCAGCTGGTACGCGACACTTCTCAACATCCAGCATTGCCTCATTAGGTACACCAAGGTTTTCTTCCTCGCTCTTTCTTGGTGTTTCGCTGTTGCTTGCTATAGTCGTATTCGAGCGATCAGAAGACAGGCACACCAGCGGTTTGCTCATCACCGGATGATCTGTTGTTGTCCCTGGCATAACTGGAAAAATTGAATCTGCTCATTGAGGGGTGATGACAGGGCATCCTGGGGTTTTGTAGCAACAGCGGCGCGCCGCTGTGCGTAGTGCATGTTGTTATTCCCGGAACGTGTATAATAATTAAGAGTTCACCAGCGCGACGATCTGCCGCAGCCGCCATTGCCGAAACACGCCGCCATCATACACGCCATTATCGTGCGACGGTGGTTTGACCTGTACCTGAGGCGACCGTGAAAATAATGATGTTGCAAAGCGGATCGCAATTGTGCTCAATGAGTCATGATGAGAAGTCCACGTTACTGGGAGTGGGGACGTCATCCCGAGGTTGATATGGAGGAAGCGCTTGCCGGTGTTGGAGAAGCGGCCCTCCAAGTGCAATTCTTCATACAAAACACATTAAAACGCCTATTGACCATCACAGCTCC
This sequence comes from Ascochyta koolunga, assembly GCA_026119515.1. Taxonomy (NCBI): domain Eukaryota; kingdom Fungi; phylum Ascomycota; class Dothideomycetes; order Pleosporales; family Didymellaceae; genus Ascochyta; species Ascochyta koolunga. Next base: position 503,437 of record JANLCG010000021.1, read on the forward strand.
TATCAAAGATCCATCCGAAAAGGCGCGAGACATCACCCTTCTGCCTTTCTACCATCTCATCTCGGTGCAGTGTGCTCGTCTCCTCTCGTCCAAACGAAATAATCGGAAACGGCCAATCAAATCTATACGACTGTACTTGTTCTGCAGCGCAACACCTAGTGCTTTCTTTTCACGTTCGGACGAGAACTCGTGTTCGCCTCTCAACCCCCAAACAACGCCAACCGTGATGAAACTTACTTGAACCGTAGTCGGCCTGAGACCTACGCGGCCTGTCTTGACCTTGTACACCTCCGAGGGGCGACATGTGCCTCGCTCTGTTTCTGCTTGTCTCTGCTAAATTGCATCTATCTATTGATGGGTTTCTGCGATTTGATATGAACGCCATGGGAGATTCTGGAGACTTCCAGCCACGATACCACACAGACTAGCCATACGTCTGACAAGCCAGCCTACCTGAAGAGAATTAGTGTTGTGTTTCAGGTCCGACCAACGACTAGTCGTCCAGACGATTTAGAGATATGATACTGTAATTTACATTCATTTTGATATCTAGTGACGTCCATTTCAACATCGCAGCATAGTGAGATGCAGGATGAGGTTGTTGACTGTGCGTTGCTTCTGAAGGCCAATTCGGCGGCAGGACTGCTCTCAAGCTCTGTAGATGGTCTAGCAAACATTTTCACTGTCAACGAAGGTGTCAGAACTCACTCAACGCCAGTAATACTGCGATTGATTATTGCTATATGTATGTCTACGATGCTCTGATGTATCAGGTGGAGACTGTCTTATCTTCTGCATACCACTTTAAATGAACATCTTGCTGCCATGGTACTTGGTAGCATCCTTATACGCCTGCGAGGCAACGGTGGTGTCACGCTTAGGGAAGTCCTTGAGGGAGACAGCATACGTCGCGACTGAGTGTGCAATGAGCTTGGTGTTGACGACGAAAGCTGTCATGTTGAGGTTGCCCACGTCGTCACAGAGCTGGTGGTAGCAAGAATCGTACCATTCACCCGCTTTGCCACCGAAGAGCTTCTCCTCTTGTTTAGTCTTGATGCCCTCGGCGCCAGTTGCGATACCTCCTCCTGGGATACCGTTGCGGATGAAACCATCGTAGTCGCTGCGGCCATCAAAGGGAATGAAGGTGTAGTTGAGGCCCTGCTTCTCGTACCAGTCGATGTACAGATCGCGCAACTCCTCCGAGCCGTTTGGGTTCAGGGCATTTGTAGCGTTGTAGATCTGGTACGCAAAGTTGGGACTGGCCATCATATCGTAGTCCATGAACAGGCGGATCTTTTGGTTCTCCTCTTCAGACAACGACTGAACGTAGTAGTCCGAGCCGAGGAGGCCTTCCTCCTCCCCGGCCCACCACGCAAAGCGCACACAATTGTTAACGTTGAATTTGGTGAGCTGTGTAGCAACTTCGAGTAGCGAGATTGTGCCAGACGAGTCGTCGTTGATCCCAGGGCCCTCTGCAACGCTGTCGCTGTGTCCTCCGAGCATAACACAGTTCTCTGGATCACCCCCGGTGGTTTGTGCGACTATGTTGGCTGTTAGAATCTGCTGAACCTCGGAATCGATGTAGGCAATGGCATCGACACGCTCTTTGTTCTTGAGCTTCTTTAGAACGGGCTCTGCCTCCTTGCCAGAGAGACCGAATGTGGCGACGTGATCCGGAGAGGGCGTCCCCAATGTACCAGACACGGGGTCCTCCTCGTAGTTGTAGACGATGGTGGCCACAGCTCCCTTCTGACCAGCGTGCTCTGACTTAGTTCCAAACGGACATACTCCTCGCTTGACGAAGGCAATGTTACCTGCAACTGAGTCGGGGAAGTCGGACAGTTGGCAACCTTGATTGTCAACTAGGACAAGATCTCCGTGTACTGGCTCCTTGTTCTTCGTGGGTGGCGTCAGACCCATAGGAGCCGCCGATTTCGGGACATCATTGCCGAGTACAAGTCGTGATTCGAAGATGTTGCCAGAAACAGCAGGGAAGGTCTGGTTTGAGATGGTGTAGTAGTCCCCAAGCTGAAGGATGGTCTCATAGATGTAGGAGAGCGTTCCGAGATGACCTGTTGAAATATCAGTACCGTTGCGCAGGCGCACGTGCATCGACCTACCAGCACTTCCAATCACCCTTGTGGGATGGTTGTACTCCTCCTTGCCAAGCTTCGCGATCTTGTACAGCTCCTTCGCGCGAGACAACAAGCGATCTCCGCTGATGAGCTCTTGCAACTCTGTGGAATTGACGAGCGGCTTGGACCCTGAGGGATGCCCCAGCAACGCTTGATTGTTAGACGACAATAGAGGAATTTGCAGCGCAGCGGCAGTCGTGGCAGCCGCACACAGCGCCCATCGAGAAGAGTATACCATGTTGCTGCTGTCGAGATAATGTCCAGATGAGTGAAGGATGAAAGAGAGGTTGTTGATGGATGATGAGTAGCAGTTGCCATGACGCCAATCAGTCGCGCACGCGCCTACCACCGATAACGCCAACACCAAATCGCGTGGCGGGTTTCACAGCTGGACGAGGAACACACACGATGAGAGGACAGAACATCAAGGTTTAGCGGAGCTCTGAGAGAAGAGTTTATCATTGTTGAATTGCACATTGAGATGAAATCAAGCTGAGAAGTAGGAGGAACAGCATCAAACTCCATCCGAGGCACGAGGGGTGCCGCTCTCCTTGTAGACATTCCCTGGTACGTTGCTACTATAGTCACCCCATCCCGGCGACATCTCTGCTCTGGTCCGGGAGAACGGTGGCCGTCTGAGCCGAGCCGCACAAAGCCTGCAGCGTTCAAATCGGAGTGGAGAACCGGAGAGTTCGTGAGGAGGCGCGAAACCCTGAATCCGTGGGGCGGCAGGGGCGCCACAGGTCGGGCCGCTGACATCACAGCGCATACGTTCCAGAACCAAGTTCAGCTCTCCAAGCCAAGGGGCATCAAGCCTCGCAACAAGGCTTGGTGACGTGCGTCGGTCCAAAACAAGCAAAGGCAGAAGCTGCGACATGAAATCGGACGAGCCGGAGAGTCAATTATGCCGCATGAGCGGTGGCATGAATGCTGCAGAAAGAGAGACGTTTGGCGAATAGACAATGGCGAGGCTGTGCAGTCCTGGCCCAATCGAGCACTCTGTGCGCGAATCATCAAATGCCAGCGCTTCACGCCGCGTTTGGGCCTTTCACGACGCCGATAACTAACAAGGAATTAGACCGCCATGACGATCCGCCGCTACCCCTGTAAAGCTCGACACGTCTGGCTCACCCAGCCCGTCTTTTCATTGTCTTCGTATATTCTCCTGTTTTCCTTTTGACCGAACTTCCGCAATTGCGCTGGGTGCACCTGCTGCGCTCTCCTTGAAACGCTATTGACATCTGCCCAACCTGCCCATATAAGCCGGACTACGCCTAGCTGAACCTCTACACCTCGCACAAACTCAAACTCCACAATGGCACGCCAACATTCGCGCTCCTCACGGGAGTATAGGTCATCACGGGAGCACACCTCGCAGGAGTACACCACCGAGAAACCACCAAGGCGCTCACGACAACACTCCTCGTCTGGCCGAAGGGACAGTCGTGCGCAGGCGCTCCCACAATACAACCACAATGGGCATGAGGTCACAAAGGGCATCCACCCTGACGGCGAGAGTGGCAGGAGAGGCTTCCATCCGTTCAAGTTCATCAAGATTGCGTTGAAGAGTAGCAGCACACTGTCTCTCATGGTTAACTGTCTGTGGCCTATCGTTCCTGTTGCAATTGCCCTGGTATGGAGTCTCGTACAACACCACTACAAACTGTCCGCTAACAATACTCCAGCACTTTGTCAAGCCAGAATGGAATCTTGCCATCTTCATCACGAACTACATTGCCATGGTTCCGGCTGCGAACATGTTGGGCTTCGCTGGCCAGGAGCTCTCTCGCAAAATGCCTCAGAAGGCCATCGCTGTGGTCCTGGAGACCACCCTAGGTTCCGTCGTGGAGATCATCCTTTTCATGGTCCTGCTCAAAAAAGACGTTGGAGGCTCCAACGTGCCAGTCCTCAGAGCCGCCATCCTCGGATCTATCCTAGCCAACCTTCTACTCTGTCTGGGATCATGCTTCGTCGCTGGTAGCATCAAGAATGATGTGCAAGAGTTCCACGAAGCTGTCTCTGAGTCGGGCAGTGGGTTGATGCTTGTCGCCGCGAGTACGTCTCAGTCTGACATTCTTTGATATATGTACACTGGCTAACGTATGCAGTGGCTTTGGTTCTCCCCGCCGTCTTCGCCAAATATTTGCTCAACAACACCGACTACGAGTTCCCCACTCCTACCTTTGTTGTGGATAACGCAACGAAGATCTCGCGAGGCGTTGCAATCATCTCTCTTGTTGCGTACCTCATTTATGTTGGCTATCAGACCATCTCTCATGACGGTCTTTTTCACGAGATCTACGAGGCAGATGAGCACAAGGATCTAGATCGCCACGAAGAGCTGAAGAAGCCGAAGCTTACCTTGACGGAGGCCTTCGTTGCCATGATCATATCCTTGGCTTGTGTCTCGTTGATTGCCATCTTTCTGGTCCAGGAGATACCGTTTATGGTGGAAGAGCGTGGCGTCAGTGATGCCTTTGTCGGTCTCATCTTGATCCCTCTTGTCGAGAAGATTGCAGGTATGTTTGACAAGATGTTCACTGAACAGCCACTTACTAACCCGCCCATCAGAACATCTCCTTGCCATTGATGAAGCTTACGACAACCAAATCAACATGGCAATGGCTCACGTCATGGGTGCATCCATCCAAACTGCTTTGCTCAACGCGCCTCTTGTTGTCTTGGTTGGCTGGGGCCTGCACGTCGAGCACATGGACTACAACTTCGCCATCTTCGATGCTGCTGCTCTGGTTCTCGCTGTGCTTGTAGTCGGTTCTTTCCTTCGCGACGGCAAGTCCAACTACCTTGAGGGCGTCCTGTGCATCATGGTGTACATCATCATCGCCATCTGCGCCTTCTTCTTCCCGAACCCTATGCATGCCAGCGCTGCCGGTGGCGGCGCCGAGGGTGGACATTAAGCGCATAGTCATACACGATCACAAGATCGGGCAAGATCGTAGTTAGGCTCATATTGAAGCGTTGCGGATCAGGAGGTATGGTCAGGTTTGCACATTAGTCTGAGCGAGTGGTTTGGCACGGCGGCGTTTTCTTGACTGTTCTTTAGCAAGCGAAGCATACCAGTATATAATAAAAATGCATCCAAATAACACCACAATCTTACGAAACAAGAAAAACCGAAACCGCATATGCCACATTCCACCAGGTCACCAATGCGGTCGTTCGCTGTGTGTTGTTCAACCGGAGAGGTTCTGACAGAGGCTTTGCACTATCCGTTTTGAGGCTAGTGTCGACTCGGAAGAAATGAATCGCCGCCCCCGCCCACACAACCGAATTCATCGAACTTCACGCAAGCCTCACGACGACCACTAACCCCAACAGCCCTCCTCTTTCCACCGACTCCCGTACATCCATACACAGTCGCCAAAATGGGTCGCGTCCGCACAAAGACCGTCAAGAAGTCCGCCAAGGTCATCATTGAGCGTTACTACCCCAAGCTCTCACTCGACTTCGAGACCAACAAGAGGATCTGCGATGAGGTGAGATGGACAAGGGACACAAGAAGGCGTGCGCAAGGCTAATGTATCGGACAGATCGCTATCATTGCCTCCAAGCGTCTCAGGAACAAGATCGCTGGTTACACCACTCACTTGATGAAGCGTATCCAGCGTGGTCCCGTCCGCGGCATCTCCTTCAAGCTCCAGGAAGAGGAGCGCGAGCGCAAGGACCAGTACGTCCCCGAGATCTCCGCCCTCGACTTCACCCAGAACAGCGAGTCTGGTGCTCTCGATGTCGACCAGGAGACCAAGGACCTTCTCAAGTCCCTCGGCGTATGTCCTATCCGCAATCCGCGCGCTGTGTGCTCGCTGACATGTTGCAGTTCGACTCCATCCCCACCAACGTCGTCGCCGTCTCCCAGCAGCAGATCGTCGAGCGTCCCCGCCGCTTCGGCGACCGCAACGCCCGCAACTAAACGTTGTGCATGGCTCGGCTCTCCTTTCCTTCTCGATATCCTGAAAACATGGTGCTTGGGGTTCGGATTTCGCCATGACTACGGCATGGTTTTATGGCTATATACGGCGGTATGACGACTAGGAGTCAATGAAAAGAAAGGTTCTTCTCCCCACTAGGTGTCGCTGAGTCTGAGTACCGCAAGGCGCGAAGACGATGCTTGATTGCCAATACCCCTTCACTGGGGCCCCCTTTCATGCTACGTGATGTTGGTGTGATGTGCGGATGAGTTGCTAGGACCTTGTGGCTGGCTGTCATCAGGTAAGTGAGCTTCTCTTTTTGTTATATGTCTTGCAATAATCTCCGTATACACTTAATGAAAAGTCTTTCCTGATCTCCGAACCTTTCATGGCTGTATTGATTCTCCTCGAAGAAATCGTCTCTTATCCTGTGGGCTTGGGACCAGTAAACGTCAAGTTAACGACATTAACGCGGAAACTCTATGTGCATGCGCGGTGGTATTCAGCACATGTAGTGAGCAGCAAGCGACGTGGTTCGGGCGAAACTAACAAAGACCATTGGTAAGGCAGGTGCACAAATAGTAGGCTATCAATGTCTGAAAACTGTATTCCGTCTCTAGCTAACTGCTGAGGTTCATCCTCGCTCCCTACTACTAATGCTTGACGCATTCGATGAAACATCCCATGCGCTCGCGCTTGACCTATGTTACGCCGTTCTATCCTGACCGTCTCCCGTTCCCTCTCCCATTCTTGCCTCGGCGATCTTGTTCAACGCCTGTTTCATCGCTTTCAAAAGGTCGGCATCATCCAAAGCGTCGTGTTCGTAGGTGCTGCCGCCGTTCGTAGGTGCATTGACTGCCTCCAGAGGCGATGAGTCGTGCTTAGCACGAGTGACAGTGTCCGATTGTGGAGGTGTTGGCGGGGTTATAGGCTGTGGATAGACAGATGACGACGCATCCTGGGTAGTACCAGCTGTGTTTGTGGGCGTTGTTCGTGGAGACACCTGGGATGCCAGGGTTGACGCTTCACCGTCACCATGATGGGTTGCCGGCGCAGGTCCATCGTAGGTGCCGTAGTCCACGTTACGGAAGTGTTGATGATGAGGCTGCCGAGGTGGTGTGGGATCGTTATCGTCGATGTTGTCGTGCTCACGGTTGCCTCTGAACCAAGCGGTCGAACAGCAGCTGAAGAAGGTCATGATAGCGAGCGCGATGAAGGGGACGGCGCTGGCAGTGATAGTCCAGAACATCTATAGATGAAGTCAGTATGGCAGAACATCAGGTAACCTCAGAATGAGGGGACACGACTTTGCCTTGGAAGAGATGTACTTACAGCCATGATCAGCAAGGCGGCGGTGGAAATGCAGATAGAAAATGGTGTTCGAAAGGCTATGTTGTGATATATGTATAGTGGTGTTTGTAGGTCCAGCCTGGAAGCGTTCAGGTGTTGCAAGTACACGTAGAGACTATCTCGGTGCCTGTATGATCCTCACGATCGCCGTTGGTGAATGTGCGCTATCGAGTTTCGTCACTGACCTACCACAGCACGTGGTATGTGTTACTTGGCTTTTAAAGATTATGGATTCAAAGTTGACGGTAATACTTTACTGGCCAGCTCTCTTCTCTATGAGACATACCCCACAATTTCCCATCGCTCCAGGTGAACGATGGTCAGCGTGCAAAACGGCTGTAGGTCATTTGCTCAGCGCTACGCGCTCGACTTGACAACAAACACTGCACTGCCATCACAAACGCCTCTCCATAGCTTCCAGTAACATCTCTCAACATTCGTCATGAGATTCAATAACTTCAAAGTCTTCGCGACCATCCTATGCTCGTGGCTCTCAGGCTGTCTTCTCGGCCTCTGGCGTCTCGTAAGTCTACGTGGTGATGCGTCTAGGTGCATACTAAATTCTGACCCTATATAGACTCCTCCAAGGTGGAACTTCTCATCGCCCTCTCTGCGATCGTCGCCATGATTGCTATCCATAAGCATCTCAACAAGAATGCAGTCGTCACCTATCTCAACCGCCACATGGGCGAGGCGCGCAACATGATGCTCATAGACCTCCAAGAATTCCAGCGCAAGCGCATCGCCACGCTAAAAGCCAACCACAACCAAGCCATGCGCGAAGCCCAAGACAAGATCCACCGCCTTCACTCCAGGTTCGACCGTCTGAACAGCGAATACGAGTGGATCTCGACCATGTACCAGGACCAAATGCGCACTAACCAAGAGCAAGAAGACCGCATCACCTTCCTCGAAGTCAAGCTGAGGGAATTTAGTCAGCTCACGCAATCTAATACTGCCGCGCCCTTCTCTGCACCCGCCTCCCAGATCAACTTTGCTAACCCGCCGCGCCGCGTCCACGGGGCTGTGAAGGTCTCCTCGCCGCTCACACCAACTCCGCTTGTGCAGGTCCAGGAGTACGAGGGATAGTAGGATATCACATCGGTCCTCCATAGTTGCGTTACCTTGCGTGGAGTGCCTCCTGGCTTAGAAAGTAGGGTTTAGACAGCGGCACAACGAATGGGGGTGTATTCAGGGCGTTTCGAAATGTGCTGAAATAGTGCCTACGTTCTATCTCCTTTACAGCTATCAACAGAATGCAGGCTGCACTAACTTGCTTGTCAATCCTGAGCTCAGATCTCTAAAAGGTGTCATTATTGTACCCTGGCGTTATCCTCACAACGAGGGCCACATATGCATAATGTAGATAACAATACGTCCACTTCCATCCCCCGGCGCCCGTGTCAACTTCAACTCACACTCTCGTGTTGCAAAAAAAAAAAGGCTAACAGCAGGCAAATTCTTTTAATCTTGGGATCTAGTCCAGCTGGTTTTGTTTAACAGATTTTCATGAATACATTAGTAAAAGAATAGTACGCTCTGTGCACATAATTAACAAGAATATAACCCATAGTGAAGACCTCTAGGCCCTATTACAGAAGCTTGAGATAGCTACTATGTCCAATCCGTTTCTTCTGCAATGCGAGGGTTGCATAGGGGCCGATCTTGGTGGGAAGCGCCCCTCGCTTTCAAATCCTGGCGAGGAACGAGCGAACGCTGGAGGATGGTAATGGTACATACTTGAATCAGTTTGTGGAACCAGAAAGCGAGGCAGGGTCCTGCTATGCCAGAGCCGGACATCAGGATGTTAAGTGGAGGATTCGGGGCGGACATTGTTTTTGTCAGGACGCTGCGGTACTGCTGTCGGCCCCAATAGATAGGGCCGTCATCGATTTTAGCAGTGTCGATCGACGGAAGTGCTATTTCCTTGTAGCTTTAGGACATGCTACTCGGGCCGTGAATCTAGCTACGCGAATATCAATGTTGAGCGTCGTCATGCTATATGACGTCATCGTTCAAGCTCATGCAGTTGCGGCGTAACTAATATCAAAGTAACGAAGCGAGTTGTGTATGTGGTTCTGGTAAAAACTGCTAAAACATCCTTCGCTAACGGATACCGTTGACTCTGAGAATGCTATCGGCCCGAGCGCACTTGCGCAGATCGCGACACTGGCCACCAAAACAGTCGCATCGTCTGTGAGATGACGAAGATCTCTTGCTTGTCCAAATACCATCAACCAGATGGTATTACAGCGATGTCATTTCAAGGATTTGCGAAAGGGAGGAAGGTCCAATTACAAATGATCGAGACCTCTTTCAAACAACTAACTGATATAGCAACGTCTAAAGCGCTAGCGCGTAAACAAGGGCTGCTACCCCGGATGAGACAGTATGTTCCGATACAGCATCTCATCCTGGACAAAGGCGACTCCGGTATGAAGGACTAAGCATCCGAACCCAATTGACAATCAAGATGTTGACAAGAACGACAGGTGACACAGGGATAGACGAGAAGTGAAGAAAAGTAGTAGGTACTGAAGATCTCGCCAATCGTTAATGATCAGCACAGTAAGTCCGGCTATCTACTGGCTGTAGTGACTAAAGCTCTAGCGACTGTGTGCATTGGTTCTACTAAAGATATCATTGACTAATGTTTGGTATCCTGTTGCATGCGTTCAAGCGAGCAGAGGGTGGGACGCCGTTGGAGCAAAACAAACTCTCCGTGTCAGAGCTCGGGCTCGAAGTATAGCAACAGGTTTGTCTTAACGCTATAACTATCCGGCAGATTTGGTCCACATCTCAATGGAAACAGTTAGTCGCGAACTGTAGGCGGCAGGACTTACAAGCCGAGTCGACTGTTGAGTGTAGAGTTATGACGTGGCGCTTCGAGGAAGCACTATCCACGTGACCAGTCAATGCACGCTAAGTAGGCGAATGTGAATTGTGGGCAATGTTTTCACACCGCAACCCCGAGCTGGAGCACCCCAACCACCCCGCGTCTATCAACGCAACACGAACTATCGCGCTTTAAACTCCATCAAATTTCATTAACATCACGGTCATTACAGCTACTCAGAGCAACTTGCAATACCTCTAAGCGATCCTTTTTCGGGTAGCAGCGTCCGTTCCGCGCTCGAGCTCAAGACCTCATGTCACCTGCACCAATCACTCAGGATGCGGCTGCCTCCGCTTCTCCCCCACCACAACAGTCAACGCCACAAGCTATAGCTCGTAAGACCAAACCATGAACACCATCTCTTCAGATGCTGATATTATCCTAGCATCAGCTCAGCCTATCTCAAGACATTTTGACGACATCTTCCATGCCAAGTTCATGCAAGTCATTGCAGATTGGAAGAATGACCCCTCAAGAGGCAACCTTACCCAAAAGGACCGCAAATCATTCATTGAGAACGCCTACATTGAGACCGATGAACTTTACTTTAGTAGGCGACAGCTGTCCGACCAGGAGATCAAGCTCCGTGCTCTCACCAAGGTCTTCTACAAGATCCTTGCAGAGGAGCCGTGGTCTGAAGACTGGATTCGCGCTCCAGATGTCGAACGCAAGCTTTCAAGATTCGAGATGCACAAGGATTCTATTGAGCTGGCAGCCAAGTTCAATGTTGTGACCCCTCGAGAGGCCGTCAAAGCTGCGCGTGAGGCCGCTACGAAGCAGGAAGAGCTTTTGAAGGCGGCTGGCGATAAACCCCCGAAAGAGCTGTGCATCGACAGGGGACCATGGGATGATATTGAGATCATCTACATTCCAGGTACCGTATCAGCAGCGGCCACTAGTCGACTGAACCGCGAGGAAACCTATCCTATCTCAGTTTCTTCCGTCGCAAGCACCCTGCAATCTCACATTTGTAGGGATATGGTGCGTCCATTCTCCATGGCTGAGCGTTTCGTCAGTTGCTCGGACACCAAAGAACTCGAGGAGATGCGCGAGTTTGCATGCAATGTCTGCGACTACTGCCCCCACCTCCTTGACAATGACAACGTCAGCTTACTTGTCGTCCTACTCATTCTTTCACGATCAGATGTCTGCAGGCGTTGGGAGAATAATGGTATCCGCATCGAGGGTTCGACAATCAGTCACAGAAAGTCGGAGTGCATGAAGAACAAGCTAGGCTGGAACACCACAGAGTTGAAGAAGCCATTCGATAACTTCGCAACGGAATTTCAGACTCGTGTGAAGAACGCATGCTTCCCAGCCCCCGAGCACAGCGCGGAGGTGGCCCCAAGACCAAAGGCCCACGCAAGTCCTCGACTCCAGCAACGCCATCTACCCCTACTGGCTATGGTCCTCCGCCCGCTTGGGCCTACATGCCCTCGCCTCAAGTTCGAAACGATGGTGCCAACACCAGTATCAACATCTCTGCCCCTGCTGTACAGAGTATCTACTCTATACCCTTATCTACACAGGCTCAGCCAATGGCCGCTGGCGACAACACCGGTGAGCCCATGGATGTTTCTTAGTCCTCGGTACTGTTTTTTGATATTTGTCCTTGTACATTACATGCATTTTCTTGGCGTCTGTCTCTTGGCTTAGGCCTGCATTAACTTGGTGGCGACGGCGAACAAAATAGCGAGGGTTTTACGGCGTTTCAACTCTCACTGTACGATTTACTCGTATACTCTGGCCACTTGCAACAGCGACTGCTAAGCTCTGTATGCGTCCTTGTGGCATATCACTGCCTATTACCAATTGCATCTCTGAGCATTCCCCACGTGACGTTGCACAATGCGGGGTTTCGCTTGCTTCACTGGTGGTACATGCACTGTCTTTTAGCCCCAAGTGCACATTTGGGTGGTCAGATGCGGCGAATACCAGTGGTCTTACATCTGGGCCTTAGCTGAATGGAGAGAGGACGCAGAAATTCTCAGAGGACCCGACATTCATATACGTCCGACTCACAAAACAAGTCCACCATATAACGAACCCGCCAAACAAACTCATCAGCACATTCCAAACTATAACCCATCGAGAGTATTCGTTCTCGCACTTCGTTCGCCGTCCGGCGTCAGCCTGCTTACATGCATACCGACGCCGTCCCTACTCACTACATCAACTATGCCTGCCTATACGACCCTTGTAAACCCCCAGGCAAGAAGCGGACCACGAAAGCAAGCGAACATACCATACCTTCCAGATTCTGGAATTTGGTGTAGCAGCTCTGAATGTTAGATTTCCCTATCCTGACTATCAGCTCGATAAACAACAGGGTAGTAAGCGAGCATGATGATTTAGCCGAAAAGAGAAGTTTCCAGATACCGTAGGTATGGTAGCTATCAGTCCAGCCCCTCCACATCTGGACGAGAGGGAAGAAACATATATATTTCCATCCGTCGCGGATTCATACGGCCATGTTTCTAGTTGGGATTGCAACTTCTCGCGCGTGGGTTGGAATTCGCAATCTTGCCATGACTCATAAACCTGCTGGAGCAGGGGCCTGGGATGGGCATTCTGCTCTGCTTTTGTAGCCGGGGGAAACTGATGGGGTTTGGAAGAGAAGCAGAGGACGCGTGTAAGAGACCAGGATCTGAGATGAGGGTGCATGGTTGCGTGAAGCGCGATGCTGCTGGGTGGGGAAACTGGGCGTTTGGAAATAATGCTGCTCGCGTATTTGACATGGGCATGTGTCGAAACTATCTAGGCTCTGACTGCAGCGTGCCCCCGACGATGTAGAGATTTTGTTGAAATCGTGATCTCGGGACCGTAAATGCATATGGAGTGTTATACTACCAGGTAGAGTGGCAAGGAAAGGTGGCGTGGGATACATGTACAAAAGGCGTCGAGTATGCGGCTCACGAAACTACTGCCGAAGATGAGATTAAGTAATGTGTTTGTGTTCCTATGGGTATGGATGACAGTATGATACTGCTCTGGAGAACGGAGAGACATAGGAGAGCGGTTAGTGACAAGCAGTAGAGCATAAACAGAAGCATTGTGCATAGATAGGAGGACCAGCGAGGCAAAGATATATCTATGAAACAGCGCAGGAGAAGTATACAACAGTAGACAACGGAAACGTCAAGACCATCGAAAGACAAAGATTCGATGTACGGAAGGGGTATCGGCAGCGACACAAGAAACAAGAAACAAACACAACGCCACATCCAGGCCCCCGTAAACCCCCAATGGCAACATCATGAAACATATCTCATGTCTGTCGTTTTCTACCCTGGTAGACACGCTCAGAACCAACCTCGTATGCGCCATCGTAAAAAGCCTGGTTCATGCGGTGCGAGGCTTGCTGCGGGAAATTGTGCCCGACTTGAGGGCCGCGTGCATCAGGCAGCGCGTCGTGCATGTTACGACCGTCCCAAGGGTCGGAAGTCTGGGTAGGTGCGGGTTGCGTGAAGGGATTGAACGGCCTGTCCTGGTGGGAGGAAGACGGGCGGCGTTCGCGGTGTTGAGATGAGTCGACACGAGCGTTGAAGGTCTCGGGGAATGATACAGGTGGCTGGCGGTCTTGACGAGGCTGATTGGCACCGGCAGCATATGTGCTTCCTGACCTTGTGAGGTCTGGTCGTGCTTGCCCAGAGAGACTGTTTCGACGAGGCATCGGTCCTTGGCCACTTGGCAAGGTGGTCCTGGGGCCTCGAGGATCGTAGTATCCTGGGTCTTGCTGCCGCTGTTGCAGAGTGGACTGTTGCTGTTGCTGCTGGAAGATGAGCTGTTGCTGCTTTTGTTCTTCCCTCTCGAGAGCTTCTGCATTTGCCCGTTCATTGCGCATCTGAAGGGTTTCGGCGTCAATGAGTTCCTGCTGCTTCGCAGCTTCGGCGGGAGTCATGCGGGCAGAATTCCTGCGTGACGGTTTGGACGTGTTTGCCGAGGGTTTTGTTCTTTTCGCAGCTTCCTTTACTGCCTGAGCCTCGCGCTCCTGTCTCTCCTGCTGGCGAAGTCTTTCACGTCCATCTGCACGTCCGGCAAACGTCTTGTCCGCTCGTTGCTCAGTGCGATCTTGCGCACGGGAGGGTTCAAAGTGGACACGTTTGTTTTCTTCTCTTATCATGTTCGCAGCAATCTCACGGTCCTGCGCCTCTTGTCGAGTGCGCTGCTCCTCTCGACGCATTTGCCTGTATTCATCACGCCCGGTAATCTCGGGGGCGTAAGAGGAGACAGCGTGGTGTCTGTGATCGGGACGCTCGGTCGTCTCATCGTAAATCTCTTGAGGCTTAACAACAGTGGTGCGGTAAGGACTGGAAGGGCTATCGGACTGGGCACGTGCAACGTTGATTGGGGATGGTACATGGCGCGGGCCGTGATGTATCACAGGTCGTGTACCACTTGATGTTGCTGTTGTTGCTGTCACAAGGCTGGGCGTATCATACTCTTCAGACGTCCTGTATTGATGAGGAGCCCGAATGGAACCTGTGAAGGATTCATCCGACGACGGGCTTCGATATTGGTCTGGTCTGGCTTGCAGACCACTACCTCGAGCATAGCTTGAGCTTAGTGGAAGAGGAGTGTCGGGATAACCGGTGCGCACTTTATGAGAAGCATCGGAGCCAGGCGAGTCGATTGCGGACGTGGATCCCATTGAGGAACGATGGTTGTCCCTGGTGGAGATGGATACAGTTGGGAGATAGCCTTTGCTTTTGCCCTTTTTAGATCCAATCTCGATGATGATTTCGGGCTTGAGTGTCACTGGTCCATCTCTTGTTGATGGCCGGCTTGATGTTGAAGGCCGGCGTGTTCGGGTCTGGTATGACCCGATTGGAGTGAGAGGGCTGCTCGTGACTGGTGTTGGGGTAGGATCGTGATATTCGGTAGTTCGAATCTTCGGATCCGAGCACTCCTTGCCACGACGGCGTCCTTTGTCACAGTGGACGAGATCTTGAAACACAGATCGGTGACCATCTGTCCTGACGTATATCTTCTCCTCGATTCGACACATGGTGAAAGTTGGACCTTGATGTGTTTACTGCCAAGAATGTCTGTATGTCGTAATGGCCCTCTCGTCCTTTGACGAGCAGCCTGATCGAAGAGACCGGCTGTGCTCAGCAAGGTAAGGGTGATGGTATGGTAAAGACAAGTATGTTATGTCCAATAGCAAAGAGTGCTGCAGGTATCAATAAGTGATGGGTCCACAGTGGAATTGCCAGCAATGTTATGTGGAGTGTTCGATCTTGGTTGTGTTGGGTGATGTTGAGGGTACCAGGCAGTGAAGCTTGGCCGTGGTTGTATTTGAGGAGCCAACTGAGACACTCCGTGAGTAAAGCTGTTTGCCTGTATGTATAGAGTGGCAAGACTAACCAGAAGCAGAAAGAGTAAGAAAAGCGAGATGTCAGTGCAAGATGGCGGTGGTACAGTAGAAGGCTGCAGTGAGCTATGCAGGAGTCACAGCCAATGAAGCAGCCGTTTTAGGCCAAATGGGGCCTGACTGTAGCCTGAAGTGCACAGTAGGTGGAGTACGAGGAAGAAAACCTTCGGAAACCTGAGCGACCATATTTGCATAAAAGGACCTTGCAATGGCCGGCCGCAGTGACGGGCTTGATGGGTTCAAACAAAGAGGCCGAGCGTTTTGGGGTCCAGCGGTGAATGGCTGCTGCACAGCCCGTTTGGAGTGAACCAGCCACAACGGGCGCCTTAACAGCGACCAAAAACTTGCCTGATCATGAATGAAGGACTGTATTACTCTCAAGGATTTGACAATGGCAGAATCCTCGAGCTTCCCGAGCTGTCCCGGGTGCTCGGTCGCTGCGGTTGGTTGCCACATTGTCTCAGACTCGATGGGCAGCAATCGGCAGGCTGTGTGGGAGCAGACCTTGGCCGAGCTTGCTATTTACAGCGGGTGCCCAAGCCAGTACAGATGCTTGTTGCTTTGACGCAATGCGCTCGAGCACATCAGAACGCCAGTTTCCTGTGATGTTGGCGATGCGCAGGTTGCGTCTTCAGCTGCACAGTAGCTGGTTAACGCGTGGAGGCTATGCAGTCATCCGCCCTTCACACCATGGAGCCCGCCTGCCAGGGGCGGAGGACTGGCGATTTGCTCGTCAGCGCCCAATGCCGGACCCATATTGCCTTACTCGGGCACGCAAACTGACGATAGGGGTGGACGATGGATGAATGCAAATCGCTTAGCCTATCTGCTGGTGGGTCATGCAAGTGCTAGCGCCCGCCCATCGTGTTCGCAGGACACGGCTTCCTCCATTTCCAAATCCTCGAAACAGCAAATTTTCATCGCGACCGCCCTCATCATCATGTTGCACCAAATTGGCACGTTCATACCCGTGATCGGCTGTGGAAGACAGCTAGGCGGGCCTGTTATGGCCTCGTTGCCTGGAGCCAGCCTATCTGGGAAAGGAGTCATTCAGCCTGACGATTCCCATTTGTCTTTGAGACACACCCATATCCAACGAACAGTGTCGTCAGCAACATCTCCGTACATACCTGTGCTTTCCACTGCCGATGCCCGTATTGTTGATCCGCGGCTGCTTACATTTTGTGCTGAACATACGGGTACTGACCTTGCCAATCTCCGCCACCATCAGACTCAGAAACAAGGTATGATCGTTACACCAGCGGCTTCAGTGGTCGATACCATTATCCTCCTGTCGAGTGAGCCCAGTTAAGCCAAGTTGCCTCGACTCCACAGCCTTACAGGGCAGCCAGGGCCCACGCGTTCGTGTACGCAAGCCAATATTTGGGGGCCATAACGCCCGGACCAAAAGGACGGAGCAAGTGCTCTCGTATGCAGCCTGGATTCACCGTTCAACCGTGATGGTCGTGCCTTGACTCGGTAAGCCCAGCTTAGCAGAACGGAGCCGGAAAGCTGTGCCACAGCTATGCAGCCACTGAAGAGCAGTAGCCATCATCCCAATGCGATGCGCCCCAAGCGACCAGCCACGAGCTTGTGGCAGAACGATAGCATAGCTTACCATACTGTGGTATCCCACCCCATCCAACCACCAGTTCACCACCTCCAGCACCGCCCCAGCCACACGGGCAGCCTAACGCGTGGCTCAGCACCGATCTACTAATCCAGTCATGCAATTCTCCACCCGCCTCCTTCTCCCAGACCATAGCTATGCTGTTCTGTTTATCTCGTGCTGGGGTGCCTATATTAGCTTTTATGGCAGAACTGGGATATGCGAGCCGTGCCGTGCCGTGCCGTGAGTGGAGTGTCGTGAGTAGAGTGTCGTGAGTAGAGTGTCGCGAGTAGAGTGCCGTGAGCAGAGTGCCAGGCCATGGAGTGATTGCAAGTAGTTTATTAGAAGTGCGAATGCGCCCATCCCTACAGTACACACACAGTACACAGTACACAGTATGTCATCTAGTACGATCTACCCAGCGATGAAAGCAAAGCAAAGCAAAGCAGAGGTTTATAGCACGCGAGAGATGATGTGATTGTGTCGTGCATGTGCGTGTATGTATGTGCGGTGAAGTGCTCGACTTGGGTGTATTGAAATTGCGCTAAGGCGCTACCTGGTCAAGAAGCCCACTGAACAAAATAAACGTCAGCATGATGGAATGCGAGAGTCGTGACTCTATTTATGACTACTAGACTGCAAGTCTACAGGACTAAAGACTGCATTGTATGAATGGGAGGGATTCACGGATGAGTGGGCACTGTCATGTCATGTCATGTCGTGTCGTGTCGTGTCGTGTCGTGCCGTGTCATGTCATGTCATGTCGTGTCATGTCATGTCGTGCCATTTTGTGTGACAATAGGGTACAGCGTGAGATATACATTCAGCTACAATACAAGATGGATAGTACACGGCTACTCTGATCTCGAGGCGCGCGCGGGACCAGGGAAGCCTGGGGTCTTGAGGAAGTCTTTGAACAACTGGCCCTTTGAGCTCATCTCGTCGAGCTCCTTGACGCCACTGCGCTGGTCTCTGCGGGCAAAGGTGGGTTGGGTGGCGGAGTCGGGGAAGGGGAAGTCGGTTGGGTGGCGCGGGGGCGGGCGGTCGTCGAGGTCGCCGCGGGCGACGGCGATTTCGGCGCCGGAGCTGCGCGAGAGCTTGATGTGGATGCGGCCGTCGTTGGTGACGGTGCCATAGTGGGGGTTGACGAGGAGCTTTTTGCCGCCGGGGGTGTCGATGTCGATGGTCTCGACGTCGCGCACGGTGTTGGCGTTGGCGCGGCCGAGCAGGCTGGCGTCGGCGCGGTGCTGGTCGTTGGCTACAAAGCCGGCGACGCCCAAGCGGGCAAAGGGCTCGGTGGTGGTGCTCGTCTGGCGCGGCTGGATGACGCGGGCGGGGACGGGGGTGGGGTTGGCCTGGGGGCCGAGGATGGGGTGGTTTGCGAGGTAGGACTTTGTCTTCAGGTAGCCGAGGCCGGCGGAAGGGTGGGTGGACAGCGGGGTGGTGTCATGGTCGAACTGGTAGCGGTCGACGTCGCGGATGCCGGCGTCGTTGGAGTAGGTGGTGTGCTTGAGGCGGATGGGGGCAGGCGCAGGAAGGGGATGATGAGCTTGGTGACGAGCCTAGACTTGAGGGCGTCGTTTGCGGTTTCCCTGCGCAGGGCGCTGATGCCGGCGGCCATGTCTGCGTCGGAGATGTCGGACCACTCGCTGTGGCGGGCGGCCTGCCAGGCGTCGGCGGCGGCGGGGTCCATGGGGGCGCGGTCGGCGGAGCGCGAGGCGGCGAGCTGGCGGGTCGTGTAGATTTCGTTCTTGACATACTCGGCGAGGTAGGCGTCGAACTCGGGCTGGCGCTTGGCCACCTCGCGCGACAGGTAGGCGGCGAACTCGTCGGCGCCCTGGCCGGGGACCCAGGGCCCGTCGTGCTTCCAGCGGCGGGCGTTGTGGACGGCGGGGTCGACGGGCGGCGGCTTGAAGGGGGTGAAGGCAGGCGGGCGGGCAGACTTGGCGGCGCGGCGGTCGCGGGCGTGCTTATTGCGCTGGAGCGCCTGCAGGTACAGCGCGTTCTCGTCGAGGCCGAGGGCCGTGTCATAGCTGGTGGTGTCGTCGCGGGCCTCGAAGGCGGCGTTGGGGGCGGTGCCGGACACGTCGAAGGCGCGCAGCTGGGCAATGCCCTTCATCATGGGCACGCCCATCTCCTCCCACTTCTGGCGGGTGCGCACGTGGTCGGCGGCCGAGTCGAAGTCGGTGACATGCTCGATCGTGTCCAGCTGGGTGATGCGCAGCACGGGGTCGCTGGTCTGCAGCAGGCGGGAGCGGGCCGGCAGGTTGCGCTTCAGGCCCCAGTCGCCGCGCGCCAGCGAGCTCTTGGTCGTCGCGATGGCCTGGTGGGTGGGGTAGGGCAGCGTGGCCGAGTCGGACGCCTTGGTGACGCCTGCGCCGTGTGTCTCGCCCACGTTGGGGCGCGGCAGCGGGTTGGGCAGCGAGAAGAGGCGCGAGTTGCGCAGCAGGTGCGCGGTGGGGGACAGGCTCTGGCGGCGGAGGGCCATGGCGATGCGACAGCCGCGTGCGGGGTCAATGGCGGCTGAAGTGCTCGAGACGGGGTCGAGACGTGCTCTGCCTTCTCAGCACCTTTTCGCCGACGAGGTTCAATGTGAGCGGAGGGGTGGTCCATGCGCACTTCCGCTCTCGCTCCGCCCCCTGCGAAGTACACAACTGGTTACAACTACAACACTTGTTACAACTACTGCACTTGTTACAACTACAACACTCGTTACAACTACAACACTCGTTACAACTACAACACTCGTTACAACTACAACACTCGTTACAACTACAACACACCAGCACTCATCCTAGATGATGTATGGAATACGCATACTCTACCAGCATCTACATCTAGATATGCATAGCGTTGACTTTCCATTTGTCGGTTTCTTGCTCTGCACTCTTGACGCTCCTCTCAAGCCCTCTCAAGCCCTCTCAAGCCCTCTCAAGCCCTCTCAAGCCCTCTCAAGCCCTCTCAAGCCCTCTCAAGCCCGCTCAAGCCCGCTCAAGCCCTCGCTGCACCACGCTCACACGCCTGGACGCTGCTGCAGCTCCTTGCCGGCCTTGTTTGCCTCGGCTTCCCTCTTGACTGTCAGCCCAGATATGCATCTTGTGGTGTGTTCTGTGGTGTTTTGTGGTGTTCTGTGGTGTTCTATGGTGTTCTGTGGTGTTCTGCCATGTATGCTGTCATGTTGCAACCCCATTGTGTATCGTAGACAATGCGCTCCAACCGTCTTCCACACTCATCCAGGCAGATGCTTGTCCCAGTCTTGCTCATCCTCGTCCTCTTCCTCCTTTGGGCGGTTGTGTCGAGGAACATGCCCCTCAATCGCCATGGTCGAGCGGGCAGGGAGTGACGGCGGCTGCGGGGGCGCCTGGCTGGACGCTCGCTCGGTGATGGTGTCTTGCACAAGGCTGCCGTTCGCCTTGCTTACGTCTCCCGGCTTCTCGCCTCGCTCCCGGGCAAGCTCTGCGGCAGCATCGTCGTGTGCAGCCCAGGCAGCCTCCATGTCGTCGTCGTGGGTCGGGAGGGGCGCGGAGGCAGCAGGTGGCTTCGTCCGCACGGGCAGGGTCGCACGCAGCTCCGGCGCATTCTCCACCATGAGCTCGATCCTGTCTCCGTGGCGGCCAGAGCGCAGCCAGGCGGGCTCCTCGTTCAGCTGGACCTTGACGTACAGCGCGCGCTTTGCGCAGTCGTCGGAGCACCACACCTCGAGCACTTTCCTGTCTACAATCTCTACGCCGCGGTCCGTGTCGACAAACTGCTTCTTGGCCGTGGAGCGCGCCCTTGCCTTGGGCTTGGGACACAGGGCATAACCGCACTTGTCAGCAATGTTGCGCTCTTCGATCAGCGCGTCGTAGTCGGCAGGCTGGAAGGTGGCCACCGTCTCTTCAAAGGCGCGCGCATCGGCGGGCGAGGGGCGTCTGGCATCTGCGTCTGGGGCCGAGGGAAACTCCATGAGTGCCATGATGGCGTCGAGCACCTGGGCTTCGACGAGCTTGCGCTGCTCCATCATGTTCGCATGGTGCAGGGCCACGTCCAGATGGCGCTGGTTCACAGGCTTTCCATTGCGCTCCGCCACGGGCGCATGGCTCTTTTTCAGGATAGACTTGGGCGGCATGGCGTGCGGCGTGTGGCGTATTGCATGTGGTGCGTGTGGTGCGTGTGGGCAGCGCCGTTCGAGTGCACGCTGCACGGCGGGTGTCCTGTGCATTGCCAAGCCGTGAAGCAGCAAGCACGCAGCGAAGCACAGACATGGGGATCGAGGGGCTCCCAGGACGAACAGTGGCTTGCCGTGCTTGCCTCCTGCCTGCATGACGAAGCCCCCTCCCCCGGACCACTCCACCCGCATCCGTACCGCGAGCTGCCCTCCGTCCCTCCGTTCCTCTGTCCCCTCGCCCACCACCACGCCCGCCCAGCTTCACGCGGCCCACCATCCCACACGCCGCCGTGCACTCTCCCTCTCCCACCAGGCAACTGCGTCATTCGGCAAGCACCGCCAGCTTCCACCACGCCCGCCGTACCCACCACGCCCGCCCCCACGCACTGCTGCACTGCTGTCTCGCTGCACTGCTGTCTCGCTGCATTGCTGCACCGCTGCACGGCTGTACCGCTGCACGGCTGCACCACCGCACCACCGCACGGCTGCACCACCGCACCCCCGCACGGCTGCACCACCGCACCCCCGCACGGCTGCACCACCGCACCGCCTGCCCGACACACTTCTGCTTGCATTTCTGAGCGTTCTGCTGTGCCCCGCCATTGGCACCCACCATGTACCGCGTCAAGGCCGTCTACGACTACGCGTCGCCCCACGACGACGATCTGAGCTTCGCCAATGGCCAGATCATCACCGTCACAGAGGAGGAGGACGCCGACTGGTACGTCGGCGAGTACACCGACGACAGCGGCACCAAGCACGAGGGCCTCTTCCCCCGCAACTTTGTCGAGAGGTACGAGCCACAACCGCCGCCGCGGCCCAACCGGGCATCACGACACCAGCCCTTGGACCCACCGCCTGCAGAAGTCGCTCCGCCCACGCCTGCACTCCCGCAACACGACCCTGATCCTGAGCCTGAACCCGAGCCCGTCCAGCATGAGGCGTCGCCAGCACCCAAGCCCCAACCTCCGCCGCTGCAAGTTCCCCCACTGCCTTCAAGCCCGAGTCGTCGCCCCTGTCGCCCAACTCGCCCCGCTCGGCCCAGAGCCAGAGCCAGAGCCACAGCCACAGCCAGAGCCACAGCCACAGCCACAGCCACAACCAAAGCATCAAGTCGCCCGAGGACCTGCAGTCTCCCGCTGCTGCGCCTGCGAAAAAGGCTCCCCCGCCCATCGCCGCCAAGTCAAACGCTTTCCGCGACCGCATTGCTGC
The DNA here is from genome assembly GCA_026119515.1 of Ascochyta koolunga. Lineage (NCBI taxonomy): Eukaryota > Fungi > Ascomycota > Dothideomycetes > Pleosporales > Didymellaceae > Ascochyta > Ascochyta koolunga. Next base: position 526,089 of record JANLCG010000021.1, read on the forward strand.
TTTCAACCAGCCCGCCGCTGCCCCCATCCAGCCCTTCAAGTCCGCTGCCCCACCCCCACCTTCGTCAGGAAGCCTTTCGTTCCCCCTCCGCCGAGCCGCAATGCCTACGTCCCTCCCCCAAAGAGGCCCCGCAAGTCAAGACGTACAGGCGCGAGGAAGACCCGGAGATCGCCGATCGTCAGGCCCAAGATCAAGACGCCGCAGAAAAGTCCGGTCTGACCGGAGCCCAGCACACAAACACAAACGAAGAGGAACAAGGGCCCAAGCTGAGCTTGAAGGAGCGCATTGCTCTTCTCCAGAAGCAGCAACAAGAGCAGGCAGAACGCGCGGCTGCTGCCATGCACAAGGAGAAGCCCAAGAGACCCATCCAGAAGAAGCGCCTCGAGTCGCACGAGGGTCTTGCAGAAGACAGCGAGGACACGGAGCTTGAGAAGGTGGCTAGCGCAGGCTCCACGACGCGTGCCTCCACCGACCACCCCCGCCCTCCACGGCCGTCCCATGATGCCAAGGCCCCAGACTCGCAGCACTACGACCGCGAGATCCTCAGCGATGCCAATGACGCCGATCAGTCCGGCGCTGGTGAGACCGAAGACCAGGATGGCGACTCGACCAGCGTCGAGGGCGACGATAAGCGAACCGTCAGCCACCAGCCATCTCTTCCGTCGAGAGCGCCTGCTGCACCTTCCAGAGAACCAGATGTCGGTCATGAGCAGGACGTTGCCAACGAAGACGAAGAAGAAGAAGAGGAAGAAGAGGAAGAGGAAGAGGATGAGATGGACGCAGAGACTAGACGCAAGCTAGAGCTACGAGAGCGCATGGCGAAGATGAGCGGTGGCATGGGCATGCCTGGTATGTTTGGCGGCATCCCTATGGGTGGCCTTCCACCCAAGAAGAAGAAGTCGACAGGCGACAAGAAGGCCGAAGAGAGCGAGGAGCCCCATGTGGCGCAGCAGCGCGTTGCCATGTTCCCCATGCCAGGCATGCCATCTGTCAGAAGTCCAGAGCAGGAGAACAGACAGCTAGCCGTGGAGAAAGAGGACGAGGCGTACCACCCCGTCACTGGGACACATGCAGCCGACCAAGTACCGGACGTCGAAGACATAACGCCGCAGGCCATCTCAAGGACACCAACAGGCGAGGGCGCGCCTCCCGTCCCACAAGACAGTAAGCTTCCCATTCCTCGTAAACCTGTCAACGCTGGCGCTCGTCCACTGCTCGGCCACTTTCAGCCTTCATGTTCAGAGACTGTGTCAAAGACCTACACGGCTTTTGATGGGGTCTCGGAGTATGTCATGACTGTCAGCGTGTCGAGTATGTTTTGTCGTAGTTGGACTAGGTACCTGCATCGTCAATGACCAGATGGCTGACATCGTCTAGGACGGCCAGCTCCTCCACCCCTCCCAAGCGCTGAACGCTCAGTGCCTCCGGTGCCCGGTGCCTGTAAGTGCCGACCATCATGACACGAATGCCGGTTTGCTAACAGCCATTCTAGCTCGACCGGTCCCACCACCTCTGCCCTCCATCGCTTCTCCAGGCCCAGGGTCTGAGTCTGGTGATGAGCTGACGGATGCTGGTGCACATGCACTGTCTCCTAGAAGCCCGCCTCCCCTATTCCCACCGCCCTCGAAGCGTGCTTCATACTTGAGCGGGGAGGAACATACACCAGACTCGCCTGACAGACGTGTGCCCCTATTCCTCTAGCAAGCCCAACTTCGCCATCGTCTGCTCGTTTACCCCCACCCCCACCCCCGCCTCCCACAACAGCACCTCCCGCGCATCGTGCCGACCTACCGATCAGGAAGCTCGACCGCACCGAGGGGGAAACCGACTACGAGGGTGATTACGACACCGATATTGCCTCTGGAGACACCCACAGGGACGCCCTCAAGTCCCACGCTCGGGAACCGAGTCTGGATGCTAGCACCATAGGCGGATCACCTGTCATACCGCATGGTATTCCACCGCTGCCTCCAACGGCCCCTCGTGCTGTCCCGCCACCTCCGCCACAGCAGCCCCACAGTCGGCCCTCGATGGATGCTCCTCGCGCTGCACCTCCTCTTCCGCATGTACCACCGCCCAATCGTGCTCTGGAAGAGGACGATGAGGACTACGACCCGTACCGCTACACAGGTTCTCCTAGCGTCTCGCCGCCCACTGGAGCACCGCCTGTTCCAAGGGGAATGCCCCCTCCCCTCAGGGCCAGCCGCCTCTACCGCAAAACCGTCCGCCACCACCCATGCCACCAGCGGCCCCTCCGGTCCCGCAACATCAACAGGCCGAATCTTCAGACGATGACCTGTACGAGGCTCCTCCTCCTAGAAAGTCCCACGACCGCCCCCACCACCACCTCCTCAAGCCCCGCCTCATCAGCACGCACCCCCACCACTGCCCCAAGATCGAGCGCCTCCACCTCCGCCACCTCATGCTCCGCCTCCATTGCACGCCCCCTCTGCCACAAGTACCGCCCCCTCAGGAGCGCGCCACCTTCCCGCCACCCACGGAAGCTCAACCTCGAGCATCAATGAGTGCAAGAAAGTCGCTTGACGCGGGCCGCACATTGCAAGGTCGAGTGTCCATGGATCAGCAGCGTCCTCAGGTCAACCAAGATTTCATGGCCAGCGACATTGACCTAGGTGCCTCGAGCCGCTGGTGGACTCAGCCGAAGATGCTTCCACCATCGCTGCAGACTCGCAAGGATGTGCTTGTCGACCTGCAAGAGTTGCATTCCGGCAGTATAGTCGAGAAGCTGGTGTCTGTACTGTTCATGGACTACTCGCAGACCATCATCTCAGCACGCTTCGATAGCAACAACGCCTCTGATGTCGAGCTGGAACAACGTCAAGAACCACCGCCACCACGTCTTCGACCTGACCAACTCGAGAGTGCTTATGAGCAGTTTGGCCGCCGTATTGCCAAGGACGCCGAGTCGAAGCAAAGCAGCGTAGTCGGTAACGGCACCCCATACGGTTTCGTTGACGAGCTCCTCAAACTACACAAAGACGCGCTTGCCCCCGTTTCAACCCGCGCCTACGGTGCTCTCGTCTACGCCAACCTCGCCAACGCATCCACACAATCCTACGACGAGATCCGCCCTGGCGACATTGTTACATTCCGCAACGCAAAGTTCCAGGGCAAGGTAGGCGCCATGCACGCCAAGTACGCCGTCGACGTAGGAAAGCCGGACCACGTCGGTGTGGTAGTCGAGTGGGACGGCAGCAAGAAGAAGGTGCGTGTCTGGGAGCAAGGAAGAGAGCACAAGAAAGTGAAACCCGAGAGCTTCAGGATGGGAGACCTGAGGTCGGGCGAAGTCAGGGTCTGGCGCGTCATGAGCCGGAGCTGGGTTGGATGGAACTGACCTGACTTGTACAGAGAAGAGAAGAGGAGATGTGTAATTAAGTAGTAGTAGTAGTAGTAGTACTTTGCTAGACACGTATATGCATCGCATCTGCACTAGCCTTTCTCCTTGACGCAACAAATCGACTTCCTACTCTCTACCCTTCCATCGTGTTTTCTTCTGCTCTGCACCTTCCTTTTCGCACTCGCGCGACGCTAATTACTCTTCATATCTCTGCAGCAGCTGCTGCTTCATCCATCCACCCTTCTTCTACTACTACATCTCTCTCTCTCTCTCTCTTCTGTTGTTACTAAGACAGTGTTCTAGCTGCCATGCTTAGCGCCTCTTTCCCCATCTCTCCTAGAATGTGTCATTCTGCTACTACTTCTTGTGGTGGGGCATGGGAGATCGAAGACTAGTCATCCTCGCTCTGCTCAAATCCCAACCTCTAAGAATGCGCTACCAAAGACTGCACGTGACGGGGGAGTCGCAAAAATCAGACGGCAAACCCCAATGTGAAGCTCAAGGTGAAGCTCAAGGTGAAGCTCAAGGTGAAGAGAAACCTCCAAACCCGCAACCCAAACACCAGCCCAGCAACGAAAGCAACAACCACAAGTAACGCATGACATACCAGCCCCATCCTCTGCGCCGCGCCCATGAACAAACGGGTCTAAACGAGACCTGCGTGCCCTATTCAGACTCTCTGGGTAGATGGTGGCTTAGCCGTGAATCCCCACCTACCTAAAGCGGTTGGTATTCTACGTTTTCATTACTTCTCGTCTCGCTCACGGCTCACTTCCACTCACTTTCGCTCGAATCCGTGCGGGTTTGGTGCAGGCTGGTATGAATGATATCTTTACAGGAGATGGTGTATACTTATCGAACGTACTTGCAATGTCGCGTAATATCACATCGCAGTGGAGAACTGCCGATGCTGACAGGGTTAGAGGGAAGGGGTCTGCGGGGGTGGCGTTGGCTAAGTTTCTAGGCGGGGGAGGGGAGATTGTGTAACGGACTGAAGAGAAACATATGGTTTCTGAAGGCATCATCTTCGCTCTCATCAACCTGGGATTAAAACAGCGTTGGATATCCTGCGCATGTCTCTGCGATGGCCGCTCCTGTGCACTTCCCTCTACTACCCGACAGATCGGGTGGTTGTCTTGCCTGGCTGTGGATGAGGAAAACGCTGAGAGATTGGAGGTTCCTCATAGAGAGCTTGGGACCAGTTGTTGCTGTCGGGGGAATATAACAGCTGCGATGAGGGAATGTATGCCGAGAGAGGAATTTTGGCTTCTAAGATGAGGTGAAAGAGGGGTTGAGATACCGCCATTTGATTGAGTATTAAGAGAGGGTATATCTGATGCTGGGAAATGGGGACGGATAGATATACAGAAGTTTTTGCCTAAGAATCTATGCTAGGTACTATGAGCTTTGGGGGCTTGTATTAGGGGCGTGGAACGGTTCATAGACAGGGTTAATTTCAAGGTTCTGGGACAGTGCCTAATACAGGCTCTCAATTCACTGAGTATCCATTTGACGGCTTTCCAACCCCAGATCACGGTGAGCCTGCGGGGGCTGGATGTCATGTTTGCATAGGTGACGAAAGCACAGCCCGATCAGGCAGCGAACTTCGCAGTCACATTTTCTCTAAGAGTTGTCGAGACTCTCAGGAGAACGATAGATCGAAAAATCAGTCATGGATCTTTGGGAGGACGGCGCAGACGACATCGTCTTTGTCTTGAACAAAACATTTCCAACCCAAGTTTTTCACAACTACCTGTACAAAACACAGGGCCTTTCTTCGTATTTCTAGAAAATGCAGAGCTGCAGCACCGATGTTCCGTTCGCGTTCAAACGCCTTTATCCACGGTTTTAGAAAGGAACAAGGCGAACCCAGGCCGTAGCCAAACAATCACCGTCTTTGATGCGACGCCCTTACAAGTATCTTCCATAGCAAACGCCTGACAACTATATAACGCCTCGTCCGCCTTGCAACTTTCGAACCGTCTATTCTGACCCAGAACTACTGAACACGAACATCATCTACCATGGCGAGCACTCAAACCATCCCAGCCGACAAAACAGCACCCATGATCACCCTAACCACTGTCGAGCAAGGAAATGAAGAGCTACAGCAGCGTAAACTTTACACCCAGGCGCCTAAGCGCAAGGATTTTGATCTCGACGAGCATGGGAAGTTGCCGCCAGCTAAACGCATTGCTACTCGGAATGCGAGACTTGATACGATGCTAAAACAGCAGAGGCTCGAGCATGGAGAGGAGATGAGGGAAACGAATTCTCAAACTGAGCAAGGACATGATGGACTACACCAACGCGAGGAGGTCTTTGATTTCGAAGCGTACAGGAAGCTACCACTAGCTGAACGCATTGCTATTCGGAATGAGAATATTAAAAGAAATCTAGAGCAGCAGAGGCTTCAGCATGAAAGGGATATGAAGAAAAAGGATGCTCAACATTACACCGCTGTTGATGAAGGAGGGAGGAAGAGAGAAAGACAGCTCGAGCCCCAGCTACATCAAAGCGGGTTCTCCGTGGTAGTTCGAAGCCTGGAAAAGAACCCGTCGATAAGGGAGCGGGAGGGACTAAGAAATCCGCCGCCAGCAAGTCTACCGCAACGTCTACCGGCAAAAGCTCATCCAGAGCTGCGGCTGGCAAGGCGAAGAAAGCTACTGCAAAAGCCTCTGACAAAGTCAAGGGTAAGGGAAAGGGCAGGAAGGATGACGAACAGCCGAAGAACAGATCCAAAGCCGGGCTGGAGAAGCCAACTGTTTCCCAACGGTACGATATTCGGAGAATCCTCGCTCAAAGAGATGTTGGAAAGGAGACATTCTACAACGTTGATTGGTATCCATCATGGGTGAAGGAAAGGGCAGTGCGCCAGCCAGTCATCGATGATTGGGAGGCCAACGAGGCGAAATACACGTTCCGATGGGGCGAGGATGTGGTGTACAAAGTCGACAACCCAACCAACGACATCTCAGCGCAGTACGTCCGACAGCTGATAGAGAGTGTGCTGCTAAAGTACCGAGAGTACATGAACAAGCCCCCGATGAAACCGCAGCCGAGCTCTTCGAGCACGACGACTGGGAGTTTTTCCGCACAAAAGACCGCAACGGTGCTATTCAGGCTGCTGCTGCTGCCGATGATGACCACCCAAACATCACCGCTGCCGAAGTCATGCAACATACATTCATCGAGGGATGGAACGACAAAAACAACACGCCCGAAGGCAGCCGCGCTCGCCGCTACGGAAAGATCCGTGTTCAATTCACGGGCGAAATCGACGAGCGAGCGACATCGCACCGCTTCCAGCCCGACCAAGGCATGACGCCTTTGGAATTCACCGAGGCCATCTTCGCCAACGCCCTCTGGGACGACGAGTACATGGACTTAGCAAACTGGAACGCCCAAGGGGCCGACAAAAAGCAGGTGGGCACGCATCTTGACGTTCTGCAACCGTTGGTCGCCGAGCTCGTCACCACATGTCCATACCTGCTCAAGCACGCGTGGCCGCTCTTGTTCATCTCGCTCTTCTACTGGGACAGCGAAGTCAAGGACCTCCTCGCGGATTCAGACTTTGAGTTTGACCTCGTGGGTGCTAAGAGGGCTCGTAGTCGCTGGGCGCGCCGCGTTCAGGATTGCCTTATCTACACATACTTGGATGAGTGCGAGTGGGAGATGCGCTGCATGGACGAGGTGAACGAGACCTTTGTGCAGGCGCAGCAGTTCATTGAGGATTCACTGGCGCATGCGCGAGGGGCGGGAGAGGGCGACGACGATGGCAACGACGACGACGACGACGACGATGAGAATGAGGAGGAGAAAATTCCAAGTGGTACTCGAGGAGGTACGCATGGCAGCAAGGCAAAGGGAAAAGCCAAGGCTAAGGAGAGCGATAATGAAGCGGGTCCAAGTGGCACGCAGAAAAAGAAGTAAATCAGAATAGTAAGTGCAAAGCCAAGTGAGATGGAGAATACATACAGCTGTAATAAGCAACATTGCGATGCGCATGCGCCAGATAGCAATTGGCAGGCCAATGAAGAAGAGGATATGTAGGGGGACGGAGGAAAGGACGACGATAAGGCAGCAAACTCAAAGACCTGGCTCCGTGCTTGCCCCTGGCGGATGTAAACCGTCAAAGTAAATCTAGAGACTCTAAATTATGTATGAGCGATTCTTTTCCAATAATTTTGCCCTGCACCTGCAAGATATATTAACACTACTATAGTAAGTGACTGACTCCGCTTCAATACGCACCCTGAGCAAAACCCACATTCGCCCCACTGTCTCTCCTGAAATTCCCCTCGCCATTCTTACCCTGGCCTTTGTAGTAAGGCCTCGGCAGGTTATCATAGTAGGGCAACAATCAAATCTGGGTCGTTTGTCATCCCCACCATACTCTTGGTCATATCCTGATGCGGCCTTGGAGAAACCCTTAGATCAATCAGTCCAGGGGCCTCGCTTTGCAATATCTCATCCACCACATCACGGAGCGCATTGAGCGCTTTCTTCCACCCCTCTTCGTCTGCCGCGCCGAGTTCAAGGAAGGATTTGCGGCGCGTGTCGAGCGGTGACTGGGGTAATGTTGCGGTCGCATCGACGAGGAGGCCGGGGAGTCTGAAGCCTTGGGCGAAGATGTTGTATCTGGTGGTCTGGTTGAGTTTACTTGCCGGACGCGCGGTAGGGGTGTCGCCATAGATGATATCTTGTCCTGCCAAGCTCATGCCCCACACTTCGTTCTTTACTACCACTGTCAATACACGCAGGTTGAACTTCTTGTCCGCTATAAATAGAATTTCCTATTCTACTTTGTCTCGAGCTCTAGCTAGCGTTTAATAAAGTGTAACGCGTAGTTTTTGCTAAGTAGAGGAGGGGGATTTTAGCTGCGGGCAGCAAGAAGAGTATCTGCTATTTTTTGTACGTTAATAATATTGTGAAGAACTAACCTTAGGATCTAAGCCAACTACCGCCTCGACTGTAATTCAAGGCCGCTACTTAACCGCTTCCTTTTCGTAACTACCTACGAGTTGCCGGGATAAGGGATATAAAAGAACCATTAGATTTATCCTACAATAGATAGTTTTCAAGTATCCTTCGTACAAGACCTATAGGAATAGGAAGATCTTCTGTGTTACCTATCCTAGTGCTCTTATACACTTTGTATTGGATACACACACTTCTAAAGCCTCCTATTATCCTGTGTCACTACAAAAATAGGGTAGCAATCTAAAACAATTAAGGTCTAAGACCTACTAAACAAGGGACTGCTCTTTAATAGGGCTAAGCTTAAGGTTAACAGACGTTGTATTGTGTTTTAGGAGGATACTGTAGAGGTAGCGGCGGAGCGTCGTACAAGGCATCTAGTAGAGGGAAGCAGCCCTAGATTTTAACTGCACGCGTCCTGAATTAAAGGCAGAGGCAGCAAGAAGGCATCTACCCTCTAAAGAACAGGCTTGAGTATGTTGTAGTTAAGCCATCACATTTAGGATAATAAGAGATTCACGCGTTTTAGTAGGGTTGGCCAGTTACTATTGTTAGCTACTTACTGAACACGTTAAAGGAAGTTGATTACGTTAGCCATGGTCTTGTAATATCATGTAATTATCGTGGATACATGGCTGCTGAAAAGAAGATAGAGCAAGGAACAAGGAAATTGTAGAGGGAGGAGGCACGCATCTTGAGCTGTATCATAAGCGCAGGCTTATGTGCACGTTAATACATTGCCAGTAGTGAACACTAGCCTCACTCGCTATTGTGTAAGAAGAGCCTAACTTATTTAAAAAGACAAAAAACATACAACAGCGGGTATTCGCTAGTGGTCACCCACCTAACTACTAATCCGCCGGTACGTTGCTTAAATAGGGCTGAGCGAACGGGAAGCCTTGTTTTCAACGTCCTATGGTCGTATGTGGAGGATGAATAAAATAAAGATCAATATAACAGGCCAAAACCGGACCTTCTACCACAGATATCCGCATTCAACACTGCGCAACGCACGATAATAGCCGCGCACTACCCCGCCTATTACAGTGGTACCTGCCTTGAAAATACCAAACTGCAACATTTTATACATATTCTCACACTGTTCTTCTCTCCACGCACACGATCGTTCTATCTCTAAGCTTTGCTCATGTTTGTCTTCCTCCCCTCGTCCCACTTCAACAAACCCTCATGATCAACACACACATGACCTGTATGGAGGCTCAGATGCGGTTTGAACATTAGCAAGATCCTAACCATTTGTAAGACAGACTTCATATCTCCAAATCATACCTCTGGACCTAGAATTTACCGAGTACTGCCGGGTTAAAATGCTATCTTACGCATGAGCGATCTTCCGCAATCATTTTTTATACCCTCAACTGCTAGAGATGGGATGTATTTGTGTCTGGGTATGTCATCTCTTTGGCCGACGTCTGTCCAGTCTTAAGTATCCGCATTATTCTTTCAAGACTTTTAACCAATTCTTTCTAGCTCTCTATTTTCCCAGCTATTTTATTCTTGTCATTTCCACCATCTACTAACTTTCTGGGTATCCGAGTAACAAAGACGCAATATGGCCTCTCCTTCAATATCGCTAGTTCTTAGGGAGAGATCCTAGGAACTATCAGAGCGGTTGGTCCTTGTCTGCAAAGTACTGAATTAGCGAGTGCTGATCCCAGGGTGCGACCATACCAAGGTCTTTAACCTGAAAAGTTCTCTTAATAGCGTACACCTTGGATTTATTGGAAGCGGCATGCTCGATCAAGGAAAGCTAAGGAATCTGCCAGTCTCACCTTGATGAGTTCTTCGAATACCCCATTCAGCACAACCTAGAGCAAGTTCCTAGTCTAACCTTCATTAATAGTCAGGATTGTTATAGATTATTGCAACGTTTCTCGCCCCTAAAGCAGAACATCAACCTTAATCTTAACGTTATTTATTTTAAAACTATTAATTTTAGAACTTTATTATTTAACAAGATATTAAAGTTGTGCTTTAGTTAAAGACTGTAAACACTTCTAGGTTAGTTCTTAGAAGATAAGTGTAGTAGCAGGAATAAAATAAGGTAATTACATAAGCAAAGCTTGTTATAATTAAAGGTGTACTAGAGAGTATAGAATAGATTATCTATTCTAAGTATAGATTAAGAGTTCTAAATAATTAAATATATTAATTAGGTAAAACTTAAGGTTAAACACAAACTGTAAGAGTTATATTCCTACTAGACTATATACTATATAAAATCCTAGAGCTTACTTATTAAATTATAAGCTCCCTTATGCTAAGCTATATAAGCTAGTTACATACATTAATCCTTCTTACGCGCTAAGGTATAAGCTTATAGATCTACTTATAAGATAAGTTACGTAATCTATATTGTATGTTATTTGTTATTAGTTTGTTAGAGGGCTGTGTCTAGTCTATAATAAAATAATTAGCTGTAGAGGTCTAAGATTGTAATACTACCTCTTTCCTAGTTGCTTGGTGTAGTGGTTAAATACCTAGCTTAGCCTTTTTTAAATTTTTGAAAGGTTATTAGTTTAAATCTAGCAGCAATCACTCCTGCATTTTATGTAGGAAACTACAAGACTTAGTCTTAGTAAGCAGTCTTTAGGGGGCTTACTAAGCATAGCTTTATACTCTAGAGACGTAGAACCTCTCTAGTTTACTAGCTATAACTTGCTAGGAAGGATTAGGTTATACTACTTATTTAATCTTCTAGAGGTTTTCCCTATAGAGGTTTTACTCTAGAAGGTATAAGATTATCTATATTTACTTTAAAGTTTTATAGAGGGAAGAAAGTCTAGCTTATAAGAGCCTAGTATAGTATAACAAACATAATAGTTGCTTCTTAGAGAGAAGAAGAGCTATTAACAGTAGATTTTCTAACAGATAGGAAATCTATTATTACTAAGGTAGTATACACTACTTATTTATATATTTCAGCTGCTTATACCTCTAGAGGTACTAAGCACGTCTATAATACCCTAAGGGAGGTTTCTAGCAGTAGCTAGTCTAGACGTTAATTACAATAAACAAACAAACAAACAAATAAACCTAGTATAATCTAAATAGATTTAGTAATATCCTTAGTAGCAAAACTAAAGAAAATACAACAGAAATTGCTTAAAAATATTAATAGAGGTTAATAACAAGCAATCTCTAATATTAATTAGAAAAGAAAAATAGCACCTTAGCTAAAAAGGGGGATAAAGTCTATCTCCTTATAAAGAACTTACGCACATAGTAACTAATAAAGAAATTAGATTACGTTAAGGTTAGCCTATTTTTTATTTTAGAGCAAATAAGCCTAGTAAACTATAGACTAAATCTCCTAAAAGATGCATAGATATATCTAGTGTTCTATATATTGCTACTAGAACTAGCTAACCTAAGAACGCTAATCTAAAAGGACTTCTATTACTAAATAGATAGTAATTGTAACAACACAGGATGATAGAAAGCTCTAGAATGCGTGTGTATCTGCTACAAGGTGTCTAGGAGCACTAGGATAGGTAACACAGAGACAATTCTATTCCTATAGGTCTTGTACGAAGAATACTTAAAAACTATCTATCTATAGATAATTCTCCTTGTGCCTTTATACTGCTAGAATACAGGGAAGTTTAGAATGCTATAACTAAGTTACAGGCAGGAACAGAAACGTAAAGGAGCTAAGTTAGAGGTAAATTAGGGTGTAACACTTTTTAGAGACTAGTGCTTTACACTACCCCCTCCTATATAGGCGGATTGTCCTAGATACGCGTAAGTAATAATAGTTATTATTCTATAGCGTTAGTGCGTTAATTCAGCGTCTGTTCTAGGTTTTTAGTTAACTTAGGTTATTATTTTAGTGTTTTGTTGTTGTTTTTATCTAAAGTAAAGATAACTTTTTTTTTTTTTTTTTTTTTTTTATTAACTCTGCTGCCTAAATCTAACGTGACAATAAGCTATATTATAACTTAATTAGAGGGAAACAGGTTTACTGTTATTATTATATCTAATTTCTAGGACGCGTTGCGTAGGTATATAAACAATTAATCCCTATACCTTTCCTAACTCTAATAGATACTATTTCTTGCTGTAAGTATCCTTACGCTCTTTTAATTATTCCTATACTAATGCTCCTAGGTTTGTTAATTAGTTACTATGCTAATACTAGTCCTGCCTAGAGCTCTTGCAGTAGCCTATTAGGTTATCTACCTTTATTTAATTTAGGCCTTTGTAAGAGGGAGGAAGGTAGACTACGCCTTTAATAAGGCGTTGTTGTTAAAGTATGCTTATTACACACTTTAAAATAAGAAGTGTTATCTAGTAACTAGACTTTTCTTTACTCCTGCTCTCTAACTAATACTAATAGTTATAGGTTCTAATTTACGTTAGTCTTAAGTATGCTACTTTTTATAACAACCTTGTTATGTAGGAGGAGGAATCTAGAAGTAAGGCAGCAGGAGAGGTAGTAGAGGAGGAGGTAATAGAGGCAGCACTAGAGGTATAGCGTAGCCTTATAGCATTAGCAATAGCTCTAGCAAGTGTAGTGCAGGTAGCGACTGCACAGCTTAAGGGAGTTACTGCTAATAACGTGTTGCTGCACTAGTACCACGCTAGTACAGCGCAGGGCTAGGTAATAGAGGAGATAGTAGAGAGTTTGTTAGTGTTAACTAGGGAGGTTATTAAGCTATAATAGGAAATAGCCCCTTATAGCTCTAGAGTTAGAGGTAAGTTAGTAAAGCTAGCTCTGCTTCTAGCACCTAAAAAAGGGTACTCCTAGGTTGTTAGATGAAACTAACGCTAGTAGCTCTAAGGAGATAAGTAACATTAAGAACCCTTAAAAAAGAAAGGGTTTCTTAAGCTGTATAGTAAGGAGGATTTCTTTTATTTTTCTTTTCTTATTATCTATTGTGTAAACGCAGTTAGAGGTGTTTTAGAGTTAATAGATTTCCTTTATCCTTTTCTAAATTATAATATCTTTATTTGCCCTATAATTCTTAACCTTCTTCCTATGCTATAATCTATTTATTTAATGCCTTTAGTAGACTAGGCTGCTCTAGGTACTTATTGTAATACGCCTTTAGCTTATAGGGTGCTCCTGTAAAGTTTTTACAGGATACTAAGTTAGGTCTAGGTTATAGCTAACCTAGCTTATACAGTACTTAAGACTACAGTAGACTAACCTACTAGCTAGGATTTCTTAGACCTCCTATTCCTCTACTCCTTAAATAGGAATACCTGTGGGTTTTAGAGCTTCCTAACTAGGCAATAGGTTATCTAGATCCTTACACAGAACGTTAGGTACAAATACGTTGTGTATTTTTAAACTAGGGGGAAGTTTTAAGTAATATAAGTAACTAACCTGTTCTAGGACCTTAAAGGGACCTTCTTACTTATTAGATAGCTTTTAGCTTAGTTGCTTACTTGTTAAGTTTTTAGTAGAAAGGTACACTTTGTTACCTATAGTCTAGTTAACTAGGTTGTAATAAGCATTAACTACAGAGCGCATATAGTCTTAGGCTTTCTCTATATTCTCCTTAGCTACCTTCTAGGCGTTGTGCATATAGGTCGCTAATGCTAAGGCCTCCTTGTAGTTAAGTTGTTCTACAGGGGTTACTGCTGTATTAGCTCCTTTCTAACTCTAGCTCTGTTTAGGTTAGCTACTATAAATTACTTAGTAAGGTAATATTCTAATTAAGGAATGTAGCAGAGTAAGTTAGGCACAATCTATAATTAGTAGGAGTTTAGACTAGTTATCCTAATAGTACAAGACAAAGGGACAGAGCTGTTAGTCTATATACTTGTTTATAATCTCTGTTTAACTATTAGTTTCCTTGTAATAGGCAGTAGATAGCTTGACTTTCACACCTATAATTTGACAGAATTCTGTCTAGAAAGTTAAGATAAACTAGGGGCCTCTGTTGCTTACTATTAACTTAGGGGTATATCTAAACTAATACACCTATTGTATAAACAAGTTTACTATCCTATATACTATAATTGTTTTATAGCATAGGATTGTAATAGCTTGTTTAGTTAGGCAATTAATAATAACTATAATCTAGTTATACCTAGCTTTATCCTTAGGAAAATCCTTAAAATTAATATACAAATGTTGCATTAGTTTGTTAGGTATTAGCAAGGGATGCAAGTACCTATAGAGTTAGGTCTGTCTTAGATAGCCTTAGCAACATAGGATGTAGTTTTAGACATATCTTTTACATGTAGCACTTATACCTTTCTAGTAATACTGTTGTAATAACAGTTAGTAGGTCTTCTTAGCACTAGGGTAAGCAGTTAATAGTTAGTTATAGGCTTCCTTAATTAGGCGTGTGCATAGAGTTAAGTTAGTAGGGACACAGAGTTAATTATAGTAGAGAAGGAGTCTGTTTTAGATCTAATACAGAGATAGCAACAACAGTTATTCTTATCTAAAAGATTTCTAGTTTTCTTATATTAACGCCTTAATTAGTTCTAAGGAATCTAGTTTTATAATAGGCTGTACTAAGCAGATAGTAGCTATAACTAGGTTAGTCTTAGCTAGATATATCTAAGCTAAATTAGAATTAATCTAGTTATGTAACTGCTGTAGACCTAGTAGGACTTAGGACTAATTGTCTTCTTAGGCAGACTTTAGATTTGCAAGATCCTATTCTTAGTAACTTAGAATATTAGCACGCTTATTATTCTTGCCTAGCGTGTATTTAATCTTAAAGTTAAACAGAGCTAGAGCTTCTGCCTATTATACTTGTTAAGCATTTAAGATTTTAGTTGTTATAAAGTACTCTAGGGATTAATAATTAGAGTAGACTTAGATCTGTTTTATAACTAAGGTAAGTTTAGCTCTCTACTTATTAAAGGCTTATAAAATCGCAAATAACTCCTTATTATGTATTTCCTAATTAAGTTTAGCTCTAGAGAGTACTTGGCTGTAGAATACTACAGGGTACTACTTATTGTTAGGGTGCTACTGTAACAAAACCCTAGCAACAACTCTATTAGAGGCGTTAGTTTTAATCTTTATATTGTAGTTAGGATTAAAATAGCATAGAGTTAGGATAGACAACAAGGCTTCCTTTAGGTTTTTAAAACTAGATTAGCATTAAGCAGTCTATTTAAATAGATTTGCTAGACTTTGTAAGGTAATAAGGGGCTTAGCTACGCAAGAGAATTTAGGTATAAATTGTTAGTAAAACCTAGTAAAGCCTAGGAACAATTTCACACTAGTAACAGTAGTAGGAGGGATCTAGTTCCTAAGGGCTTGTACCTTCTCAGAGTCTACTTTAATTCCTTTGTTAGTTAGGATGTAACCTAAGTACTTAGTATAGGTAATATAGAACTTGCTCTTCTTAATGTCTACTTGTAATCTAGTAATACAGAGTTAATTAAGTACTAGCTTAACATATTGTTTGTAGGTTACAAGGTCTTTAGAGTAGATAAGGATGTTATCTAGATATGCAATACAGAAGTTGTCTAGATATTTAATAAGAACATTATTTATATATTATTAATAAGTAGCTAGTCTATTACATAGCCTAAAGGGTAGAACCTTGCACTTGTAACTACTGTAACGTGTATAGAACGTAGTGTACTCCTTAGAGGCAGGATCTATACAAATTTAATTAAAGGCATTCTAGATGTTAAATTTAGTAAATACCTTAGCCTTAGATAGTTGTGCTAACAATTTGTCTATACACAGTATTAGATAGAGTCCTTTCTTGTAAGGGTGTTAAGTTTATAATAGTTAACATAAATACGCAAATTCCTATTTGGTTTTTAAACACAGAGTATAGGTAACGCAAAGGGGCTCTAACTGTGTTTAATCTAGCTGTGCTATAGTTAGTCTTGCACAAACTTCTTAGTAGCTTTAAGTTCCTTAAGATTTTGTTTATATAAGGGCAAGTAGGAATTTAACAATTAGCCCTCTAATATAATTTTGTAGTTGTAGGGGCAGTGTTCTAGAAGGGTTTCAGCTTCTGTTTTGCTAAACACATTAGTATATTAAACATATTTGTCTAGTAATTATTTGTTAAGTAGCTAAGCGTTCTTAGGGTTGTCTTAGGTACAATAGTAGTTAATAACGTAATTAATCTTGTATAGACTAGTAGTAAAAAATTTGTTCTATAGTTTTTTTATAGAAAAGTAAAAAGTATTTAATAAAAGTAAGGAAATACGTGCCTCCCTAGGAGGTAGCAAGTTAGAGGCTTTTTAGGTTAGGATTATTAGTAAGGAACAGCATTTTAGCAATTAAATAACACCTCTTATACAATATATTAAGTAATTTAGACTTTAGCAACGTTAGTACTCTACAGCTTCCTATAGGTTGTCCCTTTGTTGTATGTCTTGTAGGACGTAGGCTTGTAGCAAAGGTTAATATAGGGTTATTATTAATAGAGAGGTAGGGTTGTACAACCTAAGGTACCTCACTAGCTATATAAGCTAAGATTGCTCTATATTAAGTTAGAGTTTAAAACGTTTTAACTATTTAATTCTAATAATATATTCCTAGGATCCTAGATTAATAATAACAAAGGGGTAGTTACGTATCTTACGCCTATTAATAGTTAAGTGCAACTAAATATACTAGTTTACTAGAGTTGTAATCTAATCCTAGAATCCTTTAACTTAGACCTTAAAGGGCAACTTTTAGATAGAAGTCCT
This sequence comes from Ascochyta koolunga, assembly GCA_026119515.1. Lineage (NCBI taxonomy): Eukaryota > Fungi > Ascomycota > Dothideomycetes > Pleosporales > Didymellaceae > Ascochyta > Ascochyta koolunga. The sequence continues at coordinate 543,079 of JANLCG010000021.1, forward strand.
AAGTGTAGTAGACACTAAAGTAGCAATGTTAGAATTTAAAAATAAAAATCCTTAGGCACTAGTGTTAACTAAGGAGTTAAGTTGTACGCCTAGCCCTTAGTTTAATAGAATAGAAGAAGTAAGGAAATAGGGGCTACTAAACAAATAAGATAAAGAGAGGTTAGATAGGTTATATTAGTTTAGGCCTAGGTGAAGTTGTCCTCCTAGGCAGGGCTATTTCCCTTAGGTATTAGTTCCTCTTTAAAATCTTCTTTAGCGTTAACATATCCCTCTATATCTACTTAGATTTCTTGTACCTAGGGACTAGGGCAATCTTTTGCAAAGTAACCTGTCTTGCTATAGTTGTAGCAGTTGCCTAGGGTTAGCTCTCTTACAGGTATAGCTTAGGACAGTGTAGTCCTAGGTGCTAGAGTAGGAGTAGATATAGGAGGTTTCTAAATGCTAGATGTAGGCTAATTTAGAGGTAGGTTGTTAGTCTAATGCTAATTGTTAACAGTTTAGAGTTAGGTCTAAGGCAGTAAGGTATTAGGTAGGGTATAAACAGGATGTTGTTTTCTTTCTATGTTATACGCTGTAAGATGCTCTACTATAAGTTTAAATAAGTTATCCTACTACCTCTTAAATCCTAGGTTAGGACTTTAGAGGGTAGGGGTTACCTTTGTCTACATATAGTAAAACTATTCTAACTTAGGTACTTGTCCCTAGATAGCAGCACTTAGGAAGCGCGCTTTAAAAAGTAGAAACGTGTTATCTTTTCCTATTTAGAGTTAATTAAAAACAGCTTAACTTTTAGCTCTCTTATTCCCTATAATAAAGTAGGAGTAGAGAAGCGTTATTATTTCCTCTACGCTCTAGAACTAGTCTATTTTGCGAGACAAGTATTAGAGCTTAAGGTATTCCTTAGCAAGCCTAGAAGTATATCCCTATACTAGAGCTATACAAGCTTGTTCTGTAGGATAGTAATCTAAATTAATGTTAAGTTAGTCCTAAATTAAGGCTTGCTACTGTCTAAAAGTAGGGTCTTTTCTATTACTTAATTTGTTAATAGCTAGTGTACGTTTACTAAGCCTAGGGTAGTAGACTAGGGTCTTAGACTAGAACCTTTTAGGAGGTTGCTAAGGTTAAACAAGGGGAGACTCTGTAGTAGGCACAGGTATATCTTTGTAGGGAAGGGATTAGGCCTAAAGCTAGGCTACTTTAGCCCTTAGTTAGTTAACTAACTTATAAAGATTTACCTGTTCTAAGTCTAATTTAGTATTGCTCTTGCTAAGCGTCTAGGTGTTAGTTAATCCCTTAGTAGGCGCTGTTGCCTGTCCTTAAGTAGATTGTCTAATAGGTTCCTTTAAACTAGGGTTAGTAGTGCCTAACATTAGTAGTAATCTAATTTAGGTAGGTTATTAATAATCTCTAAGTCTTTATCTTAGCGTAATCTAACGCAACTTTTCTAAAGTAATCCTAGAGCAGTAAGTTGTAGGAAGTTCTAAACCTAAAGGCTTTAGTTATTAGGAGGTCTCTAGAATCCTAACTATTAGATAGATAATAATTAGGACCTGTATAGTTTATAACTAAAAGGGGTCTAAATCTGCTTAGTACACAATAACTAAACAAACTTGCGATATTATTTAGAGGCTGTTACTAGCTAGGACAAGTTTTTAAGTATAATATAACAACATAGGATAATAGAAAGCTCTAGAATGCGTGTGTATCTGCTACGAGGTGTCTAGGAGCACTAGGATAGGTAACATAGAGATAATTCTATTCCTATAGGTCTTGTACAAAGAATACTTAAAAACTATCTATCTACAGATAATTCTCCTTGTGCCTTTATACTGCTAGAATACAGGGAAGTTTAGAATACTATAACTAAGTTACGGGCAGGAACAGAAACGTAAAGGAGCTGAGTTAGAGGTAAATTAGGGTGTAACACTTTTTGGAGACTAGTGCTTTACAGTAATAACAAATAGGAAGTTAAGAAAATAATAAAGCATTAAGGGAATAGCACTAGAAGAAGATATCTAGTTAAATAGTTAGGATACCTAGAATTAGAAAATACTTAGGAACTACCTACAAATCTTATAAACTGCTAATAACTACTAAACTAGTACTAAAGTTTGCAGAAGTATTAATTAGATTAAGAGTAGCCTATATAGCTAGAGAATAACTAGTTAGCATATCTGCAGTAGGACAATTCAGATCCTTTACCTAAACACCTTTACCTAACTCTTCTAACTTATTTACTAGGCACTTAGCCTTATAATACGTCCTATCCTTTGCCTACGTAAGTATTTTCTTATTATGTAATAATTACACAATTACTTCTACAAGTAATCTCTTATCTACTTCTACTTTTGCTTTATACTCCTTGTAAGTACAATCTAATAACTCTTAGAATAAGTTTATACATAAACGCCTAATACGCACACACTTAGAAAACTTTAGATAACGTAAACACTTAGATGCTTTAATAAAATACTCTTAGTTATTAGTAAAGATTTTATATTATTAAATTTCTAGAGTAAGATAAAGTTGTTTCTTTTAAGAATTAGAAGATATAATAATAACTAAACTTTAAGATAAGGTGTAGGGCACGCTAATAAAGATTTAATTACAATTTAAGACAAATCTAGTAGGGGAAAGAGGTGGTTTGTTTGTTTGTTTGTTGTAATTAACGTCTAGACTAGCTACTGCTAGAAACCTCCCTTAGGGTATTATAGACGTGCTTAGTACCTCTAGAGGTATAAGCAGCTAAAATATATAAATAAGTAGTGTATACTACCTTAGTAATAATAGATTTCCTATCTGTTAGAAAATCTACTGTTAATAGCTCTTCTTCTCTCTAAGAAGCAACTATTATGTTTGTTATACTATACTAGGCTCTTATAAGCTAGACTTTCTTCCCTCTATAAAACTTTAAAGTAAATATAGATAATCTTATACCTTCTAGAGTAAAACCTCTATAGGGAAAACCTCTAGAAGATTAAATAAGTAGTATAACCTAATCCTTCCTAGCAAGTTATAGCTAGTAAACTAGAGAGGTTCTACGTCTCTAGAGTATAAAGCTATGCTTAGTAAGCCCCCTAAAGACTGCTTACTAAGACTAAGTCTTGTAGTTTCCTATATAAAATGTAGGAGTAAGTACTACTAGATTTAAACTAATAACCTTTTAAAAATTTAAAAAAGGCTAAGCTAGGTATTTAACTACTATACTAAGTAATCTAGATTATACTAGGGAAGCTTCTAGTAAAGAGATTTAGATGTTGTCTATAGTTTATAAAGCAGAAAACACACAATACTAACATTGTAAAAACTAGGACCTTCCTAAAAAAGGCCTAATATAATTAGGATAACCTACTCTACAACATCCTACAACAAACTAGAGCTACTTTAGCCTATACTAGGCGCTCTTGCGCTAGCAAGATAGCTAACGTAGCCTCTAGCATGCCCCTACTAGATAGAAGGGGGCTAGCTAGAGAAAAAGAACATTAGTTACCCCTATAACAAACAACTTGCTCTAATATTAGGCAGCTATATAGTGTAGCTATCCCTCTAACCTATAGTAGATTAGCTATAACTACTACCCTCTAAGAAGCTGTTTTCTTACGCATCCTAGATATTAAAAAGCTAGTAACTACTGCTACTAAATCTTTAAGGTAGTAGCATCTACTCTAGATATATGTATCTAATAATACAGAACTCTAAAGGAAAAGGCAATTACACTTCCTCTCTAGGAATTACTAGCAACTGCCCTCTAGAGCGCTCTAGAGGGCAAGAGAACCTAGGTAGGTAGATTAATAACACCTATACAAACGCTTCTAAAGCTAACTTAGGCAGAAATTGCCTAGACCCTAAAAATCTAGAGTAGGGATACACTCTCTGCTAAGACTACGTATAGGCTACTACCTAACCTAAAACAGAGAGAAGAGAATAAGAAATCTAGTAAAGAGGATAAGAGAATTCTTCTCTTAATACTAGCTATAGGCTAAATTTAAGAAGCATCTCCTTTTACAGTAAGAGAAGTAATCTACAAAGCTATAAAACTCCTATTTATAGCAATCCTACAGGCTACACCTACCTAGACTAGGTAGGTAATTACGCCTTTAACTAATAAAACCTAGATCTAGCTCCTTAGCTAGGAAATAAAGAAAGTAATAATCTAAGTAGTAGAAGGCATAGACGCAATTATCCTATATATATAGATAAACTACGCACTCTAAGGAGTCCTAAGCTTAATCTGCTTACTAGATAGTATATTAAAACTAGTAACTATGTAGATAGTAAGCAATAAGTCCTTTTCCTAGACTAGGATCTAACTAACTAGCTACTAGATCTCTAGATATAGGCTAAATAAACAAGAGGTAGTAACCTAGATTATATCCTTCCTAACAATAGTTAGTTATTTCTATATCTTTAGAGTAAGCAACTCCTCTAAGGAAATACAAAAGAACCTACCTATACAACTACACAACCTAGGCTGCTAGGGATACTACTAGGCGCACAAATACTATAGAGATACTAGATGCAACTACTATAGAGAGAGAGTTACTACACACTAAGGGCTAGTAGATAAGGAATACATAGCAAGTACAAAATGTACAAATTACTATAGGCTATACCTAGTAAGGAATAAGAGCTGTCTAGTAGCACTAAGATAGGTAAACAAAAGCCTAGTAAGAATTTTAGGGGCAGAACTAAGGGCTATAAGGGCTATTACTAAGAGAGTAAGTAAGAGAACCTAAATAGACCTAACTAAACCTAGCAGCACTACCCCTAGCGCCCCTATAAGATCCCTAACTATAACACTTACACTAGAAGGACTAGCCCCTATAGCAACTTCTACTAGAGACTTTTAGAGACTAAGAAGGGCGCTAAGGGCTATCTCTTCCTAGGCTGCAAGCTAAATAACTGCAATTAGCTAACTAGAACTAGAATCTACCCCTAAGAGGAGGGATACTAGGACCTCTAATATAGAAATAGATATTATATATTAATATAACATATAATAACTGTAAAGTAGGACCTTAAAGTAATATAGGTAAATATAGCTAGGTAATTACTCTAATATATTACCCTCCTACAGCTTATATTTAAAAAGCAAATAGACATAATATACGTCTAGGAACTATATATAGTAAGAAATAACTATACCTTAATACATCTAGGCTACTCTATACTTGCACCTATAGAGTCTTAGGGAGCGCTAAACTTAAGCCCTAAAGAACGCCCTAGGGTGCTTACCTATATACTTAAAGGTAGAGGAATACACGCGTAGATCCTCTACCTACGCATTAACAGAGACATCCTATAGACAGAAGTTAACTAGTATAGAATACTTAATGTATACTAGGAACTAGGACTTATAAACGCACTAGAATATGTTATAGGAACAACCCCTAGTCCTAACACTCTAATAGGGGGAGATTTTAACTACAGATATATTACCTTTAAACCTAGCGCTACTCCTAGAGGTAGAGGTTAGTACCTAGCCTACTAGGTAATATAAAATAGCATAGACTATATTAGGGAACTAGGTATAGTAACCTATTAAGGGGGCTATGTGCTTAACTTAACCTTCTCTAATATACTCTTTACATACACAAAAATAAAGGACTATCTCTACTTAAGATCTAACTACGCTACGCTACTTACTATAATACTATAGAGGAGTAGTAGAGCACTACTACTAAATAAATATTAGGTTCTAAGAAGCTAGCTTAGCTGCTTTGTAGAAGTAGTTAACCTAGCGCTACTAGGCCTACTACCCCTTATAGCAACATGCACTATCTAGAACCTAGAGGCCTAGATACAGGCTATAACTAAGGCTATTACTAAAGTAATAGTAGCAGTAGGCTACAAATATATAAGGGCAGGCAAAACCGCACTATAGTAGACTGTAGAGTGTAAGACTGCTTATAGATTATATATAGATAGTATTAGAGGCCTATAGACAAGATTATTACTAGAAAGCTAGAACTTCCTTACTATAGTACGCAAAGCTAAGCGCACTTATTAGCAGAATAGAATAGACTAAATTAACTCTAACTAGGCACTATATAAAGTTATTAGATAGTATAGACTTAGGCTAAACTAGTAGGACACTCTAATCTAATACATAGAGAGGCATATAATAAACCCTATAGAAAAAGCAGAGGCCTTATAAAAGGAAATACTAGACTAATTTAATAGCTCTAACAACCTACTAGAATAGAGTCCTAGTAACTTAAATTAACAAGCTATAGTCTAGAACACCTATATATCTCTAGAGGAAATTAAGAGGAATATAATAGGCATATAAAGTATATCTCCTAGCATAGACAGTATTATAGTACACTTACTTAAGGCGTGCTAGCCCTATATTACTAACTATCTCTATAGGATATACACCTGCTGCTTATAATACAGCTATTTTCTAACTGCCTAGAAAATAGTAGAGGTAGCTATAATCCTAAAACTAGCGAAAAAGGATTATAGCTCCCTGTAATCCTAGTAGCCTATTGCCCTACTCTTATACCTAGGAAAAGGCCTTAAGAGAATAGTAGCAAGACAAATTACCTACATAGCTATAACCTATAGGATCCTCAGCCTATAATATAGGGGTGGACTCCCTACTAGGCAGCCTCTAACTTAGCAATAAGCTTTACGCACAACATAGAACAAGCCTAGGCCTTAGGAAAGTAGGTTTTAATAGTAACACTTAATATACAAGGGGTATTTAATACGCTCCTATAGAACTAACTACTACACTAAATAGAAAACTAAGAATAGCTTACTACCCTTATGTTGCGCAACTAAGCGCGTAGAGTTATATACATAGCTTGTTTTCTAATAGAGCGTGCTAATTTAGTTAAGCTGCTCTACCCTAGCAATACTGGTTCTAAGCAGCCCTAATACTAGCTAAACGCTTGTTAAGCAAGATTACGTAACCTACACATTTTATTTATATTTAAGTAACACGTTCTATATAGAAAAATAGATATTAATTAAATTAATTAATTACTTAAGTATAGTCCTGTAAGCTCTGTTACAGTTATAAGCCTAGCTTCCTAAGCACAGTAGATCTCCCTGCGTACTTAGTAAACAAGCTTGTTAAACTTAGCTTAACTGCTCTAATTACCTAATTATCTTTCTATTCCTACTATCTAAACGCTACTATAGGTAAGCTTGTTAACTATAATAAGTAAGCTCTCTTAGGTGTCCCTACAGGACCCTATTAGCTTAAAACAATATCTAATTAGCCTAATTAGTACATCTAACTTACGTAGCACGCTAAGCTTTGTAACGTATAGGATATAGTAGATCTAGACACTAAAAACGCCCTAGGCATGCACAAAGGAGCGCCTAAACTACCTATTATAGGCTTGCTCCCTACTTAACTACTAGCTTAATCTACCTAAAGCTAGAGCACCTAACCTAACAAGCCTCTAATAGGCTAAACAAGCTTTAAGAACTATAACAAGGAGCTCCTTAGATATAAGATTAGAGTAAGCAAGTAGGCTACTAAGGCAGAACGCCTTTAGAAGATCTAGAACTAGGTTAATACAATAGTATTACTATTAATCCTCTTACTAGTAATAGTAAAGCTTGTTACTAATAACACTACAACGCTATAATTGCTTATGCAAGCCCTAAAAGAGGAGCTTGCTCTAACAGATGTTAGCACCTAGAACTAGGTTAGGGCAGAGTACTAACAGCATCTTAGAGCAGCTAAATAGTTAAGAGCTGCTCTATAAGACTAGTACAATAGGTAGTTATACCTCTATAGAAGAGCTAGGTTATACAAGCTTCTAGAGGTTAATAGGGCGCTTGCTGTGCAGGATTTCTTAGAGACCTTAAGTTATAGGATTGCCCTAGATTAGGCTTGTACTATAAACTAAAGGATTATCTAGAATAGTATCTTAGGGCTTAATTTACTTAATTTAGACAAAGTAAGTAGGGTCTTTAGTAGTTTAATATATAAGCATACTATAAGAGTAGGGAAAGATAACCTAGGAGTATTTGCAATATTTAGAAGCTAAACTAATACTACTTTAGCTCCTGCTACTAACTCTAAGAGCTTAAATAGGTACCCCTACCCTTATAAACAAAAAGGAGAGACTTATAAGTAGAAACTAACTAATTACTAACGCCTAGAGACAGTAGTTAGAGGGAGCTCCTTACTGCCTATCTATATAAGCAAAAGCTATTGCAAGGATACTCTCTAGAGGCTTAAAAGCTAAGAGTATACAGATACTAGGAAGGTAATTAAGCAGCTTAATTAGACACTAAAAGCTCTATTAGTAATAATAGCTCTACTAGGAAAAGGTATCCTACCTAAAGTTAAGTTTCCTAGCAATGTACAGGCTACTCTAATTAATCTAAAAATAATGCAACTATGCAATCTAGCTAAGAAACCTAGGGTTTATAACCTTATAGGTTTTAAAGCTTATCTACTCTTAGAGAGTATAATTTTAGATAATAGAGCAGCTACGCACTTAGTTAATAGCGCAGATTAGCTTGTACCTAGGTTATTTTACCTAGCTAACTCTACTAACACTGTAGAGGTAGGCATATAAGCGTTTCTAGTAGTAGGATAAGGAGCTTGTTTGTTTAAAAACGTGTTATATAGAAAGCGTAGCCTGTATATAGAAGATCTACTTCTTAAGGATATAGTAATAGTAGAAGGTTTCTACGTTAATATTATTTCTAAGGCACGCCTCTAAGAGAAAGGAGTTTAGTACTTAGAGCTAGACAGCTCGCTCTAAGTAGGGTATATTAATAATTTAAATAGGAGAGTTGTATGTGCTACTCTTAAGCGCGCTTACAACCTTACTTTTATTAAATATAAGCTACTTTCCTACTACTCTTACCCTCTAATCCTTAACGTAGTAATAAAATAATTATATAAGTCTTACCTATAAAGCTCTACTAAACACCTCTAGCACGCTAGAGTAGGTTATCTAGGCCTAGAAGCTCTAAAGGCACTAGTATAATAAGCGTGTAGTGTACACATTAACAGCACGCTTTAAAAAGATTATAAGATCTACTTAATAACCTACGCTAAGAAAGTTATATCTTAACAGAAATAGGAAAAAACTACTAAACCCTTTTAGAGAATTAGCTAGGATCTATTTAATATGCCTATAGGAAGGAGTAGCAAATTATAGATACTTTTAATTAAGGAGTACTATAGTAGGAAGCTCTTTACGTACTTACTACTAGGGAAGACTTAAGTAGAGATACAGTAGGTACTTATAAGTTTCTTAAGCTAGGTACGTACCTAGTACAAGCTCTATATCTGCAAGATAAGTTAAGATAATAATACTGCTACTCTCCTATAGCAAGGGAGCTCCTAATATAAGCGCTAGGCGATTAATAAGGGAATAGATATTAAGCGTATACCTCTATATACCTACAAGCTAAATAGGGCAGGAGAAAGAGTAGAGTAGGAAATAATTACTAAATCTATTAAAATAAGGAGTAGTGCAAACCTACCTAAGAAGCTCTAGCTAGAGGTTATAGCAGCAGTAATATAGCTCTATAACATAAGTCTAACTTACTTAAACAAGCTACAGAGCCTAAACAAAGAGCTTAATTGCTAGTTTACTTATTATTTCTACTAGTACAAACCTAAGTAGGTAAGAGCACTAACAGCTAATCTAAGACCTAATTAGAGCAGGATATACGCTTATAGCTATAGAGCATATCCTCTAAACAGAGAATAAGTAGCTAGGCGTAATTAGAGAAGCTTTAAAGTAACTCTAAGGGGTTATATTAGATACTTAGTAGGGTACTAAGCTTCTAACATATACTAGATATAGGTCCCTAAACTAAACTAGGTAATTACAATATATAATATAACCTTTAATAAGGAGCTCTTTTATAATAAATTAGATAAGTTGTTAGCCCTTATAGTCTAAGAAGTAGAAGTAGTTGTAGATATTCTATATAAACCTAATAAGATAGAGGTAGGAGAAGTATAATAGAGCTTGCAGGACTATACTTAAGTAATTAATTAATTTAATTAGTGTCTATTTTTCTATATAGAACGTATTGCTTAAATATAAATAAAATGTGTAGGTTACGTAATCTTGCTTAATAAGCGTTTAGCTAGTATTAGGGCTGCTTAGAACTAGCGTTGCCAGAGTAGAGCAGCTTAACTAAATTAGCACGCTCTATTAGAAAACAAGCTGCGTATATAACTCTACGCGCTTAGTTATATAACATACCCCCTAGTTAATCCTATATTAGGAACAACTAAACTAGGAGTATGCCCTTAGTAATTATAAGGCTCTAATCTTAGATTTTTATATTTCCCTAGATATCTAAGATTACTAGGCTCCTACAGCGTACTCTAGGTGCTCTTCCCTTTAAGAGACCTCTCTAACTTTTAGGCTACTATTACAAGTAGTTTGTTACTAGTTTAAGCACTTATTTTTAATAGCTAAATTTTCTAAGCCTGTAGCTAGCTATTAAGCTGCTTAGTTATAGTTAAGGTAAGCACTTCTTAGGTTAAGCATTTCTAGGTAGTAAGAGTAAGCGTAAGGACTATAATCTAGCAGCTTTACCTTTACTAACCTAGTTACTTCCCTATATAAGTGTCCTACCTACTTAATTTCTCTCTTTCTCTAGTTATATCTATTAATATACCTATAAGTATACTAAATTGTTTTCTACGCGCCTAAGCACTCTCTAGCTAATTGTTTCTAGCTTCTTAATCTGTTAAGAGCTTTATTGTTAGACGTTGTCTAAATAATCTTGCTATTAACGTTTTCCTAGCTCTTTTAGAGGTTTACTAACTTAGGTATAGAAATAAACTAAACCTAGCGCTGCGCGTGTACTGCTGCTGCCTCTGCTACCTAAGCTGCTGTCTAAGCTAGCTAGCTGCCAGCTGCCCGCTCGCTCTTACCTACGCCTACTCCTATGCCTGCGCCTGCCCCTATGCCTACGCCTACTCCTCGCCTAAGCCTAAGTGTAAGGGCACTGTAGGCAGGCAATTAAGCAGAGCAAGATAGGACAAATAATAGATATTATTTAAGAGATAAGACAAATCCTTAAGGAATAAGTCTTAAGGCACGTTGATATTATATACGTGTGTAGCTAGTAGGTCTCTAGGCTTGGCCTAGGGCCTAGCTAAGGTATCTCCTACTAGGGGAGAACACTTATAACAATAGCCCCCTCTTTAAAGGTTTATCCTAAACTATAGAGAGATTTCCTAGTAATGTTATTAAGCTCTAGAAAACCTCCTATAGAGGGAAAAACTTAGCAGGAGAAATATAGTGCTAGTAGGGGTTTATTAGTTAGCGTCTGTAGGGGATAGGAAGCTATTAAGCATCTTTAGATGCTAGCTATCCTATCCTTACAACGTTTGCTTAGTAAGCTACTAGAGTAGTGTTAGCACGCAGCTAGGTAGGCAAGTCTTTGTTTATAGGAGACTAGCTAAGGCTAAGTCTTCCTTATGCCTTTATTAGCAGCTAGATAGTAAACTATTACTCCTGCTAGACGTTACTATAAATAACGCCTTAGTAGTTATTAGCTCTAAAATTTATATAGTAAAGGCTGTAGAGAGCGTAACTATAGTACACTAAGTATATAATATATAAGGGGCATTGTTTACTTTCTATATAGCACGCGTAGCGCCTAGCACTAGGCTAAGAGTTACCCTAGGCGTACCTGCTGTTTACTCTCTACAATCTCCTAGGTAATTAGTTGCCTTAGTCTAGGGGCTGAGGCTGCTAGAGGTGTAAGTAGTTAGACGTTGTCTGCCTTATAGGCTAGATTAGTAAGTCCCTAACTAGTAACGTCTGCAAGAGGATCGCTAGCAGCTCCTACAGCCCTATTCCTGCGTAAATAGGTCTAGGATTTACTTATTTATAGGGGATCTTATCTACACGCTAGTTATAATAGTAAGCTATTAGCCTTATTATACATAATACCTTACTTAAACCCTTACATAGTATAGTCTAGGCCCTAGCGTTTTGTTTATAATGTAAATCTTAGGTAAGATTACTAGTTACTCTTCTATATAGTTTGTAACGACACAGGATAATAGAAAGCTCTAGAATGCGTGTGTATCCGCTACAAGGTGTCTAGGAGCACTAGGATAGGTAACACAGAGACAATTCTATTCCTATAGGTCTTGTACAAAGAATACTTAAAAACTATCTATCTACAGATAATTCTCCTTGTGCCTTTATACTACTAGAATATAGGGAAGTTTAGAATGCTATAACTAAGTTATAGGCAGGAATAGAAACGTAAAGGAGCTAAGTTAGAGGTAAATTAGGGTGTAACACTTTTTAGAGACTAGTGCTTTACACTACCCCCCTCCTATAGGTAGATTGTCCTAGATATACGTAAGTAATAATAGTTATTATTCTATAGCGTTAGTGCGTTAATTTAGCGTCTGTTCTAGGTTTTTAGTTAACTTAGGTTGTTATTTTAGTGTTTTGTTATTGTTTTTATCTAAAGTAAAGACAACTTTTTTCTTTTTTGTTTATTAACTCTACTGCCTAAATCTAACATAACAATAAGCTATATTATAACTTAATTAGAGGGAAACAGGTTTGCTATTATTATTATATCTAATTTCTAGGACGCGTTGCGTAGGTATATAAACAATTAATCCCTATACCTTTCCTAACTCTAATAGACACTATTTCTTACTGTAAGTATCCCTACGCTCTTTTAATTATTCCTATACTAATGCTCCTAGGTTTGTTAATTAGTTACTATGCTAATACTAGTCCTGCCTAGAGCTCTTGCAGTAGCCTATTAGGTTATCTGCCTTTGTTTAATTTAGGCCTTTGCAAGGGGGAGGAAGGTAGACTATGCCTTTAACAAGGCGTTGTTGTTAAAGTATGCTTATTACACACTTTAAAATAAGAAGTGTTATCTAGTAACTAGACTTTTCTTTACTCCTACTCTCTAACTAATACTAATAGTTATAGGTTCTAATTTACGTTAGTCCTAAGTATGCTACTTTTATAACAACCTTATTATGTAGGAGGAGGAATCTAGGGGTAAGGCAGTAGGAGAGGCAGCAGAGGAGGAGGTAACAGAGGCAGCACTAGAGGCATAGCGTAGCCTTATAGCATCAGCAATAGCTCTGGCGAGTGTAGTGCAGGTAGCAACTGCGCAGCTTAAGGGAGTTACTGCTAATAACGTGTTGCTGCACTAGTACCACGCTAGTACAGCGCAGGGCTAGGTAATAGAGGAGATAGTAGAGAGTTTGTTAGTGTTAACTAGAGAGGTTATTAAGCTGCAACAGGAAATAGCCCCTTATAGCTCTAGAGTTAGAGGTAAGTTAGTAAAGCTAGCTCTGCTTCTAGCACCTAAAAAAAGGGTGCTCCTAGGTTGTTAGATAAAACTAACGCTAGTAGCTCTAAGGAGATAAGTAACATTAAGAACCCTTAAAAAAGAAAGGGTTTCTTAAGCTGTATAGTAAGGAGGATTTCTTTTATTTTTCTTTTCTTGTTATCTATTGTATAAACGTAGTTAGAGGCGTTTTAGAGTTAATAGATTTCCTTTGTCCTTTTCTAAATTATAATATCTTTATTTACCCTATAATTCTTAACCTTCTTTCTATGCTGTAATCTATTCGTTTAATGCCTTTAGTAGACTAGGCTGCTCTAGGTACTTATTGTAATACGCCTTTAGCTTATAGGGTGCTCCTGTAAAGTTTTTGCAGGATACTAAGTTAGGTCTAGGTTATAGCTAACCTAGCTTACATAGTACTTGAGACTACAGCAGACTAACCTACTAGCTAGGATTTCTTAGACCTCCTATTCCTCTACTCCTTAAATAGGAATACCTGCAGGTTTTAGAGCTTCCTAACTAGGCAACAGGTTATCTAGATCCTTACACAGAACGTCAGGTGCAAATACGTTGTGTATTTTTAAAAGTAGGGTCTTTTCCATCACTTAATTTGTTAATAGCTGGTGTGCGTTCACTAAGCCTAGGGTGGTAGACTAGGGTCTTAGACTAGAACCTTTTAGGAGGTTGCTGAGGTTAAACAAGGGGAGACTCTGTGGTAGGCACAGGTACATCTTTGTAGGGAAGGGATTAGGCCTAAAGCTAGGCTACTTTAGCCCTTAGTTAGTTAACTAACTTATAAAGATTTACCTATTCTAAGTCTAATTTAGTATTGCTCTTGCTAAGCGTCTAGGTGTTAGTTAATCCCTTAGCGGGCGCTGTTGCCTGTCCTTAAGTAGATTATCTAATAGGTTCCTTTAAACTAGGGTTAGTAGTACCTAACATTAGTAGTAATCTAATTTAGGTAGGTTATTAATAATCTCTAAGTCTTTATCTTAGCGTAATCTAACGCAACTTTTCTAAAGTAATCTTAGAGCAGTGAGTTGTAGGAAGTTCTAAACCTAAAGGCTTTAGTTATTAGGAGGTCTCTAGAATCCTAACTATTAGATAGATAATAATTAGGACCTGTATAGTTTGTAACTAAAAGGGGTCTAAATCTGCTTAGTACACAATAACTAAACAAACTTGCAATATTATTTAGAGGCTGTTACTAGCTAGGATAAGTTTTTAAGTATAATGTAATAACACAGGATAATAGAAAGCTCTAGAATGCGTGTGTATCTGCTACAAGGTGTCTAGGAGCACTAGGATAGGTAACACAGAGACAATTCTATTCCTATAGGTCTTGTACGAAGAATACTTAAAAACTATCTATCTATAGATAATTCTCCTTGTGCCTTTATACTGCTAGAATACAGGGAAGTTTAGAATGCTATAACTAAGTTATAGGCAGGAACAGAAACGTAAAGGAGCTGAGTTAGAGGTAAATTAGGGTGTAACACTTTTTAGAGACTAGTGCTTTACATAGTTAGCAGATATTTATAACAAAAATTATCCTCCTGCGTAGTAGATTGCGATAAGTAAGAGAGTAGTAAGAGGCTAGGTTGTTACTAGAGAGCTGCTAGGCAGAGGGGGATCTAGTGTATATAAGGACTGTATCTGCTCGCTTATAGTACCTTATTATTCCTACACTTTTATCTATATCTACCTTCTAGCCTCTACCTTTAACGCTATAACTCCTCCCCTATCCTATATCTTCTACTAGGCCCTACCTAACTACGTCTACTAGCTGCCTAATAATATATAGCCCTAGCTATTACTTTTGCAATACTAGTGCTATAGCAGTATTAAGCGCTTAACTACCTTATCTAAGGTTAACCCTAATAGCACTATTATGTTATTTATACATGTTTTCTGTTATACTAGTAGGTATAGTCTTTATAAGGACAACTTTAGCATGTGTCCTAGCTATATAGAGGCAAAGGAGGGGAAGTGTGTTAAGGTATTTCCTATATTACTCTAGTATCTGTCTATACTAATTCCTGTAGATTAACCCTATTTTCTACTAAGCTGTTAATATGCTTAACTTTTTAGTTAAGCGTGCTCTACATAAGACTAATAACAAGACTACTACCTAAGGTAACTAGGTAACTAATGCTAAGGTTATTACTTATGTCTAGTTATACTAGTAGATAGCCTTTAACTACGCTAAGTCCTACTATAATAGCTTTATTACCTATAATACTATAGTTTATTACTGTATTAATAAGTCTAGCCTTAGTAAGACTAAGTACGCCTATGCTTATTAGGTTTTCTAGTTATATAACCTTAAGCAGTACATTATAGGTATTCTTTCCCTCCCTCTCTTTTTAGCTAAGCTAACTTGCTACAGGCTATAGTTAGGACTGTTAGCAAGAAGCTTCCTAACAATATTATAATTAATACTATAATTAAGAAGCACTTCTAGAAGACTAGCAGTGCTAATAATACTAAAAAGCAGTAGTACTACTATAGTACTAACCTGCCTTCTTCTGCTTAGGCTCTGTTAGCTCCTTTTAAGAGGATTTCTGCGTCTCTAACAAAGCCTACCCTAGGTAGTTATTGCTGTTACAGCCCCTTCTATAAATTAAGCCTAACTATAGGTTGTAGATTAGCTGCCTAAGGCTATAGTTATAATTATTAAGACCCTTTACTTTAATAATAACTTTTAACAAACTAGTAGATAATAATAAAACTTCTCTCCTCCTGTAAATATGCAATTCTTTGCTAGTAATATATTAGATAGACGCTAGGCCTCTTTTAACCTCTAGTTGCATAAGTTCTAGGGCTATCTATCCTTACCTTTTTAGCTATGTTAGAGTAATGTTTATAAGGTAGACTTCTAAGGACGTCCTCTCTTTCGCCTTAGTAGCGCTAGTTTACTAGACGTTGTCTAGCTTACTGCTAATAGATTACCTGCCTAAGCGTATTAGTAATAATCCTAAAGGATCTTATTGTAGTAGTTAAGATTCTTAAGTAGTTCCTAGGTAGCTTCTTTGTTTAGCTAACCTAGCTACTTAACTCTATACTCTCTTCCTTAGGTTGCAGTGTCTTTATGTAATAGTATACCTTTAACCTTAAACCTATCCCTAGGTAAGACGTCCTCTAGTATACTAATAGGACCTAGCTAGAACCTGCTGCATGTAAGAGGTTCCCTCTAGTGCTTAAGAAGTAATATGTTAAACACTAGGTACACTCTATCTATTAATAGGGGTAGCTTTAGCTTGTACGCTAGCTTACCTACCTTCTTAATTACTATAAATAGTGTAACAACACAGGATAATAGAAAGCTCTAGAATGCGTGTGTATCTGCTACGAGGTGTCTAGGAGCACTAGGATAGGTAACACAGAGACAATTCTATTCCTATAGGTCTTGTATAAAGAATACTTAAAAACTATCTATCTACAGATAATTCTCCTTGTGCCTTTATACTGCTAGAATACAGGGAAGTTTAGAATACTATAACTAAGTTACAGGCAGGAATAGAAACGTAAAGGAGCTAAGTTAGAGGTAAATTAGAGTGTAACACTTTTTAGAGACTAGTGCTTTACACTACCCCCTCCTGTGTAGGTAGATTGTCCTAGATACGCGTAAGTAATAACAGTTGTTATTCTATAGCGTTAGTGCGTTAATTCAGCGTCTGTTCTAGGTTTTTAGTTAACTTAGGTTGTTATTTTAGTATTTTGTTATTGTTTTTATCTAAAGTAAAGACAACTTTTTTTTTTTTTTTTGTTTGTTAACTCTGCTGCCTAAATCTAACGTGACAATAAGCTATATTATAACTTAATTAGAGGGAAACAGGTTTGCTATTATTATTATATCTAATTTCTAGGACGCGTCGCGTAGGTATATAAACAATTAATCCCTACACCTTTCCTAACTCTAACAGATACTATTTCTTGCTGTAAGTATCCCTACGCTCTTTTAATTGTTCCTATACTAATGCTCCTAGGTTTGTTAATTAGTTACTATGCTAATACTAGTCCTGCCTAGAGCTCTTGCAGTAGCCTATTAGGTTATCTGCCTTTGTTTAATTTAGGCCTTTATAAGGGAGAGGAAGGTAGACTATGCCTTTAATAAGGCGTTATTATTAAAGTATGCTTATTACACACTTTAAAATAAGAAGTGTTATCTAGTAACTAGACTTTTCTTTACTCCTACTCTCTAACTAATACTAATAGTTATAGGTTCTAATTTACGTTAGTCCTAAGTATGCTACTTTTTATAACAACCTTATTATATAGGAGGAGGAATCTAGGGGTAAGGCAGCGGGAGAGGCAGCAGAGGAGGAGGTAACAGAGGCAGCACTAGAGGCATAGCGTAGCCTTATAGCATTAGCAATAGCTCTAGCAAGTGTAGTGTAGGTAGCAACTACGCAGCTTAAGGGAGTTACTGCTAATAACGTGTTGCTGCACTAGTACTACGCTAGTACAGCGCAGGGCTAGGTAATAGAGGAGATAGTAGAGAGTTTGTTAGTGTTAACTAGGGAGGTTATTAAGCTGTAATAGGAAATAGCCCCTTATAGCTCTAGAGTTAGAGGTAAGTTAGTAAAGCTAGCTCTGCTTCCAGCACCTAAAAAAAGGGTGCTCCTAGGTTGTTAGATAAAACTAACGCTAGTAGCTCTAAGGAGATAAGTAATATTAAGAACCCTTAAAAAGAAAGGGTTTCTTAAGCTGTACAGTAAGGAGGATTTCTTTTATTTTTCTTTTCTTGTTATCTATTGTATAAACGCGGTTAGAGGCGTTTTAGAGTTAATAGATTTCCTTTATCCTTTTCTAAATTATAATATCTTTATTTGCCCTATAATTCTTAACCTTCTTCCTATGCTATAATCTATTTATTTAATGCCTTTAGTAGACTAGGCTGCTCTAGGTACTTATTGTAATACGCCTTTAGCTTATAGAGTGCTCCTGTAAAGTTTTTTGCAGAATACTAAGTTAGGTCTAGGTTATAGCTAACCTAGCTTATACAGTACTTAAGACTACAGCAGACTAACCTACTAGCTAGGATTTCTTAGACCTCCTATTCCTCTACTCCTTAAATAGGAATACCTGCGGGTTTTAGAGCTTCCTAACTAGGTAACAGGTTATCTAGATCCTTACACAGAACGTTAGGTGCAAATACGTTATGTATTTTTAAACTAGGGGAAGTTTTAAGCAATATAAGTAACTAACCTATTCTAGGACCTTAAAGGGACCTTCCTACTTATTAGATAGCTTTTAGCTTAGTTACTTACTTATTAAGTTTTTAGTAGAAAGGTACACTTTGTTACCTACAGTCTAGTTAACTAGGTTGCAATAAGCGTTAACTGCAGAGTGCATGCAGTCTTAGGCTTTCTCTATATTCTCCTTAGCTACCTTCTAGGCGTTGTGCATACAGGTTGCTAATACTAAGGCCTCCTTATAGTTAAGTTATTCTACAGGGGTTACTGCTGTATTAGCTCCTTTCTAACTCTAGCTCTGTTTAGGTTAGCTACTATAAATTACTTAGTAAGGTAATATTCTAATTAAGGAATGTAGCAGAGTAAGTTAGGCACAATCTATAATTAGTAGGAGTTTAGACTAGTTATCCTAATAGTATAAGACAAAGGGACAGAGCTGTTAGTCTATATACTTGTTTATAATCTCTGTTTAACTATTAGTTTCCTTGTAATAGGCAGTAGATAGCTTAACTTTTACACCTATAATTTAACAGAATTCTATCTAGAAAGTTAAGATAAACTAGGGGCCCCTGTTGCTTACTATTAACTTAGGGGTGTGTCTAAACTAATACACCTATTGTATAAACAAGTTTACTATCCTGCGTGCTGTAATTGTTTTATAGCATAGGATTGTAATAGCTTGTTTAGTTAGGCAATTAATAATAACTATAATCTAGTTATACCTAGCTTTGTCCTTAGGAAAATCCTTAAAATTAATGCATAAATATTGCATTAGTTTGTTAGGTATTAGCAAGGGATGTAAGTACCTACAGAGTTAGGTCTGTCTTAGATAGCCTTAGCAACATAGGATGTAGTTTTGGATATATCTTTTACATGTAGTACTTATACTTTTCTAGTAATACTGTTGTAATAACAGTTAGTAGGTCTTCTTAGCACTAGGGTAAGCAGTTAATAGTTAGTTATAGGCTTCCTTAATTAGGCGTGTGCATAGAGTTAAGTTAGTAGGGACATAGAGTTAATTATAGTAGAGAAGGAGTCTGTTTTAGATCTAATATAGAGATAGCAACAACAGTTATTCTTATCTAAAAGATTTCTAGTTTTCTTGTATTAACGCCTTAATTAGTTCTAAGGAATCTAGTTTTATAATAGGCTGTACTAAGCAGATAGTAGCTACAACTAGGTTAGTCTTAGCTAGATATATCTAAGCTAAATTAGAATTAATCTAGTTGTGTAACTGCTGTAGACCTAGTAGGACTTAGGACTAATTATTGTCTTAGGCAGACTTTAGATTTGCAAGATCCTGTTCTTAGCAACTTAGGATATTAGCACGCTTATTGTTCTTGCCTAGCATGTATTTAATCTTAAAGTTAAACAGAGCTAGAGCTTCTGCCTATTATACTTGTTAAGCATTTAAGATTTTAGTTATTATAAAGTACTCTAGGGATTAATAATTAGAGTAGACTTAGATCTGTTTTGTAACTAAGGTAAGTTTAGCTCTCTACTTATTAAAGGCTTGTAAAATTGCAAACAACTCCTTATTATATATTTCCTAATTAAGTTTAGCTCTAGAGAGTACTTGGCTGTAGAATGCTATAGGGTACTACTTGTTATTAGGGTACTGCTATAACAAAACCCTAGCGACAACTCTATTAGAGGCGTTAGTTTTAATCTTTGTATTGTAGTTAGGATTAAAATAGCATAGAGTTAGGATAGATAACAAGGCTTCCTTTAGGTTTTTAAAACTAGATTAGTATTAAGCAGTCTATTTAAATAGGTTTGCTAGGCTTTATAAGGTAATAAGGGGCTTAGCCACGCAAGAGAATTTAGGTACGAATTGTTAGTAAAACCTAGTAAAGCCTAGGAACGATTTTACACTAGTAACAGTAGTAGGAGGGATCTAGTTCCTAAGGGCTTATACCTTCTTAGAGTCTACTTTAATTCCTTTGTTAGTTAAGATGTAACCTAAGTACTTAGTATAGGTAATGTAGAACTTGCTCTTCTTAATATCTACTTGTAATCTAGCAATACAGAGTTAATTAAGTACTAGCTTAACATGTTGTTTATAGGTTATAAGGTCTTTAGAGTAGATAAGGATGTTATCTAGATATGCAATACAGAAGTTATCTAGATATTTAATAAGAACATTATTTATATATTATTAATAAGTGGCTGGTCTATTACATAGCCTAAAGGGTAGAACCTTACACTTGTAACTACTGTAACGTGTACAGAACGTAGTGTACTCCTTAGAGGCAGGATCTATACAAATTTAATTAAAGGCATTCTAGATATTAAATTTAGTAAATACCTTAGCCTTAGATAGTTGTGCTAATAATTTGTCTATACGCAGTATTAGATAGGAGTCCTTTCTTGTAAGGGTGTTAAGTTTATAATAGTTAACACAAATGCGCAAATTCCTATTTAGTTTTTAAACATAGAGTATAGGCGACGCAAAGAGGCTCTAACTATGTTTAATCTAGCTATACTATAGTTAGTCTTGCACAAACTTCTTAGTAGCTTTAAGTTCCTTAAGATTTTGTTTATACAAGGGCGAGTAGGAATTTAGCAATTAGCCCTCTAATATAATTTTGTAGTTGTAGGGGCAGTGTTCTAGAAGGGTTTTAGCTTCTATTTTACTAAATATATTAGCATATTAAATATATTTGTCTAGCAATTGTTTATTAAGCAGCTAAGCGTTCTTAGGGTTGTCTTAGGTACAACAGTAGTTAATAACGCAATTAATCTTGTATAGACTAGTAGTAAAAAATTTGTTCTATAGTTTTTTTATAGAAAAGTAAAAAGTATTTAATAAAAGTAAGGAAATGCGTGCCTCCCTAGGAGGTAGTAAGTTAGAGGCTTTTTAAGTTAGGATTGTTAGTAAGGAACAGCATTTTAGCAATTAAATAACACCTCTTATACAATGTATTAAGTGATTTAGACTTTAGTAATATTAGTACTCTACAGCTTCCTATAGGTTGTCCCTTTGTTGTACGTCTTGTAGGACGTAGGCTTGTAGCAAAGGTTAATGTAGGGTTATTATTAATAGAGGGGCAGGGTTATACAACCTAGGGTACCTTACTAGCTATATAAGCTAAGATTGCTCTATATTAAGTTAGAGTTTAAAACGTTTTAACTATTTAATTCTAATAATGCATTCCTAGGATCCTAGATTAATAATAACAAAGGGGTAGTTATATATCTTACGCCTATTAATAGTTAAGTGCAACTAAATGTACTAGTTCGCTAGGGTTATAATCTAATCCTAGAATCCTTTAACTTAGACCTTAAAGGGCAACTTTTAGATAGGAGTCCTAAGTGTAGCAGACACTAAAGTAGCAATGTTAGAATTTAAAAATAAAAATCCTTAGGCACTAGTGTTAACTAAGGAGTTAAGTTATACGCCTAGCCCTTAGTTTAATAGAATAGAAGAAGCAAGGAAATAGGGGCTACTAAACAAATAAGATAAAGAGAGGTTAGATAGGTTATATTAGTTTAGGCCTAGGTAAAGTTGTCCTCCTAGGCAGGGCTGTTTCCCTTAGGTATTAGTTCCTCTTTAAAATCTTCTTTAGCGTTAACATATTCCTCTATATCTACTTAGATTTCTTGTACCTAGGGACTAGGGCAATCTTTTGCAAAGTGACCTGTCTTGCTATAGTTGTAGCAGTTGCCTAGGGTTAGCTCTCTTACAGGTGTGGCTTAGGACAGTATAGTCCTAGGTGCTAGAGTAGGAGTAGATATAGGAGGTTTCTAAATGCTAGGTGTAGGCTAATTTAGAGGTAGGTTATTAGTCTAATGCTAATTGTTAACAGTTTAGGGTTAGGTCTAAGTTAGTAAGGTATTAGGTAGGGCATAAACAGGATGTTGTTTTCTTTCTATGTTATACGCTGTGAGATACTCTACTATAAGTTTAAATAAGTTATCCTACTACCTCTTAAATCCTAGGTTAGGACTTTAGAGGGTAGGGGTAACCTTTGTCTACATGTAGTAAAACTATTCTAACTTAGGTACTTGTCCCTAGATAGCAGCACTTAGGAAGCGCGCTTTAAAAAGTAGAAACGTGTTATCTTTTCCTATTTATAGTTAATTAAAAACAGCTTAACTTTTAGCTCTCTTATTCCCTGTAATAAAGTAGGAGTAGAGAAGCGTTATTATTTCCTCTGCGCTCTAGAACTAGTCTATTTTGCAAGACAAGTATTAGGGCTTAAGGTATTCCTTAGCAAGCCTAGAAGTATATCTCTATACTAGAGCTATATAAGCTTGTTCTATAGGATAGTAATCTAAATTAATGTTAAGTTAGTCCTAAATTAAGGCTTGCTACTGTCTAAAAGTAGGGTCTTTTCTATTACTTAATTTGTTAATAGCTAGTGTGCGTTTACTAAGCCTAGGGTAGTAGACTAGGGTCTTAGACTAGAACCTTTTAGGAGGTTGCTAAGGTTAAACAAGAGGAGACTCTGTAGTAGGCATAGGTACATCTTTATAGGGAAGGGATTAGGCCTAAAGCTAGGCTACTTCAGCCCTTAGTTAGTTAACTAACTTATAAAGATTTACCTGTTCTAAGTCTAATTTAGTATTGCTCTTGCTAAGCGTCTAGGTGTTAGTTAATCCCTTAGCAGGCGCTGTCGCCTGTCCTTAAGTAGATTATCTAATAGGTTCCTTTAAACTAGGGTTAGTAGTACCTAACATTAGTAGTAATCTAATTTAGGTAGGTTATTAATAATCTCTAAGTCTTTATCTTAGCGTAATCTAACGCAACTTTTCTAAAGTAATCCTAGAGTAGTAAGTTGTAGGAAGTTCTAAACCTAAAGGCTTTAGTTGTTAGGAGGTCTCTAGAATCCTAACTATTAGATAGATAATAATTAGGACCTGTATAGTTTGTAACTAAAAGGGGTCTAAATCTGCTTAGTACACAATAACTAAACAAACTTGTAATATTATTTAGAGGCTGTTACTAGCTAGGATGAGTTTTTAAGTATAATGTAACAACACAGGATAATAGAAAGCTCTAGAATGCGTGTGTATCTGCTATAAGGTGTCTAGGAGCACTAGGATAGGTAACATAGAGACAATTCTATTCCTATAGGTCTTGTATAAAGAATACTTAAAAACTATCTATCTATAGATAATTCTCCTTGTGCCTTTATACTGCTAGAATACAGAGAAGTTTAGAATGCTATAACTAAGATTACGGGCAGGAACAGAAACGTAAAGGAGCTAAGTTAGAGGTAAATCAGGGTGTAATACTTTTTTAGAGACTAGTGCTTTACAAATAGCCTAAGGTACTAAGCGTTAAACTTCTTAGAAGGATAGCTTATTATTAGGTTCTTAGCCTAAAGGAGAACTAAGTCTCCCTTAGCAAAGTATTGTTTAGACTATTTTATATTATACTACTAAGCGTTACCCTTTTGTGCGTACTCTAAGGCCTCCTTTACTATTTCCTACATATTATACCAGCGCAATAGATAGCTAGCAACCTACTAGTATAGTTCTAGTATTGCCTTATCCTTGTCCTAGACAGTTTAGGGTTTCTATAGCTAATGCTTATTAGGCATCCTATTAAATCCCTTAGGGTTAATGCTAAAGGCGACCTTTATAGGAGATTCTCTATAACTAGAGTAAGCTTTAGAGTTATAGGCGTACTTAGCATATAGTAGGAGGTCTACCTAGTTATCTTGCTAGTAGTTTATGTATATGCAGAGGTACGTTTCTAACTCCTAGTTTTAGCGTTTAGTTTGCCTGTCTATCTAGGGGTAGAAAGCTATACTTAATTAGTAGTTAATCTTAAGGTAGTAGCAAATATTAGACTAGAATTAACTAGTAAACACTAAACCTTAATCTAATAACAGCGTATCTAGTAGTCCTTACTTTAAAAAGCTCTACTCTATTAGCAGTTTAGCTAGGCGCTAGGTAGTAATTATCTTAGTGCAGGGTAGGTACTAGACGTACTTACTAAAGCAGTCTACTAGGACTAGTATAGAGTTATACTTATTCCTCTTAGCGTCTATTAACTTTAGTAGATCTGTTATAAAGTTAAGGGAGAAGTGCTGCTAGGCTGTGTTTAGTACTAGTAATAGTGTAAGCAATCCCTATAGCTTATACCTCTTAATCTTATATAGTTAGTATGCAGGACACCTTTAGATATACTAGTATACGTCCTTTATTAGTTATAGCTAATAGTACTTTCTTTTAAGTACTTTAGCAGTCTTATCTATACTATAGTAACCTCCTATAGAGTTGTTATAATTCCTTAAAAGGATAGTTTAGCGCAGTATAATGTTATTAGGAATCTAAACTTTCCTGCTCCTGTGTAAGGTCCTACTAGGGTTAACCTCCTAGTAGTGTTGTCCTTTCTTTGCTCTGCTATCTATCTAGGTTGTTAGTAACTGCTTTACAGAGTATGTTGCATCCTACTACTAGACCTACTTAACAAAATCTATTAGGAGTTCTAGGGTTTCTAGGGTGTAAGTAGAGTCTTCTTGCGCAGCTTTGTTTGCAAGGTATATAGGAGTACTAACTCTATTATCTAGGCTATAAAGGAGAGCTTCTGCAACATTAAAGTCTAGTCCCCTAGCTTTAGTGTCTTTAGATTAACCCTAGCTCTAACAGCTATTAGATAGAGGGTTAAGAGCTAGGGAGACAAATCTCTAAGGCTAATTTAATATTAGCAGAATTCCTTAGAGACAGTTTTAGGTAGTTACTAGACCCTTATTAGGTCCTCTATAGGTACGTTACTCCTAGATGTTACCTATACATCTTTTTAAGCCCTAGACTTTTAAATTATCTAGATCTAAAGCTTCTGTTATAAGGTAGGTAGCATAGCATCCTATAGGGCTTACTATTCTCTAACCTTAAGACCTTCTATGTAGTCTAGACGTCTTAAGAGACTATCTACTACGTTCTCTAGTCCTAGCTTATACTTAACTTTAAAGTTAAACCTTGCTAGCTCCTCTACCTACTAGGCTTGTTTTAGAGAGAGCTCCTTTATTATTATAAAGCACCTTAGGTTATTATAGTCTAAGAGTACCTAGATTGTTATAGGGGCGTGCTTAAGGTAGTGTCTCTACTACCTAAAGGCCTTAATAATTGCTAAGAGTTCCTTATTATAGGTATACTATCTAATAGATAGAACTTAGAACTTCTAGCTCTAGAATACTACTAGCTTCTAGTGTAGCTCTATTGCTACGTTAGATGTCTGTAGTTACAATAGGATAGCTACTATAGCAAAATCTAACACATCTATAAGAATAATAATAAGCTTATTTAGGTTAAAGTGTTGTAGTACTAGGGCTTTTATAAACTTCTCCCTAATGGTAAGAAACGCTGTGCAGGCTTCCTCTAGCTAGTGCTATAGTTTGTACTATTTTATTAGTCCCTTTTAACTTTTCTTTAGTCTTACCCTCCTCTCTTCTAGACTAGGGACCCCCTAGTCCTCTGCTAGGCTCTAGGCAGCTGTTATATAGTTAATAAGCAGTTAGATAATTCCTAAGTAGTTAAAGATAAATTATTAATAGAAGTTAGCAAAGCCTAGGAACACCTAAATATCCTTATAGCTTAATAGCTCTAGCTATTTAGTAATAGTATAGACCCTTTCTAGATCTATAACTACCCTATCTAGTGTAATAATAAATCCTAGAAATTCTACTAACTTGCTAGAGAAGATGCACTTGCTTACTATTGTAAACATCCCCTACTTAACTAGGTAATCTAGGACCTCCTTAACGTGCTTATTATAGTTCTTCTTATCCTAGGAATAGATAAGGATATGTAACAGAGCTTGCAGGACTATACTTAAGTAATTAATTAATTTAATTAGTCTCTATTTTTCTATGTAGAACGTGCTGCTTAAATACAAATAAAATGTGTAGGTTACGTAATCTTGCTTAACAAGCGTTTAGCTAGTATTAGGGCTGCTTAGAACTAGCGTTGCTAGGGTAGAGCAGCTTAACTAAATTAGCACACTCTGTTAGAAAACAAGCTACGTATATAACTCTACGCGCTTAGTTGCGCAACACACCCCCTAGTTAATCCTATATCAGGAACAACTAAACTAGGAGCATGCCCTTAGTAATTGTAGGGCTCTAATCTTAGATTTTTATATTTCCCTAGATATCTAAGATTACTGCGCGTCTGCAGCGTACTCTAGGTGCTCTTCCTTTTAAGAGACCTCTCTAACTTTTAGGCTACTTTTGCAAGCAGTTTGTTCCTAGTTTAGGCGCTTGTTTTTTAACAGCTAAATTTTCTAAGCCTGTAGCTAGCTATTAAGCTGCTTAGTTATAGTTAAGGTAAGCACTTCTTAGGTTAAGCATTTCTAGGTAGTAAGAGTAAGCGTAAGGACTATAATCTAGCAGCTTTACCTTTACTAACCTAGTTACTTCCCTATATAAGCGTCCTACCTACTTAATTTCTCTATTTCTCTAGTTATATCTATTAATATGCCTGTAAGTATACTAAATTGTTTTCTAAGCGCCTAAGCACTCTCTAGCTAATTATTTCTAGCTTCTTAATTAGTTAAGAGCTTTATTATTAGACGTTGTCTAACTAATCTTACTATTAACGTTTTTCTAGCTTTTTCTAGAGGTTTTGCTAACTTAGGTTATAGAAACAGACTAAAACCTAGCGCTGCGCGCGCACTGCCGCCGCCTCCACTGCCCAAGCTGCTGCCTGAGCTGGCTGGCTGCCAGCCGCCCGCTCGCCCTTGCCCTCGCCCTTGCCTGTGGTTGCGGCTCTGCCTGCTCCTTTGGCGGTTGCTGCCGCTACTGCTGCTATAGCCGCCGCTACTGCCGCCGCCTACGCCGCCGCGCTGCTGCTGCCGCCCGTGCCTGCGCCTACGCTGCCTGCCCCTGCTTCAGGCGCTCCTGTGCCTGGTGCGCGTAGGTTAATACCCTGCGCGTACTGCGTGGACGCGCTGCTAGTAAGCAGCTTAGTTGCGCTGTGCGTTAACAACGCTGCTGCTAGCTGCTGTAGCAAGCGCTACTAGCGTTGTGCCTTTAGGCACTCCTGCTGCCTACTCCCCCTGCCCTTAAGCCGCTTAGGCTAGAACTAGTAGAGGAGCTTACTTCCTCTAGCAGAGTAACAACTTTAGTAAGTAACTTAGTTTTTAGGTAATAATAGTAGCTAATAAGCGTTTAGCAGGCTACTAACCTGCGCACTACTATCTAGGTAGTAAAGGGCCTGCTTGCAGATAGGTACAAATTTTAAGTACCTATTTGTAAGTAGGTTTATTAAGATAAAACCTATAGGGAGGGGGTTGTCCTCCCTACCTATAGTTAATTTGTTTTTATAAGCTCCTTAGCTGCTAGGCGTGTGCTTAAAAGAGCTGCTACTAGCAGTCTAGGGAGACTTATACCTATTTAGGGAGGGGTTATCCTCCCTAGCAATTTAAAGATCTTCTCTTTCTCTATTAACCTACTCTTTTTCTATAACTAAGTCTTTCCCCTCTTAACTAATACTCTGTAAGTTTAAATGCAATAGAAAGCGCTTATAAGCTTGTCTAAGAAGCGCTTTTGTAAGGCTGTTAGCTAGCATCTTACTTGTTTTAAGGTAGGTTACTTAGAGGTTTCCCTTAGCGTACTCTTGTTTTAACTACATATTTTAGATATCTATATAGCGCAGCTAGGTAGTAAGCTAATTGCTCTCTTTAACTACTAGTTAGATAGTTTATTAGTTATTACAGAAAATCTCCTACAGCACCCCTAAGTCTAGCTAAAGTTCTCCTAGGAATTGTTTTAGAGCTACTAACTCTTTAGCTACATGCTCTAAAGTAAGTAATTTAGCCTTAGTAGTAGAAGTAGTTACTGTTAACTGCTGTGCAGCTTTCTAGATAATTAGACTACTAAAGAGCTACATAATATACCTCTAGGAAGATTAACAGGACTCTCTATTATTAGCAAATAAGGCGTCTCTATATATAAGTAGATAACTACCTTTGTAAGCGCTGTACCTTATACCTAGATACTTTGTTCTATATAAATAAGCTAGAACCTAAGCAGCTGCTTTAAAGTAAGCTACTCCTAGATTTGTTAAATAATAAGATAGCTAAGAGGTAGCGTATGCTACATCTAGTTAAATTATAATTACTGTATAGAGTATAGACCTAACTTGTTCTTAAAACGCTTTAACCTCTTGTTTTAAAGCTTCTCTACTATATTTAAGCAGCTCTTCTATAGGAAATAGGATTATAGAGAAGGTACCCTTCTCTACTATCTTAAATTTAGTAGCAAGCTTATTAATATAGGAGTTGTGCGCAAGAGTTATAGTACAAGCCTCTCTATTTCTAATTATTTAAATGCCTAGAAACTATTCAGCAGCTCTATAGTCTTTAATTTAGTATTTTTCTATTAATAAGCTTATTAGCTGTTTAGCAGTAGCTTAATTGTCGCTGTAATAGGCAAGGAGAATATTATTAACATAGAAGAGTAGCACTATTTTCTATTTAGGATTATAGAACAGGCACAGCTCTTCTTTTAATGCTAAGAGACTAAGCTTCTAGAGCGTACTAGAGAGCTCTTTATACTACAGGACTAGCGAATTACGTAACCTATATAGAGCTTATAGTAGTAGAACAACTTACTTAGGTTTCTTAAATCTATCTAGTAATTTATAGAGCACCTAAGGTTTGTCTTAGCAGCTTACGTTTAGAAACGCGCTAGTTACGTTATACTAACAGAGCTCTAGGTTAAACTAGGCTGCAATTGCTACTATAGTGCGAAACAAGTAAGCAGTAAGCGTTGTAGCGTAGGTTAAGACAATTAAATCCTTTGCCTATAGATCTCTACGTATGCATATCCTTGCCTTATATTTAAGGAAGTAGCTATCCTAGTTAAATTTGTAGGTAAAGACCTATTTAAGCGGCAGGGGCCTTAATAAGGCGCTTGATTAGTTAATTTCTCTCTACGTTTCCTTCTTAATAAGCGTGTCTATCTCTTTTTAGCAGGCCTGGCGAAAAAGAGCTCCTAGTAGGTAATAGAGTAGATCTTTCTATTTGTTTAGTAGTAGAGGGAGCTTGTCCCTATGTAACTAGCGCTTGTTTTAAGCAACTAGTCTTTCCTTTTTTAGGGTTAAGGCAATAATCACTGCGTAGGCAGTAAGTAGCTCTCTTCTATCTATGCTATATTTGTTCGCATGTTTAAACAGTAGGTAGATAAGCTAGGCGTATCTGTGATTATTTATTAAGCTTATTACAGAGTACTAACCTGCTCTATTATTATTAGTAGTAGGCTTATTGCGCTTGCAGTTCTCTATCTGGCAGCTCTGTCTTATAGGCGGGCCCTAGACTCTCTGCTGATACGCGTGTCTCCTGCCTGCCTTATCTGCTTACGTTAATCTTTAAGAAGGTATTAGAATAAGTAGTAAAGCAGGTCTTAGTAGATTATTAAGATCCTTACTATCTACTAGCTTGCTCTCTTCTTCTATAGTTAAGTGCACTTCCTGTAAGCTACTAGTTAGATTATCCTCCTTATTAGGAGCTTCCTGCCTATACTAAACTGCTCTAGTTTAGGCGTTTAGTTAGGGGAAAGTAAACCTGTTTCTTGGCGTTGTTCTGCATAGATCTCTAGCAGCTTGCTAGCTAAGCTTGCTGCGCGTGCAGTATCTATCCTAGGGGCTCCCTCTCTACTAGACTAGCCTTCTAGTAATTAAGGTTCTCCCTAAGTGTCACCCCTAAGCTGGTGCTTAGTAGACAAGCTAAGTAATAGGTCTCTTTGTTTAAGGGGAGCTCTATTGCTTCTCTTACCTCTATCTTATTAGGTTTATATAGAATATCTATAACTACTTCTACTTCTTAGACTATAAGGGCTAACAACTTATCTAATTTATTATAAAAGAGCTCCTTATTAAAGGTTACGTTGCACGTTGTAATTACCTAGTTTAGTTTAGGGACCTATATCTAGTATATATTAGAAGCTTAGTACCCTACTAAGTATCTAATATAACCCCTTAGAGTTACTTTAAAGCTTCTCTGCTTACGCCTAGCTGCTTATTCCCTGTTTAGGGGATACGCTCTGCAGCTATAGGCGTATATCCTGCTCTAATTAGGTCTTAGATTAGCTGTTAGTGCTCTTACCTGCTTAGGTTTGTACTAGCAGAAATAGTAAGTAAACTAGCAATTAAGCTCTTTGTTTAGGCTCTAGAGCTTATTTAAGTAAGTTAGACTTATGTTATAGAGCTATGTTGCTGCTACTACAACCTCTAGCTAGAGCGTCTTAGGTAGGTTTGCACTGCTCCTTATTTTAATAGATTTAGTAATTATTTCCTACCCTACTCTTTCTGCTGCCCTGTTTAGCTTGTAGGTATATAGAGGTATACGCTTAATATCTATTCCCTTATTAATCGCCTAGCGCTTATATTAGGAGCTCCTTGCTATAGGAGAGTAGCAGTATTATTATCTTAACTTATCTTGCAGATATAGAGCTTGTACTAGGTACGTACCTAGCTTAAGAAACTTGTAAGTACCTGTAGTATCTCTACTTAAGTCTTCCCTAGAAGTAAGTACGTAAAGAGCTTCCTACTATAGTACTCCTTAATTAAAAGTATCTATAATTTGCTACTCCTTCCTATAGGCATATTAAACAGATCCTAGCTAATTCTCTAAAAGGGTTTAGCAGGTTTTTCCTATTTCTGTTAAGATATAACTTGCTTAGCGTAGGTTATTAAGCAGACCTTATAATCTTTTTAGAGCGTGCTGTTAATATATACACTGCGCGCTTGTTTTACTAGTGCCTTTAGAGCTTCTAGGCCTAGATGTCCTGCTCTAGCGTACTAGAGGTGTTTAGCAGAGCTTTGTAGGTAAGACTTATACAATTATTTTGTTACTGCGTTAAGGATTAGTAGGTAGTAGGATAGTAGCTTATATTTAAAGAAGGTGAGGTTGTAAGCGCGCTTGAGGGTAGCATATACAACGCTCCTATTTAGATTGTTAATATACCCTACTTAGAGCAAGCTGTCTAGCCCTAAGTACTAAACTCCTTTCTCTTAGAGGCGTGCCTTAGAAATAATATTAACGTAGAAACCTTCTACTACTACTACATCCTTAAGGAGCAGGTCTTCTATATATAGGCTGCGCTTTCTATATAACGCGTTTTTAAACAAACAAGCTCCTTGTCCTACTACTAGAAACGCTTGTGTGCCTACCTCTACAGTGTTAGTAGAGTTAGCTAGGCGAAATAACCTAGGTACAAGCTAATCTACGCTGTTAACTAAGTGTGTAGCTGCTCTATTATCTAAAATTATACTCTCTAAGAGTAGATAAGCGTTAAAATCTATAAGGTTGTAAACCCTAGGTTTCTTAGCTAGGTTGCTTGGTTGCATTATTTTTAGATTAATTAGAGCAGCCTGTACATTGCTAGGAAACTTAACTTTAGGTAGGATACCTTTTGCTAGTAGAGCTGTTATTACTAATAGAGCTTTTAGGGTCTAATTAAGCTGCTTAATTGCCTTCCTAGTATCTATATACTCTTAGCTCTTAAGCCTCTAGAGAGTATCCTTGCGATAGCTTTCGCTTATGTAGATAGGCAGTAAGGAGCTCCCTCTAACTGCTGTCTCTAGGCGTTAGCAGTTAGTTAGTTTCTACTTATAAGTTTCTCCTTTTTGTTTATAAGGGCAGGAGTACCTACTTAAGCTCTTAGAGTTAGTAGCAGGAGCTTAAGTAGTATCTGTTTAGCTTCTAAATGTTGCAAATACTCCTAGGTTATCTTTCCCTACTCTTATAGTGTGCTTATGCATTAAACTACTAAAGACCCTACTTACTTTGTCTAAATTAAGTAAATTAAGCCCTAGGATACTATCCTAGATAATCCTTTAGTTTATAGTATAAGCCTAATCTAGGGCAATCCTATAACTTAAGGCATCTAAGAAATCCTGCACAGCAAGCGCCCTATCAACCTCTAGAAGCTTGTATAACTTAGCTCTTCTATAGAGGTATAACTACCTATTTTACCAGTCTTGTAGAGCAGCTCTTAACTGTTTAGCTGCTCTAAGATGCTGTTAGTATTCTGCCCTAACCTGGTTCTAGGTGCTAACATCTATTAGAGCAAGCTCCTCTTTTAGTGCTTGCATAAGCGATTGCAGCATTGTAGTATTATTAGTAACAAGCTTTACTATTACTAGTAAGAGGATTAATAGTAATACTGTTGTATTAACCTAGTTCTAGATCTTCTAAAGGCGCTCTGCCTTAGCAGCCTACTTGCTTACTCTAATCTTGTATCTAAGGAGCTCCTTGTTATAGTTCTTAACGCTTGTTTAGCCTAGAGGCTTGTTAGGTTAGGTGCTCTACCTTTAAGTAGATTAAGCTAGTAGTTAAGTAGGGAGCAAGCCTATAATAGGTAGTTTAGGCGCTCCTTTGTGCATGCCTAGGGCGTCTTTAGCGTCTAGATCTACTATATCCTATACGTTACAAAGCTTAGCGTGCTACGTAAGTTAGATGTACTAATTAGGCTAATTAGATATTGTTTTAAGCTAATAGGGTCCTATAGGGACACCTAAGAGAGCTTGCTTATTATAGTTAACAAGCTTGCCTATAGTAGCGTTTGGTAGGGATAGAAAGATAATTAGGTAATTAGAGCAGTTAAGCTAAGTCTAATAAGCTTGTTTGCTGAGTGCGCAGAGAGATCTACTGTGCTTAGGAAGCTAGGCTTATAACTGTAACAGAGCTTACAGGACTATACTTAAGTAATTAATTAATTTAATTAGTCTCTATTTTTCTATATAGAACGTGCTGCTTAAATATAAATAAAATGTGTAGGTTATGTGATCTCGCTTAATAAGCGTTTGGCTAGTATTAGAGCCGCTCGGAACTAGCGTTGCTAGGGTAGAGCAGCTTAACCAAATTGGCACGCTCTGTTAGAAAACGAGCTGCGTATGTGACTCTACGCGCTCAGTTGCGCAACAGGATGTTATTAAGGTAGACTACGTATATCCTGTCTAGTAGGCCTCCTAAGGCTTAGTAGATATAGGATTAAAACATAGCTAGCGCGTTTGCTAGGCTAAATAGCATTACTAGGTATTTAAAATAGCTGTACTGTGTCTTAAACACAGTCTTCTACTTATCGCCTTCCTTAATTTAGAGCCTGTAGTAGGCGTTGCGTAGATCTAGCTTAGTAAAGACCCTTACTTTTAATAAGCAGTCTATTATCTTACTAACTAGTAGGATAGAGTACTAGTTCTTAATAGTTACCTTGTTTAATCTCTAGTAGTTAACGCATAGTCTTATAGTACTATTAGACTTAGGGATAAATAGGATAGGAGCTCCTGCTAGCAACTTGCTTAGACAGATCTAGCCCTTCTCCTATACTATCTTAAGGTATTCCTAGAGGATATCTAGCTCCCTATAAGACAGGTTGTAGATTAGGAGGTTAGGAACTTTAGCTCCCTCTTTAATCTTAATAGAGTAGTTATACTTCTAGTGTAGTGCTAATATACTTATCTGTTATTTGCTAAACGCAAACTACTTATAATAGAGGTATTTAGGCATGTATTTAAGCTCTTTTATATCTAGCGTGTTGTCCCCTAGGATATTGCTACTATTAAGTCTTACTACTATAATTCTTAACTACTTAGCAAGATAGGTTACGTCTAGCGTCTATCTAGTGTCTGTCTAGTAGGTGTCTATTAGACTACCTATATTTAGGCGCCTAGGATATAGTAGATATAGTTGCTTGCCTAGACCTACCTTACTAAACAATTACTTAGTAGTTAATAGCTAGATTCTCTTAGCGTTATTAGGGAACTACTTGTAGGTTTCTACTAAGAAATAGATATATAGGTCTGCTTTAGCTAGCTATAGATACCCTAAGACTAGGTTATACCTAACAAATAATATAGACTAAAATATTATTAGTCTAACTATCTTTACTACCCTATTACTATTATAGCATACTATTATTAGTTAGTACTAGCTAATTAATAGAAGTTCCTTTTATTAAGGGCTACTACTATAGGTTGTTAATCCTTACTAGCTAGTATTAGCCTAAGCTCCTTAGCCTATACCTCTATAATTAGGTTTAGTCCTAAGCCTAAGTTGTATAAGGCTTAGAGTATCCTTAGGGTACTGTTAGCGTCTTTAAGTTAGATAGAGACTGTAATACAAGTGTTTCTCCCTTTAGTCTTAGGCCCTAGCTATAGGTAGGAAAGGTTAGCAACTAGGGCTTGCTATTCCCCTAGTTTAGCCTAACGCTAGAGTCTTGTTAGCTGCCTCTACAGCTTTGCTAATTGCTCTGCTGCAGGTAGCCTTAGGACTACTAATGTCTCTAGCCTTAATATTAACCTTAAGATTAGTAGCTATTGCCCTTTAGAGGCTATTTTCTACTTAATAGATTTATGTTATAGTTAGCTAGCTAGGGGTCTCCTAGCGCCTTCCTAGCGTTGCTTCCTAAGGGAGTTAACGCGTAACTATTATACCTTTTAAATTTTCTCTTAGTAGGGGAAGAAAGAAGTCTCTTGTTTTAACTACTACCTTTAGTCTACAACCTTAAGTTTAAGGGGACTATTAATATCTCTGCGTTCTAGAGGGCCTGTTTAAACTCTACCTACTTAGTAATATGTTCTAGACTGCTATTT
The DNA here is from genome assembly GCA_026119515.1 of Ascochyta koolunga. Lineage (NCBI taxonomy): Eukaryota > Fungi > Ascomycota > Dothideomycetes > Pleosporales > Didymellaceae > Ascochyta > Ascochyta koolunga. Next base: position 578,115 of record JANLCG010000021.1, read on the forward strand.
TGCTAGATTTTACGTTAAAGTGTAGGGGGCGTAAGGCTCTATATAAACACTATCTTAAACTTATAGTTGTTACTACTATCTTTAAACTTTACAAAGTTATAGGGTAGTAAAAACTTCTACTTATTTAACTTTATTAAGAAGGTATTAATAGAATTATTAGACTTCTACTTATAGTTAAAGTACTTATTATAATTTTTATACTGCGTAAAGACTAGGTCTTATATAAGCTGCTCCTCCTCTACGTAGAGGTTAGCCTAGGTCTAGATTAATCCCTTATTAATACGTTATTAAATTAATTCCTAGTAGACACTATAGTAGATAGTGCCTATAATCTAGTAGGTGCAGGTAATAGAATTATTAAGTACCTAAGTGTACTAGAACGCTGTGTCTATGTCTTTAATCTACTAGTCTACCTACTAGGTTAATAGAGGCTTGTTGTCTATCCTAAGCCTTAGCTTAGGCTAGACATTATTAAGGACTTATATTATCCTACTAGCTTTATTAAAAGCTAGGTAGTAGCTACCTAGCGTCTGTCTAGTATGCGTCTGTTGTAATATCTTAACAGCTCTATTAAATTAATGTTGCTAGATTTTAATTTCGCGTTTAGACGCGCTAGCTAGCTCTACCTTATTAAGCGCCTCTAGTAGTAATAGGATAGAAGCTTATAACATATCTATTATAGGTTACGCAATATATAGCTCTATAACGCCTAAGGTTATAATGCCTACTATATTTATGTCTAACTTGTCCCTAACGTAAGGGTTAGGTGCTAGCGCTACTAGTTTAGGTAATACTTAGAGCGCGTTGCTGCAGCGTAGGGTGTCTAGCTCTTGTCTAGGGTTATTGTGTAGGAGTAGCTCTTCTACGTTACTTGTATTTAAGCGAAGGTTGCAGCGTCCTCTAGCTATTACTAATAGCTAGTTTTTTCCACTCCTCTGCTACTAATTAGCTGCCTTTTCTAAGAGAGGAGTATAAAGGATTTAAATTATAAGGGCACTATAGGCAGGTAATTAAGCAGAGCAAGATAGGACAAATAATAGATAGTATTTAAGAGATAAGACAAATCCTTAAGGAATAAGTCTTAAGGCACGTTGATATTATGTACGTGTGTGGCCAGTAGGTCTCTGGGCTTGGCCTGGGGCCTGGCTGAGGTATCTCCCGCCAGGGGGAGAACACTCGTGACACTAAGCCTGTAGCTGCAGCTTTGCCTGCTCCTTTAGTAGTTACTGCTGCTACTGCCGCTATAGCTGCTGCTACTGCCACTGCCTACGCCACCACGCTGCTACTACTGCCTATGCCTACGCCTACGCCTACACCTCCTACCCCTGTCTTAGGCGCTCTAGTGCCTAGTACGCGCAGGTTAATTCCCTGCGTGTACTGCGTAGACGCGCTGCTAGCAAGTAGCTTAATTGCGCTGTGCGTTAACAACGCTACTACTAGCTGCTGCAGCAAGCGCTGCTAGTGTTGTGCCTTTAGGCACTCCTGCTGCCTGCTCCCCCTGCCCTTAAGCTGCTTAGGCTAGAACTAGTAGAGGAGCTTGCTTCCTCTAGCAGAGTAACAACTTTAGTAAGTAACTTAGTTTTTAGTTAATAATAGTAGCTAATAAGCATTTAGCAGGCTACTAACCTACGTACTACTATCTAGGTAGTAAAGGGCCTGCTTGCAGATAGGTATAAATTTTAAGTACCTATTTATAAGTAGGTTCTTTAAGGCCTATAGGGAGGGGGTTCTCCTTCCTACCTATAGTTAATTTATTTTTATAAGCTCCTTAGCTGTTAGGCATGCGCTTAAAAGAGCTGCTACTAGTAGTCTAGAGAGACTTATACCTATTTAGGGAGGGGTTATCCTCCCTAGCAATTTAAAGATCTTTTCTTTCTTTATTAACCTACTCTTTTTCTATAACAAAGTCTTTCCTTTCTTAACTAATACTCTATAAGTTTAAATATAATAAAAAGTGCTTATAAGCTTATCTAGGAAGCGCTTTTAGAAGGCTGTTAGCTAGCATCTTACTTATTTTAAGGTAGGTTACTTAGAGATTTCTCTTAGCGTACTCTTGTTTTAACTATATATTTTAGATATCTATATAGCGTAGCTAGGTAGTAAGCTACTTACTCTCTTTAACTACTAGTTAGATAGTTTATTAGTTATTATAGAAAATCTCCTATAGCACCCCTAAGTCTAGCTAAAGTTCTCTTAGGAATTGTTTTAGAGCTACTAACTCTTTAGCTATATGCTCTAAAGCGAGTAATTTAGCCTTAGTAGTAGAAGTAGTTACTATTAACTGCTATGCAGCTTTCTAGATAATTAGACTACTAAAGAGCTATATAATATACCCCTAGGAAGATTAAAAGGACTCTCTATTGTTAGTAAATAAGGCGTCTCTATATATAAGCAGATAACTGCCTTTGTAAGCGCTATACCTTATACCTAGATGCTTTATTCTATATAAATAAGCTAAAACCTAAGCAGCTACCTTAAAGTAAGCAGCTCCTAGATTTATTAAATAATAAGATAGCTAAGAGGCAGCGTATGCTACATCTAGTTAAATTATAATTACTATATAGAGTAAAGACCTAACTTATTCTTAAAACGCTTTAACCTCTAATTTTAAAGCTTCTCTACTATATTTAAGCAGCTCTTCTATAGGAAATAGAACTATAGGGAAGGAACCCTTCTCTACTATCTTAAATTTAGTAGCAAGCTTATTAATATAGAAGTTGTAAGCAAGAGTTATAGTATAAACCTCTTAGTTTCTAATTATTTAAACGCCTAGAAAGTATTTAGCAGCTCTATAGTCTTTAATTTAATACTTTTCTATTAATAAGCTTATTAGCTGTTTAGCAGCAGCTTAATTATTGTTATAATAGGCTAGGAGAATATTATTAACATAGAAGAGTAGTACTATTTTCTATTTAGGATTATAGAACAGGCATAGCTCTTCTTTTAATACTAAGAGACTAAGCTTCTAGAGCGTACTAGAGAGCTCTCTATACTATAGGACTAGCAAATTGCGTAACCTATATAGAGCTTATAGTAGTAGAACAACTTGCTTAGGTTTCTTAAATCTATCTAGTAATTTACAGAGTACCTAAGGTTTGTCCTAGCAGTTTATGTTTAGAAACACGCTAGTTACATTATACTAATAGAGCTCTAGGTTAAACTAGGCTACAATTGCTACTATAGTATAAAATAAGTAAGTAGCAAGAGTTATAGCGTAGGTTAAGACAATTAAATCCTTTGCCTATAGATCTCTATATACGTAGATCCTTGCCTTATATTTAAGGAAGTAGCTATCTTAGTTAAATTTGTAGGTAAAGACCTATTTAAGTAGCAGGGGCCTTAATAAGGTGCTTAATTAGTTAATTTCTCTCTATATTTCCTTCTTAATAAGCGTGTCTATCTCTTTTTAGTAGGCCTAGCAAAAAGGAGCTCCTAGTAGGTAATAGAGTAGATCTTTCTATTTACTTAGTAATAGAGGGAGCTTGTCCCTATGTAACTAGCGCTTGTTTTAAGTAACTAGTCTTTTCTTTTTTAGGGTTAAGGCAATAATTACTGTGTAGGTAGTAAGCAGCTCCCTTTTATCTATGCTATTTTTGTTTATATGTTTAAATAGTAGGTAGATAAGCTAGGCGTATCTATAATTATTTATTAAGCTTATTATAGAGTACTAACCTACTCTATTATTAGCAGGCTTGTTGCGCTTGCAGTTCTCTATCTAGTAGCTCTATCTTATAGGTAGGCCTTAGATTCTCTGCTAATACGCGCGTCTCCTGCCTGCCTTATCTACTTACGTTAATCTTTAAGAAGGTATTAGAACAACTAGTAAAGCAGGTCTTAGTAGATTATTAAGATCCTTACTATCTACTAGCTTACTCTCTTCTTTTATAGTTAAGTGCACTTCCTGTAAGCTACTAGTTAGATTATTCTTCTTATTAGGAGCTTCCCTACCTATACTTAACTGCTCTAGTTTAGGCGTTTAGTTAGGGGAAAGTAAACCTGTTTCTTAGCGTTGTTCTGCACAGATCTCTAGTAGCTTGCTAGCTAAGCTTGCTGCGCGTGCAGTATCTATCCTAGGGGCTCTCTCTATACTAGACTAGCCTTCTAGCAATTAAGGTTCTCCCTAAGTATTACCTCTAAGCTAGTGCTTAGTAGACAAGCTAAGTAATAGGTCTCTTTGTTTAAGGGGGAGCTCTATTACTTCTCCTACCTCTATTATCTTATTAGGTTTTTATAGAATTTCTATAACTACTTCTACTTCTTAGACTATAAGGGCTAACAACTTATCTAATTTATTATAAAAGAGCTCCTTATTAAAGGTTACGTTACGCGTTATAATTACCTAGTTATAACAACCTGCGATAGAATTGTTTAGTGTTGTAGTGTTCTAGAGCTATCCTTAGTTGGTATTAGTCTCGCCCTTGGCAAAGCTGCGCAAAACCTGCGCTGCTTACTATCTTTAGAAGAGACAAGTATTATTCTTGTTATTAAATACACCTATAGCTATCCCTCTACTATCTATCCCTAGTGTAAAGCAAGTACTATTACCTATAACTAGAACCTTATATAATAATACTTTGTTAATCTAATAGTCTAGGGATAGCTCTAACTACTTAAATAAACAGTTAGGGGGCACCTACAAGAGAGACTTAACTACCCTTATCTTAAACCTAGCAGGAGGACAACTCTAGTAGTGTTTCTTTGATTAACAAAGAGATTTTAACCCCTATAATAAGCGTACCTCTAACGCTTTAAGAGCGCATTTAAGCTGCTAAATGCTAATGTAATAAGCTCTAGGCCCTATAGCGCCTACACTTACTTAAAGCTAAGATTGTATAGCTAGAGGGCGTAAGGAACTACACTACCCTAAGTATAGTAGAGACTATTAAGGAGACCTTAAGGGCTAGTACGCATAAGCAGGATGTATCTATAACACTTGCACCTTAACCTACAAAGCACGCGCTTAAACCTAAAGACCTAGCTAAATATAGAGGAAAGAATCTTAAAGAATATTATAAGTTCTTCTACTCCTACAAGATAGCCTTCTAACTATTACTATAAGAGTTTAGTAACCCTAAAGATAGGATACTCTAGGCAATATAGTACCTGTTAGGGGACCTAAGGGAGCTTTAGTACACGTACTTTAAGCGCATGTTTAGAGTATAAGAAGAGACACCTAGCTAGGGGTACTTTAAACAGTACTTACTAGACTTACTCTCTAATCCTATAAACTACACCTTAGAATTAGCTACAGCTTACGCTTATGCTATATAGCAGAAGGACTAAACAGTCTATACTTTTGTAACCTACTTAGAGGTCTTAGAGGATTAACTTACCCCCTATACTAAAGAATAGAGGGTCTAACACTTATTCTCTAAGCTTTAGCTAGAATTATAAAGGGCAATTACTAATTACTATTAGGTACTAGCTACACGCAAAGACCTAGTAGTGTTAGGCTCTACACTTAAGCGCAACCTGCGCTGTTTATTACTAACTTACACACCTAGCACACGCTACAAGGTTACCTAGAGGCATAAGGGGCAAAAGCAAGAAGATAATACCTCTACTAATAAAGGCCTATATAACAAGAGTAATGTTACCTACTTTAAGTGTAATAAGACTAGCTACTATACTAATAAATGTTAAAGCGGTAACTCTAACTCTAACTCTAACCCTAACTAGATCCTAGTTTAAATTAACTAGATAGGAAAAGGCTAAGCCTTACTAGCTACCTAGGGATAGTAAGGCGTATCCTAGTATATATTTTACTAGGTATAAAGCGCACGTGTAACGTATCTAGGAGGCTACGCTAGAATAATAATTATAGGTTATTCTTAATCCTTAGGTAGATATAAGCTTAATTAGCTAAAGGATTGCTATAGAAATAGACCTACTACCTATTAAGGAGGCAGAACTCCTACGCCTAGGATAGATTAGTATATAGTAATAAAGCATATATACTATATATACGCTATAGGTACGCTTAACTAATAATATAGAAGTAGAGCGTTGCGTGCGCACTACTATGTATAGAGTTAATAAGGAAGGGGTCCCCTACTCCTTAGAAACCCCTTCCTCTAATAAGAATATATCTATCTAGATTATAGATTATAATCCTAGCGTTAGAGGTACATAGAAGCTAATATTTAGCTTGTTACTTCTACTAAACTTAATAAAGCTAACTCTAACCCCCTACTTTTAGGAGTCCTCTAAGCTACTAGCATTAATTTAGAATGTAATACTTTTATCTATAAAGTATATATAGCGCAGGAGCCTTATATCCTAGATACTTTAGCAGATTACACTAACGTATTTAGTAAAGAAGCTACTACTACTCTACCTAGCTTTAAATCCTTAGATTACGCAATTCTACTTATAGAAGAAAAGAAACCCCCTATAGACTGCTCTATAACCTTTCTATACGTAAGCTAAAGCTGCTACGCAAATACTTAGAGCAAGCGCTAAGCAATAGATAGATTTAATATAGCATTAGCCCTATAGGAGCACCTATACTATTTATCTCTAAGAAAGATAGGATACTCTACCTCTATATAGACTATTAAGGCCTAAACGCTATTACTGTAAAAGATTATTACCTACTCCTACTTATTAGGGAGACACTAGATTGCCTATTAGGTACATATTACTATATAACTCTAGACCTTTACAACACCTATTATTAGCTAAGGATTAAAGCAGAGGATAAGTAGAAAACTGCCTTTAGGACCTAATATAGTTACTTTAAGTACTTAGTAATGCTATTTAGGCTAACTAATGCTCCTATAAGCTTCTAGGCCTATATTAATAAGGCTTTAATTAAACACTTAGACTATATCTATATAGTTTACCTAGATAATATCTTTATCTACATAGGGAGCAATAATATTACGCTCTACTAGCGCGCTATACGCTTAGTACTTTAGTCCCTATATAAGGCAGAACTATATATTAACTTATAGAAATACACATTTGCATTAGATATAGTACACTTCCTTAGTTTTATTATTAAGACGCGTAGTGTATGCGCTAATCTAGCTTAGGTAAGCACTATTACTAAATAGCTACAGCCTACTAATATTAAGGAGCTGTAATCCTTCCTAGGCTTTATAAACTTCTATTAACGCTTTATTAAGGGATACGCTAGAGAGATAGCTCCTCTTATAGATTTGTTAAAGAAGAACTAAGACTTCTAATAGAATAAAGCTATAAACTACTTATTTAAAGAGCTAAAGACCTACTTCTTAAGTGCGCCTATCCTGCGCTATTTTAATACAGCCCTCCTAATCTAAGTAGAGATAGATGCGTCTATATTTACTATATTAGGCATACTCTCCTAACTCTTTAAAGATAAGTAGTAGCACCTAGTTACCTTTACCTCTTAAAAGCTATAAGCTGCTAAGCTAAATTATAAGGTCTATAACCTAGAGCTACTTGCTATAGTATATAGCTTTAAGTAGTAGAGGTATTACCTTAAAGGCACACAGCACACTATATAGGTGCTAAGTAACTACAATAACCTGCGCAGTATACGCGCTGCACAAAAGCTAAACCTATAGCAAGCTAGATAGGCTATGTACCTAGGGGCTTTTAATTTTAAGGTAGAATACTGTCTAGGCAAAATAAACCCTACAGATAGCCCCTCTAGAAGGGCAGATTACAAATAGGAGAACCTATTACTAACCTAATTATTACCTACCTTATAGAACAAATTGTTAGTAATAGATATAGCTAGTAGAGTAAGTAGATCTATAAACAAGCTAAGCTTGTTAGGCATGTGTAAGACGCACATTGCTACAGTTTACAGAACTAGGAAGGTCCCTACTACTAGCGCTATAGAATGCATGCTATACGTGCTATACTTACTAGCTAGGGTACTAGTTAGTAGTAAACCTGTAATAGTAGAGTCTTAATTGCTTGTTAAAACCTTGCACTAACTATAACAAAGGGACGCCTTTACTTAGGGTTAGATTATAAGCTTAATAAGTAAGGACAGTACTTAAAGACGTAGTAGAGTATAGGTATAGTACTTAGATAAAAATAAAGTCCTAAGATACAATAGTAGAATGTATGTTCTAGAGGAACTAGCTATTAGGTAAGAGATTTTATTCTAGAACTATAACATGCGTATAGTAGGCTATTTTAGCGCATATAGGACGCTTAAGCTAATTAGGAGAACCTACTACTAGCTAACTCTTAGTTAAGACGTCTAGGAATATGTAAGAACTTATACTATCTACTAAAGGAGCAAAGCTCTAAGGCATAGCAAGTATAGAACGCTATTACTATTGCCTACACTAAAGGAAATCTTTAAAGAAGTTACACTAGACTTTATTACTAGCTTACCCCTAGCTAAGGGTTTCTTAGGTTGCGCCTTTAATACAATCCTTATAATTGTATGCTGCTTCTCTAAGATAGCACTCTATCTACCTGCGTTAAAGACATAGGATATAAAGTAGTTTATAGAAGCTTACTTTACACATGTTATACTTAAGTATAGAATATAAAAGGGTATTATATTAGATAGGGGAACTATCTTTACCTCTATATTTTAGATAGAAATCTACTACTAACTATAGGTAAAGCGCAGGCTTAGCACAGCCTTCTATCTATAAACTAATAGGCAAACTAAACGCTAGAATTAAACGCTTAAGCAGTATCTTTAGATGTTTATCTTAGAGTCCTAAGAGAACTAGGTAAAGCTACTATTAACTGCACAGTTTGCTTATAATAACTTAGTGCATAAATCTACTAAAATAACTCCCTTCTATGCTATATATAGTAAACACCTACTACTTACTAAGCCTCCTACAGACAGTAGGCCTAAGGGAGAGGTACTAGATATAGTCTAAAGAGTAAAGCAACTGCATAACGCACGTGTAACGCTTATACAGCACTTAGAGAAAGCACGTAAGTATTAAAGCTAGTATTACAACAAGAAATATAAGAACAAAGTCTTCTACCTAGGCAATCTAGTGTTACTTAGCACTAAGAACATTAACCTAGCCTACTAACTAAGTAAGAAATTTTCTAGTAAGTTTATTAGCCTATTCTAAATCTAGGACGCAATTAGAACGCAGGCATACTACCTACTCCTACTACCTTTATACTATATTTATAACGTCTTCTACGTATCTCTATTAGAATAATAGAAACCTAGGGCTAAAGGGGAAGATAATACCTATCTACTAGAGGTGACCCTAGAAGGTAAAGAAGTGTAGGAGGTAGAAAAGATCCTAGGGAAACAAACAAAGAGAGGCTAACTAGAGTACCTACTCTACTAGAAAGGCTATAATAAGACCTAGGATATATAGACTCTAGCATTAGACTTTAAAAACATAGATAATGCTATCTAGGAGTATAAATTAGGTTAGAGATCCTTACGCACAAAAAGAATATTAAGATTATCTTAAGCGTGCTATTATTGCACACAAGAAGCAATCTAATTTACTAGCCTTAGGCCTACTATTATATAAGAAAAAAATCCTTTTTAAAGCTGCGCACTACGCGCGCCTTAGCTCTACGTTATCTGCGCCCTAACTATTAATAACAACCTAGTTGTCTTTATCCTCCTTACTACCCCTACTGCTACTACTATTATTATCTTTATCCTCCTTACTACTAGCACCACCCTTACTACTAGCACTACCCTTACTACTAGCACTACCCTTACTACTAGCACTACCCTTACTACTAGCACTACCCTCCTCTAACTCTAACTCTAACTCTAACTTATCACTACTACTACTACTACTACTACTACCCTAGAAGAGGTTAGTATGCGCTCTAGACGCGCTAAAGGAGCAAACTTACTATGTAGGCTACGTGCCCTACAAGCTGCTTAAGGGCAGACGTAATACAGCGCTACTCTACTAGGATTAGACTAAGGAACTAGGGAGAAGTTATTAGCACCTAGGTAGTAACACCTATAGGTGTGCTAGTGTAGGCTGTAATATAGTAGCAGCTAGACAGCTCTAAGTTAAATTAGCGCTAGCAATGCGTAAGTTAAACGCCTTATATAATTATAGTAGCATTAGTGTAAGGAGTAGTAGTAGTAGTAATAGTAGTATTATATTAGCAGCGCAAAGCATAGAGGCAATTTACGCAGCTGTTAAGCGTAGCAGGTACCTATATAAATTAGCTAAAGCGCACTTATAGCGTGCTACTATTAAACTTACCTTAGTGCAGCTACCTTAATTTCCCTTTATATAATGCTTATAGCAGCAGTGCTTAGGCTTCTTGTAGTTCTTCTTCTACTTTGTAATATTCTATGCGCAGTGTAGGTAAGTCTTTACTATAGCAATATAGTCTACACGCTTATTAGCATTAGGGAACATAAATAGCTGTTAGTTTTAAAGGTAAGACTTCTTAATAAACTTAGGGTTAGGATAGTAAACTATAGTAGGAGTAAGGAGCGTATAAGAAATGCGCATAAAAGTATTATTATTATAGTGTTAAGGAAGAGTAAAGGGAAGAGGTTTTACTACCTGCTAGGCTGCTAAGCTAAAAAATTAGGTAACAGTGCGTATAGCAATGCTTTTACCTTAAATTATAATAAATATAAGGTGTATCTATAATAATTATAACACGCAGGTACTACGCACAAAGCACGCCTACAGGAAGCCCTAACTACCTACCTATAGACACTCTTTTTCCTCCCTTTAAGGCAAGGTTTTTATTAAGGCTATATAAGGTTGCTGCTAGGGACAGTAGCTAGAGGAGGAGGTTCTATAACAACCTGCAATAGAATTATTTAGTGTTATAGTGTTCTAGAGCTGTTCTTAGTTAGTATTAGTCTTACCCTTAGCAAAGCTGCGTAAAACCTGCGCTGCTTACTATCTTTAGAAGAGACAAGTATTATTCTTGTTATTAAATATACCTATAGCTATCCCTCTACTATCTATCCCTAGTGTAAAGCAAGTACTATTGCCTATAACTAGAACCTTACATAGTTTAGTTTAGAGACCTATATCTAGTATATATTAGAAGCTTAGTACCCTACTAAGTATCTAATATAACCCCTTAGAGTTACTTTAAAGCTTCTCTAATTACGCCTAGCTACTTATTCTCTATTTAGGGGTTACGCTCTGTAGCTATAGGCGTATATCCTGCTCTAATTAGGTCTTAAATTAGCTGTTAGTGCTCTTACCTACTTAGGTTTGTACTAGTAGAAATATTAAGTAAACTAGCAATTAAGCTCTTTGTTTAGGCTCTGTAGCTTGTTTAAGTAAGTTAGACTTATGTTATAGAGCTATATTACTGCTGCTATAACCTCTAGCTAGAGCTTCTTAGGTAGGTTTGCACTACTCCTTATTTTAATAGATTTAGTAATTATTTCCTACTCTACTCTTTCTCCTGCCCTATTTAGCTTGTAGGTATATAGAGGTATACGCTTAATATCTATTCCCTTATTAATCGCCTAGCGCTTATATTAGGAGCTCCCTTGCTATAGGAGAGTAGCAGTATTATTATCTTAACTTATCTTGCAGATATAGAGCTTGTACTAGGTACGTACCTAGCTTAAGAAACTTATAAGTACCTACTGTATCTCTACTTAAGTCTTCCTAGTAGTAAGTACGTAAAGAGCTTCCTACTATAGTACTCCTTAATTAAAAGTATCTATAATTTACCACTCCTTCCTATAGGCATATTAAACAGATCCTAGCTAATTCTCTAAAAGGGTTTAGTAGGTTTTTCCTATTTCTATTAGGAGATAACTTACTTAGCGTAGGTTATTAAGTAGACCTTATAATCTTTTTAGAGCGTGCTGTTAATGTGTACGCTGCGTACTTGTTATACTAGTGCCTTTAGAGCTTCTAGGCCTAGATAACCTGCTCTAGCATACTAGAGGTGTTTAGCAGAGCTTTATAGGTAAGACTTATATAATTATTTTATTACTGCGTTAAGGATTAGAGGGTAGTAGGATAGTAGCTTATATTTAAAGAAAGTAAGGTTATAAGCGCGCTTAAGAGTAGCACATACAACACTCCTATTTAGATTATTAATATACCCTACTTAGAGCAAGCTATCTAGCCCTAAGTACTAAACTCTTTCGTCTTAGAGGCGTGCCTTAGAAATAATATTAACGTAGAAAACTTCTACTACTACTATATCCTTAAGGAGTAGGTCTTTTATATATAGGCTGTGCTTTCTATATAACACGTTTTTAAACAAACAAGCTTCTTATCCTACTACTAGAAACGCTTATATGCCTACCTCTACAGTGTTAGTAGAGTTAGCTAGGTAAAATAACCTAGGTACAAGCTAATCTGCGCTATTAACTAAGTGCGTAGCTGCTCTATTATCTAAAATTATACTCTCTAAGAGTAGATAAGCTTTAAAACCTATAAGGTTATAAACCCTAGGTTTCTTAGCTAGATTGCATAGTTGCATTATTTTTAGATTAATTAGAGTAGCCTGTACATTGCTAGGAAACTTAACTTTAGGTAGGATACCTTTTCCTAGTAGAGCTGTTATTGCTAATAGAGCTTTTAGTGTCTAATTAAGCTGCTTAATTGCCTTCCTAGTATCTATATACTCTTAGCTCTTAAGCCTCTAGAGAGTATCCTTATAATAGCTTTTGCTTATATAGATAGGCAGTAAGGAGCTCCCTCTAACTGCTGTCTCTAGGCGTTAGTAGTTAGTTAGTTTCTACTTATAAGTCTCTCCTTTTTGTTTACAAGGGCAGGAGTACCTACTTAAGCTCTTAGAGTTAGTAGCAGGAGCTTAAGTAGTATCTATTTAGCTTCTAAATATTATAAATACTCTTAGGTTATCTTTTCCTGCTCTTATAGTGTGCTTATGCATTAAACTACTAAAGACCCTACTTACTTTATCTAAATTAAGTAAATTAAGCCCTAGGATACTATCCTAGATAATCCTTTAGTTTATAGTATAAGCCTAATCTAGGGTAATCCTATAACTTAAGGTATCTAAGAAATCCTGCACAGCAAGCGCCCTATTAACCTCTAGAAGCTTGTATAACTTAGCTCTTCTATAGAGGTATAACTACCTATTGTACTAGTCTTATAGAGTAGCTCTTAACTATTTAGCTGCTTTAAGATACTGTTAGTACTCTACCCTAACCTAGTTCTAGGTGCTAATATCTGTTAGAGTAAGCTTCTCTTTTAGTGCTTATATAAGCAATTACAGCGTTGTAGTGTTATTAGTAACAAGCTTTACTATTACTAGTAAGAGGATTAATAGTAATACTATTGTATTAACCTAGTTCTAGATCTTCTAAAGGCGTTCTGCCTTAGTAGCCTACTTGCTTACTCTAATCTTATATCTAAGGAGCTCCTTGTTATAGTTCTTAAAGCTTGTTTAGCCTATTAGAGGCTTGTTAAGTTAGGTGCTCTAGCTTTAGGTAGATTAAGCTAGTAGTTAAGTAGGGAGCAAGCCTATAATAGGTAGTTTAGGCGCTCCTTTGTGCATGCCTAGGGCGTTTTTAGTGTCTAGATCTACTATATCCTATACGTTACAAAGCTTAGCGTGCTACGTAAGTTAGATGTACTAATTAGGCTAATTAGATATTATTTTAAGCTAATAGGGTCCTATAGAGACACCTAAGACAGCTTACTTATTGTAGTTAATAAGCTTGCCTATAGTAGCGTTTAGTAGGGATAGAAAGATAATTAGGTAATAAGAGCAGTTAAGCTAAGTCTAATAAGCTTGTTTACTAAGTGCGCAGGGAGATCTACTATGCTTAGGAAGCTAGGCTTATAACTATAACAGAGCTTGCAGGACTATACTTAAGTAATTAATTAATTTAATTAGTATCTATTTTTCTATATAGAACGTGTTACTTAAATATAAATAAAATATATAGGTTACGTAATCTTGCTTAACAAGTGTTTAGCTAGTATTAGGGCCGCTTAGAACTAGCGTTGCTAGGGTAGAGCAGCTTAACTAAATTAGCACGCTCTATTAGAAAACAAGCCGCGTATGTAACTCTACGCGCTTGGTTACGTAACACATATTTAACATATTCTTTTAGTAGGCGTTCCTTTACTAGTTAGGCGTTCTCTAGCTTATCTAGGGTACAACGTTTGTTTATAACGCAATTAATCTTATAGAGGCTAGTAATAAAGAATTTGTTCTATAGTTTTTTTATAGAAAAATAGAAGGCATTTGCTAAAAGTATAGAATTAGTTGCCTCCTTAGGTAGAGGTAAGTTAGGTGTCTTTTAGTAAAGAGTTGCTAGCAGATATTAACTTTTTAGTAATTAAAGAATACCTTTAATCCTGTAAATTGTATAGCTAGGGCTTTAGCGCTAGTAGTACTTATCTACTCTCTATAGGTTATCTCTTCTTTCTACGTCTTGTACTACGTAGGTTTAAGGAGGAGATTAATGTAAGGACATTAATAGTAGAGGAGCAGGGTTGTACAAACGTAGGTACCTCTCTAGCTATATAAGCTAAGATTGTTCTATATTAAGTTTAAGCTTAAATTGTTTTAACTATTTAATACTAATAATATAATCCTAGGATCTAAGATTAATAATAACAAAGGGGCAGTTATATATCTTACGTCTGTCTATTATTAAGTTTAACTAAATGTAGTAGTTAACTAGGGTTATAATTTAATCCTAGAATCCTTTAATCTAAACCTTAAAGAGTAGTCTTTAGATAGGAGTCCTAAGCGCAGCAGACACTAAAGAAGCAATATTAGAATTTAAAAATAGGAATCCTTAGGCACCTATGTTAACTAAGGAGTTTAGTTGTACATCTAACCCTTAGTTTAATAGAATAGAAGAAGTAAGGAAATAAGGTCTACTAAATAAATAAGATAAGGAGAGGTTAGATAGGTTGTATTAGTTTAGGCCTAGGTAAGGTTGTCCTCCTAGGCGAGGTTATTTCCTATAACTATTAGTTCCTCTTTAAAATATTCCTTAGTATTAGTATAATCCTTATCTACATTAATTTTTTATACCTTAGGACTAGTACAATCCTTTGCAAAGTAGCCTGTCTTACTATAGTTGTAACAAGCTCCTAGGGTTAGATCTCTTACTAGGGTAGACTATAGTAGTGTTTATCTAGGTGTAGGTGTTAACGTAGATATAGGGGGCTTCTAAGTAGGCTAGGTAGGTTAAGTTAGAAGGTAGTTGTTAGGCTAATGCTAGTTATTAATAGTTTAGGGTTAGGTCTAGGTTAGTGCAGTATTTAATAGGGTGTTGTCGCAGTAAATACCTACTTATTCGCGGAGTAAGAGGCTAGTCTTTTGCTCCCACAGTTATGAGCCCTTATTATCCGCACGTTTCTGCGTCAGCAAGCCTAGGGTAGATTTTCTCCAAAGTGGGTGACCTTAAGCGAGCTGAGCAAAAAGAAGTAGTGTTAAGACTATAAGACCACTCTTACAGCGTTGTTAGAGAGCTATCTGCTCTTAGCAAATTCCGTCCTCTGATAGTACGTAATCTGGGGGTGTGTCGCAGTAAATACCTACTTATTCGCGGAGTAAGAGGCTAGTCTTTTGCTCCCACAGGTGTAGATAGGATTTTGTTTTCTTTCTATGTTATACGCTGTTAGGTGCTCTACTATGCTTTTAAACAAGTTATTCTACTATCTCTTAAATCCTAGGTTAGGAACTCTAAGAGCTAGTGTAACCTTTGTCTATATATAGTAAAACTATTCTAACCTAGGTACTTATCCTTAGATAGCTAAACTTAGGAAGCGTGCTTTAAAATTTAGAAACAAATTATCTTTTCCTATCTAGAGTTAGTTAAAGATAGCTTAACTTTTAGCTTTCTTATTCCTAGTAATAAAATAGGAGCAAAGTAAGGTAATTATTTCCTCTGCGTTCTAGAACTAGTCTATATTACAGGACAAGTATTAGGGCTTAAGGTATTCCTTAGCAAGCCTAGAGGTATATCCCTATACTAGAGCTATACGAGCTCTTTCTATAGGGTAGTAGTCTAAGTTAATTTTAAGTTAGTCTAGAATTAAGGCTTGCTACTGTCTAAAAGTAGGGTTTTTCTATTACTTAATTTGTTATTAGCTAGAGTTTGCTTACTAAGTTTAGGGGTATAGAGAGAGGTCTTAGAGTAGAACCTTAGGGGAGGTAGCTAAGATTAATTAAGGGGAGACTTAGTAGTTAGTATAGGTTTATCTACAGCTAACTAATATTAGGTATAAAGTAGGGCTATTTTAGCCTATAGTTAGTTTATTTTAGCGCAGAGGGTATCCTAATCTAAGTATAATTTGCTATTACTCTTATTAAGTGATTTTGTATTTGTATTTAATCCTTTAGAGGGTGCTATTACCTGTACCTAAGTTAATTATCTAATAGGTTCTTTTAAACCTTAGTTAGTTAGGCCTAACATTAGTATGTAATCTAATATAGGTAGGTTATTAATAATCTCTAAGTCTTTATCTTAGCGTAAATCTAACGCAGCTTTTCTAAAGTAATCCTAGTTTAGTAAGTTGCAGGAAGGTCTAAACCTAAAGGCTTTAGTTGTTAGGAGGTCTCTAGAATCCTAACTGTTAGATAAATAATAATAGGAACCTATATAGTTTGTAGATAAAAGAGGTCTAAATAATATATAGTATAAATATAACTAAACAACTTGCAATATTATTTAGAGGCTGTTACTAGCTAGGATAAGTTTTTAAGTATACTATAACAATATAGGATAATAGAGGCTTTAGAAGCGTGTGTATCTACTACAAGGTATATAGGACTACTAGGATAGGTAATATAGAAGATTCTCTATTCCTATAGGTCTTGTACAAAGGATACTTAAAAACTATCTTATTAAAGTATAGATCTAGTAGCTCTTTTATATTCTTTGTCCTAGAATCTCTTAGAGAGCTAAAAGAGAGTTAGTAAAGTAGCAGCTGTAAATTAGAGGCTAGTTAGTACGTGTTCTAGTATTTAGTTTAGGTCCTAAATACCTGTTAAGTCCTATATACCAAGGCTAGTTATTTACAAAATCTAGTAAGGAAGAGGGGTAGTGTTACAATCTTAGACCTCTATAGCTAATTATTTTTATACAAGCTAGAAACAGTTACCTAACAAACTAATAACAAATAACATATAATATAGATTATATAACTAGCTTATAAGTAGATCTATAAGCTTACACCTTAGCGCGTAAGAAGGATTAATATATATAACTAGCTTATATAGCTTATAGTAAGCTTTATAAGATATATAGCTTAGTATAGAAGAGCTTATAATTTAATAAGTAAGCTCTAGGATTTTATATAGTATATAGTCTAGTAGGAACATAACTCTTATAGTTTGTGTTTAACCTTAAGTTTATCTAATTAATACATTTAATTATTTAGAACTCTTAACCTATATTTAGAATAGATAGTTTATTCTATACTCTCTAGTACACCTTTAATTATTACAAGCTTTGCTTAGGTAATTACCTTGTTTTACTCCTGTTACTACACTTATCTTCTAAGAACTAACCTAGAAGTGTTTACAGTCTTTAACTAAAGCATAACTTTAATAATTACTTAGACCTATAGTAGTAAAAGAGTAGAGGTTAGGTAGGGGTAGGGTATATTACGTAATGTACTCTAACTCTACCCTACTATAAAGGACTAGCCTTAGTATATAGAACTTAGTAGGTATTTAGAACTTAAACTAAATACTAGAACATGTACTAACTAGCCTCTAATTTACAGCTGCTACTCTACTAACTCCTTCTTAGCTATCTATAGGATTCTAGGGCAAGAGATATAAAAGAGCTGTTAGATCTTGTTACAATCCTAGATCTTTACAACTAATTATTCTAGCAATCCCCTAAAAACATAGCCCGCGACAGGCTAGTAACAAATAACACATAGAACAGATTACGTAACTAGCTTACAAGTAGATCTATAAGCTTACGCCTTAGCGCGTAAGAAGGATTAATACATGTAATTAGCTTATAAAGCTTATAGTAAGCTACGTAAGATTTACAGCTTAGTATTGCAAGCTTACGCTGCAACAAGTAAGCTCTAGGATCCCCTATAGTATATAGCCTAGTAGGAACGTAACTCTTATAGTTTATGTTTAACCTAAGTTATGACCTTAATAATATATTTGTTATTTAGAACTTAACCTACACTTAATATATATTAATACTAGATACTCTTTAGTGTACCTATTAATTATTACAAGCTTTGCTTAGGTAATTACTTTGTTTTACACCCTACTCTAGTACCTATCTTCTAAGAACTAACTAAATAGCGTTTACAGTATTTAACTAAAACACAACTTTAATATTTTAAACACTCCTAAAGATAAGTACTTTAGGAACCTGCGCTACGCCCAGCTCTTTAGGAGGAGAACCTGCTCCCCTATACTAGGCAATTAACAATGTTACATTAAGCACCCTTTATGTATCTAAACTAGAGACCTACTCTAGCAAGAGAAATAAACTTAACAACTAGCTTATCTAGTAGGACTTATTCTTCTTGTTCTAAGGAGCTTAGGTAGCGAAGAACTAGCAAGTTGTTCTTGTAGCTAGCTACATAAGAGGACAAGCTTTTAAGTAGATTAAACTATTCCTTTAATAGTTTAATATAGAGGAGGCCTCTAATAAAGTTTATATATAGATGTCTAACTTTAACGTATTTAAGGAAAAGGTTAAGCTAATTTTTAGAGTGTCTAATAAACCCTTAATTGCATGTTGCAAAATCTAGCATATCTATTAAGACAAGGCTGCTACTAACTACGCTGCTAATTTCTAGCAACTAGCTGCTAACACTAACTAGGATAACACTACGTTAATAACTATATTCTAATAAGGACTTAAGCCTAAGATTAAAGAAGAGCTTATGCGCACTAGCGCCTTGCTTAACATTTTAGACTAACTTATTAATAAATTAATTAATATTAATATTAGACTATACAAACTCTAATAGGAATTAAGAAATAATCTATGTGCTTAAGTAGGCCTCTAACCTTTGCGCACGCTATCCTATAGCCTATAGTATTACAGCCTTAACTAAGGCGCCTAAGGAAACAACTGTTACTATCCTAATATAGGATGTTGTATCTATAGTAACACGCAAAGCAGCTATTTTAGACTAGAAGCTATAGATCTCTTAAATATTATATAATAACTAGAGCAGAATAACACCTATAGCTAGGGAAATAACAACGTTGTAGATAGGTTAGGACGTACTTATTATAACTATAGCAAACTAGGCTATATTACTAGGAACTGTTAACAGACTAATAAAGTAGTCTAATAGTTAAATGTACTTGCCTACGCAACCTAAGGAGAGGCTATAGAAGGCATTAACTCTAATAACAAATAGGAAGTTATTACTAATATAGTAGACTAACTTATAGAAGACCTAGAATTAGTTACTAAGGAGGACTCTTTAGAAGTAGAGTATTAAGAGGTAGACAAAATCTGCGCTTACTATAATAGAGCACCTACACCTTACTTGTAACAACATAGGATGATAGAAAGCTCTAGAATGCGTGTGTATCTGCTACAAGGTGTCTAGGAGCACTAGGATAGGTAACACAGAGATAATTCTATTCCTATAGGTCTTGTACAAAGAATACTTAAAAACTATCTATCTATAGATAATTCTCCTTGTGCCTTTATACTGCTAGAATACAGGGAAGTTTAGAATACTATAACTAAGTTACAGGCAGGAACAGAAACGTAAAGGAGCTAAGTTAGAGGTAAATTAGGGTGTAATACTTTTTAGAGACTAGTGCTTTACACTACCCCCTCCTATATAGGTAGATTGTCCTAGATACGCGTAAGTAATAACAGTTATTGTTCTATAGTGTTAGTGCGTTAATTTAGTGTCTATTCTAGGTTTTTAGTTAACTTAGGTTGTTATTTTAGTGTTTTGTTATTGTTTTTATCTAAAGTAAAGATAACTTTTTTTTTTTTTTTGTTAACTCTGCTGCCTAAATCTAACATGACAACAAGCTATATTATAACTTAATTAGAGGGAAATAGGTTTACTGTTATTGTTATATCTAATTTCTAGGACGCGTTGCGTAGGTATATAAATAATTAATCCCTACACCTTTCCTAACTCTAATAGACACTATTTCTTGCTATAAGTATCCCTACGCTCTTTTAATTGTTCCTGTGCTAATGCTCCTAGGTTTGTTAATTAGTTACTATGCTAATACTAGTCCTGCCTAGAGCTCTTGTAGTAGCCTATTAGGTTATCTGCCTTTATTTAATTTAGGCCTTTACAAGGGGGAGGAAGGTAGACTACGCCTTTAATAAGGCGTTGTTGTTAAAGTATGCTTATTACACACTTTAAAATAAGAAGTGTTATCTAGTAACTAGACTTTTCTTTACTCCTACTCTCTAACTAATACTAATAGTTATAGGTTCTAATTTACGTTAGTCCTAAGTATGCTACTTTTTATAACAACCTTGTTATATAGGAGGAGGAATCTAGGGGTAAGGTAGCAGGAGAGGCAGCAGAGGAGGAGGTAACAGAGGTAGCACTAGAGGCATAGTGTAGCCTTATAGCATTAGTAATAGCTCTAGCAAGTGTAGTGCAGGTAGCAACTGCGCAGCTTAAGGGAGTTACTACTAATAACGTGTTGCTGCACTAGTACTACGCTAGTACAGCGCAGAGCTAGGTAATAGAGGAGATAGTAGAGAGTTTGTTAGTGTTAACTAGGGAGGTTATTAAGCTGTAATAGGAAATAGCCCCTTATAGCTCTAGAGTTAGAGGTAAGTTAGTAAAGCTAGCTCTGCTTCTAGCACCTAAAAAAGGGTGCTCCTAGGTTATTAGATGAAACTAACGCTAGTAGCTCTAAGGAGATAAGTAACATTAAGAACCCTTAAAAAAGAAAGGGTTTCTTAAGCTATATAGTAAGGAGGATTTCTTTTATTTTTCTTTTCTTGTTATCTATTGTATAAACGCGGTTAGAGGCGTTTTAGAGTTAATAGATTTCCTTTGTCCTTTTCTAAATTATAATGTCTTTATTTACCTTATAATTCTTAACCTTCTTTCTATGCTGTAATCTATTTGTTTAATGCCTTTAGTAGACTAGGCTGCTCTAGGTACTTGTTGTAATACGCCTTTAGCTTATAGGGTGCTCCTGTAAAGTTTTTTACAGGATACTAAGTTAGGTCTAGGTTATAGCTAACCTAGCTTACACAGTACTTAAGACTACAGCAGACTAACCTACTAGCTAGGATTTCTTAGACCTCCTATTCCTCTACTCCTTAAATAGGAATACCTGCAGGTTTTAGAGCTTCCTAACTAGGCAATAGGTTATCTAGATCCTTACACAGAACGTTAGGTATAAATATATTATATATTTTTAAACTAGGGGAAGTTTTAAGCAATATAAGTAACTAACCTATTCTAGGACCTTAAAGGGACCTTCCTACTTGTTAGATAGCTTTTAGCTTAGTTGCTTACTTGTTAAGTTTTTAGTAGAAAGGTACACTTTGTTACCTATAGTCTAGTTAACTAGGTTGCAATAAGCGTTAACTGCAGAGCGTATACAGTCTTAGGCTTTCTCTATATTCTCCTTAGCTACCTTCTAGGCGTTGTGTATATAGGTTGCTAATACTAAGGCCTCCTTGTAGTTAAGTTGTTCTATAGGGGTTACTGCTGTATTAGCTCCTTTCTAACTCTAGCTCTGTTTAGGTTAGCTACTATAAATTACTTAGTAAGGTAATATTCTAATTAAGGAATGTAGCAGAGTAAGTTAGGCACAATCTATAATTAGTAGGAGTTTAGACTAGTTATCCTAATAGTACAAGACGAAGGGATAGAGCTATTAGTCTATATACTTGTTTATAATCTCTATTTAACTGTTAGTTTCCTTATAATAGGTAGTAGATAGCTTAACTTTTACACCTATAATTTAACAGAATTCTGTCTAGAAAGTTAAGATAAACTAGGGGCCCCTGTTGCTTACTATTAACTTAGGGGTATGTCTAAACTAATACACCTATTATATAAACAAGTTTGCTATCCTATATGCTATAATTGTTTTATAGCATAGGATTATAATAGCTTGTTTAGTTAGGTAATTAATAATAACTATAATCTAGTTATACCTAGCTTTGTCCTTAGGAAAATCCTTAAAATTAATACATAAATATTGTATTAGTTTGTTAGGTATTAGCAAGGGATGCAAGTACCTATAGAGTTAGGTCTGTCTTAGATAGCCTTAGCGACATAGGATGCAGTTTTAGACATATCTTTTACATGTAGCACTTATACCTTTCTAGTAATACTGTTGTAATAGCAGTTAGTAGGTCTTCTTAGCACTAGGGTAAGCAGTTAATAGTTAGTTATAGGCTTCCTTAATTAGGCGTGTGCATAGAGTTAAGTTAGTAGGGACACAGAGTTAATTATAGTAGAGAAGGAGTCTATTTTAGATCTAATACAGAGATAGCAATAATAGTTATTCTTATCTAAAAGATTTCTAGTTTTCTTGTATTAACGCCTTAATTAGTTCTAAGGAATCTAGTTTTATAATAGGCTGTACTAAGCAGATAGTAGCTACAACTAGGTTAGTCTTAGCTAGATATGTCTAAGCTAAATTAGAATTAATCTAGTTGTGTAACTGCTGTAGACCTAGTAGGACTTAGGACTAATTGTCTTCTTAGGCAGACTTTAGATTTACAAGATCCTATTCTTAGTAACTTAGGATATTAGCACGCTTATTATTCTTGCCTAGCGTGTATTTAATCTTAAAGTTGAACAGAGCTAGAGCTTCTGCCTATTATACTTGTTAAGTATTTAAGATTTTAGTTGTTATAAAGTACTCTAGGGATTAATAATTAGAGTAGACTTAGATCTGTTTTATAACTAAGGTAAGTTTAGCTCTCTACTTATTAAAGGCTTATAAAATTACAAACAACTCCTTATTATATATTTCCTAATTAAGTTTAGCTCTAGAGAGTACTTGGCTGTAGAATGCTATAGGGTACTACTTATTGTTAGGGTGCTGCTGTAACAAAACCCTAGCAACAACTCTATTAGAGGCGTTAGTTTTAATCTTTGTATTATAGTTAGGATTAAAATAGCATAGAGTTAGGATAGATAATAAGGCTTCCTTTAGGTTTTTAAAACTAGATTAGTATTAAGTAGTCTATTTAAATAGGTTTGCTAGGCTTTATAAGGTAATAAGGGGCTTAGCTACGCAAGAGAATTTAGGTACAAATTGTTAGTAAAACCTAGTAAAGCCTAGGAACAATTTCACACTAGTAATAGTAGTAGGAGGGATCTAGTTCCTAAGGGCTTGTACCTTCTTAGAGTCTACTTTAATTCCTTTGTTAGTTAGGATATAACCTAAGTACTTAGTATAGGTAACGTGGAACTTGCTCTTCTTAATATCTACTTGTAATCTGGCAATATAGAGTTAATTAAGTACTAGCTTAATATGTTGTTTGTAGGTTACAAGGTCTTTAGAGTAGATAAGGATATTATCTAGATATGCAATATAGAAGTTGTCTAGATATTTAATAAGAACATTATTTATATATTATTAATAAGTGGCTAGTCTATTACATAGCCTAAAGGGTAGAACCTTGCACTTGTAACTACTATAACGTGTACAGAACGTAGTGTACTCCTTAGAGGCAGGATCTATATAAATTTAATTAAAGGTATTCTAGATATTAAATTTAGTAAATACCTTAGCCTTAGATAGTTGTGCTAATAATTCGTCTATGCGCAGTATTAGATAGGAGTTCTTTCTTATAAGGGCGTTAAGTTTACAATAGTTAACACAAATACGCAAATTCCTATTTAGTTTTTAAACACAGAGTATAGGCAACGCAAAGGGGCTCTAACTGTATTTAATCTAGCTGTGCTGTAGTTAGTCTTGCACAAACTTCTTAGTAGCTTTAAGTTCCTTAAGATTTTGTTTATATAAGGGCAAGTAGGAATTTAGCAATTAGCCCTCTAATATAATTTTGTAGTTATAGAGGTAGTGTTCTAGAAGGGTTTTAGCTTCTATTTTGCTGAATATATTAGCATATTAAATATATTTGTCTAGTAATTGTTTGTTAAGTAGCTAAGCGTTCTTAGGGTTGTCTTAGGTACAATAGTAGTTAATAACGCAATTAATCTTGTATAGACTAGTAGTAAAAAATTCGTTCTATAGTTTTTATAGAAAAGTAAAAAGTATTTAATAAAAGTAAGGAAATGCGCGCCTCCCTAGGAGGTAGCAAGTTAGAGGCTTTTTAGGTTAGGATTATTAGTAAGGAACAGCATTTTAGCAATTAAATAATACCTCTTATATAATATATTAAGTGATTTAGACTTTAGCAACGTTAGTACTCTACAGCTTCCTATAGGTTGTCTCTTTGTTGTACGTCTTGTAGGACGTAGGCTTGTAGCAAAGGTTAATATAGGGTTATTATTAATAGAGGGGTAGAGTTATACAACCTAGGGTACCTTACTAGCTATATAAGCTAAGATTGCTCTATATTAAGTTAGAGTTTAAAACGTTTTAACTATTTAATTCTAATAATGCATTCCTAGGATCCTAGATTAATAATAACAAAGGGGCAGTTGCGTATCTTACGCCTATTAATAGTTAAGTACAACTAAATATACTAGTTTACTAGGGTTATAATCTAATCCTAGAATCCTTTAACTTAGACCTTAAAGGGTAACTTTTAGATAGGAGTCCTAAGTGTAGTAGACACTAAAGTAGCAATATTAGAATTTAAAAATAAAAATCCTTAGGCACTAGTGTTAACTAAGGAGTTAAGTTGTACGCCTAACCCTTAGTTTAATAGAATAGAAGAAGTAAGGAAATAGGGGCTACTAAACAAATAAGATAAAGAGAGGTTAGATAGGTTATATTAGTTTAGGCCTAGGTGAAGTTGTCCTCCTAGGCAGGGCTGTTTCCCTTAGGTATTAGTTCCTCTTTAAAATCTTCTTTAGCGTTAACATATTCCTCTGTATCTACTTAGATTTCTTGTACCTAGGGACTAGGGCAATCTTTTGCAAAGTAACCTGTCTTACTATAGTTGTAGCAGTTGCCTAGGGTTAGCTCTCTTATAGGTGTAGCTTGGGACAGTGTAGTCCTAGGTGCTAGAGTAGGAGTAGATATAGGAGGTTTCTAAATGCTAGGTATAGGCTAATTTAGAGGTAGGTTGTTAGTCTAATGCTAATTGTTAATAGTTTAGGGTTAGGTCTAAGTTAGTAAGGTATTAGGTAGGGCATAAATAGGATGTTATTTTCTTTCTATGTTATACGCTGTAAGATGCTCTACTATAAGTTTAAACAAGTTATCCTACTACCTCTTAAATCCTAGGTTAGGACTTTAGAGGGCAGAGGTAACCTTTGTCTACATGTAGTAAAACTATTCTAACTTAGGTACTTGTCCCTAGATAGTAGCACTTAGGAAGCGCGCTTTAAAAAGTAGAAACGTGTTATCTTTTCCTATTTAGAGTTAATTAAAAACAGCTTAACTTTTAGCTCTCTTATTCCCTATAATAAAGTAGGAGCAGAGAAGTGTTATTATTTCCTCTACGCTCTAGAACTGGTCTGTTTCGCAAGATAAGTATTAGGGCTCTAGGTATTCCTTAGCGAGCCTAGAAGTATATCCCTATACTAGAGCTATACAAGCTTGTTCTATAAGATAGTAATCTAAATTAATATTAAGTTAGTCCTAAATTAAGGCTTGCTACTGTCTAAAAGTAGGGTCTTTTCTATTACTTAATTTGTTAATAGCTAGTGTGCGTTTACTAAGCCTAGAGTAGTAGACTAGGGTCTTAGACTAGAACCTTTTAGGAGGTTACTAAGATTAAATAAGAGGAGACTCTGTAGTAGGCACAGGTACATCTTTGTAGGGAAGGGATTAGGCCTAAAGCTAGGCTACTTTAGCCCTTAGTTAGTTAACTAACTTATAAAGATTTACCTGTTCTAAGTCTAATTTAGTATTGCTCTTGCTAAGTGTCTAGGTGTTAGTTAATCCCTTAGTAGGCGCTGTTGCCTGTCCTTAAGTAGATTGTCTAATAGGTTCCTTTAAACTAGGGTTAGTAGTGCCTAATATTAGTAGTAATCTAATTTAGGTAGGTTATTAATAATCTCTAAGTCTTTATCTTAGCGTAATCTAACGCAACTTTTCTAAAGTAATCCTAGAGTAGTAAGTTGCAGGAAGTTCTAAACCTAAAGGCTTTAGTTGTTAGGAGGTCTCTAGAATCCTAACTATTAGATAGACAATAATTAGGACCTGTATAGTTTGTAACTAAAAGGGGTCTAAATCTGCTTAGTACATAATAACTAAACAAACTTGCAATATTATTTAGAGGCTGTTACTAGCTAGGACGAGTTTTTGAGTATAATGTAACAACATAGGATAATAGAAAGCTCTAGAATACGTGTGTATCTGCTATAAGGTGTCTAGGAGCACTAGGATAGGTAACACAGAGACAATTCTATTCCTATAGGTCTTGTACAAAGAATACTTAAAAACTATCTATCTACAGATAATTCTCCTTGTGCCTTTATACTGCTAGAATACAGGGAAGTTTAGAATGCTATAACTAAGTTATAGGCAGGAACAGAAACGTAAAGGAGCTAAGTTAGAGGTGAATTAGGGTGTGACACTTTTTAGAGACTAGTGCTTTACATTACTATAAGACTTCTTACGCGCAGCTACGTCTAATATACTTAATAACAGATAAGGAATATAAATAAGCAATTGTAACTATTAAAAATAATAGCAAAAAGATAAAGACGTTACGTCTTATAATTAATATAGAGGACTACCTACACTAGACAATATAGCATAAAAAGTTATAGCCTTACTACTACTGCGAAAATCTAGTAAGTAAGGGAGTTAGTCTAGATCTATAATTAGAGAATGTATAACGTAAAGATAATAACTAGTAGAATAATTTCTTTAACAAATAGAAAATAGACAATAAAGAAACTATTATAAACATTAATGCCTACAAAGATAACTAAACTACTACCCTTGTATTAAGAAACAAACAAACGCCTACTATAAAAAAGAACCCTTAATAATAGTATAACCTAGATGTCTGTAATCTAACGCACGCCTCTATCACGTAGACTGCATGTACTATTAACTAGTGTTAGATACACTATAGTAATAAGCTAGGTAGAGGTTAGTTTCTAACACAGCGCTTAAATTGCTGCCTATAGTAGTACCTATGTTAAGACAACCTATGTAATATACACCTCTAGGACAAACGCTTAAAGCCTTACTTTCCTAGAGTAAATAACCCTACTACAATTGTAATAATGCAACTAGTAGTTAATAACTCCTATAAAAATATTAAATAGCAGACTTGCTTAAACCTAGACTATAGTATATACTACTAGGTTAAGGAAAATAATAGATTTAGAATTAAGATATATAAGGCTTTTTTAGAAGCTTATATAAACGCTTGCTTAATAACATAGGAGCTAGGAGCCTACTAATTAAGTTACCTATTTAAATTAATAGAAGACAGTTAAGCGCACTCTTAGACTTAGAAGTATAATCTAATTATATATCTACGCAAGGTATAAGGTTAGCTAGACTAAGCCCTACCTACAAAAATACAACATACCTGCTCTAAGTTGCTAATAGAGAACCTATGCCTAAAGGATCTAAGATTACATATAAGGTAGTTGTAGAGAACTTTACTATACAAGGATACTAAGAAAAGATAACCCTAGATGTTTTTAAGATAGCTACTTACAACGTTATATTAGGACTCCCTTAGTTATAGAAACACAATCCTGTAATAAATTAGAGAAATTAATAGATTTCTCTAGAGTAATATAGATGCTATATAACTATATTAAAGCCTACGCAACACGTAACGTAGCTAGTAGATAAGAAGAAGATTAGTAATATCTCTTTAAACAAGGCGCACCTAGAGTAAGTAGCTAACTCTATAGATACTAAATGCCCTATAGATTATAAAGCAAGAGTTAAGGAGAAAAATAGTGCACCTCCTGCTATCCTTAACATATATTAACAGTATATACAAATGTTTTAGGAAGAATTAATAGCAAAAGTGTTACCTAAGCATAAACTCTAGGATTATAAGATTAAGTTACAGAAAGGAAAGGATCTACCTTTTAGGCTAATATATAGAATGTTAGAAAAAGAACTTAAAGTATTACGCGCATACATTTAAGAGAATCTTAGAAAGAGATTTATCTAAGAATTAGAATTACTAGTAGGATTCCTAATACTCTTTGTAAAGAAGAAAGATAGCACACTAAGACTATACATAGACTACTACAAACTTAATAATATTATAATTAAGAATTAATACCTATTACTAAATATCCTAGAGTTACAGGATTAGTTAGACAGAGCTTAATACTTTACTATATTAGACCTAAGAGGAGCGTACAACCTTATACAAATAAAGAAAGGTAAGGAATAGAAGACAGCATTCTAAACATGCTATAGCTATCATAAGTACTTAGTTATGCCCTTTAGGCTTACTAATGCGCTAGCTACTTATTAGGCTCTAATTAACAATATGTTAAGAGCATATCTAGATAAGACAGTAGTAGCATACCTTAATAACATCTTAGTATACTTAAAAACCCTTAAAGAACACATTTAGCATGTAACTAAAGTACTTAAGTGCCTATAATAGGCAGACCTACAACTTAAACCTAAGAAATGTAAATAGCATAGGGACAAAGTAGAGTTCCTTAGCTATGTTGTAGGAAAACATAGAGTAAAAATAAGTAATTTAAAGATTAAGGTAGTAAAGGATTAGCTAACACCTAAAATAGTTAAAAACATTTAAGAGTTCTTAGGGTTTGTTAACTTTAATTAACGCTTTATTAAAAACTACTCTCTTAAAGCCTTACTACTTATAAAGCTTATGCAGAAAGATATACTGTTTACATAGAGATAGGAACAAGAAAACTCCTTCTAAATGCTTAAAGTGGCATGTGTAGAACTACTAATAATAGTTATATTTAGAAACAATAAACTACTTAGAATTAAGACTAACGCCTTAGACTTAGCCTTAGAAGTATATATTACATAAGAAAGAGATAGTAAATAGCACCTAATAGCCTACTATTCCTAGAAGTTTATAGGACTAGAGGAACGTTACAATGTATATAACAAGGAACTTATAGCAATTGTATTAGCACTATAGCACTAGAGAATCTACGTAGAAAGCTACTTAGAACTTACTATCTATATAGACTATAAAAATGTAAGGGCACTGTAGGCAGGCGTTTAGAGATAGGACAAATAGTAGATAGATAGATAGATATAAGACGAATCCTTGGGGTGTAAGCCCTAAGGCGTTTAGGAGGGTTATATACATGTGGTCTGTAGGTCTCCTGCCTAGCCCTAAGGTTGTCCTAGGGTCTAGCCAGTAGCCCTTAGGAGGAATACCTGTAACAGAGCCTCCCCTTTCTTGCAGCTTGTCCTAAGCTGCTAGATCCCTAGAAGAAAACAGGTTTCTATTATCCCTACCTACAGGTATTATTAAACTCTAAAAAAACCTCTTCTTTTTAAGGAAAATTGCGTTAGGAGAAATGCTACATAAGGCTTATAATCGCCTATGTAGCTACTAGGTCTCTAGGTCTGCCTAAGCGTGCTCCTATAGGTTTCCCTGTACTAATTATAGGTTAGGTGTAACCTACTTGTTTGCTTGTAGCCTTGTAGGCAGGCTACTAACGTCTATATAGGCGCTTAGCTAAGTAGGTGTTACTAGTTAATAGTTTGCTTGTCCTGCTAGATCCCTATAGGGATCCTAGTAGGTCTCTAGTAAGGGTTATGCTCCTGCGCAAGACTAACTAGAGCCTAGCATGTGTAAGGCAAACGTTTCCTCTGTAAGTATTAATATTAGTTTCTTAGACTAATATTAATAGTGCCTTTGTCTTATTAGTAACTGCGTAGTGTTACATATTTAATATTATAATATAGTAGGGAGGTAAGTAAATAATGTTACTTTACTATTAACTAATTGTAAGTAACTATTTACTAGTACATGTATTTCCTTACTAGTATATAATAGTGTATATATAGGCAGGTAAGAATGTAGTAAATAGTTAGAGCGTAGTTAGTAGCTGCCTAGGGGCTTACGTATAAGCATATAAACAGCTATCCTAATACACTTTTCTAGCTATTAATATTACAATTTTCTCTACTATACTTTTATATTAAGCATTACTATAACTCTACCTCCTGCCTATATTACTAATAAGGCTTAGCCTAACTTTGTATACTTGCTGCTAGACAACATAGCCCTACAGCCTTTGCTTACTAGGTTCTAGTGTTATAGCTACCTTACCTACCTTATAACTAAGTTAGTAAAGGCGCCTATAGGAACAATTAAGTTGTTTATTATAGTCTTTTGCTATCCTAAGGGTTACTACACCTGCAAGAACAACTTTAGGGTGTATAGTAGGTATGTTAATACAAAGGAGGGTAGTTATGTTAAGGTACGTTGTCTCTTAACTCTACCTAGTTTGCCTGCTAACTATGCTAGATTAACGCTTATTTCTGCTAGGCTGTTAACATGCTTAACTTCCTTATTAACTATGCTACCTATAAGATAAATAAAGAGACTATTAGGCTTAGTAATAGTGCTAGCAATAATAAAGTCTTAGAGAACACTTAGTAGTACTAGCAGACTACCTTTAACTACGCCCTTAACTACTATACTAGGTTTATTAAGTATAATAGTATAGAGCGCTGCAAGATTAAGGAGTCTAGTATAAGTAAGCTTAAGTACTATAAGGCCTACTAGATGTCCTATAAGCATAACCTTAAGCGCTTTAACATTGCTCTTAGTACTATTAGTATAAAGGCCCCTGCTAATGCTGTTGTTAATAAGGTAGTTAAAGACTACTTTAAGAAGAATAGCGTAGCTATAAATGCTAAGAAGCGTTAGTACTATTATAGTACTAACATCCCCTCTGCAGTAGACGCCCCTACAGCCCCTTTCTAGAGGTTATTATCTTTGCCTACTAAGCTGTACACCCTCTCTAGGCGTAGTAGCTCCTGTCGCCTTAGTAACAAGTATAACAAGGATAATAGGACCTTCTAAGTAGTTTTTAGGTAGCCCTATAATCTAGCTATAAAGGTTAGTTGCAGTAGGTAGTAATTTATAGTAGTTAATAAACTGTAAGGGCACTGTAGGCAGGCAAGAGAGATGGGACGGAACGTATAGTATTAGATGGGATGAGACGAATCCTTAGGGGTTGAGCCCCTGAGGATTCGGGAGAAGATATACGTGTGTGTATGCTCCGACGGGTTACCGTAGTAGCCCCGTGGTGTCCCCGAGGGTTGGCATGCCCGAGGTGGAAAGCCCATGACATAAACTCTGTTACTTTTCCTATAACTATTTCTATTGTAACTGCTATCCTTAGACAGTATCTAGCTTCCCTTTATTTAGGGTTAGAGAGGCATTAGGTCTATTTACAGTATACGCCTTATATTATTATAAGCGATTCTGGCTATGCCCCTGTAGGTAGCTCCTGTAGAGTAGCCTAAGGTAGCCTACGTGTAATCTATACCTTATATTGTTATAAGCGATTCTAGCTATGTTCCTATAGGTAGCTTCTGTAGTCTTCCTCTCTTCTACCTTTGTAGGAGAGGTACCTAGCTTAGTAGAGTTGTAGTGCTCTGTTTAATACTCTTATAGTAGTCCTCTAGAATCTTATTGTAATAATTAAGATTAGTAAGTAGTTCTTAGGTAGAGTTTATATTTGTCTACCTAAGCTATTTTATAAGGTACTCTTGTCTGTAGGTAGATGTATTGTAATAATTAAGGATGCCTTTAACTTTGTACTAGTCTATAGCTAGTACTTTGCTGTTTGTTATCCCTATAGGGCCTAGTTAGAACCTAGTGCTAGTAGGTAGTGTTATCTAAGGTTTAAGTAAAGATACATTAAATACTAGGTAGATCCTGCTTATTAATAGTAGTAACTTTAATTTATACGCTAGTTTCTCTATTTTCCTTATAACTATAAATAGTCCTAGGTACCTTGCATTAAACTTCTTTAAAGGACAATTTGTAGCTAGGTTCTTTGCCTAGAGAATTACTTTGTTACCTATAGTAAAGTGCTTCTCTATTTGCTTAGCGTTGTACTAGCGCGTTATGCCTTTCTAAGCATACTCTAGGCTTTCCTTTGCTGCAGCCTATATCTTATACTACTGCTCTAGGCAGCTAGCGACTTGCTAGCGTAGCTCTAGAGCTGCTACGTCCTTTCCCTATACCTATAGTAGTCGCCTTAGCTAGTGCTTATTAGGTACTCTGTTAAATCCCTTTAGGTTAGTCCTGTAGGCAACTTTAATAGGTAATTCCCTATATATAGAGTAACACTTAGAGTTGTAGGCATACTCTGCATATAGTAATAGGTCTACCTAGTTATCCTAATTATAGTTTATGTATATACGTAGGTATGTTTCTAACTCCTAGTTTAGGCGTTTAGTTTAGCTGTTAGTTTAGGGATAGAATATAGTACTTAGCTAGTAGTCTATTTTAAGGTAGTAGCATATGTTAGACTAGAATTAGCTAGTAAATATAGATCCCTATCTAATAGTAGGGTGTTAGGAGGACTGTGTTTTAGGAAGCACTATTTTAAGAGTAGCTTAGCTACGCGCTAGGCTGTTATTGTTTTAGTAACAGGTATGTACTAGACATACTTACTAAATTAGTCTACTAACACTAGGATTAAGTTAAACTTATTCCTATAATTATTCCTTAACTTAGGCAAGTCTGTTATAAAGTTAAGTAAGTAGTGCTGCTAGGCTGTATTAGGTACTAGTAGTAGCATAAGTAGTCCCTATAGTTTATGCTAATAGATCTTATTTAACTAACATACTAGGCACCTATAGATGTACTTATATACGTCCTTAGTTAACTGTAGCTAATAGTACTTCTATTTTAACACCTAAGCAGTTTTCTTAGTCCTATAATAGCCTCCTATAGGGTTATTATAGTTCTTTAATAGGATTGTTTAGCAAAGCATTCTATTATTAGGAATCTACACTTTCCTACTCCTGCGTAGGACTCTATTTAGGTTAGATTCCTAGTGTAGTTAGCCCTTAGCTGCTCTACCCTCCTTCTAACGCGTTAGCAACTTATAAGTAGTATAGGCCTTATTACGCTCCTAAGTCTGCCTAATATAATTAATAAGGTAGTCTAGGGTTACTAGTACGTATGCAGTTTTATCTTACGTAGCTTTGTTTATAAGATATATAGGAGAGCTAATTACTCTACCTAGGCTATAAAGGAGAGCCCTTAGGACGTTTCTCTTAGTCTTCCCCTAAGCTTTAGATTAATTAGTTTAACCCTAGCTATAGCTTATAGAAGGGTAGTTAAGAGCTGTAGGAGATGTATCCCTATAACTAACATATTAGCAGAATTCTATAGGGGCAGTCTTAGAGGTTATTATAGCATCTGTTGTTGCCTCCTTATAGTTGCCTATACTATACACTGCCTGTTTAGTGTTGTAAGCCCTAGACGCCTAGAGAGTCTAGATCTAAAGCTTCTATTAGAGGGTAGGTAGCATTGTGTTACAGAGTGCTTATTCTTCCCTAATTATAAGTCCCTACGCGTAATCTAGACGCCTTAATAGGCTGTTAGCTACGTTCTTAGGTCCTAGCTTGTACTTAACTTTAAAGTTAAACCTTACTAACTCCTCTGCCTAGCAAGCTTGCTTAGGTAAGAGTTCCTTTGTTATTATAAAGTATCTTAGGTTGTTATAATTAGAGAGTACCTAGATTGTTAACAGAGCGTGCTTAAGGTAGTGTTGCTACTACCTAAACGCTTTAATAATTGCAGATAGTTCCTTATTATAAGTATGCTATTAGATAGATAGACCTTAAAACTTATAACTCTAGAATACTACTAGTTTCTAGTAACATTCTGTTGCTAGTTTAGTTATCTAAGGTTGTAGCAAGATAGCAGCTATAGCAAAGTCTAAGGCGTTAGTAACTACTATAATTAGTTTAGTTAGGTTAAAGTGTTAAAGCATAAGTGCCTTTATAAACTTCTTCTAAATTGTATAGAAGGCCTAGCGTACCTCTTTAGGCTAACTCTATAGTTTGTACTATTTTATTAGTCCCTTATAGCTTTTTGCTAGTCTCTTCCCCTCCTTCTTTAGATTAGAACTGTCACGGGTATATACTGTTCGAACCCTAGTCAATCCATCTAATAGATTACTGTACCTTTTTAGGCAGTGTAGCTTAGTGGGTTCGAGCTGAAGTCCTTACAAGAACCCTTAGGGACTAATACTAGGTTCTAGGTAGCTGTTATATAGTCTACTAGCAGGCGTATAATACTAGAATAGTTGTAGATAAACTGCTAGTAGAAGTTTGTAAAGCCTAGGAACTGCTAGATATCCTTAAAACCTCTAGGTTTAGGCTACTCTTGTATAGTTTGTACACGTGTTAGGTCTATAACAACGCCCCTAGGGGTTACTATAAAGCCTAGAAATTTAACTAATTTAGTTAAGAATTTATATTTGCTTGCCTTGCAAAACAGACCCTATTTAATAAGGTAGTCTAAGACCTCCTTAATGTAAGCATTGTAATCCTCCTTGTGTTTAGAGTAGATTAGGATGTTATCTAGGTAGACTACGCAAGTATAGTCTAATAGGCTACTAAGGGCTCTGTAAATATAGGACTAGAACGTTGCTAGGGCGTTTACTAGTCTAAATAGCATTACTAGGTACTTAAAGTGCCTGTACTAGGTTTTAAATGCAGTTTTCTACTTATTGCCTTCCTTAATCTAGAGCCTGTAGTAGGCATTGCGTAGATCTAGCTTTAAGAAGATTGCTACATTTAAGAGTTAATCTAACATCTTACTAATAAGTAGGATAGGATAGTAGTTCTTGACTGTAACTTTATTTAGGCCCTAGTAGTCTATATAGAGCTGTAAGGTACTATCTGCTTTAGGTACAAACAGGATTAGTGCTCCTGCAGATAACTTACTAGGATAGATCTTGTCACGAGTGGCAAAGCTAGGGCCAAGCAGGCATTTGGCAGCGACCACCTCTGACCTAGTTGGCAATAAGTACTATTCTGGCCACGTTATCACCATCAGAGTAATTATTCGTACCTTTTTAGCTGCTATAGCTAGGTGGGCAGAGTCTAGTCCTAACAGATCTAGCCTTTCTCCTATGCTGTGTTAAGGTATTCCTAAAGGATGTCTAGCTTATGTTGTAATAGGTTGTAGATTAGGAGGTTTAGTATACGTGCCCCCTTCTTAATCTTAATTATATAGTTATACTCCCTATGTAGGTAGAGTACGCTAGTCTAATATTTGCTAAAGGCAAGCTACTTGTAGTGTAGTTTCTTAGGAACAAATTTTAGCTCTTCTAGATCTAGCTTGTCTTTATTAGGTGGTATATATAGGGCATCCTTGTCTAACTTGTAGTTAGGGAGGATACAGGCAGTACCTAGAGGTAGTTTAGCCTAACTAGGGTTCCCTTTATATATGCTTGCTACTATCTATTAACTAGCTTCCTAAGGTAGCTACGCTAGGTCTAGGTACTAAGACACATAGTGCTTAAGATGCTTAATTGTATTAATTATCTTATTCCTTAGCTAGAGGATTCTACGTTTTGCGAAATATTCTTTATTAGCAACTATATTGCTATTAGGACCTAAGGGCTAGTTATGCCTAGCCTTATCCTAACGTAGTTCCTGTAGGAACGCGTCTTTAGTCCCCTAGGGTACTTAGTACGCTAGGTTTCCTAGGTAGAGCAAGTACGCTTGCTTACCTAATTGCATATCTTTAAAGAGGGTTTTAGCCTTATAGACCTATACTTGTTCTATATTATTGTTAAACTAGCTGTACTTACCTATAGAGAATTAGATATAGGGGTCTGCTTCTATAAGCTATAGGTAACCTAGGATAAGGTTATAGCTAATAAAGTTAGTAGACTAGAAGACTTTAGGTCCTATAGTTTTAGTAGTGCTGTTACTATCTAGGTAGTCTATAGTAAGATTATAGGGTCTTTAAATGTTTAGCTAGTTGTTATCTAGGAATAATACTATAGGCTTCTAATAGAACAGTGCATATTCTAACTTTAGTTAGTTAATAACTGCTTAACTTATAAGGTTAATTTTAGCCCTAGAGTTGTAGAGGCCTTAGAGCTGTACTAGGGCATTGTTGTATCTGTGTAGGCCTACTGTAACTGCAATGTAGGTTTGTTTACTCTAGGTTTCTAGCCCTAGCTATAGTTAGGAAAGGTTAGTAACTAGGGCTTTGCGTTTCCCTTGTCTAGCATTAGTTTAGACTTATTACCCCCTTAGGTGCTATATAACTTGTTACCTTAGGATTTCTAATAAGTATTCTAGTAGTCTTAGTCCTTAGGGTACTACTAGTTGTTATAGCCCTTTAGTTAGTCTTCTGCTAGGGCGCTCTTAGATTAGTCCTAGTAGGGTAGATCTTTGTTATACCTTTTTAGTTTGTTACGTAGTAGCAAATAGGTAGGGCGTTTTAGCCTGTTAAGACTTTATAGGTTTGCCTTAGTGTTGCTAGCTACTTCTACGTTCTAGAGAGT
Source organism: Ascochyta koolunga (assembly GCA_026119515.1). Lineage (NCBI taxonomy): Eukaryota > Fungi > Ascomycota > Dothideomycetes > Pleosporales > Didymellaceae > Ascochyta > Ascochyta koolunga. The sequence continues at coordinate 614,540 of JANLCG010000021.1, forward strand.
CTGTTTAAAGTTAGGCTAAAGCTATATATGTTCTAGACTACTACTATGCTAGATTTTGCGCTAGAAGGCTAGTAGAGTCTTTACCTATATAAATGTAATTTTAAACTTATAGTCTTTGCTACTATTATTAAACTTAAAGAAGCTCTAAGGTAGGAGAGACTCCTAATAGTTAAGCTTTATTAGAAAGGTATTAATAGAGTCTCTCTCTTGCTATTCTATATTAAACAGTTTAGAGAAGTTCTTGTATTTAGTTAGGATAAGGTCCTATACTAGTTTCTCCTCCTCTGCGCAGAGGTTAGCCTAGGTTTAGATTAACCCCTTATTAATACAGGACTAGATAAGTTCCTAATAGATACTATACTAGATAGTTCCTATAGCCTAGTACGTCCTAGTAATTAAGTTATTAAGCACCTAGGTGTACTAAAAAGTAGTGTTAATATCCTTAGCCTACTAGTCTACCTACTAGGGCGTTAGGGCACAGTTTTCTACACCTAGTTTAGGTTTTAGTTAGATATTATTTAACACCCTTATAATTTTGCTAGCTTTGTTAAAAGCTAGGTAGTGTATTACTAATGTTGTTCTACTATATGCTAGGGCTTGTACCTATACAGCCTAATTAAATTGCTTTTGTTAGATGCTAAGCTCTGCTTCTAATACCCTAGCAAGCTTAGCTACGTTAAGGGCAAGGAGAGCTTGTTATACTAGATTTTAGTACCTAATTATAGGAGTTAGTTCTCCTACAGGCACCTAGTTTGCTCCTGTAGTAGCTGCCTAAGTCGCTGTATCTGCTAGAGTTGCATTCTGCTGCAATAGGGTAGGCGTTACTATAGATTCTACTAGAGTACCACCCTATATGCTTAGGACTTTAGCAGGAGTGTAACAGAGCTAGCCTAGTTTAATACTAGGGCTTAGCTAATAAGAGTTTTCCTCTAGCTCTGTTGTTGTGTTGTAGAGGACGCGTTTTCCTCCTACTATTTTAGTAGGGTTAAAAAAATTTAACTACTACTCTAAATTAACTATCTGTTCTAAGAAGGAGTATAAAGGATTTAAATTATAAGGGCACTGTAGGCAGGCGTTTAGAGATAGGACAAATAGTAGATAGATAGATAGATATAAGACGAATCCTTAGGGTGTAAGCCCTAAGGTGTTTAGGAGGGTTATATACATGTAGTCTATAGGTCTCCTGCCTAGCCCTAAGGTTGTCCTAGGGTCTAGCCAGTAGCCCTTAGGAGGAATACCTGTAACATTTATAGTCTTTAACTAAAACATAACTTTAACAGATCTATACTTTAATAGATAGTATGCTAGTGCATAGGGTAGCTGCCTTAGCAGACACCTAGATGCTAGGTATATAAGATTAATCTATCTGCCTAACACTCCTTAATACTACTAACAACTATAATAATATACTTATCTACTACTTACTAGTATATATACTTTCTTCCTCTTCTTACCCCCTATATGCTAATAGGTTGCTCTACCTCTCTTCTATAATAGTTTTTAAGTATCCTTTGTATAAGACCTATAGGAATAGAGAATCTTCTGTGTTACCTATCCTAGTACTCCTATACACCTTGTAGTAGATACACACGCTTCTAAAGCCTCTATTATTCTATGTTGTTATAAGTGCATTGTTTAAATTTTAAACAGGTGTTGCGCTACTACATTACGCATCCCTAGCGCCTAATTACAGTTGTTTAGTTGCAACTAATTGCCTAACTTAGCAAATCCTCTAGGGGAGCGATACAGAAGGCCGTGCGAGACCGCTTAAGCGGCGAAAAAACATACAACAGCGGGTATTCGCTAGTGGTCACCCACCTAACTACTAATCCGCCGGTACGTTGCTTAAATAGGGCTGAGCGAACGGGAAGCCTTGTTTTCAACGTCCTATGGTCGTATGTGGAAGCTTTGTGTTCTTGAATATACTTATTGTTAATCTAATATTAGACAGTGTAATCCTGTACTATGTGTGGAATAGTTTAGCTTCCTGCTGGCAACGCACCATGCCCCCACTGCTACCCTTAGAGTATGTATGGCTTGGTATAAGAAAGTCACCTCCCAGCAACTCGCGGCCCTTTGGCTGTACAATATTGATGCTGTGGCTTGCTATAGTGAGGTTTGAATAACAATGATGAGTGCGTTGTATGGGTAATGTGCAGGACTGGTGAAATTCGGGGGTAGAAAATGAAAGTACAGAAGTAAGAGAAGAGATTGTGAACACAGATTACCATGAGAGTGAAGACAATCCAACGCCCAGACTCGAGCGTCTTCAGGATTACATTAAGACCACATGCAGTGTATGTTTACGCGTTAAGCTGGGGTTGACATGTGGGGTACGGGTACAACCCCGCTCATTGATCACAACCCCACAGGTTGCTCCCATGTCTAGCTCCTGTACTCTTGATGACTACCGATAGCTGCAGGTGACTCGTGTAAAGATGTTTGAGTCGATGTTGCTGACAATCATCGGTTGTTCAGATTTAGCATACCGAGCTTGCTCATCGTGGGCATGTTAAGTTTTGTGGGTTGGTGCATTATGATTGTAAGTCAACATCACGAATAACCACTGAAAGATACGCTGAGGTTGTTGAATTCTCGAAACTTTCTATGTTTTTATCCAGGTCTATGTGAACGGCGTTGTTTTTGCCGTCGTTGGGGTCAGCTTCAGTCACTCAGAAGATCCACACCGACGCCCTTTAGCGCGTCAACAGCCCACACCGGGTACTTTTCTTTCTGTGCGTTGTATAGCTTGCTGAAGAAGTCTTTCAGGAACTGTGGGTAGCGGTCCGCCAGGATAGCTTCTCTAGCCAACCTCATCAGGTTGAGCTGGTAGTGCACATTGTGCATGGTCAGGAGATGCGCTCCGACGGTCTCTTTGGCAGTGACGTGGTATACATACGCTCTTGAGATGCTCAGGCCACCTTCCTCAGTTGGTCGGCAACAGGTGCACTTGCAGCCTTCCTCGATGGGACCGAAGTCTTCCGAGAAGGCGACGTTGCGGAGATTGAGCATACCACTGGCGGTGATGGCGTTGCCGAAACGCTGCAAGCCGTCAGGGCAGAATTGGGGCGGGGAAAACAGGACTCACGGCAGTTCGTGTCGGCCACACGCAATCGAACATGTCTGCGCCTAGAGCTACTGATACGACGAGATCTTCAGGGTAGCCAATACCCATGACATATCGTGGTTTTTCCTCTGGCAACAGAGCAGTGCATGTGTTTACGACCTTGCAGTACTCGCTCTTCTCCTCGCCGCCAGAGAGCCCACCAATGGCAATGCCGGGGGTGTCTCTGGCCACCATCTCAGCGGTGCACTCGCGGCGCAGATCCAGGTCCAGTCCACCCTGTATGATGCAAAAGAGGTTCTGGCGGTGGGGGTGCTTGTGGGCCTGTATGCAGCGATCGAGCCAGCGCACCGAGCGCTCCATGGCCTCCTTCATGCGCGCCAGGTCGGGCGAGGTGGTTGCGATGACGTCGTCGAGCTGCATCATGATGTCGGAGCCAATCGAGTTCTGCAGCGACATGGAGTGTTCAGGCGTGAGCAGCATGGGCGAGCCATCGTGCGGGCTCAGGAAGCGGACACCCTCTTCGGTGACTTTGGCGAGCTTGAGCAGCGACACCATCTGGAAGCTGCCGGCTGTGTCAGCTGTGGTGCGCGCATCGACGAGGAGCGCAGGGTCACCCACCCACCACTATCTGCACCAGTCAGCACGTCGTCTTGGGGCACTATGCACTCCCTCTTGCATTGTCAATGGATATGGGGCAAGCACCTGTGAGGATGTTATGCGGCCATGACTGCAGTTTGTGGGCGCCGCCTATGGCATCCAGTGTGGCTTGTCCTGGCTTGAGGCCGCTCCCCGCTGTCAGAAGTCGTGCACGCTACGCAGCATCGCGGGGCCGTACAGATGGTATGTGTTGTTCAGGCACAGCCGGCAGCCGTGGTCCTCGAGTTGGTCTGGCGTGAGACCCTTCAACGACGCCTGTGTGGCAACAGGCATGAAGATGGGGAGCGGTACCGGCCCATGGGGCAGATGCAGCGTTGCAGCGCGCGCTTTGGTGACCTGCCTTGACATCAGATGCCGAATTCCACGCCCAAGGGAATATCATGTACTGAGCATTTCCCCAGCAGCTCAAATGTGAGCGCTGAAGGCATCGAATTGGGCGCCATTGTTTTCACTGTTGCAGTGTCTTCTACGACGCGTCTCTCCAAAAAGGTCGCCTAGTGCGAGTAGACAGACTTGCAGGGGGAATGTGGCGTAGTTAGGCCTGGTGTGGCGAAGGGGGCATGGTGTGGCGTCTCCAATACCGTTAGCCCGAATGGCTTCAACTACAGCGCCTTCCCCATCTTCAAGAACAACAATCACACCACCATCACCACCACACTGCACTATTGAGCACCAAAGCCAGAATTCCAGCCTTCTCCACCTCCCCGCACATGCGAGATGCGGGGTTCCCTTGAAGAAGCAGCTTTTCAAGTTGGTCCTTCGGTGTCTCGGGCTATCTGGGCCGGAGAGCGGATCAATTATACATTAGAACCACGCGCTGTTGCAATGGCCTCCCCATTACCCCACGAACATGCCAAGCAACTCACCTGAAGATAATCAAGCTGACGACAACGATCAAGCCAAGCCAGAGATCGAGGGTCTAGCTTGCAATGGGTGCCGCAAAGCCAAACTGCGCTGTTCAAGAGATCGACCAAACTGCTTGCATTGTCGAAAGACGGGTAGGCCCTAACTCTAGAGAGGGGTTGTGGAGTATAGCTGATCTGCTTTCGATCAGGACTTGACTGCGTCTATGAATCCAAGCGGATCAAGCCGGGCCTGAAGCCTGGTGCAGTCGAGAATCTCCACCGAAGATTAGGTAATTGACCGACTGTCACCAGACTTCTTTAAATTCTGACCAGCTCAGATGAGCTCGAGCGCCGCATCCAAGAAAGGGACACCAGCACAAAGAGACTGGCCTGTGAGGATGCTGACAATCACACATCAATCCCCAGCAGCGTTACCAACTCCACAGCTCAGGACATCTTAGCTTTGTTGGCCAGGAGTTGCCAAAATTAATTCATCAGGAAAGCAATCAGCCTGTGATAACACCCGTGCCGGGTGAGCGAAGCTACAAACGCCGTCGGCGGGATCATGTTCAGGATGGTACAACCCCGCTCAATGAGGCTCCATCTCTTCCGGCTTCAGACATACTGGAGCCAATACTAATCGCCTACTTCGCGCATGTTCATCCATGGATCCCAATGATTCACCAAGGCCGGTTCTTCCAGAGACTCGCAGAGGAGCCTAGAAGTGATCAGGTATTGATCATCCTTCATTCCATGGTCCTGGCAGCTTCGAAGTTTGTACCAGGTGCTGCGATGCATGTCCGTGCATGCTCGCGGAACTGGGTAATATGCAAGGCTATGGATAAACTTGCTCTAGAGAACCTGCAGGCCTTGGTCATTCTTGCCTTTAACGACTTTGGTGATGGAAATGCCGAAAAGGCTTGGTCCATCATCGGCTCCATGACCCGCACTGTTGAGTACATACAGCTTGCGCAGGAGCAGGAAGAAATTGAGCAGCGGCCTTTCTCTCAACCATATGCGTCTTTGCACTACACGGATGACTGGACTGAGGTGGAAGAACGGCGCAGGGTGTTTTGGAACGTGTTCCTGCTCGATAGATTGTGTTCAGTGACAATGGGCTGGAATACGAGTCTGACTTCTGACGATGTCTATCGAAGACTCCCCTGCGACGGACATCTCTGGAGGAAACAAGAGGCCGTCTTGACCCCCTACTTTGGCATTTGGGACAAGTCCAAAGGTCGTATTGGGAATCCTATCGACTTCATGTCTCGCCATCCATCCCCAGGACACGCAACCAGCCATGTTGACTTTCACAGCTCGATTGATGAGGCCTCTTTAGCAACATCTCACGCTCAGCACCACATGCCAGATATGTCCACGGTTGGTGCGTTCGCGTACAACATCGAAGCGACTGAGTCTATGAGTCGCGTTATAAGCTACTTCCTCCAACAGAAGGTCAATTTACAGGACCAAAGAGATATCAACTCGTGGCTCACTCGCTTCAAGGAATTAGATTTACGCCTCGTTCACTGGAAGATGCTGTTGCCTCAGAAGTGGAAAACGAACCCGAACCTTACGCGACACGTACCTCTCATGGACCCCAACCTCACCACTGCGCACGTCACGCACAATGCTTCAATGATCCTCCTTCACCAGATAATCGCATATCCGCCTCTACATTGGACTTTCCGTCATAAGCTACCAAGTAGCTGTAGCGCAGAGGCTTGCTACTCGGCTGGAGTGGAAATCGCAACGATAACCCAGAAGTACCTGAGCAAGTCTCTAAATGAGTCTCTTGTCGGGAGTCAATACGCTTTCTGCATTTTCATAGCAGCTCGAGTCCTCTTGGTCCACTGGCGCTATGCGGCTAGTAACCAACTACCTGCAGAGTTCTGGTCACTTGTGCAAAGCTTGGACGAGATGTCTGCAAGATGGACTTGCTTCGTTGAAACGTCACAGGGACAGCACAATCTCTTCGCAAAATATGCTCTACGTTTAAGGGAACTGCACGATGTTTGCACAGCAAACGCGACGTATCAAATCGACGTCATGAACTACACGAGCGACATTCACACCCCTCAAGTACACAGTAGTTCAGCCCACAGATATCAACCTTGGGTAATGACCACCCACGGTAGAGTCCAGATGACACCTGAGATGAGCACGATGTTGCCTTCTAACCGTCTGGAAGTCATGGACTTCAATACCGTTCCGCAGATCATGCTCGATCAAGACTTTGTTGATATGGACCGCATTATCGCTTTCGACGACGGAAGCATGTTTACCGCAACATATGACGCCACAGCTTCAGCTTGGAGAACATGACTTCCAACCTTTAGCTCGATCTCACGTCTTTAGGGAATGTACGGGCTATTACTATCGTTTGGTTTTTCGTATTAAGAGTCTAGTTTTAATATCACCACTTAGGAAAAGCTTCACGTTTTGCATTATTTGCGAGTGTAGTGCTCTACTAGACTTCTGCTACCAGGCTTCAAGAACATGTTCAGATTAGAACCCTGTCGATGGAGCATGCGACAGGGCTGGAGATAATCGAACAAGACCTGTGTTGTTGTCTAATATAGTCCCATTCTAAGCAGACGATTCCCAAACTCCACCAAATAGTAGTCACCATATACCAACCCATGATTCGCATAGCGTTTCCTCGCTTGCGCATTGTTGTTCGCCGTCCCAAATTTCAGCATACCATCAAACCGTAATCCAGTCCTCTCTTCTTTTGCTCTAACGTACTGATAGGGCGCCGATACAAGGCGTGCTTTCTCGGGTGCGAGAGCGAATTCCAGCGTGTCTCGTGCGATCCTCAATGCTGCATTGCTATATCGTAATGATAGCACCGGCTGGCTCATGGTTACCAGCGCTTGTGATAGTATGAGCATTCCATTTGCTGCTATCATTCCAGCAGAAGAATCTCGTAACGGACTGTCCTCATTCTCTACGGGTGCATCAAAGTCCCACAATGGTACGTATCGGCTTTTGGCACCCACACAGACTGGCGCTGTCTCGAGTCGATACAGGAAGTACTCTGCGAGTCCGCAGGATGCCTCCAAAAATCGTCGGTCCTTGGTCCATGTGTATGTTTCAGCGTAACCGAGGATGCTCCAGGCCTGACCCCGGGACCATGTCGATTCGTGCGCATATCCTTGTGCTGATAATCGACGCTTTAACTCGCCAGTCTTAGGATCTATATTTGCAACATGGCATGTCGAGTACCACTGGCCGCTGTACGCATCTTTTGATGACACTATTACCGATTCTGGGCGTAGGTGCGATTGCAGCAACGTGAGGGCATGCGCAGTAGCTATCTCAGCGAGACTCGGATCTCGAGCATGATGTGAAGCGTAGTAGAGCAGATCGAGGTTACACATACTGTCGATGATAACTATCATGTTATTAGTTTGATCCAGGATTTCGATGTCTTTCTTCTTCAACAGGTCCCAGCTCCTGATCGCTCGAGCAGAAGGCACGTATCTCGTCGCAAGACTCCTTGCCGCACGAATGATTGAGTCTAAGCTTTGTGTGTTACCAAAGAGCTCCCAGTCCAGTCGAAGGGAGGGCATGACGATGAAACCGATATCATGAGTGTCAGTCCGAGTATCCATCCCTCGGATGGATTCACTCCATGTGCGACACATCGTGGTGAGCTGGCTACGCAGATCTCGTGGATGGATGCTAGTATCCTCAAACTGTACACTCTGCGGGAATTTGACCAGCCGTTCCAGCAGAAGATACAGTGTGCCAGGGAAGAAGCCACAGGTCCAGAAGTCGGCTTCGCGCAGGTCATAGGTCCCATCAGACCCGGCCTCCTGGGGTACCGTCTCGGGAAAGGCGAATGGAAGTGCTCCCACAGCGGATTGTGCGGTACGGATCGCTTTAGCGATAATGTTTTCTGTGTACAGCTCCAATACGGCCGTGCGTACCGATGTACTTGATGCGAATACGTCGGCCATCGGCACGTCACGCCCACACTCGGACGGTGGTGTGCTGGTCAGGGGTGTAGTTGTGTCAGCGTCTTCCCCCTCCACTGCTCGTAGATGATATTGATGCGCATCCTCGGAACACGCTGGGCGCAGTGATGTGCTGCGCCGCTTTTTCTGGCTTTGCTTCATCTTCTAGAGCAAGAAGATCTGCTGGCTCAACGGAGACAATCCTGGATTCAACTCCAGAGTCAACTTGGCCTCGGTCTAGGCCTGAGAACAAAATCTCATCGTTGTGTTCGATCCGGTTTACGGCAGGTTGCTGGGTAACTGTAGCCACTATTGGTGGATGTGGCAGATTTTTCGCAATCGAGTTCATACTGAGCAATACATCTTTTTGTCAACAAGTGTAAGCAGAGCATCCGGCCCAGCAGCTTCATCAGCAACAGTAGAGGGCTGTGAAGCATCCATGATCCGATTGAGAGAAAATTGAGAGAAGCCAAAAGCAATCATGAACACAAATTGCACTGGAAAGCTCTTGAACCTAAGAACAATTTCATCAGGACTGACTTGGTCCGAAATGCACTCAGTATTTCACGCAATATGAAGATCTCGGAGTTGCACTGCTCCAGAGGCCGCTGCCAATGTTCCGGTGGCTTAGCGATTGGTGGAGCAGCCTGCGCTCCTTGCCTGTTCAGGGTGTGGAGCAAGCCACTTGCGGGGTCTGGGGAAGATTGTTCGAAGCGAACGCTGCACAACTCGTATCGTCATGGGGAAGGACAATAACCCAGTGTAAGTTCCTAGGATACTTAAACGGAGGCATACAGCCATGCTTCCACCATCTTCTCCCGAGTGTCGTCTCCTCCTTGCATCACCATTATGCCTCCTCAGCAGGATGACATCCGTGTTGAGCAAGCGGATGATGCAAACAAGAACCCTGTAGTAGTTGTCAACGGTAAAGAGGTTGTTGTGAGCTCTGCTACAGAAAAGCCCAGCCGCTCACTCTGGGTTGCATGGCTTTACATCTTTGATGTAGGTGCAAAACGAGTCACCTTTCTTTAAAACTGGAACTAAGTCGCTTTGCAGTGGTACCCAAGTCACTATTCCCCAGAAGAAAAGAAGCTTGTACGCAAGCTCGACTGCATACTACTCACACTATGCTGTCTCTGCTTCTACATCAAATGGCTTGATCAAAATGCACTGAACAGCGCATATTGGTCTGGCATGAGGGAAGAGCTCAAGATCAAGGGCAATGAGTGGGTTCCAACATGGTATTTATAACCATGATAGCTGACATATCCTAGATACTCCCTTTTCGGCACCTTCTACAACATTGGTTACATGGTCTTCGAGATCCCCAGCATGATGATCATCTCACGTCCCAAACTCGCCCGATACTATGTTCCTTGCATGGAAATTGCCTGGTCCATCTTGACCTTCACCCAGTCGCGATTGAGCAATGTCTCGCAAATTTACGGTCTCCGTTTTCTGCTGGGCTTCCTCGAAACACCTGCAGCAACTGGCTCCATCTACCTTCTCACATCATGGTACCGTTCGGACGAAGTCTTCAAGCGGGCTGGTGTCTGGTACGTTTCCAGCAATGCTGGTGCTATGTTCAGCGGTTACCTGCAAGCCGCAGCGCACAAAGGCTTGAACGGTGCAATGGGTATGTCTGGCTGGAGATGGCTGTTCATTATCGATGGTTGCATCTCGCTTCCAATCGGTATTGCTGGTCTGTTCCTGTATCCTGGTCTACCTACAAGCCCGAGAGTCTGGTGGTTGACCGAAGATGAGCGCAAGCTAGCTGTTGCACGCATGCAGAGCCAGGGCACCAAACAGAGCGGAAAGATCGGCAAGCGTATGCTCAAGCGCGTGTTCACGAACTGGCATTTCTATGTTGTCGTGCTCACCTATGTGTTTTTCCAGTGCACTAGCTATGTCGGTGAGTATCGGAACATCCTTGTGTGGGGAGACAGTAAGCTGACGATATGCACAGGCGGCCAAATGCAGGCATGGCTAAAGAAAGAAGCGGATATGAATGGCACTTACAGCATCGAAGAAATCAATCTGATTCCCACTGGTGTGCAAGGTGTGGCTATCGTGACTGGTATCCTTATCACCAGTCTTGTTATGATCTATCCAATGTGGGCGGTGTTTTCCGCTGTGACGGCTATTCTTCTTTTCGCCAACGTGTGCCTGAGAATTTGGCACATCCCGCTTGCCCTCCATTGTAAGCCAACTGCCTTGACATTGGTAACGAACGACTCAACTAACGTGCAGCCAGTCTTCGTGTACTATCTCCTCGGCATGACGTCTTGCGTCACGCCAATTCTTTTTCCATGGGCAAACATGCTAATGAAAGATGACAATGAAGCGCGAAGCTTCACCACCGGTGTAAGTTTTCGTAATGTCCGATTTGCTCGTCGCAACTCACCAACATACCACAGGCAATGATGACGATTGGATGGGCTTTCTTCAGCTTTTACCCAATCACCGTCTTTCCCATTCTCGAGGCGCCACAGTGGACAAAAGGGTTCACCGTTAATATTGTTTTCATTGTGTGCTACTGGACAATATTTTTGGTTGGCCAGTACCTTTGGCGCAGAGAGATAGCGGCCAAGAAGTTCGACATCAATGCGCCGGGCCACTCGAGCGAAGACGAGTTTGCTAAAGACTCGGAAAAAGACGAGGTGTTGCGTGTAGAAGTCGCAGAGGGGAAGAACGAAACCCGAATATGAAACGATGATTGTAGGAAAGGTTGTGGAGAATACAGATAAACATACATCTAAACCTCCCAAGGAAGCCCGGCCTAAGCTGCTCCTTGTCCTATACAGTGACAGCTACGAGTATCATGACCAGGTTACTAAGATCACTAAAATCCTTGTAAGGCTGCCAGCAGTGTAACTGGCAGAACCCTAAACTGTTTTGCTTGGAGATTGTTCTTAGTAAGTAGTGTAGCTGCTAGTAGCTTTGCAAGCATTTTAGCGACATGAGCGACTTAGTCATTGTACTCGTCGCTATCACTGTACGAGGCAGGGGGTGTCTTAGACCAGACCTTCTTAGTGGGGCAGGGTTTGATTGGGCGCAAGCTTCAACAGTATTATTATTGAAATCTTACCCGGAAGTCGTGATAAGATTCACTCATCGAACGTATCGCAAAACGGCCATGGAACCTGATCCCAGAGTCATCGGAACATTATCGCTCCATCATTCCTCCACGAGTGGATACAAAAACTCGCCATGTTCCACTCGCCCCTGAAATATCATACTCCCTCCAGAAACCTCACCCCCAAGCATGCCACTTCTTCCCGACTTCTCTGAGAATGCATTCCAAAACCGCAGCGATTTCTTTTGCGCCGCTCTCGCTCTCATACAACCGCTTGAGCAATACAAGTCCCAGCACAATGCACGGATCAAGATTGCGACATCGACGGGCGCTGGGTTCAGCGAGGCAGCCGCACAACTCGAAGGTTTCGCTCGACCTCTCTGGGTTGTCTCTGATCTTCTGCATCTGAAAGATTGTCCAAGAAACCTGAAGACATGGATCGAAGGAATAAGAGCTGGGACAGATCCTCAATCGCCAGAATACTGGGGCGATCTGAGAAGCTTCGACCAAAGGATGGTAGAAATGGAGTCTATTGCTTACGCTCTGCTGTCCAATCCATCGGCATTCAGTTTCAAAGATGATGGAACAACGAGGAAGAATTTGGTGGCTTGGCTGAGGCAGATTAATGAATTTGACATGCCGCAGAGTAACTGGTTGTGGTTCCGGGTCCTGGTTAATCTTGCGCTTGTCCGCGCCCTTGACGTGCCAATGGAACAGGTTAAGAGTCATATCGATGATAGTCTTCGAACTCTTGATACGTTCTATCTTGGTGAAGGATGGAGCAGTGATGGACTGTGGTGCGATGAGAGGAAGCAAGCGGACTATTATTCTGGTAGCTTCGCTATTCAGTTCGCCCAGCTCCTGTTTATTAAATTTGCCCCTAATTATGACGAGGAGAGAACCGTAAGGTACAGAGAGCAGGCACGGGATTTTGCGAGGAGATATTGGCGTTACTTTGGACCCAGCGGCGCTGCCATACCCTTCGGCAGAAGCCTGACTTACCGTTTTGCATTTGCGGCATTCTGGGCAGCTGTGATAGTATCGGATACTGACCTTCCCGCTCCGCTGTCTCAGCCCGGAGTTCTCAAAGGATTGGTAGCAAGACATCTCAGATGGTGGGCGAAGCAGCCCCACATCTTCAACACAGACGGCACGCTCAATATCGGGTATGCGTACCCGAACATGTATCTTGCTGAAGACTACAACTCACCTCAGTCCGTATATTGGTGTCTGAAAGCTTTCATCGTGCTCGGAATCCCCGAGGATCATCCATTTTGGAGTTGTGCGGAACTCGCATATCCGAAAACAAACTCTACCAGAGACATCGAACTTCTCTGGCCACCGCGACACATACTTTGTAACACCCCCGAACACCATTTCCTTTTATCGTCCGGTCAGTCGACAGGCAAACATTTCAAGGCCAGGGAGGCGAAGTACGGGAAATTTGCCTATTCTTCGGCATTCGGCTTCAGTGTCCCATGCGGACCATTCCTCGAACAAATCGCGCCTGATTCGACACTTGCCGTAAATATAGATGATGGCGAAGAGAGCTGGGCAGTACGTTGGAATCCGTCCGACGTGCAGTCACATTCCTTACGCATTGGAGGTGAGGAAGTGCCAACATTGGTCAGCTTGTGGCGCCCGTGGAAGAGCGAAGATTTGGCAGTCCGGACTACTTTAATACCACCAGTTAAGAAGTGGCCAGGCTGGCACTTAAGGATACACCAGGTGAAGTGGAGACCGAATGCGAGGAATCGTCGGCTAAAGTTAGTGGATGGCGGGTTTGCGGCTTCGGCGCAGACTTGCACTGATGATTCGATTTTTGAGCGCAATGTCATGGCTATGTCAAGCTGTGCCGACGGTGTGGAGGGATGGTACCAAGATCGTCTTTCTGCTGTTGTCATCTCCGAGTCTGGCGCCAGTGGCGTTGTCGACTTGACTTCGCAGTCCCTTCAGAAAGCGGATATGCACCTACGGGAAGTCAGTAACGAATTATGCATCATTCGCGCCGATCCAAACACGTAAGTTACATCTCATCACTTCAAGCAATCGTTCGCTGAAATTCAAACCTAGAAATCTTGTCGCACAACGTAGTTTGATTCCAGCTGTATGCCACACGCTCACACCGAAGCAAGAGATTGAGAATCACATTCTCGAGTATACGTTTGTGACGGCGGTATTTGCAATTGAAGCTTTCGCGCATAGGATCCCAGATGATGTTTGGCGTCTATGGAATGACAGACCACAGGGTCGAATCGATGGAAAAGACATCTGCTTCAATACTTTGTAGACTTAGAATTCATCACGTGAATCTACAATTGAGTAGTCAATAAATAGAACTAGGTAAACGTTACAGTTCTGCATTGGCTTACCAGCCTGACTCGGTAGCTACATGTATGTCTTATAGCAGCTGAAGTGCACCATGTCGTTTTGGTTGTGCCCTTCTCTTGCTTAAGTTTCATTCAAAGGACAGGAAAATATGTTCTCAATCTCATGGAAGCTACCCAAGCGGCCTCTTCGCATTGACACTGACTAGGGTTCTCGTGTGTCAACGAGACTATAATTGGGCTTGTACTGCACTTTTTGGTTTCCAATGTGTTCGAGTATGTCTTGTGTCCGATGCCCTGAGCCATTATTGGACCGTGCATGAAGTGACTGGGCCACGTCTGGTGGAAAGACTAAGAACGTCTCGATGGGACTTAGTGTGACAGCGCGAGAGATGTTCCGTGAACCCAATAGAATAGTCAATAATGCCAGCAAACTGAGAAGCACAGCGCCAAGTGCAACACCGAGCCATCGATAGTCGCTTTTGTAAAAGATTACTTCGTGCGTTCGATCTGCTTGAAATGTTTGTGGCTGAGGGAAGATACCATTGGGCGCACTGTTTACGGTGAGGTTTGTAACGGAATTGCCGTTTATAGCCAGCCGAAACAGCGTTTCCCTAAGCCGTTGAGGACGTATTCGGTTGGTGACGACCATCTATAGTCAAAGTCGCACTTTGACTTGTTGGCCTGCGGTACGAAAATGAACAGTTGCTCGGAAAGAATGCCAAGGGTTGACAGAGACGTGGCGTTGGCTTCCCATCCTGCCCACGCACCGAAATACGTGCTCATGAAACCTAATGCCCAAAGTGGCCCAGGCCTGTCCAATGTCGGCGCATCATGGGGCTCTGTGCGAGAGATGTTTTTGATGTCCATTCAAACCACTTTCTCGGTAACACAGTCACCTCCGTGCCTTTGACTTCGATGTTATAGTGAACTTGACCAATCTCAATTTGACAAGTTTCCGTAACAATAGTCGCGATACAGTCTCTCGAGGTTTCAGGTGTGTACGTGCTTCTGAGGGTGTGGAGCATGTAATTATCTGCACTCCGAGTATAGGTTTGGTTGACCTCAAAAAGCCATCGGTCTTCAGGAGACGTCGTAGTGAGATCCGTAGTTGTTGTTGTGTTGGTGCATGAAACTGCGATACCAGGAGCTAAGACAGTACCTCTACAGGTACCTGCACATCTGTAGCCTTCTTGATCTTTGGTCTTAATCGCATCTTTGCGATACCACTGCACTGCGGCAGCGCTGAAATCCATACGAGCATTTTTTCCTGTATAGGCAAGAGAAGCCAACCCTTTAGGAATCTCCGGTAAGATATCCAGCGTTAGAGACACAGTTTCTGCCTCGTAACCGGTACGGGATGCTGTTGTTGACAACTGGAAAAGCGGGTTGTATAGGAAGTTTCCTACTGGTACCAACAATGACACGATTGCTAATCTCTTGAATCCTCTAGTGCGGAACACCGCAGTGTTCCAGGTGCTCTTGCGTAACCAGAATGCGCGATCCCAGATTCGATTCAGATGCTCGATTGTTGTCCCTGATTCTGCTGCTCTCCACCAAGAGATGCTGAAAGCCGTGGAAAGTAGGAAGGCGAACGATAGAGTGATGATGGGCGCAAGCACAGCGAGCAGAACAGATGGGCGTGTTTTCCAAGATGTTGTTGGTTTACCGTCAGAGAGGTTCACAACAACCGCGGCCCCGGCAGATGAGACGACGATGCAGCAGGTCGCGAGAAAGATAGGCCACTGTTGATGTGAGTCGTGGGTGCGCAACCGTGACCTTGTGCTTTTTGGTTCTCCAGGGATATCCTCGATAGCTACAATAGGTTCTGAGCGCCCCATGGTGACAGCTGATAGGGCTCTACTTCCAGAGAAACAATGTAAGGCTAAATGTAGGGTGAGTTTATCTCGCAGCTTTGATCTGGGTATAGCGGCGGGAAAGCGTCGTACATATACATGCTGTTCGTGAACTTCACGACTAATCAACAGAGGCCAGAAGAGGGGCACGGCTGCACTCTTCATAAAGCCACTTTGAGTTCAGCTGAGAGCATACCGGTGAGAATGTGTTCTGTTGAGGTATAGCGCGACCGTATTCGCTACACCCATCTCTTCTGAGACTTTTTGTAACCCAATGTGGATAGTATACGGAAAACAGAGCTTCTGCAGTTAGCGAGCTGAAATATTTTAATACATGTACTGCTGCGCAATCATAACGCAAGCTTTGCGAAGCGGGAAGGGGACGTCTACTATCAATGCACGACGAATGTGCGCACCAGCGACGCACCTAACTACATTAGCTAGACAGTGTGATGCAATATAAACCTGCAGTTCGAATCAGCTTGTTCGATTATAAGAAAGATGTTTGCCCTTCTGCGAATAGCAGTAACAGTATGGCCTACAGGATAAACGTAAGCGCGGCTAAGTCAACTTTTACGTATTGGACTACATAGAATATTTCCCGAAATGTTAAGCATTAAGCAAAGTTTTTGATTAAATCTTTTGCGATATATGGACTTACTTTTTTCTTTAGAGAAGTGTAAAATAAAATTTTAATTTGCGACTTCCAGACTCTTTCAGAGGGCGATTACTGTTTTTGCCAATGATCCTAAAAGTGGACTGGCCAGGATCGACTGGCCTCGGTTCAATCCTGAGACGGAGAGTTGGATTGAAATCGCCTCGGGAAACCAACCCACCATAACGTTTGCCAAACCAGAGAAATACGATAAGAAATGCTCATCGGTGACAATGTGTATTCTAGTAACCTCTTCTTAGCCTTCTGTAGGTATGTCAATCCAGACCCTTAAGCCTCCATCAATACCAACGACATCAACGTCACATCCGGCTTTGAATTGTTAGTTTTACAATATTGCACAAGGCTTTTCAACAAACACACCGAATCTTAGAACGAAACATGGAACTCCCTCATCCCCTGTGCTGTCTTTCAGTTGTGCTACGTTAGTCGGTAGGGAGCTTGCGGACCAAACACAGTATTATGACTCATACCGAGAGAAAAACACACCAGCGTGTATGCAGCTTAGGCCACCCAGTGAAATGGGGAAGCGGAACGTGATAACAGTCGTGCATGTCTCAAAAGGGATACGATGACCCCGAGTTGTGTGAGCAAATACACCTCCATATAACACATTCGCAATGCCTTCGAGTTTTGCTCACCTTTGTCCTGATATCTTCGTACTGTAGAACATTTCTTTGAAACTGAATATGATTGTGTGGTCACAATCGGAATAGTCCTCTGAAAAAGACGCAGATTACTAGGCAGTTGCTGTCCAGCCCATTGCCACTTTATTATAAACCCTGGCACCAGGGCCCGGTCGACTTCCCGAGAAAACCACTGCAGGAACAGTCTTCAAAAGGCCAGTCTCTAATAGCACATTCCACTCTGTCTCATCATTATATCTGCCCTGTTGTTATTCGAGCTTTGATCTACTTGGGACTCACGACCTTGTTCCTGTTAGTGTATCAGTTTTGGCAGATAACACGGTTGACCGTCAGATCATATGTAAATGGACAATTAAATCATTGTATTAGCGGTTCTACAGGTATTTTTGTTCCAAAAAGGCCGGATGAGGACTCAAAAAGTGGGTTTTTGTCGAATCATATTCTTGCTCACCACTCGCCTTGATCGATGGTCAGAGATACCATGATTAAGAGACTCAAAAACAAAATACAGTTTTCGATGAACGCCTAAATGTGGTATTATGCCTATCTCCACCCTCCAATAGAAACTATTCATGGCGTCGAGAACGGTGATCTCGGAAATAGCACTTTTTCCAGCATTCCTGGCAATTTCGAGGCTCTCAACGCCGCTGCCATATATGAAATCTACGCTGTCCCAGTATCTAATCTCGGAAACCGGACATTTATCGTTACTCTCGGAAATTTCGTTGGTGGTGACTCGTATGTCAATGGCATACAGGTCGGTCGAAGCGCAAACGAAGACTGTGATGCTTGGGCTGAGGCTCACAGGGATTGCAGTCGTGCTTTTAAAAGAGTAGCTACTTTGGTCTAACTTCAGCAGAGACCATCAAGTAATTTGGTATCAACTATGACGAGACTGCATACGGTGACGGACCCTGGAAAGTCACAATTCCCGACTACCATTTCCCGGATATGAAGTATATCTTCCATTCATGGGACAATATCTTTATCATATGTACCAAGAATCGCAGAAAATTCAGATACAACAAAAAGCGCATTTGTCGAGCAGGAGAGATACGAAGGCACCGATGCAGCAAAGCCTAGACGTAACAGGCGAGTATTCTCTCAAACATTGAGAAGTACTTAGAGAAGCTGTGCAGAAGTGTGGTCAGTTTACAAGGATTTTCAAGATTACAGATCTTTCTAGCTGTTCAACTGTTCAAGGCTCTAGCTCTAGCACTGGCAATCTCGCGGCATTGTTAAAGCGAAAATGAGAAGCTGCTGCGTCGGAGCTTTTCTGTACTATGGGAGATGTCTTCGATGAAGAGTTCGATCTGGTACCAGCAATCAATGACAGCATGAAACTCCAGACCGACTTGGCGACAACGCAGAACTAGGTGCTGTGCATTGCGTGCGACTTGGCGAAAAGTCAATCTAGGTGCTGTGACCCGTGACAACTAAAAAAACAGATGCAGTGAATGACGTGCAGTAAATCAACCAACGACGCATCAAGCTGTCCATCTACATACCTAGCCATTACATGCACCACCACATCCACGAACAATCGATTAAGGAAGTTTACGACAGTGTTGCTATGTAGGAGTGTATCTGTGGAAGTGCTAAAGCGTCAAAATTATGGGCTCTGGATGGCCTATCAGAGTGAGGCATGTACGAAGAAGCTCGTTTTCTTTTGGTCACTTCTAGGGGCACCAAGAACACTTTGTAGTTTCGCTCAATACAACAACCCTTATAATTGCTATTAGTATACAAATTTAAAACTATAGCTTAGTCTTTATAAGTCTGTCTAATATACTGATAAGTTTATGCTGTATTCTTGGTGTTCTGTGATACCAGGTGTTGTGATGCTACGCAGGTGTACGGCCAATAAAACTGAGCTTCTTCGTATTTCGCACAACGCCCATGATGCGGGGTAAGCTTAGCTTCAACTACAGGCAAATGGCACGCCGCTAAGTAACACAGATCACACTTCTGTATATTTCGCGTCTACCTTGCTCTGCTGCCTTTCTTCTAAGAGATTTTGGTCTGAAGAAGCTAACATGGCGACAACAACTGCAGAACAGGTTCAGCAAAGCTACTCGACTGGTACCGAAGTAGACATCACTAAAAACCCAACGGCGCAAAGGCTACTCCAGCGCTGTGAGGATTTCTTCGCTCAAGTCGAGAATTTGTATGTGTGTAAGGCCTACGCCGATGTCCCGCTGAGTTCAAATTAGAACCCCAGGCAAAGATCTCGAAACTTACCTAAATACACACTATGGCCCCGGAAATGTCATCTACGAAGACCTCTGCGCATTGACTCGGCAAGGATTGCATGAAGGCTGGGTGGCCAATATCGATATCCAGGGACGAGACTACAGACGCTCGAAGATTTCTCATCCCAAGAAAGAGACACGCTTCTTCTCCATAACGACAGTGTACATGAACTCCCAGGACGTCTTCTCAGGACAGTACCACTCTCATCCATATGGCGAGATCAACTGTGTAGTGCAGATTGACGAGAGCGCAGAGCTGAGGGAATGCAGGGCTGGCAGGGGGCGGGGTGGACGGGCCCGGGGCCGGGAACGCATCAGTAGGTGGCTTCTCATGAGTGGGTAGTGTTTGTAAGAGATCCTGACTATAATGCAGCTATCCACAGGTTCGTGGCGGCGCTTTGATTGCGTTGTTCTTCTTGCCTGCTGGGAGGATTAGTTATACAGCAAAGCCGGAGGATGCTCAACCAGTAAGCTTGTAGTCGATCGTTAAAGGTGTGCAATGACGGTCATGACGGCTGCCTGTCAGAGACAGGCAGAGTCAATTTCCAGGGATATCGTCTGCCTCTGGGACTCATACTGCCTGGGAAACACGTATGGTTGCTGACAAGTACACTGCGACACCTCGTGGGCATAGTAGATGCTTTGCGTCAACCGCTTCCGCAACAGCCCAAGCATATGCCGAGACCTCAATCGATTGCATTTTAACACAAGTCGTCGCGCCGGGAACCTCCTCCTGTTTATGCAGAGCTCGCAAACGGTGCATTACTTGCTTCTATGAACAGACACTGTGGACAAAGGTTCAGGAGGTGGCAGGTCTTTGCAAGGCGCGTGACGTTGGCGTGAGCCATGGTGAGTGTGGAGCCAGGATCCAGACAGAAGAGCAATAAAGCTGAGCATGGCGCTGGTAGCCCTTTGTGGTCCGGCAACAGGCTAAGAGTCATGTATCCAGGGCTAGAACTGTTGATGCTTTGGAGAAAGGTCCGTCTTTTGAAAGACGATCCCGGCATCGCGTTTGTGCTCCAGTATAGTACAACAAAGTTTTTTCGCAACAGTACCCCAGAGTATGTGTTGTTCCACAATGAGCGGCGGGCGTTGCAACGGTTGAGATAGGGATCCGCAATGTGGTCCAGCTTCTGATGCAATGGTCCCAATTTATTGACGTTTTGTGTGACGAGAAAGTAAGAGAAATTGCGTTCTGGGGAAGCTCGATGCGTCTTGGCCACCATTTGCATCCAAGTTTCGTCACCTTGCACCACCACGGCCGCATCAGTTGCGGTCTCGTTCCCAGTGCCTTAATTGGGACAGTCGATTGCGAAAAGCCGCTTGGTTGTCGAATTGTGAAGTCACGTTTTTCTATTTTGGGTCGGGCGAGCGTTCCTGTGACTAATGTTCAACGTTCAAACCCGTGCGAGCGCCGGGAGTACCGGGAAGGACTCCGAGGTGACGGGCGCTGTGGTGCTGGGACTTGGGGACCCTCGTGAATAAAAGCGACTTGTTGCCCAGTATGGAGAAAAACTATCCATACGTACTGTCTCGTGCTTAGTGTTGTAGACGCCTATTTGCCTGCTCCTCATTGTACCTGCAGTAGTAGCATCGCGCCTGCCATGGAACCCACGTCAACCAACTCGTCTGAGCGCACCCACATCGATGCCCACGAGCTCGAACCGTATCCGCCAGCGCAATCATCGCAGTCATCGCAGTCATCACAGCCACCACCGCCACCGCATTCATTACAGCCTGGAAATCCGACACCTGGGCGAGCGCGTGTCAGGATCAACAGCGTCGCTGCTGAGATCCCTCCCTCCCCCATACAGGAGCGGCCTAGCTTCAGCCATATCAGCGAGGCCGAGTCGCTCGACAATGTCGATGACCGGACATCTGCTGCCGCTGAGCAGCTGCTCAATGCACACCATGCCAGCCACGCGCAGGCCGAGTACATGACCCGTGATGATGCCGTGGATGATTCGGAGAACTATGCTGTCACGGGCAACACACAAGGCGGTGTCTTCTACCAGCTGCTGCAGGCCTACAAGAACCCGCTCCCAGCATACACTAACATCAACAACGACAATATCAACAACAACTTCACTCCCTCTGAGGCCAGCAACAGCTCGTCACCCACCGCACAGCGGGCTGGCTCCTCGTCTGGCGCAGCCACGCCGTCGCGCAAGAAGTGGTATCAGCAGGACAGGGCCGCACAATCGCAAGAGACGCTGGCAACTCTCATCGGTGCCTCCACTAAGCTCGCAAACCCAAATAACAAGAAAGAGATCGATTCGCGGCCACCACACCACAGGCGCACCAGCAGTGGCGGTATACTGGCCAAGGTCATCAAGGCCAAGGACGAGCAGGACGTGCGAATCAAGATCCACGTCGCCAACATCATCAAGCGTCAGCAGTATATCATCCGCATGTGCCGTGCGCTGATGCTGTTCGGTGCTCCTACCCACCGCTTGGAGGAATATCTCGCGACCACAGCAAAGATTCTTGAGATCAACAGCCAGTTCCTGTACATCCCTGGTTGCATGCTGATTTCCTTCGACGACCCATTGACATTCACATCAGAAGTCAAGATTGTTCGTACCGCCCAAGGTGTCAATCTTGGTAAGCTCAAGGACACCCACGAAATCTACAAAGAGGTCCTGCATGACGTAATCAGCCTGGACGAGGCGCTGCAAAGGCTCGAAGATGTCATCAACGCTAAGGATCGCCACAACGTATGGCTGTGCGTTGTCATGTACGGCGCAGCGTCAACGGCAGTCAGTGTATTCTTCTCAGCCCGCCTAATTGACATGCCCATCATCTTCGCCCTGGGCTGTCTGCTTGGCATCCTGCAACTGGTCATATCTCCACTCTCCAAGACATACAGCACTGTGTTCGAGATCTCGGCGACCATCTTGATGAGTTTTGCAGCACGCGCATTTGGGAGCATCAACGGTGGCAGTCTGTTCTGTTTCTCTGCAATCGCGCAAAGTGCTATTGCGATGATCCTCCCGGGTGGCTTGTGCTTAGTTCTGCATTGGAGCTGCAGTCTAAGGCTATCGTCCCCGGTTCCATCCGCCTTGTCTTCGCCATCATCTACTCGCTCTTTCTCGGCTACGGTATTACTGTTGGTACCGCAATCTACGGTGCTATCGACCCCAACGCTACCAATGCGGAGACTTGCACTACTCCGTTGAACAAGTACTGGAACTTCTTGTTTGTTCCACTATACGTCTTCTTCGTAACTTTCACCGTCCAGGCCAAGTTCAAACAGATGCCCGCTATGATCTTCATTGCCACAGCAGGATATGCCGTCAATTTCTTCGCCAATATGAAATTCACGTCCTCCGCGCCTATTGCCTACACATTTGGGGCTTTCACTATTGGTGTTCTTGCCAACCTATACAGCCGACTGAGACACGGTGTTGCAGCTGCAGTGCTCTTACCTGCTGTATACGTGCAGGTTCCAGGCAGTCTTGCGTCTAGTGGAAGCATCACATCTGCTCTCAAGACAGCTTCCGCACTGATCAGAGGTTCAGCTGCTGCCGATGTAAGTATCCTGCTCCACCTTTTGATCAACCTCAGCTAACCAGTAACAGAACACCACTGACAGCCTCAACTCTATTGTTTTCAACGTCGCAGCGTCCATGATTCAGATCGCCATTGGCATCACCGTCGGCCTGTTCATGGCAGCGCTTCTTGTCTACCCGATGGGCAAGAAGCGAAGCGGCCTGTGGACATTATAAAGTATACCCTTGTTTTCTTGCATAGCGATACCGCTTTTGGGCTCAAAAAAAAAAGAGGAGGCGTTTTGACTGCCCGTGCTAATCATTTGTAGTTCCAAAGACCATATGTCTTGCCGAGATTGGTACTACCATGGATGAATGACGTGGTGTCATGGTGACGTGTGACCGAAGGTAAGCCTCTGCGCCTGGGAATCGGCCCCAGCGATGCCACTCAAAACCACAGCCTGACTCGACCTTGCGACACATCCCACTGCAAACTCCATCCGAGTCACTCGCCTTGCGCAACTTCTCCATCGGACATCACCGTAACCCAAACATACAGCGCTTCCTATACGTGTCCTAAGCGCCCATCATTACCTTCGCGCATTTCACCTCAGTCGGTCCCTCCACAGCATGAACCAGCCAGTCTATGACTCGGAAAGCCCATCACATTCGGTACGACAAATTTTGGAACTGCCATGGATTGTCTCTTTCCCTGTCTCTCTGTCCGCCTATAGTCATATTTCCTTCGACCTTGTAGTCGCTCTGTGCAGCTGTTGCGAAGCCCTCTCGTATCTCTTCGTCTCAACCCTTTTCCGTCATGCTTTGTTCTCCATATTCCTTACACCATATCGTGCAATGCTCGTAAGTTCTAGCTTGCCATACTCAAAGATTCATTCACATATGCTCTTCAGTGAAATGTTACTGCTGAGGTCAGATATGCGAGGGAAAATGTACGATCGTGTGCTAGCAGTTCAAGCCTTAGGTTCTAGGAACTGTTAAACCAGGGTTTTTCAAAGCTCATTGAATGAAGTAGAGTTTTCTACAACTATCGATGCTGCCCCATCTGCGGTTGAGCAACCGCAATGATAACACCTCCTTTGCTGCTCACTTCAGTGCCTTTCTGCGAGCTGAGGCGATCACACTGCGTCCGGAAAATCTCACCATCTGCGGTCCTCGAGAGCCGTAAAACGATGGTCTCAGGCGCGCGACCGCTACCAATTCTCCAACAATTCAGAGGGAAACTGATCTCGTTGCGAGGTCCGCCTAGTCTGTGGTTCACTTCTTTACCTGGCATTGTAAATATAATGCCCTGGTACGATGTCCCAAATCCGCCGTCTGGTCTCATCCGAACCAGCTCCTTCTGCACGAAAATGTCACTCGACCTTTTGAAGCAGTCCGGTGAGGGTGCGAGGAGGCCCCATGTGTTGTGCTCAAATTTGTGAAGGCGTGGCTCGTTTCGAAAGCAACGCAACACCGAATCGTTTGGTCGTTCCCACGCAAACAAAGATTCGTCGAATCGTCCGAACGCTGATATGATAGCCTTTTGCAGCCTGTAGAAGGCCCTAGCTCCCTCACCGTAAGTAGGATCGAGGTGAACATCGAATATTCCCATGAGGCTGTATGCAATATCTTCAACCTGTTGTGTAACACGTCCAGCCATCCAGCTCATCTTCATCGCGCAGCTCGCATCACTCAGCTGACGTTTCCCGTTCAGATAGTCTGGATTGATTCCCGCTACTCTTCCGACCAGCTTCGCAAGCCCACCCCTTGTACCCATGAACCCCCAGCGCTTGTCATAAAACTGCATCTCGCGTGGCGCTAAAAGTTCTTGCAATGTCCAACCTCTTTCGAACCATTCGCTGGCCTGCATGCGACGGTCCTGTCGATCACTCATGAACATATTCTCGTTCGGTGCAGAAAAACTTATATCGTTGAAGTAGGTGTAGCATACTGCTGCATTCTGATACCACTTGAACATCGTGTTCAATGCGTTCCGCAACTCCTCGCTATTCGTCTTATCAATGCAACATGTGTCGATCCATATGTAGCCGAATCCCTGTTGTCGGGCTATGGCACATGCGCCTCGGATTTTCGCTGCGCTGGCTCTGAGACTTGCACGGATCGAAGGGAAGGATGGATTGTGCAGTGCGGAAGGTTTGATAATCTTTATGATGTCGAAAGTGATCTCCTCAGGCTCCCATCGATGCGAGAGGATCGCGTAGCGAGGTGTGGAACGAGAGGCACAAACGACCTCGTATGTATCTGTTTTCAGCAGATTCATGGAGCCGGTTCCTTGGCGATTATGTAACTATGGTTGAATTGGACGGCTCTGGTAAGGCTTTTGAGAAGTAACGTATTGCAGAATGAGATTATGTGGGTGAGCATTCCCAATAAATAGTAAGATAGGGCTGTGGTCTTGGTGGTTTTGGTGGTTTACCCGCATAACCAGCCGCCCTGGTGATTAGCAGTATCATTACGCGCGCGGTTACTACACGCGCTCAACCACCATCTCTTCAGCTAAGATTAGACCCAACGAACCAACAATGTGTAAATAAAATTGCATCTGAGCGGCAGCGACATTCCATGACTCCCTCCCTCACGTTGCAGAACAAAACCAACATGTTAGTTACCCGTCTTGAGCTTCTCTAACACAGCCTAAAAGCCGCGCATATACTTTCTGTGGTTTTTGAACACATACAGTATGTCCACTCATACAGTCACATCACTTACCAAACCAGCTTCATCAGCTTACAAAACTTAAAGAGGTCCGATTTTATAAACTGCTTATCTTGCAACGCAAAAATCTCTACAACCTGCTTTGAGACATGTAGAATCTGCAGGGAAAGATATTTGATTGCTTGCGATATTTCCTCTTCATCGTCGATCGAAGATGACTACGAGCTGCACTTTTCTAATATGCGGCACTGAAAATTCAGGAGGCTTCCCGTATTGGTGTTCATCGTTGTCGACACTAGGATCCGATAGAGCGTACTGCCGTACCTTGAATTGTGCGTTTGGTATTGAGGTCAAACCTCTTCCGATATCCATGGCTATGATTCATGCTAAGCAAAGACCAGACTGACTTTTATGTACAGCTTTCTTAGGAAATACTGAAGATAATGACAATGGTATACTTTTGTTGTATGGGTTACGCGCCGATAAAATCAGGGGCCTGAGTCGCAGGGGGTCACGAGCGGCTTACAATAAAGCATCATAACACCAACAACCGAGTTTTGTTGTAAATGGTGCCATTCAGCCTATACGATGAGCATATGATGATACAACGGCATGTCAACCCAAACCTGCACCTGGGTTTTAAGAAGACGCATAGGATATTGATGGGCATGACCTAGAACCTTTCAGATTATAGGATTCATATTGTCAGACGTGAGATCGGTAGGGTTTTGTAACAACGACGGCTCTTGCTCGGCATTGAGGATCCTATTGAACTCCGAACCGCGCGCCAGTGTTGGGTCCGATTTTGTACCGAAATATAGGCTAGCGGCTTACAATGCAGGTGTACAGCGTGACCGGTCATACACAGAATTGACCAATTCCCGGTCCAATAGGGCTTTCAAGAAAGCCATGCTTCCAATTACCAGACTTTGAGCCTGGCATACAATATGATGATCGTGCTGTGCTTGTAGTAGGCATGTCAGACGATAACTTCCCTGTGAAAAACCAGTCAGCGCTCACTCGGAGGCTTCACCGTGTCACCGCCACTTAACCCAGATTTGGATAGATTAGTGACAGTTCGCCTACCATCGCGGACCCCATTTAATGCTCAACTTAGCCTGGGTGACTCGCTCAACATTAGAATATGAGACAGGTAAACCGTATGACAGACCAAATACGGTAGAGCTTCCGGGCATAGCCACTACAGTGAAGCCTGGTAATAAGCAAACCCTTGGGGAAGAAAAGGCATTTGCATAAGCAAAATTTCCTGCCACTACTTTGTCTTTGCCTAAGGATTTGTATTAATTACAAGCAAAACTATTGGCATAAGCAAAATTACCCCCACCCCACCCCAGTAAGGGCTTTGCTCATTACTAGGGTCCATTGTAGACCCTGCGTAGCGCTGTGACGCTAAGACGCCCCAGGGCAGCGATAATGCGAACGATGGAGGAATAGGCTTAGGCAGCACATGGGCCGGCGCAGTCTTACATCGTATCCGTATCATGGGAACAGGGCGGCTGTATGCTAGCGAAGTGTCGTGGGCTCACGCTGACTGTACAGCCTTGACATGCACAGTCTAGACAATTGGTAGACCGTTCGGTTGGCCTTGTGCTCAGGGCGAAATATTCTGCAGCAGACGTGAGCTTTCGCTAATTCGGAAGATGTCGGAGGTCAAGATGAGGTGAACGGGTTTTTACGCTTTTCCTTTTCGACACCTACGAACGATTTTCTTCAGGGGCATATAACGTGGCTAGCACATGCTCGAGGTCTGTGTTACATGCCGTACAGTTGCAACACCAGGCCACGGTTTGTATTACAGCCACAACGTGTCTCGTGTAGAGATCTCTACGGGTGGCATCCAAGCCTTCGCCTTGCTATGCAACGAGGCTGTCGTGCCTCGTCTAGGCCACCTTTCAGTGGTGGAAAAGTCTCGCACTTGAAGCTGCGGTTCGGCTGCAAGGATCTTCTCGCTTCTGCATGCATGGGCTGACAAGCACATCCTGTTGTGGCAGACAAGGCCTGATGCACATACGTTCGGCGATTGTGGGGGTGCAGAGTGATCGCACTCGCTCCCGCACGGACAAACGGAAATATCATATACTGGGTCGACAGGACTTGACGTATCAGGTACTCGAACGTGAGAGTATTGTTAATGTCCGTAAAAGGTACAAGGATGTCTAGATTCTGCGACGTTTTCTCGACGATACAGGGTCAAACGCCAGTACATGCGACTATCTCACTAACACCCAATGCTAGCAGTGGAATTGCGTCACGCCGATGAGAAATGAACGACGAATTCCTGTGGTCAAGCTTCGGCCAAAATTGGCTTCCACACTCTTACCCCATCCTCAAAGATGCAGATTCGCGACGTGTCGGTTGGATCGTTATACCCATCAGTGCCGAAACACGATCAAACGAATCGATCAGTCTGATTTTGAGAACGGAGTCTCGTGCAATATCCGCCTAATGTCAACCCCGCTGCCAAGCATTGCACAGTGTAGCTGTTGTTGATAGGAAACTGCCTTACGTATGCTGCCACGTGCAGCTAGCCGACAAGCTGTGAATACACACCGACCAGACTTCGGCTTTTCGCTCCCAGCAAGTACGTGCACGCGGCGCAGTGCTACCGTCAGATTACCAGACGTAACATGAGGCTTGATTTCTATAGCACTATGCTACCGCTCTGACGTCGTGGGTATCTGGACCCTTTTGATATTCTGCTCTCTTTCTCAAGCCACAAAAGTATTGCTGCTGTCGTATTGGAATCAAAATAATCACCGAAGGCATTGCGAAAACAGCATGACACGTTTCAAACATCTGTTAAATCTGTACGAACAGCGCGTAGATCCTGGTAATCCTACGTTGTAAAGCACGACTCGTTATAGATGCCCCGCCATGGTACAAGCAACTGGAAAATCAATCGCGACTCGCACGAAGAACAACCAATCATTTTTCCATTCGTTGAACGGACTACGAATGACTGAGGTGCGTGCCCCACGCCCATCTCTCGGACTAACTACAATGAGCCTACCACCTTTTAGCTGCATATTTATCAAAGACTACATTGGTCCTAGCGCAAGCCTTCATGCGCGCCCTGCTGGCGGTGTCGCTCTTCTACAAACCACTCGAGGACAAGAATAACAATTTTTGGGGGCTTCCCGCAGTCCCACATACCGTGCCCCCGGCGCATGTGCCGAAAAGTGGGCTGGACTACCGCTTTTGTTACAGCGGTATGCATACCTTCTCGCATAAAGCCACAGCGGCCAGGGTAGCTACAGTGCGACCGTTTACGCGAATACTATTGCATCGAAAGAACAGAAACAATTCCGGTGCGGTCGTGCACACTCTCCGCACTCCGTGCACTGTATAAGATCTCGTCTTGCCCACATGTGTAAGCTTGGCTTGCGACAAAGATATCTCTACTGACATCCTCCCTGCACATCAACATCCGCCCCGCTACGACCGTTCGGATTGACGAATACAAGTAATCTGTGGCGATTTGCCCTAGCGCAAACACTACAACTATTTCACACTCAAAACCACGTCTAGGACTAGATTTCCATAGACTGTATACAAGTTAATCGAGATGGATTCGCAATCACTCGATTATTGGATGTCGCAAGGTCGTTACGTTGCCTCACAGCAGCAACATGTAACTTCGTACGATGTACTGCCAGGAATGTCGAAAGTGCCGAGCTTGAGTGGATCACCAGTGAGTTTCACTCGCAAAGCTATGACTCCGCTGTTGCTAATGTGTTTAGGTGTCGTCAACATACGACCAATTTCCCGCTCCGTTACACCAGGCCTATTATCCTCATATTGTCGACGAGCCAATGCAGTTTGGATCGTATCATGTGCCAATGACTCCTTCAGAATTCGGCTCGGATCACGACAGCCCTTACTGCAGTCCACAGCCGATTCCACATGCAGAGCCGGTCTACGCACCTGCTTCTGCGCCCTTGACTGCCGAGAAGACACACAACACATCAGGGGTCAGTCAACACTTCAAAAATGACACCAAGGCCATGTTAACAGTTCCCAGCGTCGAAGAGCACAGAATCGAGCTGCTCAGCGAGCCTTCCGCGAGCGCAAAGAGAAGCACGCGCGTGATCTCGAAATCCAACTTACGGCACTGACCGACAAATACACCAAACTCGAGGTATCGCATGCCGAACTCAACGCCGAGTACGAGAAACTTCGCAGAACCATCGAACTCTTAACACAACAAGATCGTGCCGAGAGCAAGAATGATGATAACAGGGCCATTCATCGCAAGAGCAGCAGTTCAGAAAATCTCAGAAAACTACTCGAGATACTTCATGGAGAGGTCAAGGGCACAAACCGGGATTAAATTGGGTGTCTCAGCTGGCGTATACCACCCGTCCTCCTATTCTAGAGCACGACTTTTGGAAACTATGGCGTGTTCACGGCGTTGCTTACGACTCAAATTAGCGGGCGGCGTTTTAGACAAGGCTTTGGATGATCTATGAACTATCACGAAGGGAAATGTGCTTTTATTCCCGTATTTTCATTTCCAATCTTTGTCGGTACGTATGACAGGCAAACCATAATACAGCAGTTCTCGAATAAGCTATGATGCTAGGACGTTAAAGTGCTTGCTCACTGCATAATGGGGCGAATATAGTTAACCCATTGCACATCACAAGCAGCAATCACAAAGTTACTGTATTCTATGTTTGCAGTTAGAGAAATAAATGCCATATTGGGGCGATTGCACTCGCAATCCCCGCAAGCCCACCGATGTCATTGTGCAGAACACCGGCCAGTAAACACACATGTTGATTATTCAAATGCAGATCATATCAGGATAACTCTAACATGCAGATGAACCAGGTGTATGAGCGATATGCGGCGGTTGACAGTATTGGCAGGGGATAAGCCAGCCTGCTTCCTACTGACACATCTGTTCCACCCTCCAGAACATTCAAGACCGCCGCGCTAACACGGACGCGTGGAAGTAAGCAGCCGCCGTCTTACCTACATTTAGGGCTGTAGCCAGTAGCGGATGCTTGAACCGCTCATTGGAGAAAACCTAACCAAACACACATCGACGTTCGAGTCGCTCAGGCTGAGTCGCTCGATGAAAGTCTTCGGCAGCATTCCGAAACAAGTGACTGATAACATTTCAGAACGCACGTTCCCCGCGATCAGATAAGGACCGCGGACACTGAGCTGCATGGGTGCGCAACATAACACGAACTCCGCAAGGCCGCGTGCATGCATGCCATGACGTGGAAGCATGCACGGGAATTGCAAGGCCGTGTTAGCGACTGTGACACTGTGTCTGACTATTCAGTAGGGACGAGTTACCGTTATGCAGCTTACTGTCCGGACCTGGTGATAACTCGTATTTGAAATTAAGGGCCACTCGATTCAATTGGAGCAGCAAGTGGCTCGACACTTTGGGCGGTGTAGGAGCCTACCGAATCGGGTAAGACTTATCCTAGGCTGCGATGCGAAGGATGAAATACCCACGTTAACCACACCCAAAAGCTAGTCTTACACCGCTGAAAAAATAAAGTAGTGGTGGATGTAAGAGCTAACAAGACATCATCAAATGTGTCTTATCACTTTGCTGCGGTCGGTTAAAGGGTAATGTCCGCTGCAGTGATTCAGCCTATACGGTTTGTCAGAATACCCGTGTGTATACCAGATTCACCAATACAGATTCAAGGCTGCTAGATCACGCGAAGTTTGTTTGTGAATCAAAGTATAGATTGAGCTAACGATAGCATACTGGCTCCGTGATGTCCAAATACATGCTCAGAAGTGGATTGCAAATTCTGTGGCGGACACTTGTGCCTGAAACAAGGACACTGCAAGTACTGATATGGTAATGATGCCGGTTGTAGTCGTTGTTTAGCACGGAGATTGTAACGCGCACGGAAATCACATCAAGTGGTTGGTACGATGTCACTATACACAGGATACACTCGCTCATACTTTGATAAACTACAATAAATAGTTCCATGGTTATCTGCTGTCCAGCCTATCGTGACTCTTTATACTACTGAGCCGAGCAGGCGCGCACCACTGCATCGAGTCGACGCTGACGTAGCTCAAGATGAAGGCCGAAGAAAAGGTAGGTGCAATCACCCCAGAGACGATATAAAGCGCTGAATGATCGATTTCAGAAAGACTCCACACGTACCATGAATGCGAATTTCAAACACCAGGTGGCTATCTGGGTAGAACTGACCCTACCCAAACCGTGCTACACTCGCCCTTCCATTGCAAAAAACGCACGTTATACAAGGCTTTTCAACGCTCCACGGGGACCCTTCTTCTTTCCTAGCATTCCAAATTCCATGCAAAAGCGTTCAACGCCTGGCCTTCCTCGGCAAGCACAAAGTCCTCGTCTTCTAGTGTCCGATTGAAGAACAAGCAAGCCGTCTCCAGTTGACCGCCAGGGCTCCCGTAGTAGCCTTCTGGAACGGCCATCTTTTCCGCCCAAAAGGATGCCTTGCACTGGCTTCCGTTTCCGTAACCATGGCATTGCTGGAGACATTGCAGGGACATGGTTGTTATGTTTGAAGAATACGAAGGGTAGTATGCGGAATAGAGGATGTCGTTGTTGGCACCCGCTGTTGGGGTGTAGGTTTCGTTACGAATTTGTCTTAATGTAGGGACAAGTCTGGTGATAGTGCAATTTGATGGAATGGGTACTGCTGCTGGTCCACCAGCTCGAATGGTTGGCCTGGTGGCTGGCAGTGCGTTGGTGAGAGATAGCATGTTCGCTGCAAGAAGCAATAAAGTAGAGGATAATGTGAAAAGCATTCTGAATGATTATGCGGTAGTTCTAACAAATGTTGTTGTCGATGCTGAGGTTGGGCTGTCTTCAAGCGTGCGTGCCTCTTTTGTAGCTGTAGTTGGAAAACCGGCAGAGTAGTAATGTCGCACGAGGTCTTGCAGCCGCGTATATGTACAACCCGAGCTCATCGACGACCAACAAATCATGTACCCAACCCTGCTATACTAAACACTCAGCCGCATTCTCTCCATGGTTCGAGTTGCATCAATAGTCGCTGTGTCTAGAAAAATGCTAAGCACTTGATGTTAGATAACGTTAAGCCCTGTTTTTACCTCATTTTATAGATCATACCATTATTCGCCCGTTTCACACACGACTCGGTGTCTGGGAGATAGAGTGTTGCAGCGATGATGGCTGGAAGCGATGTGAAACAGATGGAGTCCACAACATTGTCAAGAATAAAAGGTGACGTCACAACCAAACATATTTAAATATACGGTCGACTGGGAGTGGCGCTGCAACAAGGGCCGTTTCTTCAGCGCTGTAGAATGACAGTCACGGTGGGTCAACGTTGATAAGGGGTGGAAAACGGGTATCATGGGGACGGGGGTAGCAGGAGGTTGAGCAGGATAGTGAAGCAAAGCTGATCCAGGCGGGAGGAAGAAACCAGGTGGAGAGTGGGAAGCGGCTCGTCTTTGTGGATTTAAGATGGTAGATGGGGAAGTGCTGATGAAGAACAGCGACGGAGAAGAGTTGAGAGACAGGACAGTATATGACTCCATTGGGGCTAGGGTTCGCGATACCAGAAAGTCTGGGGTTGACGTTTGAAGAGAAGGGATTTCCTGTTCGTTGGATCAGTCTCGCATCTGCAGTTGTACCCAGCCCTATGTCAGCCAACGAAGCCACACTCAACAAAGCTGCGCAAATTCCAGTGACTAGTGATGAGCATTGCGAAAGTAAATGATAAGACGGCGAAAAGACAGATCGCTCACAGAGCTCGCTCGCAAGACGCTCAAAACGCTTCGTAGATATCCAAATGATAGAAGAATCAACTCCGCCCAATGCAAAAGTGTCGTCCGTTGTCTAGTCCTATACGTGCGAGAGGTGTGCCCAACGGCTGTCCGGATCGACCTCGCCATCTTCGCTATTCACACGTTAGCAACTATCATTCCAGACCGGCTACGCCACCCTCTGCACCACTTCACCTACCTCTCGACAACTGCACGCCTGATAAAAGCGGGCCTTACCAATCATATATCCAGCCGCTGTTGCTCTCCATGAACTCTTCACACGCCTCCTTCAGCGCCAGATTCGGCCTCAGGTCACTGATCTTCAACGGCTCCCTCGTCAACGGATCCGTCGGGTTTCTCTTCAAATGCTCGATGAGCGTCGCCCTCTCATAACTTCTCCCATTGTTTGTAATAACTGGGTCGTGCATGATTTCAAAGGTAATGCCGTCAACGAGGTAATCGGGAACTTCGCGCTTTTGCTGATTCTCGGGGTCGGAGATGGCAAAGGCGGTGCGAAGATCGTCGCGTTTCTTCTCGAACTCTATCCGCCGATCTTCTTTTTCTTCCTGTGCTTCTGTCCTGCTTAATTCACCAGACTCCATGCGCGCATCGACATCGTCCAGCTCTTTCTTGTGGTCCCGTTCGAGCATGGTCTCCAAGTCCGACAGCAGGTTGCCACGGCGCCGTATTCGTTCTCGTTCGCGAATCTCCCATTTACGTTTCTTGCACTTCAAGACGTGTTGGGATATCAGGGCGGCGTTGGAGAAGGTGGTCTGTTGCGTGGATTTGGTGCAGTACTCGTACGCTTTGAGCGCACTCGAAAGAGCTTCGTTGGGGTGGTTCACAGCGAGCTGGGCTTGCGCTGTGATTCATGTTAGCAGTGAGTCGCCTCCACCATGTACACTGGGGACATATAAGGGTGTGAAGATGGCATTGGACGTACACAGCAGATGAAACGCCTTCATGTTTTCCGGCAGCTGCTCAATACTCCGTATGCAATCGTCTATAACGCCTTCCCATTTCTCTAATTTGTTACGGGCCATGGCACGATTTGTGAAAAGCAGCGGGTTGCTCGAGTTCTTCTGGATGGCCTGAGAATAATACCCTTCGGCACCCTCGTAGTCGCCATTCTTGAAGCAGACATTGCCCTGGCTCTTGAGTTGTTCGGCAGCATACTCATTGCCAGACGGCATGGCGAGGAGCGTACAGTAAAAGTACCGACACTGGCGAGGGCTGAGGAGGGTGAGGGGGCGATGGTGGGCACGAGAGGCACGGAAGAGACGGCGGAGTTGGGAACGTGTGATTGGGTTGGCGCGGAGGTGGGGCACCGTTATGAGCCGCGGCGACGTGGAAACTTCCAGATGGGTGCTGAGGTGAGCAGGACGGAAGTACCGGAGAAGGACTGAAGAAGCTTGACCTAAGGTCATGTTCATGGGTCATGCTGGGCAGCTCTGTGCGTTTGACGACAGCAGATAGGCCGGCGTGTTGCTCACTGCTTGTCGTCTCGTTTGCAGTGGGAGGAGATTCAGGGTCCGGCAAAGGCCGCGCGCACTGCCGGCCGACCTTCAAGCTGGATAGGAGTGAACGAAATGAAGCGAGATGCTGGTTTCGTTATCAATACTATTCATACGCTGGAATGCGTGCTATTTGTTTGTTGGGTATAACTCTACACGCCGGACGCCGTCAAGACGATTTTAACATAACACAAGGAAGCTTGCTACTGTGCTTAAAGCTCCATTCTGAGTGGATGCAGACGTTTGGCGTTGCTCTTCTCCGCTTCATTCTTGGAGTCTTTCCGGTACAGATTAGGATAACTCCTCTGCCTGCGCAGCTCACCCTCCTCTTCTTCGCCGTCCGCTCTATGTCGACTTGGCGGCTGAGCTCTCTTCCTAAGCTCTCTCATCTCTTCTTCGCTCGCATCGTCATCTTCAAATATCGGGCTGCCGGTTCGCTCTCGGCTGCCGCTGCGATTGCGAGCTCGCCCTCGGAACGTATGATCAGGCTCGGCGTCGCTGCGTCGTCTTTGCTTTTTCTGTGCGGACGGGGGTGGTGTCATGCTTGCTGATTCAGAATCACGGTGGTGGTTGCGGTGATGATGTCGGTGTCGAGAGCCGCTGTCACGGTCGTGCCCTCGAGAAGGCGAAGCAGCTCGAGTAGGGGAGTGTGAGGACATTCGGCGTCGTTTCAGACGACCGCGCTCTTCTACCTCTGCAGCTGGTTCGATGATGATTGGTATGTTTGGATAGGTCGCGTGCTCTTCCTCGGTTTCACTTTTGTCCGGACGCTCTAGAGCGTGAGGTGCTGTAGTCGCTGTGGTTACTGACATTGTTCTCGAATGAGCTTTGGAGCCTGAGGCACAGATTCAGATGGTCAAATTGCGCATGAGCAGACGACTGGGGACACGGAGAGTGCTCCTCAGCCAAAGAGGGGAAGCAATAGTGCCATATGCGACGGGCCGTTTGGAAGTGCAGGTGAGCATGCCTTCACGGTTGAGGCGTCGTTCAGCCGGACGTCATCCGCGCACACTTTCCGAATGGGTGGCTAGTGCATGGTAAGACCTGGACCCTTGGACTACCAATCAGCTCAATGTGCCACCCAACGATCACAGACATTCCACATGCTAAGCATTCAACTGAGAGACCACATCATATGAGACCCACTGAGAAAGCGATTGCCTACCGTAAAAGACTTCTCTATGGAAGCATGGACGCATCGTCGAGACGCTGTGATGGTAGAACAGACTGAGTAGTTGCCTAGCTTCGTTCTGACCTGAGCATAAAGGCATCAAGACCAACATCCACTTCGGTCCAAGTCTCTGTCAGTCTCCCAATGTCTTTCCGTGAATCAGCATCTCACTACTTGATCACCCTGTGCGAGAATGGCGACCTCAAACGTCTGTCCTGGGCTCTCCAGCGACCCTCCCTAGCCGGCGAACATTACCGTTCTTTCGCCCAGGTGGCCCTCGCCACGAAGCATGTTCTCGTATGCGCCGATGTCGGCACAGTTATCCCAGAGTTGAATCTCCACCGTATGCTCTGCGCCGCAGCACGATCGGGTCATAAAGACGTTGTCGACGTCCTCTTGACCTTGGGCACCCAAAATAACGTCTCAGTCAATAAGATGGTAACGATGGACACCATGGATGCCGCACTCCAGACCAAACCCCTGGAAGTTCTCCTGAAATTCCAAGCCGTAGAGTCAGATGTCTTCAACCACCCTCTCCATCTTGGCCCAGACATACTGTACGTCGCCTGCCATGGCGGGCCACAGGACGATGACGCGACAAGAGAGAGATGGCTGGGGTTCGTGCAGCACCTCTTAGGTGTCATGGGCCGTGACGCCAATACACCAAATGCCCGCCCAGGGTCGAGAAGGTACAGACCGGGACGTCTGCTGTATAATGCGTGCCAGCAGGCGAGTCTCGCGATAATCGATTGTCTGCTTGAGCATGGTGCCATAGTCAAGGGATCCGGAGCCATGCGGTCAGCAAGCGCCAACGGGAGGATAGACGTGCTGGTGTCGTTGTTGAGGCATGATGGCGATGTTAATGAGTTGGCCGAGCAAGAGACTGGTGATGGGCCGCCTGGAACGCCACTGCACGTTGCTGCCGCGGCAGGAAGAGAGGAGGTAGTCAAGCGGTTGTTGGCGCATGGCGCTGACGAGGGGCTGGAGAACAATGAGGGGAGGACAGCGAGGGAAATTAGGGAGGAAAGGGGGATGGAAAACATGTCAGAGTTGACCAGGGTGCAGGCGAATTGAGTCAGAGTGTATGTGCCGAGTGACAGGTTCTTCAGGTTCAATTCTTAGCTGAGCTTACCACCACCTCGCGCCAAAGATCTTTGGTGCGACGTGCTCCTGCTTCTCTTTGCTCGCCAAATCAATCCTGCGGTGGCCCTTGACATCTACAGCCAGCTCGGCATACTCGAATGCATCCATACTCGGCTTCTTCACCAGATGAGCATTCACGACGCCCTGGCCAAGCGGGCCTTCGACGTAGAACCGGAAGCGAAGATGGTTGGTGCCCCACTTGTCCGTCTCTTCTGTGCTGCTGATGTAGCGGTTCCGTGCCAATCGTGACCACGAGGCTTCGCCGAAAGCTGCGATCTGGGAGCCGTCGCCGAGCAGCTTTTGGCATCTTGGGTCCTGGCGTATCATGTCTGTGGCGTGGTTGAAGTGTGCGGTTTTGGAGTTGGGAGAGAAGACATCGCTGAAGAGGAAGTAGGTTACACCAGCCTGGTTATGTCAGTTTCTGGATTGTGGCATCGTTAGGGGAGCATGTACAGTAGCGATGATGCCAATGGCGACAACGACAAAGTTGAAGGATTGCTGCGTCGTCCGCACGACTTTCTCTCCTGGTGAGAGCTCAGTCCACCGCACTCGTCCCGTGTCGCCTGTTAGGGTAATCGACTTCCGCGGCGGCATGGGCGCGGGGCTGCCGGGGAAGCTGGGGGTAGCTTGGAGATTGCGGGTGGTGGAGAAGGCAGCGCGTGCCCGTCGCGTGGACCATGGCTGGACTCGGGGGAGCAGAAGGGACGGGCGCAGGAGCGTGATGGCCTCGGTGGGCTTGTACAGGGCTGACATGGCGGCGGCTTGGACAGTGCGTGTGGTGTGCGTGTGGTGTGCGTGCGGTGTGCGTGCAGTTTGCGTGCAGTGTGCGTGCGGTGTGCGTGTGGTACGCGTATGGTGTGTGTCTGCTGTGCGTCTGCTGTGCGTGTGGTGTGTGTGTGGTGTGTGTGTGGTGTGCGTGTGAAGCTTGCTGCTGGAGCTTCGAATGCGGTGCGGGCTGCGACGACCGAGGCACGTGCGAAGGCCGACGTCGTTGAACTTTGGCATGCAGCCAACAGCAGCCAGCGGACAGCGGACAGCGGACAGTGGACAGTGCATTGCATGCAAGCACTTCACCACCAACGCTTTCTGCCTGCGCTTCCTTCGTCTTCCCTGTCCTCTTCTTCTTTGTCTTCTTCTTTGTCTTCTTCTTCGCAGGCGCCGTGTTGGACGACAGCCCCGCAACATGGCCTCGAATAAGAAGAGCAGCCTCACTGGCTACCTGCCCGACATCTTGATGGCCGCCGCCGCAGCACGTTTACCCTTTCCTGCCACACCCTCTTCCCTGCACTAACCGCGTTGCCAGCCCTTGATCGCCTACTTCGTCATCCGCAACCTGCTCGCCCGACTCGACCCCGAGGCCCAACAAAAGGAAGAGGCACGCGCCAAATCCGCCGCCGCTACCCGCAAACTCGACGCCATCCTCACCAGCAAGCGGCGCAAGAGCTACGGCGAATACGACAGCGACGATGACGACGACACGCGGAACCGACGGCCGCGCATGCAAGAGCTGGTCCTCAACAGCTATGAACAGACCATCGCCATGGAGGTGGTTGCGCCCGAGGAGATTCCCGTGACGTTTGACGACATCGGCGGTCTGGACGCGATCATCGAAGAGCTAAAGGAGTCGGTCATCTACCCGCTGACCATGCCACATCTCTACTCGCACTCGTCGTCGCTGCTGAGCGCACCCAGCGGCGTGCTCCTGTACGGCCCGCCAGGTTGCGGAAAGACCATGCTGGCCAAGGCCCTTGCTCACGAGTCGGGCGCCTGCTTCATCAACCTGCACATCTCCACCCTCACCGAGAAGTGGTATGGCGACAGCAACAAGCTGGTCAACGCCGTCTTCAGTCTGGCAAGGAAACTGCAGCCGAGCATCGTCTTCATCGACGAGATCGACGCAGTCCTGGGCCAGAGGCGAAGCGGTGAACACGAGGCAAGCGGCATGGTCAAGGCCGAGTACGTCACACCCCACACACTGCTCTGCAAGCGTGAGACTGACTTGGACTCCCAGGTTCATGACCCACTGGGATGGTCTGGCCTCCTCCACAGCCTCCGGCAGCAACACGCCTCAACGCATCTGTATTCTCGGCGCCACAAACCGCATCCAAGACATCGACGAAGCCATTCTCCGCCGTATGCCCAAGAAGTTCCCCGTCGCTCTGCCCAACGCCTCACAACGCAACAACATCTTCTCGCTCATCCTCCGCGGCACCAAGGTCGACACCAAGAACTTCGACCTCGACTACCTTGTGCGCGTCTCCGCAGGCATGTCCGGCTCAGACATCAAAGAAGCATGCAGAGACGCCGCCATGGGGCCCGTCAGGGAGTACATCCGCCGCAAGAAGGCGGACGGCACGTTGAAGAGCAGCAGGGGCGTCAGAGATGAGGACGTACGAGGACTCAGGACCGAAGACTTCTTTGGCAGAGGCAAGGGTCTGAGGGAGATGGAGAGTATTGACGAGACACGCGAAGAGATGAACGCAAGGAGCAGGAGGATACACACCACCTCCGAGTCTTCGGAAGAAGTCAGCAGCGCCGACAGCACCACGAGCGGCGATGAGAAGACCAAACAGTACGAGGATCCCGAGCCTTCGGCCATCAGGTAGAAACCGTTGACTAGTTTGATCATCCGCTTCCCAGTACATACTTTGACGGCGCTTCAGGGGCATCTTCACTACATGGGCGGCGTTCTCGACGAGCTGGGACTAGACCCTAGATTTCCACTGCTGTACCAACAATCTTACACATGTGTACACTTGCAGCACCTTACTCACACCACGCGACGCATTACTCGAAGTGGCATACCCCGTTGGACCTGCTTGTTCCAGAGGCAATTGCAGCCGAGGTCCTCGTCCCCGCATTCACCCCACTTCAACCTACTGAACGCCTAACGTAGATCCACACTATGAGCACGCAACATTCTCATCAAGTGTTGTGATTGAATAACAGCTAATTGATCTTCCGACAGCGGAGAGTAGTTCGGGTCTTTGAACCACAACTTTACCATTAGATAGCCATCCCAGCCCACGGAGCCTCGCAACCTACACGCCATCACAAGGTCCTGGGCCTTTGATACATCCCCACTCTCACCCCCGACAAAATGGCGTCCTCGAGCGGCTCAGCATCAGTCCCACCGACTTCAGAACACCACTCCCACTCCCATGACGACACTCACAGCCACTCCCATGACCACGACCACTCGCACCCCCTCGGTCCCCTCAGACGCCTGGAAAACAACCGGCGTGCGCGTCATCCCAGCAAACAGCCTAGAACCCGTCGGTGGCGCACACACAACGCCGGGAATGAACCGCAGCGCAGCAATCGACTTCGCGCGCGTCGGCGCCCAGAAGCTATGGGCAGGGACAGTGCACATCGACGCGGGGGCCAAAACGGGCGCGCACCACCACGGGCACCTAGAGTCGGTCATCTACGTGCTGAAGGGGCGGGCGCGCATGCGATGGGGCGAGACGCTGCAGTTCACGGCCGAGGCTGGGCCGGGGATTTCATCTTCGTGCCGCCTTATGTTCCGCATCAGGAGATCAATGCGAGTGATGATGAGACGCTGGAGTGTGTGCTTATGCGCAGTGATAGTGAGGCAGTGGCTATCAATTTGCCCGGCTTGCAGGTCGTGGAGAAACCCGAGACGGTTAAGTGGATCGATCCCACACACCCGGATGGCGCGGGGGCGTGAGATGGGGGAGAGGACAAGGAGCGGTGCTTGTGGATAGATGGAGGATAAGCGGAGGAGTGGCTCTGCCCAGCAGGGTGGGTACTGCTGGATGTGGTCAGCCAAGCGTAATAGCCTCGATACAAATCAATCAGTTGGCATGGCACAGTCGAGCATCTCATATATCTGTAATGGTTGCATATCATTTTGTCTTCACCCCCGACCATCGTAGCACCAAGCGCTGCCAAACATCTTCGACCCCGCGTTTTCAGTAAAAACTCCATTGTCGTACGACAAACGCGTGGGCTCGAGATATACAACTACTCATCCTCTTCCTCCTCCTCTTCGTCTTCTTCGTCTTCCTCTTCGTCATCCTCCTCATCTTCCTCCGCAGCTTCGGCAGCCTCGGCAACCTCCTCCTCGGCCTCAGCGTCAACCTC
This sequence comes from Ascochyta koolunga, assembly GCA_026119515.1. NCBI lineage: Eukaryota > Fungi > Ascomycota > Dothideomycetes > Pleosporales > Didymellaceae > Ascochyta > Ascochyta koolunga. The sequence continues at coordinate 655,786 of JANLCG010000021.1, forward strand.
ATCATCCTGCACCAAAAGGTCCTCGACCACACCACCCTCGCGCTCCATGCGGAGGTATTCGTCCCACTCTGGAAACATGTCCTCGTCGCCCTCACCATCCTGGGGAGGTGCTCCGATCAGCTTAGCGACTCTGCTCTTGTTCTCCTTGTTGAGATTGGCTTTCCACTGCTTGACCAGATCTGCTGTCGCACTAGGCTTGTAGGTCTGGCTGAAGAGCACAGCCTCGGCGAAGCGGTTGGTCTTGACGAGCAGATCCATACAAGCCTGAAGGTCACCAATCTGCCAAAGCGCGGAGAAAGCAACGTTATTTGCTGTTGCCGTCTCGGCGAGAGAGGCCAGTTCGCGGAGGCCTGAGTCGTCCGATGTGGCCGAGTAGAGCAGGAGTAGAGAGCCCAAGTCCTTAGCTTTGACGAAGCATTCTTGTGCAAGCTTGATATCCCAGCCAGTCAGGGCAGCGTCACCAACAGTCTTCCACTTGTGCTCTGTGTCCTGCTCGCGAGCAATCTCGGTCGCTTGTTGCAGGTCGCCCAGCGAGAGGGCAAGGTCAAAGCGGTGCTCGGGATCGGTAGCAACCTTGAGCGCCATCTCCTTGTACCCCTGGCCTTCCAAGAATCGAGCAATCTTGTTGTTCTGGTCCTTTGGCACGGATGATAATGTCTCCTCAGCAGCCTCGAGCTCTCCTCGGAGGATCAGGGTCTGGTACTCCACAACAGCCAGCGACAGAGCGAAAGATACGACGTTGACATCTTTGTCCGCAACGTAAATTCTTGAGTCACGGGCGAGGTACCCAAGAACGTAGTGTGGCGAGTCGAAGTGAGAGATGGTGTAGGTCTGGTCACCGACCAGGTAGTTGAGGCGGTTTGTGTTGTTGGTGTAGATGAAGCAGTCGCCAACCCAGCAACCTGTGCGCACGCTGTTTCTGTTAGCTGCGTGCTGTTGATTAAATGACCTTTGAACATACCTCTCGTTGATGTCACAAACAACTTCGAAAGCAGACTCAGCACCATCCTCGTCAATCTCGCCGTTTTGCACTGCCTCCAAGTAATTCTCTCTGGAGTACCGTAGGACATAGTAGGTGTCTTCTGTGGCCAATGTGACGAGCTCGCCACTTTCTGACCAGTAGACACTCTGGGCTCGACTTCTATTCTTCGGACAAGAGCACCGGAGTCCCAGTCATAGAAGCCAATGCCACCTTGTCCCTTCACACCCAGAAGAACACCACCACTCAGACCGTCAGCAGAGAAACCGACGTTTAGGACGCTTCGCTCCTTGAAGTTGCGGAAGATCTTGACGCTCGTGGCAGATTCACGAATAGCATAATCCTTGTCATGGTCTTTTGAAGCCCAGCAGAAGTCCAGCGCGGAGCCGAAGGCCTGATTGCGGAGTGCAAGAGCAGTGTAGATGATGTACTCGCCATCACCACAAACGGCGACGAAACGACCATTGGGCGAGTGGAGCAGGGACTGAGGGTAGATTTCGGTTGACCCCAAGTCCTTGGAAGGTAATGTGAGTCGCTCAGCGTCCTTCAACTGATCGTTGCCCTTGATGGTCGCTGCAAGGATATCGTTATGTTTCGCCCACAGGACCTTGCCACCAGCATCCATACTGACGGCTGGCTCCTCTCGACCCATCGAGATGACCACGGCTCCGTCGTCGAAGCCAAGTGCAATGCCATTCTTGCTCTTCTGAGATGCAACGCACCACGACCGCTCCAGACCATAGTTCAGTGACTGTTCTAGGCGATATGTCGAAGAATGCCAGATCTTGATTGTGCCGTCTTCAGAGCCGGAGATGATTACAGGAAGTTCAGGGTGGTAGACAGCAAAGCTGACGTTCGATGTGTGGCCCTCGAGCGTCGCGATGAGCGCCTTTGTGGTGTAGTCCCAGACCTTGACGGTCCTGTCGTCGGACGTTGTGAGAAGGTAGGGCTTGTCGGATTGAGGGTAGTAGTCGACAAAATTGACACCCTTGGTCTCGTGTGCCTCGAGAGTGAAGTTGGGTGTCGAGCTGCCGAGCGACCAGATCTTCACGGTGCGGTCGAGACAGGCCGAGGCAAACGTGTTGGGGTCTTTGGGATTGATGGCGATGCCCATAACGTAGTGCTGGTGACCGGCGAATTCTTGGACGCCTGCCAAAAGTCAGCCCATGCGCGTAGGTGAGTTTGCCATGTTGATTATACATACACTTCCAGCCCTTTTCCCAGTCCCATAGCTTTATTGTCATGTCATCCTAGCAGCATATCAGCCTGGCTCCTCCACGCCTCGTTGTCGCGACTCACACTGGCGGTCAGCACAAAGGGCTGTGTTGGGTGGACGGCAATTGCGCGGATGTAGTCTGGGTGCGCCTCGAAAGAGGTGACCTTCTCGGAAGTGTTGTAGTTGTAGACGCGCATTTGGAAGTCATCGGAGCCTGTGGTCGAGCTGCGTCAACGTGGTGTCTTGGGCATACCGATGGCAAGCGTCTCACCTGCGACAATCCAGTTCTTCCTCGCAATAAAGCGGCCGGCGCGAACAGGGACATCGGTGAGCTCGAATGTCTTGACGATCGATTGCGAAATGTACGACCAGATGTGGACGTGTCCTGTGCCGCCATCAGTTGTCGGTCGCAATTGAGCTTCTCAGCTGTCCATACCGCTGTACAAAGTCGTGAGAATCCATGGCTCGGTCGGGTGAAAGTCTTCCAAGTGGTTTAGTACTGCGGTCGAGTCGTGGGGGCGCAATGCCTACCAATGCCTGGCGAACGTTAGTAAAGGCGTCGCGAGCACGTTTGGCGCACAGCTTGCTTACCCTTGACTCTCTCCGAGCGCGCAAAGAGCTGTCTCTAGATGCAAGTCAGTAGCTGCTGAGCATATGCTGGAAGTAGCAGGCACACCTTCACGTCGAGACGCATGTTTGCAGCCTATGTGTATTGTTGTGGGGGTGGGGATGGGGGAGACGTGGCTTGATGCAGCCAGTCTGTGAGAGCGCAGGCAGAAACCACGTGTTGTAGAGGGCAGGCCTAAAAGAATTCAAGACGTCAAGAGACCGCTGGAACGAAGGATTGCGAATCGAGTGGGAAGGGCCCGCTCCGTGACCACCTCCGCGAATGCTGTATGCGTGTCCGCTGTAGCTGCCAAGACGCCGGGCCCAGGGTTCACCGTGTCCCACATTGGCGAGGAAAACTATCCGTCACAGACATGCCCAACACCACCGTTCAGCCCTGGTCAAGTGCTGCATCCAGGCAAACGTGGCTTGAGGTCCCCGGGGTTGTTTGCATGTGGCGAATCTGCCCTCTGCATCTGCCCTCTGCCAATTTGCATCCAGCTGCCGTTACGCTGGACACGCATGGCGCTCCAAGCTGTCCATGAGTTGTTTCTCAACCTCGTCCTAATTCACACTGCACCAAACATTGCATGTCACTGAAGTCCGGTCGTTCAAGATGAACTTTTCTCATTTCTCCCCGCTAACTATTTACTCGAGATAACCTCCCCACAAGTGCCCACTGCACTCCTCTGACGGTTCCCCTAAAGCTGCATAATAGACTCTGAATCATGCTTCAAGCCTTCCATCCACCCATGGCTTGTCGCCATTTCGTGCACCAACCAACAAAGAGGAAAAAACGGTCTTACTACTATCGAGCAGAGACTGGTATCTAAGAAGTGAATATACAGAAAGATTCGAACTATGTTAAAGTATGGTATAAAGGTTAGAGATGGGGTTTAACGAGAGTGTCTGAACATAAGAAGCGACAATATGTGAGAGAGCTGGGTGCGGCTAGATGCGAGGTGCGAAAGCTAGCATGGATGAGGTCGGATTACAAGAAACATGTTAAAAATCCTAACACAGATGCAGTTGAAAGCGGTGGCGTGCCTGTGCGCAAGCTCTGATGTCTGCCATATCGTACAGCACAAAACCAATCGGAATCACGGTAAGAGAGAACGCAGACAAGTCGACTCTCAGTTCCAACCCAGCGAGTTCTCGGCCATGACGGGGGCCGAAATCTGCTGCGTTCGTATGCTGCGTCCTTGACTGCTGTCGCTGCCCCGACTACCGCGACTGCCAGGTGTCATACGACCATCACGAGCGCCACGCATCCAGGCAGCCGCGCCGCCAGGAATCGAGCCATAGGTCATACGGCTGGTGCTGGGAACCGAGCTGGAGCGCTGGTGAGCAATACGCTTGTTGCGGTACCTGCGAGCAACAAAGAACATGGCCGCACCATAGGCGAGGGCTCCAACAATGGCTCCAGTTGCAATACCTGCACTGGTGGGATTGATCTTGCGGCTTGCACCGATATCGCCTCCCATGGCGCCACCATCACCGGATCCTCCAGGTGAAGTGGCGGCAGGATCAGAAGCCGCGTCCGCACCAGAACCGTCGACGGGAGCCTTTCCAGCAGCCGGGAGAGGGCATGCAGTGTTGATCAAGTCGGTGAGAGCGTTGACAGTGGAGTCCTTGTTGTGCCAGAAAGGATCAGCAGGGTTGCGGAGCTGCGCGGCAAGAGTTGTCTGCAAGTCCTTGGGGATGGTGAACATCGCCATGGTGGTGATAAAACCCTGGTACTTTGTAGTGTCAAGGGGCTTCAATCCGTAGTTCTTGACATCAGAGACCGAAATGTTAAGACCGTCGGCGATGGCCTTGGGCAGGTAGTGGAAAATCTGGTTGCCACCGTCATGAGCGGACACGAAGGGGTAGTTCAAGGGCCACTTGAAGCAGACTTGACCCATGAAGCTATCCTGGGAAACTTCGCCGGGAACGCCGCCAGGAGGAGCAATCATCCTTGGCAAGCTGGAGGGAATGCCGCTGCTTGTGGCAGTTGGCGATGCAATTGTGGAAGGCTCCTGGACAATACTGGTAGGGATAACAAACGAGGTCGCGTTGTCAGTGGCGGTCGGCAAGACGGTTCGCACAGGAGTCTGCGAGCTCGTTACCGACGGAATATTGGGGATTGGAATGGTAGCCGAGTCGCTCGCAGATGTAACGCTTGCGGTAGCAGAGACACTGACCGATGCAGGAGCAGACGGTGATACAGACAAAGACTCCGATGCCGAAAGAGTGGCAGAAGGCACCACGGACAGGGACTCAGAGGCTGACAATGATACTGTTCCTGAAGCTGATGTAGATACAGATGCCGATGTCGATGGCACAACCGAGGGAGACTCGATAGCGGTGGCATTTGTGGTTGTAGAAGCGGGGATGGTCGCACTGCTCAGAATCGATCCAGAAGAGGTGACAGTAGTCTGAGATTCAGAGGCAGGGATGGAGGAGGGAATGCTGAGAGACTGGCTTGCTGAAACCGTAGCGCTGGATGATACGCCAGTCCCAGTGGTGACAGACGTCGAAGAGGGAAGGACACCGGAGGAGGCATCTGTTCCAGACAGGGTAAAGGTAGGCAAGGCACCTGAAGACGCAGATAGGGAAGCACTTGATGAGAAGGTAGCACCCTCTGTGCCGCTGGGAAGAGGTGCAGAAAGGCTAACTGAGCCTGAGACTGTTGCTGAAGGCAGGATACCCGATGATTGAAGGGCAGACGAGAACTGAGATGCGACACTGGATGCAAGGCTGCTCAGATCGGAGGTAGGGACCGGTAGAGGGACCGATGCAGTTGGCAGAACAGAGGCGGTAATGGCAGAAGAGAGAGCAGACTCGGCACTTGATACAAGGCTAGATACCACACTTGGCAAAGCAGATCCGGTGGGTAGGTCAGAGACTGCTGACGAAAGAAGGCTAGACAACTCTGAGATCACTGATGGGACGACAGGTGGGAGGATACCTGACACCGATGGTGATGGAGTGATCGTCGCCGAAACAGGGGCAGTAGGGTTAGCAGATCCAGAGCTGGGAATGATGCCAGGCAGCAACAGGCTGTCCGATGGCAATACACCTGTGGCCTCAGAAACTACCGATGAAAGCATTGAGGGCAAGTTAACAAGCCCGGAGCTGGCGGAAACTCCCTCTGAGGTGGGAATGGCACCTGATGGGGAAGCCTCACTGGTGGGAGTCGCTGATACAGATGCGGACTCTGTGCCAAAAGCAGTGGTGATACCAATGATGATACCGCTTGAAGGAAGAACATTGGAAGGAAGGACGCCTGTAGGGAGCACGCCGCTGCTGGGGAGGATACCAGAACCAACGACTGAGGTAGCAGTAGATTCGGTACCGCCTAGAAGAGACGACAGCAGGGAACCAATGAGACCAGCAGATGTGGTGGGTTGAACTATGGATTCCGAGGGGGCAAGAGACCGGTAGAGGCAGCGGATGTAGGTGTGGGCTCAGGGTTCTGGAGGAGCGACGAGAGAAGACCACCAGTGGGCAGCACAATCGATTCCGAAGGAGGCAGAAGGCCGGTAGAGGCAACCTGGGTGGTTGTGATAGCCTCAGGGCTCTGGAGGAGCGACGAGAGAAGACCACCAGTGGGCAGCACAATCGATTCCAAAGGAGGCAGAAGGCCGGTAGAGGCAATCGATGTAGGTGTGGGCTCAGGGCTCTGGAGGATCGATGAGAGAAGACCACCAGTGGGCAGCACAATCGATTCCAGAGGAGGCAGAAGGCCGGTAGAGGCAATCGATGTAGGCGTGGGCTCAGGGCTCTGGAGGATCGATGAGAGAAGGCCACCAGTGGGCAGCACAATCGATTCCAAAGGAGGCAGAAGGCCGGTAGAGGCAACCTGGGTGGTTGTGATAGCCTCAGGGCTCTGGAGGAGCGACGAGAGAAGACCACCAGTGGGCAGCACAATCGATTCCAAAGGAGGCAGAAGGCCGGTAGAGGCAATCGATGTAGGCGTGGGCTCAGGGCTCTGGAGGATCGATGAGAGAAGGCCACCAGTGGGCAGCACAATCGATTCCGAAGGAGGCAGAAGGCCGGTAGAGGCAATCGATGTAGGTGTGGGCTCAGGGCTCTGGAGAAGCGACGAGAGAAGACCACCGACAAGGCCACCAGAGGAGGTCGGCTGCACAATCTCGGAAGCAGGGGGCAGAGATCCAGTGGAGGCGACTTGAGATGTGGGTGCAGCCTCGGGGCTCTGGGGGCCAGCAGATGAGGTCGGCTGTACAATTTCGGAGGACGGAGGCAGGAGACCAGTGGAACCGACCTGGGTTGTAGGAGCAGCCTCGGGAGTCTGGAGAATCGATGAGAGCAAACCACCGATCAAGCCAGCGGTGGTCGGCTGCAGAATAGATTGCGAAGAGGGTAGACCGCCTGTGGTGCCTGGAACGATAAAAGGACCGAGAAAGCTCGACGCCTGGGAAGAAGATGGCTGCGATGAAGGAGTTGCGGATGATGTGCCGGGGAGAATCACATCTGGAATTGTGCCAGTAGGCGCAGCTTGCTGGCCCGAGGAAGCCGAGTTTGCAGGGGCGTTAGATGAAACAGCTGTTGGGGTCGGCTGAACAATGGACTCGGTCGCAGGCAAGCCACCGGTGGAGCCAGGGAGAAGAGTTTCCAAAAGAGACGACAGAAGACCACCTGAAGGCTTAATAGGCTTATCACCCGCAGTTGATTGCGTCGGTACAGAAGACGAAGACGAAGACAAAGACGAGGGAGTGGGTTGAAGAATTGACTCGAGTGGAGGCAAAAACCCAGTGGGGCGCTGCGCTACAGGTGTGCTGGTCGCGTCTTCACCCTCGGTAGGAGCTTGGGAGCTCGCAGTTGGCTCGAGAGTGCTCGAGGTGGTGGGCTGAATAATCTCTGACAACGGAGGCAAGCTACCTATCGATGCAACCGGAGGCTGAACAACAACCAAAGTGCTGCTGGTAGGCTCGTTGGTCGCGATGTCTGAGGAACCTGAGAGCTGGAAACCGCAGGAGCCGACTGTGAGGAAGAGGTGGTAGGCTGTACAATCTGTGAAGATGGAGGAAGCGTGCCGGTCGGCGCCACAGAAGAGAGCTGCGCAACTCGAGTGCTGCTGGGTTCCTCAGTCTCCGTGTCAGAGGGAGTCTGGGAGCTGGGTGTCGGTGGAGGAGAAGGCGAGGACGAAGGGGTCGGCTGCACAATCTGCGAAGATGCGGGAAGAACGCCTGTCGCAGAGGCTGGGGGCGGGCTTTCTACAACAGGCGTACTCTGAACAGCTTGGCTAGAGCTTGGCTGTTCAGGTGTCGAGCTTGATGGGGAAGATGGTTGGGCCACCACGGAGGAGGTCGGCACCTCAGATGTTGAGATGGGTGCGGGAGATGGCTGAACAACGATGGAGGAGGTCGGCACCTCAGGTGTCGAGCTGAGGACAGATGATGACAGGGCAACCACGGTGGATGCCGGCTCCTCTGGTGTCAGGCTGGGGACGGATGATGATGTAACCACAACCTCAGGGATGGTTGCGCTAGATAGAACAACCGAGCTCGAGGCAGCTGGGACCGAAGGAATGACCTCAAATGGATCTGATGGGAGAATCGGAGACGAGGCGGAGGGCACAGGGGAAGGCGGTACCTGCGCATCGCTTGTTTCGGCCAGGGGCTTGCTCTGAGTGCGCTGGGGAGTCGGCGTGATGGTGATGGACGGAGGCTGGGGTGGTGCGCTCGGGACGTCCAGTTCACTCTGGGTGAAGATGTCAGACGACGACGAAGCTGGCGAAGACGAAGATGAGGACTGAGAGTTGATCAAGGAGCTGAACCATGACGTGAAATTTGGAATTTGGCGCGATTCCAGCTGCGAGCTGCTCGAGGATGCGGCGGTCGAAGATGAGGATGCGGGGACTACAGGCGCTGTAACGTTGGCTGTGTCGGGGTTGATCTGGCGCTTCACGTGGCGTGGGAAGTAGTATCGGGGTTTACCCTGAGTTTGGTGGGGCTGGGGTGCTGGCATAGCCTCTGCTACTGTGCCAGTGGGACCGGAGCCAGACAGGCTGGCCATGAGCAGGGCGGCAGCCCATACTGTTGCGGAGCGCGTCATGTTTGTGATTAACGTGAAGCACTAGATGGGTATTAAGATATGTCGAGGGTATAAAGCGCGAGCAAAGTCGGAGCACCTGTGCGTGTGAGACATGGTCGTTTGCAAGCGTGTGGCGACGGCTTACCGTATGTTCTGGGTCAAACGAGTGTACTTGACAAGAGTCAAAGATGAATAAAGAATGGACCTGCAGGGGTATCAGCAGAGGGTACCGGGGGTGGTGTCGTCGGGCCATGGACTCACTAGACTGTCAGTGCAGCTAGAAACGGGACTGAGGCCTTGGTGGAGGTAGGCGTAGCAGTCGCAGTGTGATGGGGGTTGGTGGTGGTGGGTCTATGCCGTCATGTTTGACACGAGCCAGATGCAGAGAAGCGCGAGAAACAGTGGTTCCAGTGGTTCAGCGTGTTCGGCAGATCTGATACAAGCCGCAGCTGTCAGCAGGTGGTGGACGTGGACAGCAAAGAGTCGAGGTGTCGAGGCGTCGGGGGAGTGGAGTCGCTGTTCCTGATCGGCGGGCGAGCTTGCGTGTCGTGCAGGGTCAGAGGCGGCGAGGCGAACAACGTTGTCGAGAGGATACAGGTCGACGGAGACGGTAAACGAGAGTCGGCGACGCTGGCCCAGGCAACGGTGGAATTACTGCAAGGCCGGGCTAGGCAAAGGCAAGGCGTTCAGATCAGAAAGGAGCGGTGGTGGGTGGGAGGATCGAGAATCGAGAATCGAGCGTGGTGCAAAGGGAGCGTAAGCCCAAGGGCGGCGAAGGTCAAGACTCAGGAGCGTGAGGCGCGGGACGGAGGGGTCGCAAAGGGAATCTCCACGGGCAGCCACGGGCGGGTGATGCACACTTGTAGTCGAGGCCAGTAGTGCGCACTACGTTCGAAAGCTTGTCGGCGGGTGGAGAGAGGGTTTGGTGTCGACAACGGCGAAGTGGCAGGTGGAGAAGGAGAAGAGAAGGGCAGCGCAGCCGGAGCGCGCCAGCGACCAACAGCTACCAACAGCGACTCAGCGACTCAGTCGCACAAGGGCCGCCCCAGGCGCAAAACGACGGGTCAGGCTGTCCAGACAGGGGCCGGCCGAACGAGTCGCAGCGCTGCCCGTCCGCCGCACCGGCTGCACGCCGCGGCCAGTCGAGCAAACGGATCCTTGCCCATCGAGGCTAGCACGGGGCGTGGGCGGCGTGTACATAGTATAGTACGTTCTGTACGTGTTGGTTGCATTCGATAGCGCCCGCAAAAATAGACGATAGACGGGGAGCAGCGCCAGGCACGCCGCACAGCACAGCACACCAGGAGCACACCGAACAGGCAGCGTAGGTAGACAGATACCACGAAGCCGACTGCGACATCAACAGCTGCCGTCGTGCTCTGCCTACCTAATCTGCCGCTGCCGTGCCCGCCCATCCATCTGCGTCGGTCTGGTCCTGGGATTGATTGCTTTCTGGCTTTCTGGACGCGCTAGCCATGGGGTCACAATCAATTCACCCCTGTCCTCGGCATCTACCAAAATCTAATCACCCACCTGCGCAGCCTTCACCCACTGCAAGTGCAATCAATCCATCAAGTCCACCTACGGCTGCAGCCTCTCGTCGTGCGTGCTCCAGCTGCATCCTGCGGCCAGTCTGGCACCTGTCTGCACATTGCCCGCTCCCCATGCTGACCCCGCGGCTCTCCGTGACAGCGCCGCCCTGCAGCGAGCCACCCCCGCCAATCAGCGCACGCGAGGTGCCCTCGCCCCTGCCCTGCCCAGCCCTTCATTTCGGCACGAGGGAAGGTGGAACCGTGGAACCGCCTGCTGTGGCTGCTCGAATGAACGCCTCAACTTCACCAACCACCACGCCCGCGCAATCACAACCGCTGCCCACATGCTCTCGCTTTGATTACCTCCACTGCGTCCGCTCTGCTGCAATACACGCATCCCAGAACTCGCAGATGAGCTGTGCCTCGCCGCCTGCTTCTGCTGACGCCTGTTCATTTAATGGGCCTGCAGCCACGCCTTGCAATGGCGCTCGTATTCTACACGCGTTTAGTCCAGTTGCCAACCACACTATTGATTTCCTCTCCAGTATGTCCGACTTTGGTACCGCGCATTCGACTCGTTCATTTCTGCCTTTTGGCTACCGTTTCTACCTAACCCCATCATGACTTCCTAACACCCTCCTGACTGTGCCTCACCCAGCACCGTTCTGGCGCTGCAGTATCAAGCCACCCGAATGCGGCCTTCTCTGGTGAATCCTCGGCTGTTTCTGTAAGGACGATTCCACTTTAGTGCCTTTCCCTCTCTTGTTTATCGAAAAATCTTCTGCTTTCCACCACATTTGCCCCTCAGCGCGTTTCAACTCTCGGAAGCTCCACCACAAACGACGGCTATCGTTCTTTGACCTCTATTCTTGGCGTCAACCTTCCACGCGATTACAACGTCTTGACTCAAGCACAGTGACTTCCTTGAGCATCACGTGTTGTGCTGAGTATGAAACGTAGCCACCAACTAAGGTCACGTGTTGTCACCATCCCATTTCCAATAGTCCCATTTTTTTAGGACACACCACCGCTGCTTGGCTACCTTCTCCAAAGCCTAAAGATCGTTTTTTCATCAAGTGTTTGGATGCGAGCCAGGTGCAATCACACTGGATCCATCTAATGTTCTGGCCACTGGGCCAACCTTGATTTGCAAGGCCTGACCCCTTGCATCCGTTCCATCGACACCTGAAACTTGAAACACGCTCGTCTGAAGGCGCTTAGTCTAGTTCGCATCCCCCAAACCACCCAAAGCTGGCAGCAGGTATCTTTCTGGGAAGTTTCTCACATCTTGCCAGCGTCAGAGCAGTTCATCTCGAGTTTGCAATCGACTCTTTCCGCATACCATCTCAATGCACTAGTGCGTTCTGCCTCGCAGGCTCTGCAGGTACGTTTCGAACCCAGCTATTGACTCGCGTGCGCACATGGGGAAACTATACCGTTCCTCCTATTCCCGTTGCCAATACCAGCCCCCGTCGCTTACTTCCCAAAGCGAGCAACCTCGCGTGTCGTAAATGCCTGAAACGTATTTCCTCTTCCTTCTCTCTGTACCTGAGTTTCGACGTGTCCGTCTGGTGCCCGTTCCTATGCCGAATCCCTTAGCGGCCCGAGGCTGAAGGTACTCGACGCCCCTGCTTGAAACGCACAGTGCCTCACCATACATCTGGCATACCAACAAACACCACCCATTACATCATGCCGTCTCTTTGCAATCCATCACACCTTCTCGAATACCGGTGCTTGTCAGCCGCATGCCATGGTAACCCAGCGCTGGCTGCTGCGTCGACCGAGCACTGACTTGCTTTGTGCGTCCCCACGCAACGTTTCGGCTTCGTGCACAGCTCGAGCTGTGGTTTTTCTCTTCCTCTTCTTCTTTTGCTAACGGTGCACGTTTGCACACTCTCCGCGCTGGGGGATCATGCTCCCAAGTACTGCGTGTCATGTTGCTTTTGGTCTTGCGAGGGCTGAGGGCTTACCGCGACGCCCACGTCGTGTGTCGACATGGCTTGGTGTGACTTGGTGAAGCGTGCGTGATACACGAGCGATCAGCTGCGTTGGGGGCTGAGCGATGGTTCTCGGTCAGCTCGTGGTCTCGTGAGGTGTTGGTTCAATGCGGATTTATAATATATATATATATATTATAGATCAGACCTTGATGGGAGTTGTGTATGCGGTTGTGCGGTATTCCATATCCACTCTGCACGTACCAAGTTTATCAGTACACCTGAACGTAGAAACCGCGTCCTCCCGACCAGAGCATGTTTTACCTTGTGTTTAGCCAAAGAGTCAATCAGACGCTACTTTGGACGCCAGTTTCCATATTCCTCTCGACCGGAATAGTTCATACACACAGACAAGCAACCACGCCCATCCCATCCACAATCGAATGAATATCAAGAGCACCAGCTATACAGCAAATCCCCACCCAAATTCACACACACACCTTCTTCCACCTCCCACCCACAAACACTTATCCCGTACCCCCATCTCCATTTCCCAATCCCACTTCTCATCCCAGCCTAGTAACCACTTCACTTCGCTTCACCCTCCCACAACCCATGAGTGCCGATATTGGAAAACTGAAGTCCACAAGCGGGACCCAGGAGGTTTCAAGGCCTTCTTGAAGCCCCCTCCAGAGGCCCCTGCACGACACATCATTCACGATTATAGCATAAGTACAGTGAACCAAGGATTGACTGCAAGAGTCAACATTCAAAAGAACACATCAGAAGTAATGATGTGTACATTGGTAAATCTACATGCAATAATGGGGTATCTCTGTAACGGAAGAGAGGAAGGGGAAAGAAGGGCGGGAGTGGATTAGGCTCCGAGGGGAATCCAACCTTTGCTGGAAACTTAGTATCAGCCAGGTTTCCAGGCCGCCAAGGAAGCTCAACACGAGACTTCCAATCCTAATGTAAACCTCGGTGTCTAGCTTGGACTCCACCGCGGCGATGTCTTCATGGAAGGCCTTAGGCATCCGCTCCTTATGGCTAGAGGGCTGGGAGCCACCATAGCGGCGTAAAGCGTGGCAGGGGAGTGGCAGAAAGGGTTGTAGAGGTCCTCGAGGTACTGCGCAAAGAGCGCAGCAGCTGACACACTAAGCGTATTGTAGTCGTTGTCGTGCCCATAGGCACCGACACGGTGGTCGCCGTAGTCTTGGCTGCCTCCGGGCAGGGCGAAGACAAGGGGGAGGAGGAGGATGGTGGCCTTCATGGTGACCTTGGTAGTGATGTGTGTGCTTGTGATGAGTACAATTTGGTTAGCATAGTCTAGTGTAGCAAATCGACATAACTTACAAGAAGAAGAAGCGAGAAGGGCAACTGAATCCTTTTGTAGTAAACACGCTGGTCAGATAGCGACTGCCAAATATTCGTGAAGCAGTTGCTTATTCGAGCTGGCGGAAGTTGCATGCACGTGGCTCCTCCGAGCAGGAAAGAACACCTTGAAGAACTTCGAAACTCACATTCGATACTATATTCAGCGCAATGCAATGTAACGCAACGCCATGTATGCATCGCTAAATCCACATGCACCTCCCTTAGTTCTTCACCCTCCTTTGTGCCTTGGATGCCTCCCCGCTCGAGCATCCTCCTCTCACATGAAGTCCTCTCTCCACTGACTCCTAACCTTCTGCCACCCTTCCCTCTCCTTCTTGCCGCCCAGCTTCTCCATCCCCAATCCCCTTTCTACCCATTCTTGACTCCCCATCTCAGAGAGTCGCGAGAGAGCTCTTGCGAACGCGAAACGTTCTTCGTCACCCGAGAAAATGCTCGAGTTCTTCAGCATGGTCATGTTCATGCCCAGATCGTCCATCAGACTGCGCATCGCGTCGTCAAGGTTCTCGCCGGGGTCGTTGGAGGCGGGTATTTCACCTTTTTCTTGGATGCACCGAGGGCGTCGGACATTTCCGAAGCGTCGAGGAAGAGTTGCGTTAGTGGGACTTGAGTTGTGAGCACGAGTTTTGCCTGGATCATATTAGCACAAAATCACATATCTCGCTCTTGTTTTCCTCCCGTTTTTGTCATCCAGTTTGATAAAATGGATATGAAGACTTACCCGCGACTCATAGATGGCATCGACAAAGGTGATGAATCTCCTGGCCAGATCTCTGCTCTTGTGGTTCATGCCTGGTACATCCGTAACGATGAAAGCTTCGTATTCTTTTGTGAGCTCAAGATAATCCGCCGCACCGGTTGCTTTCCCAATGATCTCGTCGAAACTGAACCATGCACATTTCCCGCTTGCCTTTGGTACCTCAATATCACGCCCCCATACCTGGTGTGTGGCTTTGTGTGGCGGGTCGTTGTCGAAGTCACCCAAGAATCTGAACCAGCGTTCTGCGTGGGTCTTTGCGCTGGCATCGAGAGGGTGGTGGTACACGCCGGACGGTGGACGGGGGATCTTGCGGTAGTCGGTTTGGCTGTCGAGATTCAGGACGGTGAGGCGGCGTTTCAGGAGGTTAATGCAGGGGACGAAGGATTCTCGCTGAATGCCGTTCTTGTATAGGTCATCAGGATGTCTGTTACTTGTCGTCACAATCACAGTGCCGTGAGCCATCAAGGCTTCCATCAGACGGCGTAGGATCATGGCGTCAGCGACGTCTGTGCACTGAAACTCGTCGAAGCAGAGGACGGAGGAGCGTTCGGCAATGTTGGCGGCGACGTAGGGGATCGAGTCGATATCGTTACCATGTGCCATTTTCATCTTGTGCAGGTCTTTGTGAACAGACTGCATGAAGGCGTGGAAGTGGATGCGTGTTTTGCGGACAATGTTGGGCGGAAGGGTGTCGTAGAAGAGATCCATCATCATGGTCTTGCCAGAGCCAACGTCGCCGTACATGTACATGCCCTTGGGCAGTGACTCAGGGATCGGGGGAAGAGTCGGGGCAGCCGTCGAGGAGGAGAGGAAGGAGAAGAGCGACTTCTTGGGAGGTTGTAAAGACTCGATGGTGGGCTGTTGGACGGGCGGCTGTTCGTAGCCTGCGAGCATTTCATGGAGATCTTGGAGGTTCTTGATGATGTCTTGAAGCTGTCAGCAGACTGTCATGTGTGTAGTTGACTGCCTTACTTCTCTGGTGCTCGTCGTCCCTCAGCCGTCCAGATTCGACACGCGCATCGTACTCGGCAATTGGTCCATGGATCCTTTCCGTGTCCGGCAAGTCTATCCTAGTCAGCGACATCCATATATGTTTCTGTAATCCTCACATACACGCATGCGCCTCCTGCGCGTATCCTCTGTAACCCAATGCGGAAACTTGCCGAGGGACAAGTTTAAGAGCCGGTCTGGCACCAGCACGCCCCATATGAGCCTTATTTCCTCTGCGCAAGCTCCGCGCACAATCTGTACATATCGTCCTGCTCGAGAATGCCCTGGTGTTGGTGCTATTCCGCAGTACTCGCCGCGGCGCAACGGTTCGCGAGAGAGTGCTCAGCGCGCGCAGAGCCTCCGATGATGTCATTCTCGTGGGTTTAAGAATACGCAAAGAAAAAGCAGACGGCTATATCATCGTAGAAAGCTGTGGACGAAGAAGCGCAGAAGGACTATCGCACAACAAGCACAGGCACAGGTGTTAACTGTCAAGTATGCGTGGGAGCGACCGAGGTTTCGGAGGTCAAGCGCTCCGTGCAGTTTTCGCGGGTCCCTCGGAGTAAATGTGGCGCAGGCGTCTTTCGGCAATTCATCATGCGCCGAAGCCTTACTCTAAGATACCGGTTCGAAGAGAACCGTGAGCCTTCGATATACATGTATGGTACTATGATCATTCGTGATATCCATGGTATATCATGCTCCTTCATCCGTCCCCACACTCTCGTACCTCTCTCCTCCCCCTCCTCTCGCATACCTCATCTTCGGGATATCGCTCACATCATACAACCTGGTGTAATCTATCCTCTCACCTCCCAGGCGTGCATATCCACCCTCACGTTTTCCAAACATCGGAGCTCCATCACACCAGAAGTCCTTACAATTTGCAATAATGCCTCGCGAGAAGGGGTTACCGCGCCGCTGCCGCTGAGCGCGCATTTGATCTGCGTTGGAGCCGTGCAAGGCAATAGCAACGAACGTATCGAGGCCAAGTAGCCGCTTCCACTGATCCCATACTGAGTGTTTAGGCTGTGGGCGTTTGACAGCCTCACCAGTGTCCTGGCCAGATCCAAAGCCGTTGGTGGGTGCACTGCCTGCTGGGCCTGTACCCGCCGCCCCTCCTGCCACGTCTTGAGAAGTATCGCCAGTGGTAACAAAAGACGTGACTGCGTCGGCAGTGGTGTGCGAGTTGAGATGACCGCGCATGGACTCGTAAGTAGTCAAATTGCGTGCAATTTGCAAAAGTTGGACGCAGAGGAGCATGGTAACCCATGTTAATTGGAACGCTGCCCAGATAGAGAGGATGATGGTGAAGGGGTCTTTGTTGAGAAATTCGCATAGATCGTCAGACAAGACGTTGCAGTGGTCGTCTTTGGGTTTCGGAAGGTGATCAAGGTATTTCCAGGCTAGACGAAGCCAGACGACGATGCCGAGTTCCATAAAGAGGACGTAGAAGACAAAGTGGCGGTGGTTGTTGTTTGCGACGCAGTTGTTAACCCAGGGGCAGTGGCTGGTGACATTAGCTTCGTACAAAGTAGGCGTGACGAGCAACTTACTGGTCACTCTTTGCAACACAGCGCTCGCACCTCTTGCAATGCTTGCTGCGTAGTGGTTTGCGGACCATGCAATGTACACAGAAATGGTGTTCATCAAATTGTCGTAGCTCCATAAGCTCGTCAATAATGGCTTTGGAGGCGCTCCTGCTCGCCGACTTGGGCACATAACCGGGGTCGGACGACATGGTGAAGAAGTAGAAATAGGTCGTAAGTCCGTAGGACGCTGCAAATAGGATGTTCGTGAAGAAAGACTTTCGTATCGTCCCTGCTCGTGTTAGAGTCTGAACATGCTGCGTGGGGAGTGTGCCTGCATACCTGGTAAGACTGTCGTGATCCAGCGCACTCCAACCCAGAACAAGGTGCCTGCAAAGATACCGGCCAAGAAGGGCTAAAGATGGTTAGCATCTGTATGAGCTGAGTTATGCTCAGACTCACACTGTGATGTATGTTCCGCATGTTCGAGGGCCCCCATTGCAACAGCTTCTGCGCGGCTAGCTGCATGAGATAACTCCCAATCAACGCCAAAGGCACACCGACAAAAACGGGGTAATAGCTGACCAGCCACAGTCCTAGGAACAAAATCGCAAACGGCCAAAAGAATATGAATCTCGAGAGGAACCACCTAGTATCCTTGACATGGGGAACTGGGAACTCCTTCGGACTCCCATCGTGCTTGTACCCGGCCTCACTCAGCGCTCTGCGCCATTGCCTCGTCGTGTTCATCTCTTCAGCCGTAACCTCAGGCGTCTTCCCGTCGTTGTTCTTCGCGAAGCGGTCGGCACCATACTCCAACAGCTTCTGTATGCTCCCCTGGCTCCCCTTCACCAACGCCCAGTGCAGCGCTGTGAAGCCCTGGTCGTCCGTGGCGTACACATTCGCACCCCAGCGCAGGAACAGATCCACACAAGAGGGATAGCCCTTGTAGGCAGCCCACATCAGCGGGGTGTGGGACTGTGGATCGGCAATGTCGACGGGGATGTCTTGGTGCAGGAGGAGGACGAGTTGGTAGACGTTACCGTCGAGGGTGGCCGAGTGGAGTAAGTTGAAGCCTTGGTCATCGGTGAGGAGTGGGTCGGCGCCGTGCTCGAGGAGAAGATTCACGATGTAGTAGTTGCAGCGTTTGGCGGCCCAGAGGACGGGTGTTGCAACAGCATCGCCGCCTTTGGCGTTGAGGGGGCGCCGGACTGGATGAGGAAGTGGCACAGTGCATAGTGGTTGTTGATGGCTGCCCACTGTGTATACTGTCAGCGGTATCGTGCATACCACAAGGTTGTGTATACGCACATGCAGTGGTGTGATGCCCTGTTCGTCTGTGTAGGTCGCATCGAACTTGCCGCCGTCGAACAACTTCTGGATGGCGCCGATTTCTCCCAGCCGGGCCAGCTGCATAATATCCTCCTCGACGGGAGGCTGGGCTTCTTGTCAGCCATGTCATCGAGCTCATGTTGCCCGCTGCTGTCGCGGTCGGCGGCGGCGGCTGTGGCTGCGGCCATCTCCGAGGTCCGCTTTGGGGTTGACGTCGCTCAACAACAGGTGAAGTAGGAATGAATCGCCCGAGGAGGGAGCTACTGCGCTATATACATGGCGAGAGTCTCGTATACAAGGCCGGTGAGAAACGCCTCGGGGGCTGCGCAGACGTCGGGAGTGGCGGCGCTGCCGAATCGTGAAATGCACCAATGCGTTCATCGGACCCCTGCTCTGCCCTGCGCCTGCCTTTCCACTTCTGTGGCGCGGCCACGCAAGCGTACGGCACTCGGCTTTCAACCTCAACTTCTTTCCTTCACCATATTCAGAGCGCCTAGACAAGCTGGAACTAGGCTGAAGACGAAAAATTGTCCATGAAAATAGGTAAAGCGAACTTTGGCGGCTTTATTAAAATCTTCATTAATAACGGAGACTTCCAGGAGACCTTTACCAACTCCAGCCGTATGATTTGTTCCCGTGCCGAAGCATAAAAGCAACACTCCTCTTGGACAGATACTCAAGGCCATCCCGGACCAAGTCCCAACTTATAATCCTTAGGTTTGCAGCCATGCCATGGAATGCCGCGCGCCGTCCTCTCGCTACCGAGGCTATACTGATGCGGATCACTCAATTCGTAACGACGCTTCATGTCCTCGGTATCAATCTTGTGCCACGGCGGTGTGGGCTTCCAGCCATCGTTGCAGTAGAGTTATCTTTTGCCCCTGTACTAGCAGCTCTCCTCAACTACGCTTTATTAACCTTCGACGTCCTCTGCATAGATGAGGCACAACTTACTCCAGATCATGTAGCTTATCGCAAAATTTCCTGAGCGATCTGGGCACTTGGAGGCTAGCGTGTAGAAACAGTCAAAGTAACGCTCGATCACAGCTTTGCCTTTGTCACCGCAGAAATATTATGACTTATTGCGGGTCATGGGATTCGTCCAGTCGAGAGGGTCGACGTTGATGCACTTCTTTTCCCAGCCGTTTTCTGGTATCATCTCAGCATCGCATGATAGCTGGGCTCTGGACTGAAATATTGGTTTAGTGTTGTGCATTGTGCAGGAGTGGAAGTACTGACCACACAACTCCATGCCAAAGCTTTGAGGAGCAGGAGCGCGATACACGCTAGGTGTTGTCCTTTGAAAAATCTCTTATTAAAGATCTCGTGAGGACATGAAACCTGACCACGGAAGAGCTCTTATATAGATGAGGCTGACCGTACTATGGTTGATCAAGAGGGCATGTCGCCTCATACAGCACAGCTGAACATAACCAGCATTTTGACACCGCGAAGGAGTACCGAAGCAATCAATCCTACTATTCTGGAATCTTCGAAGGCTGCTTCGGTATCTTGAAAGTCATCTTCAATATCGAGTCGCGGACATATTCCAACATTCCAGAGAGAGGTTGGTAATGGTCAGCTCTTACCCCATCATTCGTGCTAACCCTCCAACGCCTATACTGAGGCTCAGACTGAGCTTTATCCCTTTGGATTGTGCTGTGAATTGCTGCTTGTGCTCGCTCCACTCCCTTCTGATACTCGCTCTTTCATGAAGTGCACTCGGTCGTCTCTGCATGTTCTCCCTCTTCTCACTTTCTCTTCGCCGCACCGATTTTCGTTCGATCCACTCCGTGTCCCGTAGAATCGGATCTGCCATGTTTGCTATACCAGGTAGTTGGTGAGGTGGCAAGTTTTCATGCAGCAACGTTCCGTTCTTCGACTGCGCAACGAAGCAGCCATAGCGATATGGGTGCAGAATGATATTGTGAATCTCTGAAATACCGCGCTCTTGAGGAAGGGAAAATTCCAGCATTTCTGATACTGTTTTGTAACTATCCAGATCCCACATTACTGTGTTCTTTTCAGTAATTAAGAGGAAGTTGTCATCTGCACCAAGTGCCACGATGCGTGGTTTGTCAATCCAAGATCCGTTCTTGATTCGAGATTGTAGAGCATTAAGTAGACCGTCCGGTATGCTCATCCACAAATACGCTGAGGAGTCGTGCACGAAGAATGACGAGTTGTAAGCTCCAAGGACACAGCGTATCGCGGAAACGTTGCGAACGAGCTGGTCTTGGGCGTTTTTGCTGTATAAAAAGTCCGTAAGCTCGTTTGGAAGCCCTGTGCTATTTATGCGGTCGCTGCCATTTCGATCGCGCCATGTGATGAGGAAGCTGTCCTCGGAACCAAGAGCAACATGGTGGACTTGTTGGATTTGAGATGATGAGAGTAGAGCTGTCAGTTTCCTGGGTATGCGGGTACTGGAAAGCTGTCAGCGTCGATGGTGCCAAAACAGTATTAGAAATTGAACGAACATCTCGCGCCGCGATGTGCACTGGAAGAAGTGACTTCCTCGCTGACCGAAGGTAAATGTTGCATCGCACATGATTCTTTCGTTAAGCTCTCAGCAAGCTCAAGAATTCAGAAAGCAAATTGGCTGCAAACCAAAAGCCTCCGAAAGACACTCAGAAACATATAATCGCCTGATAGCGGGGTGGTCGAACGATCGTGGTGTAAACAGCGTTGCCACGCCAAGTGATCACCCCCAGGTTTCGAGCAGGGAAACTGTTGCTTCACACACCGGCCGACTTCGTACCGAGCAATCTGGTCGCTCCACCAACAGACGTACACAACTATGATCTGTATATCTACTCGAGAGACAGTTTCCTCAAAGCCTAAAGAGCTCTAAGGTGACATTAGACTCTGTACTGCTTTTATTCTGACAAGTGACGTCATAACAGCGTTGAGCCAATAATATCTCAGCATGGCCACTCCATCCAGTAATGCTTCTTTCCTATCATTTGGGGCGAATGATAGTTTTGTTTCGAAGAGCTTTCAAGGACTAAGGCAGTAAGTTGAAACTCCAAGCACGCACATGAAGTCTGACAATCCTGAGTCGCAACCTTCCCACTTCTCTCTTGACGCTTCTTTCGACCGCAACAGAGGTCCACTGGGCTTCGCTAGGCCCCGTCCCTGAATCTTGGCTCCTCAGCTACAAAGATGCCTCTGGCCGAAGCAGCTTACGTTGGGGTGTGCTTCTACCGCAGCGTCTCGGGACTATCTTAGCAAAAACATGGCACTCGCCTCACCTACGCTTCTTCCTTGGTCCAAACGACTCATTTATTGTCTGGCATCCCGAAATGATACGCTGGGCCAATCTTCCACCGAGTCTTGAGGATACACTACAGTCATGGCTTACGCCGTCCGGCTGGCGGGTGGGACCACCACGTATTGTGACTTGGGGGCCCGAAGGTGCTTTCTTTGCCATGAGTGAATACGGAGATGTTGGGTATCGGCTCGGCAACGAAGACAGCTGGGACATCTACAAAGAAACTATCGAGGAATGGAAAGCCGAGGAAAGCTTTTCGTGGAGTGACCTCGCGTTTATTGCGCTCGATCCTACTACATCTAACCAGTTCATCGCCATTCGTAATGACGGCACTTGGGCTGGAAGTATCGATGATATCAACGAGGATGCACTGGAGGACTTTGCGTTGAACTTCTTCATAAAATCAAAGAAGAATAGGCACAGAAGTCAGTCCAATCACCAAAATAGAACAGAATCTCCATCTGTGCTACCGACCAGCACAAAACCGGACGCCGCAACCCAGGCTTTATACGAACAATGGTCCAAAGACACAGCGAAAAGGCTCACCTCAGCGCTGGCAGCGATTGGCACACCATCAGTTCCACCGCCATTGAGTTCTACTAGTGACATCCCACTCCGTCCAAAACCGCGAAAACTGCAAGTTCGATCTCAGTCCAATACACATCTGCCCTCGACCCCAACAACTCCAGCATCCGCCAACCTTCTGGTCGCCTTTCCGTACTTGCCTCCGGCGGTGACTACATGCGCACTTCCGTCGTGTAAATTGCTCAAGTCGGATCCTCTAGGCGTTAAGGCATGCAAGCACGACGTGGGAAAGCTACTGCGCGCAAGCGGCTTGTATAGCTACGAGTGGCTGCGCCAAGAAAGGTTGCGGTGGCATCCTGACCGCTTCGGGCGGCTGTGTAATGAAAGCTGGAGGGATTCAGGGAGGAAAATGGCCGAAGAAATGTTCAAAATCATCGATGGTTTGATGGAAGAGTTGAGGGTGGCCGATTGGCCTGATAGAAGCTCGTGAGTCAATGCATGGAAACCGTGCTGTGCGTGACCTGGCTCAATCCGATAACATGTCAGGAGCTAGTATCCTGAAAGTTCTTCAGTCACTTCATGCAAGCAAGCTGAGCTATGAAGCTCTTTTGGCAACTGTTGTGGTCATCGTGGTCGTGCGTGCGCCTGTCACCAGCGGCAGCGGATAGCCAAGGGAGTGCGACTTTTCCAACATTAGCCATCAACACTGCGAAAATGTATAATGAGCATGTTGCAGAGTGCTTCTATGATGAGCAAGCCATAGCTTCAAAAGTCTTAGTGAAAAGATGAGTGGAACTTACTCATAGCCTGCAGATGACCAATACTTACTGTACGCGGCGACACGACGGGCGCTAGTGGCACCTTGCGCTTCCCACAGCTGCGGCTTACGTCCACACCGACTCCATCCAACACACATTTCACATTGCTGCCTACTTTGCAAATTTGCGAACAATCCGATGATACTGACTGTTGATTTAATTGATGACTGGTCGCAGCTGAGGCGGAAAGAAGTGCTGATGATATAGTGCGGACCATTGTTTGCCTCCCTCGCCACGCTGTTACTATGGCTTCCTCACAGACGCCGATGTTGTCGCACGGGGACGATTATTATGAACGACCACTATTCGAGATACCACCACTCTCAGAATGCCATCATCCATGGGCAGGTTCAGCGCTTCTAAGCATGGATGGCACGCTAATATAACGCAGAATTCAAGAACGGCCACCTTCGATCCATGCGCTTTTCCGTACATCTCGATGCTACCAACAATAGTAGGAACTTTCATACTCTTGACTTACTCACTACGACTCTTGGATCAATATCGCCCACGATGGACGAAGCCTTTTCTGCGAGAGGCCAAAGCAGATTCCGACGAACTTGATGATGTGCCTCGCCACCAGTTCGCATGGTCTACTTACGCCTTACTAGCAATTGCATCAATTGGTCTGCTGCTTCAGATTAGCAGTGTCTATCTACCAATCCTTGTAGCGACGGATTCACTGTTTTCGTCGGGCGCATGGGTAAGTAGACTCCCAACTTAACATAACATAACGCTGATTTCGCCCGGGCTATTGCTGTCGCCATCATCGTATTCGAGCGACCAAGAACAGCTTCACTCTCTTTGCTGTTTTTGTTCGCCGCAATTGTACTATCAGATCTAGCCATAATTCTTTCAGATCCCGGGGCGCCTTTCTTGCTCTGTGTCCTATCATGGCTCTCGTCGGTATCGTTGTTATACTCAACATGCCTTTAAGAGACCCAAGTCTTCCTAATCAAGACATCAGTCCCGTATATAGTGCACCGACAGTCAAGCTTAGGACCCCTGAAGACAATTTGACCCCACTTCAGTACATGACTGTATCTTGGATGGGCCCATTGATCCAGAAGGGCACCACAGGGAAAATGGACGAAGAAGACGTGTGGGATCTCGGTTGGGAGTTCAAGCATGCACGGCTTCACGGAGCTTTTCGAAAGCTGGAAGGCTCTGTAACACGCAGAGTCTTTGTGGCAAACGGTATGGATGCCGTACGCACGACAAGTCTCAACCTACTGCGAATGTGCGCAAGTAAGTTCCTTCCAATCTACGTTGTGATATACATCTGCTAATGTCGACAGCACTACTGACGCCGGTCCTCTTGCAACAGCTTCTGGGTTCAATGAACGACCCAGAATCGCCACGCAGTGCTGCGATAACATACGCTTTCATATCGCTCTTTGTACGTCTATTATCGTCACAGTGCAATGTCTTCAACCTCTGGTACCAGCGACGCGCATACGAGAGGTCACGAGGTCAGCTCATCACCATGCTATACGAGAAGACTCTCAACCGAAAGATCATTGGTGCAAAGCAGGAGGCAAAAGAGGAGCCTCAGAATAGGTTTACCAATGGCAGTACGAGCGGCCACACAAATGGCCATGCAAACGGCGAAACCAGTGCAGAGACGAACGGTGAAGCAAACGCCTCCACTCAGCCTCTCAAGATCGCGCCTCAGAATAGGTTACAGAAGCTATGGACTCGTTTGCGATCTTTCTTTTCAAGGGCAACGAAGAAAGAAGAAAAACAAAAAGAAACCTCAGCTGCGTCAATGGGTAAGATTCTTAACCTTATGCGCAACGATGTCTACGAGATCGCACAACGTTTCTGGGAATTTTCAGACATTGTTGTCAAGCCACTCGGAGTTATTGGATCAACGCTTCTCATTTGGAGAATGCTGGGATGGTCATGTCTACTTGGAGTGCTTGCTCTTGCAGTCACGCAAGTGCTGAGTGTGGTTGTTGCACGTTACCAAGTATACTTTGAGAAGAAGCGCAGAAAGGCGACAGATGAGAAGCTACAGCGAACAACGCAGTTCATCGAGTCAATCAGACATCTTCGCTGGTATGGTTGGCACGAGGCATGGTTAAAGGGCATTCTCGAGTCAAGACAGGCGGAGCTGCATTTGCGTGTCCTGCAGATCATCTTCAACACATCCCTTGCGTTCATCATGAGGTTTGGATCTGGATTGTTCCCAACAGTGGCGTTCTATGCATTCACTAAGTTGGCTGGAAAGCCCCTTCGAGTTGACCTGATCTTTCCTGCCATCGACCTGTTCAGGTTGCTGGAGTCATACCTTGGCGCTCTGCCTCCGCTCATTACGACACTACTAAATGCTTACGTTGCAATGGGCCGTATCGAAGAATTCATGGCTGAACCTGACAAAGAGCAGGCTGCTGACGTACCTGAAGGTTTCGACGATTTTGGCCTACGAAACGCATCATTCGCCTGGCCTGGAGTAGACAAGAACGTGCTGGAAGACATCACGCTATCGTTCCCCCTTGGGCTCACTGTTATCTATGGTGAAGTAGCTGCTGGCAAGACTGCTTTGCTCCAAGCACTCCTTGGGGAGCTCGACAAGACTGCAGGAGAGCTCACTCGTCCTGACCAGGTTGTTGGTTACTGTGCTCAGACACCATGGCTTCAGAGTATGAGCATCCGCGACAATATCCTCTTCTCAGAACCATACGATGAAATACGATACAAACAGGTGTTGGAAGCCTGCGCACTGATACCTGACATGGTGGAGTTTAAACATGGAGATCTATCCAATATCGGCGAGAACGGCATTGGTTTGTCAGGGGGACAGAAGGCTCGTGTTGCCCTCGCCCGTGCTGTATACAGCAAAGCAAAGGTGCTATTCCTTGATGACCCTCTATCAGCATTGGACCATCAGACAGCCGATTTCATCGTTCACAAATTGCTTGCCAGTTCACTAGTTGAGGGCCGCGTCACGGTGCTGGTCACACATCGGACTGAGCTTTGCCACGATCTCGCGAAACAATGGGTTGAGCTTGACCATGGACGAGCGACGATCCACGAGCCTACGAAGGCAGACGACAGGAACGCCTTGAAGAGAGTACAGACGAACGATTCGCTCTCGGAAGAAGAAGCCAAGAAGCGTGAAGAGGAGCAGGCAGCGGCCATTCCTGACAAGTTTATCGAAGACGAGCACCGAGCCGAAGGCGGCGTCAAGCTGAAAGTGTACTGGCGCTACATCAAGGCCGGCACCCTGCGATGGTGGGCTATCTCGCTTGTTGTGATGTCGTTGTTCCGACTGCTTGACGTTGCTGAGACCTGGTTTATCAAAGCCTGGGGCGAGGGCTATGATGACAAACACAATGATAGCGTTTTTGACTTCCTTCCACCACCTACCGAGGATGTTGTGCCTTGGCTTTGGGGCTTTTTCCTGTTCGTGGCTGCAACCGCAGTCTTGTTCTGGTGGACGAATATCATTATGTTTGGTGTAGGCTACCATGCTGCGAAAGCCATCTTCAAGGAAGCGATTGAAATAGTTGCCCATGCAACATTCAGGTTCTACGACGTCACTCCCGTCGGACGCTTAATGAATCGCTTGACAAGCGACATGAACACAGTGGATGGAGGCTTGAGTGCTGCATTTACCACCTTTGGGTGGCAGTTGATTGGCTTCATCAGCTGTATCGTAGTGATTCTCTCTTCAACACCCGCTTTCCTCGCTTTCGGGCTATTACTCTGCTGTGGGTTTGTGTACAACTTCTACCGCTTCTTGCCGACTTCACAAAGCTTGCGGCGTCTCGAGGTAAGTTGTGTTCAAATGAGACCTGCCTACAAAGGTACTAACATCGACAGATGGTCTCACTTTCTCCCCTCATGTCCAATTTTGGCGCCCTTGTCGAGGGCTTGACTACCGTCCGCGCCTTCAATGCCCAGCCTAGATTTCAGGCCCGCGTCATTGAGGTCGTTGACAACTTTCAAAAGAATGACCACTTCTATTGGTCTCTGCAAGCTTGGTTGTCATTCCGGTTCAGTACAATGTCGGCGAGCGCTACACTTGTCATGACGTTGATTGCTGTGTATACTCGCATCAGTCCGGGTCTGACTGCCTTTGTACTCATCACCGCAAGTCGCTTCGTTATGTACACTGAGTACATGTGCAGGGTATACGGTCAACTGGAGATGCAGTTCACGAGCGTGGAACGAGTCATTGAGCTGCTCGATCTCGAACAAGAAGCTCCAGGCGTCGTTGATCCACCTGCACACTGGCCAACGTACACAGGAGAGATTGCCTTCGAAGATGCCACCATCCGCTATGCGGAGAATCTTGACCCAGCGCTGCAGAACATCACTCTCAAGATCCCAGCTGGAAGCAACACGGCAGTCATAGGCCGCACAGGCTCCGGCAAGTCGACCCTCGCACTCTCTCTTCTAGCTACGATCGCACCAGAAAGCGGGCGCATTCTCATCGACGGCGTTGACATCTCCACCGTCAAAAAACAAGCGCTGCGAAGCCGCGTGACCTTCCTGGCCCAAGAGCCAGTACTCTTCCCCGGCAGCATGCGCAAGAATCTTGACCCACTAGACGAGTACTCAGACGGTGCCTGTGAGGCCGTGCTCGCCAAAGTCGCCGGTAACCATGGCTGGACACTCTTCACCAACATCGAAGGCGGCGGCAAAGGGCTATCGCAAGGCCAGAGACAGCTTGTCGGCTTGGCTCGTGCGATGCTGAGAAGAAGCCCTGTACTCATCATGGATGAGGCGACTGCGAGTATCGATTTTGAGACAGCGCAGCGCATCCAGAGCGTGCTAAGGGAGGAGATGAAAGAGAGCACAGTCATTACGATTGCGCATCGTTTGGAGGCGGTGAAGAATGCAGATTACTGCGTTGTGCTGGGCAAAGGCAAGCTGATCAAGGCTGGGAAAGCAGAGGATATGTTGAAGGAGGGGAGCGAGTTTAGTGGAATGTTGGCGTAGAGCGATGATTTGAGTCTGGCGTTATGGTAGAAAGACGAGATATAAACATAAACGTTGCAATAAAGAAAAACTACGATCTTGGAAACTTTCCGTAGCTAGATGAGTGCATTTGTCCGCGAAAGCCAACTTTCTAAATTCCTGATCTACCGCCCAATTTCAGTAAAAGAGCCTTCCTCACGATAGCCAACGTGTGTGAAAAAGAGCAATTCTAACTCTGTTACTCTCTTGGAGCGTGAGTTGCAAAACTGCCGGTATTACTGAGTATGTTGATTTGCATGTGGTTTGCCGGTGCAGAGCAAAGACACTTGTTCGTTTTGTTGTGCGCCCGGCACAGATAGATACAACTGTGGAGAGAGGAAGGACCAACAGGCCTGGTTAACCTGGCCATGTACAATGGTATGTCCGATGACTCGTATCTACGACGGCGTGCTCACGGCGTAACAGCGACTGAAGCTGCTCAGGAATGGTGCGTGCGAATCGACGAAGGCACGAGGTAGTCGCAAGTCGGGTGTTTCATCGTTGGCCCTTTTCGACGACGCTGATTTTGGGTACCAGCTTCCGTACTTCCTCGAAGTCTTGTTCGGTGGGAGTCATGCCAAAGCGCTGCTCGATTTCGTCCGATATAAGGAGGCCAAAGCCTGCGTACGCCATGATGCCGACACCCATGAACATCCTGGTCTTGGGCGCAAGACCTTTGTACCATCTGAGTTTTTGTAAGTCGCAGTCGAAATGGATTCTCAGGTAATATACTGCCAGACGCCCATGACGAACGTTGGGTTCTCGATGTTTTGAGTGTTTGTTAGGATGTGATAGTGTAGCTGGCAATGGCGCGAGTGTCAAGTGTCCTCACTAGCTATGAGAAGTATTGTAGTATGGTGTCCTACAAGTCGGCGTATCTTGGTGGAAGTTGATTGAGGAGTTGAAATAGGAACTGCGCGAGGTTGCGCCCGCCCGCCAAGATTGACAGCTTCCCACCCTCCACCCTGTGCATGGAGCAACGGAGAACAAGCCGCACGCATTTCGTGAGGCACGTCTGTACAGATAAACGAGATAGTTGTACCGCATTTTTTCTCCACCAGGAATGGCTTAATAGCCTGCAAACACTATACTCATCCGCGACGTCACCGCACCCCGAAGCTCCGCAACGGTGGACAGATGCCTTCGCAACACTTGCGCGCAGCCTGAGGCCAACCATCACATACGGGCCCTCTACCACTCCTCATTATGTCCGGCTTCCGCCGCTGGGGCAAGTCGAAATTCGAGAAGAATCCCGAATCCTCATTTAAGCTCCTCGCTGCGGTCCTGGTCATCACCTTCTACCTGCTGGTTAAGGAGTTTTCGAATCCTACCGTGCGGACACGAGACACACCAACGTATGGCGCAAAGATACAGCACACAGCATGGAACGGAACTGGGAAAGCGCAGGACGTGAGGGCAGAGAAGGTACGCAATGCAATGAAGTACACGTACGGGAAATACAGAGCGAGCGCATGGGGTGCAGATGACATATTGCCTGTTACTGGAGGCAATTCGAGTACAAGAAATGGCTGGGGGCTTTCATTGTGGACTCTGCGAGCACACTGGTGCTTATGGAACTGTGGGACGAACTGGCGCACTCGGTGGAACACATTGTGGGCATCGACTTCACGCAAACAGACGACCTGGTAGATCCCTTCGAGACGACGATACGATATCTCGGCGGACTGCTATCCATCGTGGAACTGTACGATGTCGGCATGATACCCGAGGATGTCCTCCACGATGAGGCTCGCGACCTGATACTAGAGCACGCCGTGACACTGGCAGAGAAGCTTGCACCTGCCTACGATACGCCAACCGGCATGCCGTGGCCGCGTGTGAACTTCAAAACTTCACAGGGCGTCCCAGACCCGCCATCTGTACGCCTCGAGCACCCAGACAAGCCTCAGTATGCTCACCCTGCCATTGGGCCTGCGCGAACGGGCTCCTCCATCCTCGAGAACCGTGTACTCACAAGGCTCACCGGCGACCCTATCTATGCGAGGAACTCTACGCTGGCGTGGGCTCCTTTGGTCTGGTCAAAGTGGGTGACCCCGTGGAAAGGCATGGTAGATGCGCCAATCGATATCATGACAGGCGTACCATTAGGCCGTGACAGACACTGGGACGGCGGACACGATTCTTACTATGAGTACCTCCTCAAAATCACGCTCCTTGCACCGTCTTCGGATCCTCATGTTGGCACATACAGAAACCGATTCCTCGAATCTGCCTATTCATTGCGCAAGCACCTCAGCACACGGTCCGCATCCGCGCCTGAACACGTCATGCAACACCTCTTCATAGGAAAGCAGAACGACAAAGAATATCAGAACGAGCAGGGACATCTTGCATGCTTTGCGCCTGGAACCATTCTCCTTGGCTCCAAGTTCTATAATCAGCCGTACCTCAAGACGTTTGCGCTTGCCTTGCTAGAAGGATGTCACCATACATACACTTCTACACCGTCCAAGATTGGCCCTGAGAACTGGTCGTGGACACCCAAGTTCAGTTACGACAAACCACTCTACTCCCCCGACACGAGTCGTGAGAAGAAAGAGTGGTCAGAGAGCGGCTTCTGGAGTACGGACCCGCAATACAAAGGCCGGCCAGAGTATGTTGAGTCGTTGTTCTACGCCTGGCGCATTACTGGTGAACAGCGGTACCGCGATTGGGCGTGGGAGGCTTTTTCGGCCATGGAGACAC
The DNA here is from genome assembly GCA_026119515.1 of Ascochyta koolunga. Lineage (NCBI taxonomy): Eukaryota > Fungi > Ascomycota > Dothideomycetes > Pleosporales > Didymellaceae > Ascochyta > Ascochyta koolunga. The sequence goes on from JANLCG010000021.1 coordinate 686,392, forward strand.
ATTGCAAGGCACCATACGGGTATGCGCAGCTTGCAGACGTCTACAGAGTGAAGCCTTCAGAATGGCCTGGATCGGGTGAAAAGAGATGGATCGACATGCAGGAAAGCTTTTGGGCAGCCGAGACGCTTAAGTACCTGTGGTTAACTTTTACGGACGTCAACACCGCAAGTCTGGATAATTGGGTGTTCAGCACAGAGGGGCATGTGTTTAGGATGATTAGATGATGGTCACGAATGCGACTCGAATACGAATGCAATATGAGCGTTCAGATGTGGAGTAGTGCTCCGAGCACAGACGAGGTGGAATGACTAGCTTGGTTGCACGAGATGCTTGTATACTGCGACATAAAGGTTTGAATCATCGTATCTCTCATAACAGCTGTTCAACAGCATCAACCTTCGGCGTTGTGGCGGAGTGGTTATCGCGCAAGACTAGAAATCTTGTTCCTTCGGGAGCGTAGGTTCGAATCCTGCCAACGTCGTCTTTTTGCTGTTTGAAGCTCCTGAGAGCAGATCGTCGGGTCTGCTCTTTAGGGGCTCCTCACTTTTTATGCCTGGACCCTGCCAAGGCGTGCACTAGATTGAAACCGAGGCATCATCACTGAGCTTCGAGCTTTGATTGACAGCACCCATCATGCCACCACGCCCATTTCCATCCCCTCTGCGCATCGGTACCGACCTTTGCAATGTTCCACGCATCAGGTCGTTGATCACGAGGAAGTTCAATGGCAACAAAGGACCGCCGTTGCATGCATTTCTGTCCAAGATCCTGACGCATCCTGAACGTGCTTATTTTCGTGACCGCTTTGGAAACGACGAATCTGTATTTCGTAATGCGGATAATGTTGCGCATTTCCTCGCAGGCAGGTACGTGTCTTAGAACTTCTGATCTCTCAGATATTGGTCAGCTTATACTATAGTGCGATAGATTCGCCGCCAAAGAAGCATGCCGCAAAGCCTGCGATCATCTGGGGACATACACGAGAGGCTTCAAGCATGTTATGATCCTTCCAGTTACTACACCTAATCACAACGAGCACCGGAGTCAGAGGCCACAAGGGCTAATCCTGCACGAAGCTCTGCCAGAGCTTGAGAACTCTAAGAACGCCAAACCAATGACTTTCGACCTCGAGGCACTTGAGGGCCAACTGTGCGAAATTAGTATCACTCATGACGGGGACTTTGCGAGTGCAGTCGCACTTATCCCGAGCATCAGAAGAGATGATTCGCTCTGAGAGAACACACTGGAGACTCTATTGAAGAAATCAGCAGCCCTGACACCCTCGCTCAAAAGACAGCACAACGCCAAAGAGGCTTTTCCTGTCAGCTGAAAGGAGGATGGCGTGCTGTACAAAAGCTCATAGGCCTCCGACACATTCAGGCATCCAAGTGCATTGCAGCATGCTTGCTGGAGCCGATAGCAAATCCATGTACCTACATATGAGAGATGGGAAGGCAGATCGCGCCCTTCCCTCGACACGGGAACTCCCACTTTGAGGGTAGAGATCGACCTCGCGACAGCCTCGTCCATGTTCAATCAGGCAACGATAAGCGAACCGGACCACTTTGTTTTCGCGGCCCGAATGCGGATTGAAACGGTCAACTGAATTGTAAAGGTAGACATCGCGAGCATTTGGCCTTGTGTCATTTTCAGCTCAACAGGCAGGACGGCTACACATTCAGAGACCTACAAGACTTCCTACCGAAAATGCTTGTTCTATCGGCACAATGTTTGAGCCAGCACTTCCAAGACTCTGGTACTGAGAAAAACAATGCATTGTATCCCTGCCCGCAGCTCTCTCAGCCATTCGCCTAACCTTGCACTGCATAAGCTAAGCCCCTGCGCCTGAACCTCCACACCATACCGAACAGTGCTAAGTATATACTTGGCACATCACCAATTACTTGTTTCGGCCACCGCGTGAGTGCCACGACGTCCAGTTTTGCGCACGATACGAGGTATGGAGCCAATCTCGGCTACACGCTCACCTTATTGGATCGAAGCTACAGCGTATACTCGTAAGTCATCCGCAGGCCCTGACCGGTATTCTCAATATGGATGCAGTCGGCATATGTCTTTGAGCCTGAGGTTGAAGCAGACAGTCATTGTTATGAAAGCTCTTAGAGCTGGTGTCGATAAAAATTTGCAACTTTCTTCAGGTCCATTCTTCCTCCACGTTTGGCCCGTCGAGTGTTAATTGGAGCGCTTTCCGTTAACAAGTCAACCATGCACGCGAGTTTTCTGATTGGATCAGCGCTCTTTACGCGCAGCCTTGCGGCTATCCTCACGCCATCAGCTTCTACCTCGGATCCAACTATCACTCCTGGCCCTCAGATTGAGCTCCTGAGAAAACAAAATGACGACCGGTACATGGGATGGCTATCATATGACGGTGTTTGGTCCACTCAACGGTGTGATGCAGGCGCTACATACTTCCAGAGCGGCGGTCATTGGAGATGCTGCGCAACAACAGCCGCTGGCTGCGACATACCTCAGGCTTGTGTGAATGGAAATTTGATCTACAGTGTCAGCAGCACAGCTCTAACAATCGCATGGTAAGTGGAGCGGTCAACCCCAGAACTTCAATCACTGACAGTACTGTAGTACCTCTGCCTACTCTGATCTGACAGATAGGTCGTTCACTGTCTGCAACACTGCTTTCATGTACGAGAATTCGCAGGATTCAAGCCCTCAGACCAATGTAAACTGCGGCGTCAGTAGCCTTAACTGGTCATACTACCGCGTGCAGCCCGAAGCCGCGAAGACCACATCACGTAAATCATGCAGTTACTCAACCAGTATACTTCACTGACCCTCTCTAGGATCCTCCGCCCCTCGATCCACCGCAGCAACTACCACAGACAGCAGTGGCGACAACGCGCCCGCAAACCCAACGCTCACACCGCAATCTACAAAAAGAAATCCTCGAGCAAAGCCTGGATAGCCGGTGTCGTCGTCGGTCCCATCATCGGCCTTGCACTCATCGGCTTCCTGGCATGGTTCTGCATCCGCCGCAAGAAGCGCTCTAAGACCACTGCTACCGCACCACCACCAACGACCTACACCACCCAAACCCAAACCCCAGCACCCACTGGCCCCGCTTCACCACCCCAATACTACCCGCCGCCGATGCAGCAAACGCAAGGAGCCAGCACAGCCCCTTCGGCGTCACCGACGCCAAATACACGCAGCAACCGCAGTCCCCAGCAGCCCAGGCTCGACATCCCCCAGCCCGTACGGCACGCAGCCGCAATGGCCGCAGCAGGGCGGGCATGCCGGACCGGGACAGCCCGTGTACAGCGCTCCCAGCCCGAGTATGAGCCCCCACCGCCGTTGCCGTCGCAGGGCGCGTATGCGGAGCACAATGCACAATACCAGCACCCGCAAGCTCATGCGGCGAGGCCGTTTTCGAGCGAGTTGGAGGCCAGTCAGCCTAAACACACATAAAGGGGGTTTGTGCCGTGGGGTGGAGATTTGCGTGCATGGGACTGAAGGGGAGAGATCTGGAGATGGGGTGTCTTCGCCCACAGCGGATGCGTTCGTTCGTTCATGGTTTCCGCATGTGCATGTTGGATTCGGGGTGTGAGCGGATAGCAATGTCAAACTCGCGTTTACTATCAACCAGGATTGATGACATGCACTTACCAGCACGCAGTCACAGCACGATGCCCATAATCGAGAAAAGTCCATGATGCGACGAATCGTACATGGTAACTTCTTCACCACAGCCAAAAAAAAAAAAAAAAAAAAAAAAAAGAAAAAAAAAAACCCCCGTCCCGCGTGTGAGCAGCAAGAGGAGAATCGAGGAACCTAATGCGATTCGGAAAACTATATGCAGTCTGTAAAAGTACGCCATGTAAGCCGTTGTCATGGCGGGTATACAATGCACACCTAAACGCCCCCTGTCCATTGCCCTGTCCTGCCCTGCCCTGTCTGATTGACTGACTGACTGGTTGTTGTGTAACGCCGGATGTACGCCGAGAAAGTAGCAGTTCGAGGAGCGAGATTCGATATACAAGAAGGCGAAGAGCAAGAAAACCCACCGTTTGGAAATCAAGGAAATCAACACGTGTACTAGCTACCAGTTCGGTTGATGGAGCATCATATCGTCGTCGGCGGCGGCGTCTTCGATTTCGATTTTGGAGCCGAGCGCCTCGCGTGCTTCTTTGAGCATGGCGCTCATTTGGCTGCTCATCCTGCGCATTCTTGCGTCGTCTTCGAGCTCCTCTCGGCGTACTTTGTTGATGAGCTTTTGACTGTCGGGCGGCAGTGGGCTGATCTTCTTCTTGTCGCTTTCTGACTTGCCCGGCGATCCGAAGCTTAGTCGAGTGTATGATGGCTGTCTGTTGTGCGGCTTGGGGCCGGGGATGCTGCTGCTGTATGTGGGTGTCCTGATGGTGTTGGAGCGGCGGGAGACGGGTATGAGGGACGGGCGTTTCGAGAGTGGTGTTGCACTTGTGCGTGACAGTGGGCGTGGAATCTGCGAGGGTGATGGTGTGTAGGTGGGCGCGGGCTTTCGTCGCTCAGACAAGCGCGGTGTAACGATGGGGCTTGAGTGGATTGCTTCGTCTTGGCCGACCATTACCCAGGCGTCTTCTGTGCGCAAGCGCTTCGGCAGTCGCAGTCGCTCTGTCTCGACTGATTCGATTGACCGAACAGCGTAGTCGCCATTTGAGTGGGCGTCGAATCTGATTTGTTGCACGGGGGCTGCTGGTTCACTGGGTTCTGCTTCGTCATGCAGTCCTAGCTTTGATGCAATCTTGACCTGCGCATCGGCGTCATAACTCTGGCCGCCTCCAGCTTGGAATCCTCGGAACGGCACGGTGCAGAAGTGGAAGAGCTTGCCCGCAACCCCACCAACCATGTTCAGGAGCGAATCGACAACCCAGGAGTTGGGCGTGTTCGGTGTCGAAGCAACTCGATCCAGTGCCATCGGCTGCATCGACGGGCTTGCAGGTGATGACCACATGCCGCGCTGTGTCTGGAGGTGGAAATAGTCGTCGTAGTTTCCGTTCTGGGGGTGAAGCTGTTTGCCCCCTCGATGCTGCCTCCAGCGAGCGCGTATCGGTCGTGCGCGAGTGGTGCAGGGCTCTCGAAAGGTGAAAAGGGCGATGAAGTGCCCGTCCATGGCTGTGTGCTGAATCCGCGTATGGCTGTGTTGTCGTAGTCGCCGTTGCGTCGTTTGCGGGTCTCATGATGCTCTGCGGTCATCACCTGTCTACCGGAGGTTTCAGGCGCGAGGGAGAAGCGCGGTGCCGTCTCCTGGTAGCTCGCTCCCGAGTTTGTGCGCACGTCTGAGTGCGAGTGCAAGGGTGTATGGACTACAGGCATGTCGGTCGGGTAGCGCGATCCAGGTGCTGCGTGGAGAGTTGAGGCTGCCTGCGGCCTAGGCTGGTGGTGACAAAGAAAGTCTGCCGGCGTCCGGATGCGAGCGGTATGAATGAAACTCGGGTAGGCGTCCAGATGGCGCTGACTCCAGATGCAGCAGCTAAACCGACATGGTCAAGGCGGTAAGTGGTGAGGCGGGGACGAGAGGCTTCTACACGACTTCGATATCTCGGTACCGAGCTATTGTTTGGAAGGAGCAAGCTCGGGAGCTACCGCAGCAACCACCTGATTGTCGTTGCTTGGCATCCTCTTTATCATCAACGCCATGCTGTGTAACGCGGGAGAAAATGAGGGGTAGACAACAATCATCTTATATTTGATCGTCAACATCTACACGAAGCAGCAGCCCAACGCCATCCCGCCTGGGTATTCTACAATCCTCTCACAACGCCGTGCCCAAATCCAGACCATTTCCTGTGCGCCCCTATGCCCTGGCGATCCATCCGCTATGCACAAAATACTCGAACAGTTGCGACGACTTCTTCGAGTCAATGGCCAGGAGTTCTTTCGCAGCCTTTTTGTTCAGAGCGCCGTTGTTGTTCAATGCAGCCCGTATCATCTTCTCCTTGAGGACATTGTACGGCTTCGGCATGATGCGCAGCACACTGCAAATCTCGCGTTCCTCTGGTGTCAACAGTTGCAGATCAGCAGCAGATTCCTTGCCAAACTTCAAAGGCACCGTGTTCGGGAGCGGCTTGGCATGGAACTTGGTCTTGCTATGTTGTGGGGTTAGAACACCGTTCACACCGGTGGTGCCATTCGTGCCGTTGGATGTACGGTCCGGGGGCGGTGTGGTAAGCCCGCTTCGTTGCTTGATGTGGAGAGGAAGCTCTGAGCCAATCAAAGCTGTTGCAGCAGAAGGTTGCTCGAAGGGAGGGGTGGGCTTTCCAATTCTATTGGAAGCCAGGCGGTCGAACTGGCCCACTGGAGGCCCTCGAGACTGTCGTGTCTGCTTCTCCTGCTCGTACTTCTCGCCAGCTTTCAAGTTTGTAATCTGCATGTTTCTCCACTCTTGTAACTGAGAGATGGCCTGCCGCAGATTATGCTCGTACTCGAGATCTTTGCAAAAAATCTCAAAGTCGGCATGCTTCATCATGCGCGCAAAGGGTTTCGCCTTGTTCAGCAGGTCCTTTTCCTCCTTTGTGCGCTTCTTGTCGGATGCCTGGTTCTTTCTGTACTCGAGCAGTTTGTGCTCGAAGATGATCTTCTTCCTCTCCACGCGAGCGTCCAGCCGCGAATTGTAGATGTCCATGATGGTCATCTTGAGCTCCATCTCGGGCTCCATTTCGCCCGTCCGAGGGTTGATGCCGTCGCCAGGATCGAACGACATGTGCTGGACGGCCTCTTCCGCCTCGTTGAAGTATTCTGTTTCAAACTCCAACCGACCGGGCATGTACCCTTGGACCTCGTGACAGGACGGCACACTGGCTGTGGGCTTCTGCTTGGGCGTAGCAGGCGCTGCATTCTTGGCCTCTTCCTTCTTTTCTTCTATCCTTCTCTTCTTGCGAGCTTGGAACTCGGCCCGAGGGATGCGCTCACTAAGCACGGTGTCGTCTTTGCTGGCGTGCTCTGGCAGGGGGAAGTTGGAGCTCTGTACGTAGGTAGTGATGTAGTGGTCGCGGACCTCGTCGCGTTCCCTGAAACCACCAATGTGGTCTGCAATGTCTGCCCATGAGCCCAGACCGTACGTCTCGGCGCCTTCCAGCAGAGCCAGCTCCTCGTCTGCGCCCCAATCCTCGGTGTATATGGGTATGGAATGCTGCTCGACCACTTTGAAGGCATGGGTGGCGGGGTCATGGTCGCGCGACGACTTGCCGTCGGAGAAGCATGGCACGCAGAGGTCGTATTCGTGGCAGGTATCGTCGTTGGCGCAACGTATGCGGACCTGGGCATGTCAACATGGGATGGACGCCTTGGCAGCCAATGTGCAAGCCTACCGTTGAGGTGATGTCGGACGAACAGACGTCGCAGACATACTTAATGCCACCCTCGGTGCCGCGCGTGCCCGTCTTCTTCTTGATGACGCCCATGATGGCCCTCTAGGCGGGCTGTGGGGAGGGGGCAGAGGTGAGGGCGGTGGGCGCTGTTCGGAGGGGACTCGGCGGCACAGCTGCCGTGCAAAGGGGATGTGCAAGCACGCAGCGGCACAAATCGCGCAGTCGGTCGCGCAGTCGGCCACGCAGTAGACTGGCGTGCGGGCAAGGTGGCGGCGAGAGGGAAAGTGGCGCGTGGGACTGGGTCGTGTTGGCTGGTGGGTGCAGACAGCGGGCGGCGGTCGAGCCAGGCGGAAGGTGCAGCCGAGGCAGCGAGGGGAGCAGGGCGCACGCAGGCACACCGGCACGCTCGCAGAGCCGTGTTACGTGTGGTCGCGCGCCTGGGGGCAGCGTCATGCACGGGCGGGCGACAGGCGACAGGCGACAGGCGACAGGCGACAGGCGACAGGCGTGCAGCGGTTCACTCGCAGACTCCAGACGGCGCTCGTCGTGAGGCTCGGGCTGGAAATGAGGAGCGCCAGCGAGGGCCCTGTGCGGGCGCGAAGACACGATGCCCGCCCAAGATTCGCTAGGTAGCTAGGGAGCCACGGAGCATAGCCAAACGTGAGCCTCAAACAGGCCGTGCCCGCGCTGAAGTGCACACTGACGGGCCTCCTGGAACTTGGGCAGCGCGACAGTCCATCGCCACCCTCTCCGCTTCCCCTATACCCTGTGTCCTCTGTCGTCCTCCGTCGCCCTCTCCCGCCGCCCGTCGCCCACCCCCCAGCGCTTGCTCACCGACACCGACACCGAACACGCGTTGCTCCTCTGCCTGCCTCCCCGCTCTGCTTCGCTCCCCGTCTCCACCGCCCACGCTGGTCTGCTGCCTCTGCACCGCCAACCCCCTTGAGCTGCCGCAACCATGTCTTGGAAGCTCACGAAAAGTGTGTAGCCCTGCCGACTGCCCGTTGGGCCCGTTGTGCCCGCGGTGCCCCGCTGACCCCCGTGTAGAGCTCAAGGAGACGCATCTGGCGCCGCTCGCCAACACCTTCAGCCGCTCGTCCTCCACATCGACCATTGTCGACCAGCAGACGCCCAAGGCCGCCACAAGCTCCGCCAGCAGCCATGCGACCCTCGTCGACCCCAAAGACCCCAACGGCATCGGTGCGTCGTTGCATGCCCCCCGCTGAGACACCGCTAATGGCTCGCAGCTGCTTCCGAAGCCAACGCTGCCCCGCCGCCAGCGCCCCTCCGTCCCGGCATCTTGATCGTCACCCTCCACGAAGGCAAGGGCTTCTCGCTCCCGCCTGGCGCCGAGCAGGCCTTCAGCGGTGGCGCGCATCACCAGGGCTCCCTCTCCACCGGCGCCGGTTTTTCCGTCGCCGGCTCCATGCGACCAGGCTCGTCCAGGAACCCCGTTGTTGGCTCATACTCCGGCCAGGGCCGCCCACAGTCTGCCGCTGGTAGCATCAACGCAGCACCCACCATCCACGGCCGCTACTCCTCAAAACACCTGCCCTATGCTCTCGTCGATTTCGACAAGCAGCAGGTTTTCATCAACGCCGTCTCCGGCACACCAGAGAATCCCCTGTGGGCTGGCGGCAACACACAGTACAAGTTCGATGTTTCCCGAATAACTGAGCTTACCGTCTCTCTCTACATTCGCAACCCCACCGCACCTCCCAACGCTGGCCGAAACGAGGACATCTTTATTGGAACGTTGAAAATCAACCCTCGCTTCGAGGAGCAGCGAGATGGCAAGGACAAGAAGGGGGAGAACATTGCAGCAGGTCAGGCTGGCGCTGATTGGATCAACGTCCAGTTTGGCAGCGGTTCCATGAAGATCGGCGTCAACTTTGTCGAGAATCGACAGGACCGACTGGCCATTGACGACTTCGAGCTCCTCAAGGTCGTCGGAAAGGGGAGCTTCGGAAAGGTCATGCAAGTACAGTACGTTACATCTCGCTCCGCAGCACTACACACCACTCACACCCTGCAGGAAGAAAGACACACACCGAATCTATGCGCTCAAGACCATCCGCAAAGCCCACATCATCTCTCGATCCGAAGTCGCACATACCCTCGCCGAGCGATCTGTTCTGGCGCAGATCAACAACCCCTTCATCGTGCCATTGAAGTTCTCCTTCCAGTCGCCAGAGAAGCTCTACCTCGTATTGGCTTTCGTAAACGGCGGTGAGCTCTTCCACCACCTGCAGAAAGAGCAAAGATTCGACATTAACCGTGCACGGTTCTACGCTGCAGAGCTCCTTTGCGCGCTAGAGTGCCTGCACGGGTTCAACGTCATCTACCGGGACTTGAAGCCTGAGAACATTCTACTGGATTACACAGGTCACATTGCGCTATGCGATTTCGGTCTCTGCAAGCTGGACATGAAGGACGAGGACCGCACAAACAGTAAGTGCACATGGACTTGAAGCGACTGCGAAAACGGCTGACTTGGACCCCAGCATTCTGCGGAACACCCGAATACCTCGCACCTGAGCTTCTCACAGGCGGTGGCTACACGAAGTCGGTAGATTGGTGGACATTGGGTGTCCTTCTCTACGAGATGTTGACAGGTCTCCCACCCTTCTATGATGAGAACACGAACGACATGTACCGCAAGATTCTCACCGAGCCACTGCACTTCCCCGGGCCCGAGATTGTTCCCCTGCGGCACGCGACCTCCTGACCCGTCTGCTCGACCGCAACGCAGAGAAGCGTCTAGGGGCCAAGGGTGCAGCTGAGATCAAGGCGCACTACTTCTTCCACAGCATTGACTGGCGCAAGCTGTTGGAAAGGAAATACGAACCCAGCTTCAAGCCCAATGTGGTATGTTGACCACTCTTCGAAACACGTGCTTTACCAAGACTAACATGCCTTTAGGTGGATGCCAAGGATACCGCCAACTTTGACCGCGAATTCACCTCAGAAGCGCCAACAGATTCGTACGTCGACGGACCCATGCTGTCGCAAACCATGCAGGAACAGTTTGCAGGCTGGTCTTACAACCGGCCGGTTGCTGGCCTCGGGGATGCTGGTGGCTCGGTGAAGGACCCATCTTTTGAGGGTGTTGCGGATAGGAAGTAGGGTTACCCTGGCCTAGAAAAAGGTGACTGAGCTGAGCTCGGCCAATAGCCGGATGCTTCGGCGATCGGACCGTCGTCAGCATGATTTGGAGCATACATAGATGAGTCTGTGATTGGTGGGAACTCTCAGCGGCTTTTGGCTCTTGGCTATTTTGGTTCTGCGACGGCATCGGCGTATGGAGGGGGCAGCATTTTGTGCTTGAAATACGCCCAGATAGGCAATGCAAGATGATATCCCACTCTGAACAGTCTAGACTGGCACTGTTTGGTGATCTACCCAGCAGGGCGGTAGTGCAGCTGTACCTGTCAATTAGTGAGCATTGTATCACGCCTTACTAACCGGGAGAAGTTTGCAGTCCACGCGATTTACCCACCTGCAAAAGCTGTGACGTATGATGAGTACAGCGGGGCTTGGTGGGGGCTTCTCGGCCGCGCCTTCGACAGCTCCAAGATGCACCTCAACACGCCATCGATCGTCTTCTCTCCCCTTCACACAACACCTGTCCCACTCCTCCCTGCTTAATTGAGCTTGCATTTCCCTTTTCGATACCCCAAACGTCAATTGTAGGTCACTCTCCCGCCAAGAGTATTGCTTCATCTGACCCCGCCAGTTCCGTAACACAACATGCCTGGTTTCGCGCAAGCGTCTGACCTGAACGCCTGGTCGTCCCTCCAGGACCACCACCAGAAGCTTGGAAAGGACATTGTACTCAAGGAGTACTTCCAAAAGGACCCCAAGGTAGGTTGCAAGTATGCGATGTAGTGGGTCCTGCTAATGTCTTTGCAGCGTTTCGAGAAGTTCAGCCACACCTTTAAGAACGATGCCGAGGGCTCCGAGATTCTGTTCGACTTCTCCAAGAACTTCATCACCGAGGAGACCGTGAAGCTTCTCGTAGAGCTCGCCAAGGAGGCTGGCATCGAGCAGCTCCGCGATGACATGTTCGCTGGTAAGAAGATCAACTTCACCGAGGATCGCGCAGTCTACCATGTAGCTCTCCGCAACACCTCGAATCAGAAGATGGAGGTCGATGGCCAAAGTGTCGTCGAGGGCGTCAATGAGGTTCTCGAGCACATCAAGGAGTTCACCGAGCAGGTCCGCAGCGGCGAGTGGAAGGGTTACACAGGCAAGAAGATTGACACCATCATCAACATCGGTATCGGTGGATCGGATCTGTAAGTGGCTCCCGCTGAGTCAAGCCACCAGCAGCGCATGCTAAAGCTCTCTAGCGGACCCGTCATGGTCACCGAGGCCCTCAAGCCATACGCTGACCGCAGCCTCAAGACCCACTTCGTCTCCAACATTGACGGAACTCACATCGCCGAGGCACTGAAGGACTCCAACCGGGAGACTACTCTTTTCCTTGTCGCTTCCAAGACCTTCACTACAGCCGAGACCGTCACAAACGCCAACACTGCCAAGTCGTGGTTCTTGGAAGAGGCCAAGGAGGCGGACATTGCGAAGCACTTTGTCGCCCTCTCCACCAACGAGGAGGAGGTCACCAAGTTCGGCATCGACAAGAAAAACATGTTCGGTTTCTCCGACTGGGTTGGTGGACGCTACAGCGTCTGGTCTGCCATTGGCACGAGCGTTGCTCTGTACATTGGCTACGACAACTTCCACAAGTTCCTCGAGGGTGCTCACGCCATGGACAAGCACTTCCAGGAGACTCCCCTGGAGAAGAACATTCCCGTGCTCGGTGGTCTCTTGAGTGTCTGGTACTCGGACTTCTTCGGCGCCCAGACCCACCTTGTCTCTCCGTAAGTCAGCAAAAGTGCATAGCAAGCATGATCTAACGTCGAGCAGCTTCGACCAGTACCTACACAGGTTCCCTGCCTACCTCCAGCAGCTGTCCATGGAGTCCAACGGCAAGGCCATCACCCGCAGCGGCGACTACGTCAAGTACACCACCGGACCCATTCTGTTCGGTGAGCCCGCGACGAACGCCCAGCACTCCTTCTACCAGCTTCTCCACCAGGGCACCAAGCTCATCCCCACCGATTTCATCATGGCTGCTCAGAGCCACAACCCCGTCCAGAACAACAAGCACCAGAAGTGAGTTTAGGTCATGGATAGTGGATGGACTGCACTAACAATTGCAGGATGCTGGCTTCCAACTTCTTCGCCCAGGCGGAGGCTCTCATGGTCGGCAAGACACCGGACCAGGTTAAGGCCGAGGGCGCCCCTGACAGCCTTGTCTCTCACAAGACCTTCCTGGGTAACCGGCCGACGACATCCATTTTGGCTGACAAGATCACACCCGCCACGCTTGGTGCCTTGATCGTCTACTATGAGCACCTTACCTTTACCGAGGGTGCCATCTGGAACATCAACAGCTTCGACCAGTGGGGTGTCGAGCTCGGCAAGAGCCTTGCCAAGAAGATCCAGGCTGAGCTTGACGACAACAAGGAGTCGGACTCGCACGATGCCAGCACAAGCGGTCTCATCAACGCTTTCAAGAAGAAGGCGCAGTTGTAGATGCAGGCGACTGAGCGATGACGGCTACGTGATTACGAGTCCATGATGGGAGCAAAAAGTGTGTAGCAAGTCTGATAGTCTAATGTGAATCAACGAGCGATGGACATGTTTGTGCATGTTATTTTGGTGTGTAGAGTGAAGTCGTTTGCGGAGTTGGTGACGGAAGTGCATGGACCACCGGGGGCTTTGACGAGTGCAAGTTGACAGATGCAAGCATCGGTCCTAGCGCACCGTTCGCAAGCCATGCAGGTGTTGGCGTGAACCTCTGAGCGGCATTATTTCTTCATCAGTCCCGTTGCTTCGATTGCTATAGCACGATGCCGTCGAAGGTGTCCTGGCTCCCTCTGCTGGCGCTCTGTTCGTTCTGGACATGGCTCGCCAGCGCAGTGGGTGGTGGGCAAGAAGCGTTGAAGACGGTCGAAGAAGCACGAGGCTACAACGCGGGCGAACGGATTCCGGTGTCCTGTCTCAATCGCACCATGTAATCAGTGGCTCTTCCTTTCTGGGTTCTATTGTTAGCACTGACACGCATCCGCAGCGAGACAGGCGAACACATCACCGACGCCTCTGGCCAGCTGCAGTACATACCGTTCCCGACGTGCAACGAGACGGGGCGGCCACTGGAGCTCTTCTTCGGGGTGGAGGGCGAGATCAACTGCACGATTGACTTTGTCACGGACGAGTTCTTCCACCTACTCGAATTCTACATCCACAACGACGCGCCGCTCAGCTGCCGAATCCCGGCAAAGCCACTGCCGCCCAGCGTTCTGGAGCAGCAGTACCGAGTCAGCGACGAGCGGACGCAGGAGGGAGCGCTGGGCAGCCAGAGCACGCTGTACAACCCGCTCATCGTCGCGCTGGCGGGGACGCTGCAACTCAGCCACCTGCACGTGGGCAACTACCTCAACCTGCTGGTGCACGCTGCAGAGGGCCAGGCGCGCCGGGGGACCATTGATGCCGCCACGGCGTACAGCATCGCGAGCCACTCACGCAACACGAAAATCACCATCGGCGACGCCCTCCCCTGAGCTTCAGCGTGCGCTGGTACCCCAGCACGACGCTCCCGCCTGGCTGGTCGGGCTACGGAGGCCACATCTACAAGTCGACGCTGCTGTACTGCCTGTTGAGCGCGGGTGCGAGCGCGGCCGTGTGCGTTGCGTATTTCCGCGGGGTGGAGCTGCCGCGGCGGTTGCGGCGGTATGCGAGGGATAAGATGAACGGGGGTCGGTTTGGCATGGGTGGAGCGGTGGGGGGTGGGGGAGGCAGTGGGTATGGACTGCCGATGCCGAATGGTGGGCTGAATAGGAATGGGAGCGGCTATGGATTGGGGGTTACGGGTATGGGGGTAGCAGTGTTGCGAAGAAGGAGTAGAGGTGGGGCCATGGCTTAGTTGTGCTTGGGGCGTTGGTTAGCGCACGAGATGGATCAAGAGGTGGGTTGTTTTGAACTTTGCTTCTTTGTACAGTACAGTGTATGTGGGGACATGGTCCTCTGCATGGCTCTACGCCAGAGCGGGGAAACGCGCGCCATGGTAGACGCAACCGACCAACGCCGCTCCCCTCCCTCTTCCCATGCACATGACGGTCAAGCAGGTGACTTGGGCTACCACCCCTTGCTCGTCAGCTCCATGACTCTCCCCGTGACGTCGCGGAAGCCCTGCTTGAACCTGGCCCTCCACCTCTCGCTATTGAGCCTCTTCCTCTTCAGCCCCCGCGCTCATGGAAGCGCTGCCTATTGAAGTCGGTCTTGACCTTGTTGCGCGCCATAAGGCTCCCCAGCATGCCAATGCCACGCACAAGGTCGCGTCCGCGGCTGACATCGAGGTCGACAGAGCGGCCGTAGGTGGGGTTGAGGCGGGGGTAGTTTGCGAACGTGGCTGTCTGCTGGGCGACGAGGGTCGAAGGCGCGGGCTTGTTGGCTAGCGATGGGTTGGCCACGCCGTCGATGGTCATGGCCATGTCGTCGAAGTTGAGCCGTGCGGTGCGCGCGAGCCGGCCGCGAGAGGGCTTGCTGAATTGGGACCCGAAGGCGCGCATTGCGGGCGTGACGGTGTCTGGGGCGGCATCGGCGGGCGCGGAGAAGATGTCGTCGATGGCTTGCGAGGTGGCGTCGCTGGTGGTGGTGGTGGTGGTGGTGGTGTTGGTGCCGCTTGTGCGTTGGGGAGAGGCAGCGGCGACTTCGGGCGGCCGGGCGGTGGGCTTGGAGGGTGTTGGAGAAGAAGCGCTGCGCTGGCCACGACGGGGCGAGGGGCGTGGGAGGTGCGGTGCGGGTGAGGGTGCTCGGGCGGAGGAGCCAACGCTCGGCGAAGGCGCGGGAGCCCATGGTGGTCGTGGCGTGTGGCCTTCTGGTGGTCGTGGCGCGTGGCCTTCTGAGGGTGGCCTTCTGAGGGTGGCCTTCTGAGGGTGGCCTTCTGAGGGTCGTGGCGAGTGGCCTTCTGAGGGTCGTGGCGAGTGGCCTTCTGAGGGTCGTGGCGAGTGGCCTTCTGAGGGTCGTGGCGTGTGGCCTTCGGGTCGCCTGAGGGTCGTGGCTCAATGGCGGTGTTGGCGTCGGGCGATGCAGCGGCCAACTTCACTTGAATTTCCTAGCGCCGGTCCGTGCTGGTTGGCTTGTCCAAAACACACAAGGCGACAGACGGACCTTCCTGGCTGCGAACCCGCTCCCCTCCCATCGCCCCCGACCGCACGGCGCCCGACACCATGTACAACTACCCAGGCGCCCCAGCCTTCAACCGCCCCCGGGCTATGCACCCGCAGGCTCACCACCGGGCATGGCGCCGCCTGGCGTGGGTACGTGGGCCCCCAGACGGCCTTTTGCATCGCTCACCTCTCCCAGCTCCGCCGCCCGGCGCTGCCCCCCCGGCCTCGCTCCCCCGGCGTTGCGCAGACCCAAGGCCCTCCCCAGCTCGGCGGCCCGCGTCCCCTTCCTCCAACTGGCAGCCGCCCGCCAACATGCCCAACTTCAACTTCAACGCCCCCGTCATCCGCCTCGGAACACAGCCAGCCCGCGGGGAGCTGCCGACAGCCCCGCCGGTGGGCGCAAGGAGAGTGCCGCCATGCCTGCGCGCCGGGGCCTGGGCATGGACCGCGACGGCGATCGCAGAGACGGGCCCCAGCAGGTCATACCCCCCACCCGCGAGGAGATTGCCCGCACCATCTTCGTCGGCAACATCCCCGACGGCGTGCGCGGAGACGACGGCATGGAGCGCATCCTCGAGACCGCCGGGAAGCTGGTGCGCTGGACCCGCGCCACCGACGCCAACAACAAGCCCCAGACGTTTGGCTTCGCCGAGTTCGCCGACGCCCAGAGTCTGGAGACTGCCGCCGAGATATTCAAGCACGTCAAGGTCCCCTCGAAGCGCCAGAAGCCGGGCCAGGAGAACAAGGACGACGACGACGACGACGGCGACCAAGAGGTCGAGACAAGCCAGCTGCATGTCATGGTCGACGATGCATCCATCAAGTACGCTGAAGAGTGGAGCAAAACCCGCAACGAGGACGAGGCCACCGTTCAGTTCCGACTCGACAGCGCCAAAGAAGCACTCGCAGGTGTGCTCGCAAGCCTGTTCAACCCCCAACCTGCCGCAGATGGACTATGGCGGCGACGTCATGATGCAGGACATGTCCGCCCACGACCGAGACGGAGTCGAGGTCGCCTTTGTCAACCTGACCAACGCCGAGGACGAGCTGGCCGACATCCCTGCCGACATGCGCGAGATGGTTGCCGCCGAAATTGCTGCTTTCCGCGACCGTTCCAACCAGCGCGACCGCGAACGGCTTCGCAGAGAAGAGGAGCTGGAGGAAGCCGAGCGTCGCCGTAGCGGTAGGCGCTCACCACCACCATCAGCTCCTACCGGGCCCGGTGGCCCCAACGGCGTTCCGGTAGGGCCAAGAGCAGATCGAGGCGTTCAGGGAGTGCCCAGTGGCCCGCGAGGATCCCAGTTCCCCAAGGACTATCAAGGCGGCGTCCACTTCACAAACGGCGCTTCTCTCAACGGCGGCACCTACTTCAGCCGCGAAGACGACGACGACTCGGCCAGTGACTCTGAAATCGAGCGTCGCCGCAAGAAGAAGCGGGATGAGGAGCTGGAGAACGAGTACCAAAGGCAGCTTGCCAAGTGGCTCAAGCACGAGAGCAGAAGCGTTTCTTCACTGGAGCGCACAAGTGATCGCATGAAAAACCAGGAAGCCGAGCAGCAAGCGGCCCGCGATGCCCAGGCCAAGCAGCTCCGAGACTTTGACGATGACCAGGAAGCCTCTACACGGCGTCATCTCTACTACCGCGATCGCGGCGAGTACATGCGTGAGCGCGAAAAGGTGCGCGAGCGCGAGGCAAAGGAAGACGCTGTCGACCGGGCACAGGAGCAGCGTGAAATGGCCTCCCAACAGAAGCAACGAGACCACGCCCGCGGCCAAGCCGATGCATTCCTCGAGCAGCAAGCCGACGAAATCGAACGCACACGGGAGCCGCGCGAGCCTCAGCACTTCAAGATCTCCCTCGGCGCCGCGGCCAAGAAGCTGGAGACGGCTGCCGCCCCGCGTCGCACCGCCGCTGACGTCGAGAATCTCCTCGAAGACGAAGAGGTCGTAGACCAGACGGGCGGCCGCAAGCGCGCTCTCATCCCCATCAACTTCGATGCTGCCGTTCGCGCCAACCTTACCCAAGAAGAAATCGAGGATGCCCAGCGACAGCTGGCTCGGGACATTCCCAACGACAAGGACGGTCTGTGGAAGTGGCCCATCTCTTGGGAGCATCTGCCCGAGAAGAACATTGACAAGGACATCAAGGACTGGGCTGCGAACAAGGTCCTGGAGCTCATGGGTCTGCAGGAGGACATGTTGGTCGATGCTATCGTTGAGCACTTGAAGAGTAAGGGAAGTCCACAGGCTCTGGTAGAGAACCTGGAAGTGGTGAGTATTTCCTTGCTGGCTATGCGAGCTGCTGCTAATCAACCTCTAGGCGCTCGACGACGAAGCAGAGTCTCTTGTCAAGAAGCTCTGGCGCATGGTCATCTACTACAGCGAGACGGAGAAGAGAGGCATCAAATAAGTAAGCATGTCAAGGCATTGGCAGCGATAGCGATTGACGTGCTGTAGCATCTTCGGAGCTTGCACCACGACAACGTGTAGTAGGTAGCGTGGAGCAATGGAACGTTGACCAGGTGTGTGATCCACCACTATACAACAGTGCTAACGCGCATCGAGAGTCACAAAGTACCCGCGAAACCCCGCCTGTCTCGAACTCTCGCACCTGTCTACCCATGGTCGACCAAGCACGCGCGCGCGATTAGTTCCCATGCGTGCGCTGAACGGACTAAGTTCGCTTGATTAGCGTCGAGGGGGAAGCACCAGGTTGCCAAACATTTCTCCATATTCCTCCACGGCCGTAGATGTTCCACGGCACAGAGAACCTAACAATCGCAGTCCCCATGTTCCTGCAAACCTTCAGCGAGCTCTGCATAAACCATATATTGCACGCATCGCACCTGTTACTCTCACTTTTGTTGTCCAGCACAAGCTTCTCGCCAACAACCGAAGCTTTCAGAGCCTCATCTAACCCCATATCAGCGCATTGACAGGACCCCTGCTCCAGACCGCCCACCCCTCACGTGCGACACCAGCTGCCTGCGGAATAAAGCACTCACGCGGCTCCAGATCGGGGCTTTCACCAGCCCGCCCGCTGTGGCTGCGGCGCGAATTCCTCCACGAATGACGGGTGCGGCGGTGGGGTAGCAATAGCGTAGCAACAGCCTAACAATGGATCTCTTTTCCACTCATCCCAGTCAATGTGGGGGTTAGCACCGTTAGGCAGGGTTCGGTCGTTTGCGGTGCCAGAGTGTATAAAGCAGCTGCTACGCCGCGGGGTTTCGCTCAATTGACTGTCGGTTGTTGCATCATTCAAGAGCTTCTTCTTCGTCTTGCCTTACTACATACTTTTGCATCTTTTCATACCTGGGTTCTTCTGAATCTCGCTGCGGGGTATTCTTGTGCATTCCGAGTCTCGGAACGAGTACACACACCACAACACCACATCCACAACTACATCCACAACTACAACAACAACAACACCATCATCATGGTTACTATCACAGGCGTTGAGACAAGGGATGTGCGGTTCCCGGTATGTGTGCATGGTTCGCTGCGTTGCAGGAGCGGTAATTAATGCCTTCTCACAGACATCCCTTGATAAGACGGGCTCGGATGCTATGAACGCAGCCGGTGACTACTCCTCGGCTTACTGCATTTTAA
This sequence comes from Ascochyta koolunga, assembly GCA_026119515.1. Lineage (NCBI taxonomy): Eukaryota > Fungi > Ascomycota > Dothideomycetes > Pleosporales > Didymellaceae > Ascochyta > Ascochyta koolunga. The sequence continues at coordinate 705,563 of JANLCG010000021.1, forward strand.
GCACGGATTCGGAATTCACCGGTCATGGTATGGTAAGTTGATCACTTTCTATTGAGTCAAGTTTCGTTAGTTGGTTGTTCGACGGGCTTGGAACACTGCTTGCGGACTCTCCTTTGCATGCCCCCGCACGCAGATGGACCAACGATTCAAGAAAACAATGAGGCTCCCATGCTGACTCTTCAGACATTCACAATCGGCCGCGGTAACGAGATCGTCTGCACTGCCATTGCCCATCTTGCAGACCGCATCAAGGGCCGAACGCTCGACTCGCTCGTCGAGAACTGGGGCAAGACATGGCGCCATCTCGTCAACGACTCACAACTCCGCTGGATCGGGCCTGAGAAGGGTGTCATCCACCTCGCGCTCGGTGCCGTTGTCAACGCCATCTGGGACCTCTGGGCCAAGACACTCGGAAAGCCAGTGTGGCGTATTGTGGCAGACATGACGCCCAAGCAGATTGTCGACCTGATCGACTTCCGCTACATCACCGACGCCATCACGCCCGAGGAGGCGCTCGAGATCCTCACCAAGGCCGAGCAGGGCAAGAAGGAGCGTCTGCAGGAAGCGCTCGAGTCGCAGGCCGTCCCCGCCTACACGACATCGGCCGGTTGGCTGGGCTACGGCGAGGACAAGATGAAGGCACTCCTCCAGGAGACGCTAAGCAAAGGGTACCGTCACTTCAAGCTCAAGGTCGGCAGCGACGTGGCGCAGGACAAGCACCGTCTCAGCATCGCGCGCGAGATCATCGGCTTCGACAAGGGCAACGTCCTCATGGTCGATGCGAACCAGGTCTGGAGCGTCCCCGAGGCTATCGAGTACATGAAGCAGCTCAAGGAATTCAAGCCCTGGTTCATCGAGGAGCCCACCAGCCCCGACGACGGTACGTCCTCGATCCTTACCCACCATGCTTTGAACCACACGCTAACAACACATAGTCCTCGGCCACAAAGCCATCCGCGAAGCCCTCAAGCCCTACGGCATCGGCGTCGCGACGGGCGAGATGTGCCAAAACCGCGTAATGTTCAAACAATTCCTGCAATCCGGCGCCATCGACATTTGCCAAATCGACGCATGCCGTCTGGGCGGTGTCAACGAAGTCATCGCCGTACTCCTGATGGCGGCCAAATTCAACGTACCCATCGTCCCACACTCGGGCGGCGTCGGGCTGCCCGAGTACACGCAGCACCTGTCGACGATCGACTACGTCGTCGTGTCCGGCAAGAAGAGCGTTCTCGAATACGTCGACCACCTGCACGAGCACTTCTTCAACCCCAGTCGCATCGAGAAGGGATACTACGTCACCCCGACCGAGCCCGGGTACAGTGTAGAGATGAAGCCGGAGAGCATGGATCGCTTCTCGTATCCCGGCAAGGACGGTGTGAGTTGGTGGAAGAGTGAGGAGGCGCGGCCGATTCTCGAGGGCGAGAAGTTTTAGTCCCTACCTTCTCATTCGACGTCTTGGGAGGGGTAATTTAAAACACAATGTATTTCTTATCCTTATTTGCCCGCTGCTTATTCCTTTCTCACTCTCACTCGCGAAATACCTCCATCCAACCCAAGACGAAACGCACACGCCACCCAACCCCTTGGCTAGGAACACAGTATACAACTGCCAAGTATACAACTGCTAGAATCTCCGATTTTGTTTCGATGGGCGTGGGTAGCATAGGACAGGACAGGACAGGATACAGGAATGAACAACGATAGAAAAAGCCAGCAACTGTGTAATTTACATGTTTAGAACGAGCGTGGTGAGCGGTAGACGGACGCAAGTCCACAAGGATTAGTTGGGTAGATGTCGGGGGTTTGTGTTGCTTGGTTTCTACGAAGAGGTAGGGGGTGGAGAGAAAGAAAGTGATTTCTACACGAGAGTGGGAAGCGGGTAATGTGCGTGGTGAGGACTAAAGTGACCAAGTGGGTTGTAGGGGGTCGGAACTTGCAATTGGGAGTGGTCTAGTATATATACATATATATATATATATATATATATGTATCAAGCACGGGTATCTTCTTCTCCACGCTAAGCGGAAAACGCCATAGGAAATGCAAACACGCGACTCAATCTACACTAAACATTTCTCCAAGATGCCTTCAACCCACACTTCCCAGTCTTTCCGGCCGGCTCCAAGCACACCACCCTTTGCCTTGCTTTTTCCAACCTCGTTCTTCAAGCCCTTCTGCGCGCCCTCACCCTGGCTTTCCCACCATTCCGTCTCAGCGCTCTCCCGCGCTCGTTTCACGACCCGCTCCTCGTCCTCAACGCGGTACAAGTCGCACTTGCTGCACTCCTTGCACGTCTCGCCGGGCGTCTCGCGGAAATGCTGGCAGAAATGGTGGTATCCCTCTTGTGCCAGCCCCTGTCTGCAGACGTAGCACATCGAGTACCCACACAGGCAGACGAGCTTGTTGCAGCCTTCGGACTTGACGAAACCGAGGTTGCACTGCGGACAGGTGCGTTTCACTGCGTCGGTGGTGGCGCGCTCAAGTGTGAGGCGGAGAGAGGTGAGCTGCGAGGAGTAGCAGATGTGAGGGTCGTGCCAGGGTGCAAAGCATGAGAGGCAAGAGGCGCGGCCGCATGTGGGCGAAAGACATTGGAAACGCAGACCTCGGCGCTTGAGGTGGATGCGGCGCAGGGCGGCCTGGAAGGGTGCAATGATCGGGACTCGGAACACGATGGCAAAGGTGGCGTAGATGAGAACTACGAGCAAGACGATGATTTGTGTGGTTTTGAAATATAGTAGCTCGAGAAGCGGAACGGATGCCAGTGATGCCAAGACGATAGGGCGAGACTTGAGTCGAAGGTTTGCGAGCAAATCGGCGTTCGGCAACGCAAGATCATCCAGTTCAGCGTACGAGCAGAATGGGCATCGAGCCAAGGGTAGCTGCGACTTGATGAGAGCCTCGTTGTTGAAGCGTTCCTCGAGCTTCCTGATGTTGTCATCACCGTCCTGTTCCTCTAGCAGCGCACGACGAATGAAGCCAAGGGGAATGCACCCTTGACAGTCTCCATCCGTCATAGGTGCTATGCACTTAAGTGTGCATAACTCCGTGTTAATGCTGCGTGCCCAGCTCTGATCGTAAAGCGCAGCATTGATGGCGTGTCGAATGCAGCGAAAGCAGATGTAGTGACCGTTGATATTGCAGGTTGACATGTGCTCGAGGGTGTTCGGCGTGAAGCAGCATTCGCAATCGTACATTTCGCCTTCCCGCTCAGCTTCCTCTTCGTGCAGTTTCCACGCTAGCTCCAAGTCTTGTCGCAGTTGCTCGTTCCGCTGCCTAGCCAGTTCGGGCATTATGAGGTTGTCGTATAGCTCTCGGTTGAGCTCATCGTCCTTGGTCTTAACAAGTAGCGGCGTTCTTCGGCGGCCTGTCCGTGGATCTGCAGCAGTCCATAGCACTAGTGGGTGGTCTTTTGCGGACGGCGCTTTCCGGCGCATGAGGAAGTTCGTGATACTAGACCTCCAACTCCTACTCGATAGGTCCAAAAGGGTCGGGCGTGCTTGCGTGTAGCTCCAGTTGTACTCCGCTAGCACAGCCCTGATTGTTGAATGGCTCAGGCCTTTGAACTCCTGATACATTGTCTGCTTTGCCGCCTCTTTGTAATGTCTGGAGCGAAAGGTATCCTCGAGCACCAAAGGCTTACCGCGCGTGTCTTTCACGTCACTTCGTTCCCGGTACTTGTACTTTTGCGCAGTCTCCCTTTGCTCTTCCTGCTCGGCTGGCATTCTGTAACGCCCCGCACCCACTTGTCTCCATGCTTGAGCAGCGCCTCTGTTATGACCTGCAGCCTGCTTTCTTCGCTAAATGAAGCCAACATCTCACGGAAGACCTCGGGCTGCACATCAGGGAAGATGTCGGTGAGGGCTTGCAGAGAGACATTCAAGTTACGAAGATCGGTCTCTTCTACAGCATTCTTACAGGTTGACGACAGTGCGCTAGCCGTTTCGTTTGTATCGGTCGAAGGTCGTCGTAGTATCGCAGGTCGCACAAGGGAGGAGAAGACGGTGGCCATGGTGCTATGGTGTCCTCAACGCTCCACAAGGAGTACTGTTAAGCAACGCATTAGTGGTGTTGATGTGAAAAGGTTACCAGCATTATAGATGGTAAGGTTAGGAGCGCAGGAGAGGGGTGACAGGTTGGGCCGGTGGATGCGCGGTCAGGAACGCTCCACGACAACGGCCAAATGACGCGTCACTCCGGGTGTTCACGTGATGGACATCACCACTTCGGCTCGACACAACTTTGGACGCTTGATTCTAGACAAGCTGCATGTGTTTTTGGCAGTCAAAGGCGGTTTTCGAGCATCTCGAGAAACGGCCGAAATGCCATAAGACGTTTACTAGCGCCGAAAGAGGAAATAGATTAGCTTCTACGGAACTGGTACGTTTATATCGAGTCATGAATTCGTTGTCACACTATGTAAGAATATATCCAATCTAGGGTCAACCAAGATAACTTGTGTGCAGCCGTTTTACCAAATAGACCTATAATCCAAAGAATCAGTGTTCAATACAGTCCAGCCGAAAGCAACCGAGACTCCAAAAGCCAACCTTTTCGTATCCTTTGGCTTTTCTTTCCAGAGCCATCTCTCGACAGTCCACTCATTACATGACATGCGGATCAACCTCCACAATTGGTCCAGTGTAACTCTTCTTCGCGAAAATGATGTAATATACAACGGAGAACATGGCAACGCCGCCAGTGACGACCACGGCCCAGTTCATCATGTCAGGCGTCGGGCTCACATGTGTCGGCCAGAAGCTGAAGAAGATGATGAGTAGCAGGTAACAGATCGCAACCGCGTTGTTAGCGACACCGAGCGCACCCTTCAAGCGCCAGGGCCCCCAAGTTAAGCTGCGATCGTACGCTTCGTCGTGGCGAGGCGACGAGTTGAAGATGGCTAGCTCTGCGTTCTGGCTGTCAAGGTCGCCACGCACGCGACGCCAGAGGAGCAGGCCGATGGCGAGCAGGTAAGAGATGTAAAACCCTCAAGGACTAAAGAGATTGTGCCATTGAAGGCAGCACTGTTTCCAATGTTGATCAGAGACAAAAGGGCGGAAAGGACTGTTACAACGAGAATAGCGACTACAGGGATTGTGGTACGCTTGTCGATCTGCAAAAGTCAGTGATTGTGCTCACCAAGCGTTCTTTGAGAGTCAGAGAATTTACCATGCTAAGGGCGCGAGAGAAAGGGAGGCCTCTGTCACGGGCAAAAGACCAAGTCATACGAGATGCCGCAGCCAAGCAACCCATAGCACTGCAGAACTCAAGCGCGATTATGATGCTGACCATGACAGTTGCACCAGCTGTTGAGCCTACAGCATTGCGGAAGATTCGAATGAAAGGCGACAGCGGTGAGACATCCGTGAGCAGGTCTTCAATGTTGGTTGCACTGAAGAGAACAGCGAGAAGCAATCCCACGGCAAGCGTTCCGTTGATGCCAAGGCTCATGAGCATTGAGCGCGGGACATCGGTACTGGCGTTCTTGACCTCTTCTGACATCTAAAGAAGTTAAACGAGCTTCGAGTGTTGGACATAAATTGACTTACGTGCACAACTGAATCGGTTCCAACGAAGGCAAGTGCATTACCCTGGAGACCAACGAAGAAAGCCAGGGCTTGAGTTGGCCACTCACCTTTGTTATGAAAAGTAGTGAAGATATCCTTAGCAGAGTTGTGTGCAGGCGTGAGGTACACTAACGGTACCAGGATTCCGAAAAAGCCCAGAATGTGAACGATCAGAACAATTACTTCGATGGTTGGCAAGGCTCCGCTGACGAACACGTTGATGAAAACGCAGAGCATCAGAACGGCCCATAGTAGCAGTGTGGCGTGCCAGTTCTCTCGTACGTAGGCATCACCGGCGTTCAGACTCGCCAACTGCAGGACTAAATCGGAAACGAAAAAGCACACAGATGTGAGAGCTGCGATCCAGCCAATGACGGTCAGCCACCCTATCCATGTTGGTCAGTGGGGAACTGGAAAGCTGCAGGAAGTTGAAGTACCAGTGATGTAGCTAAAGAAGCGCTTGTTCGACCGTGGTGCAAGCAGAGACACCCAGTGATATTGACCTCCTGCAGTAGGTACAGCACTAGCTAGCTCGCCAATGCAGATGAAGACGGAGAAGTTGCCAAGCCAGATGAGTATGAATCCGTATATGAGACCAGCAGGTCCGCCACTGTTCAGTTTAGAATGGTGTCTGAGGGTTTTGAGTTTGATTTCCAACTCACTTCTGGAAGCCGGTAGCAAAGATGCTGCTCAATTGTCAGATCTGCTACATCGCGTTGAGTTTCACGACTTACACGAGCAGACTCTCCCATGTGCACATCAAACCGCAGGAAAGACCAGTCATTGACACTAGACCAAAGCGACGCTGTGGGTATCAGCTCCATACACATTCCAAGATGGATGGGAACGAGCCTTCAACACCTGCTCCTTCCCCACTCTCGCCAACTCATATCGATCGCGATCGAACTCTTGACCTTTGGCATCTGAGATCGAGTCCTTGCCCCGGTTTCGCAGGACATCGCCATCGAGTGACTGGAGGTCAATATGCTTCTCCATCACGAAAGATCGTCAATTAACAAGACGGGGTTTGTGGGATACCCAGCCGTAATTTAACTGTACCGTCGTTGACCGGAGCTAAACAATAGTAGACCAGCGGATCGAAAAAGGAAAGACGATACGTGCAAAGATAGGGGACACATGCAATGCAAGTCATCTCGATATTTATCTCCTTCGGGGGTAACGTGAGCCATGTGTTCCGGCAAAAACGGTACATAATGAAGGCTAGGCGGCATGGCTCGGCACTGCACTGAAGCGTTGAGAAGGCCAGTCGCTAAGACAGCTCTACGCGCAGCTGGTAGTGATGGCGGCACCGCATTCTTAGCTTGAAGGAGCTGCTCGAGGTTGAGCACTGATTCGTTCTTAGGTCACACAGCTGGGCTGGAGGAACTGCAGAAAACGGTGGCATGCATCGGGGCGTTGTCCCTTGCTCCATGCCTTCCCAGGTGGCAGCCATGGATTAAACTCCTACCTGGTTACTCTCGAAGCCACAGACTATGCATGCATGTTCATCCGAGCTGCATTGTTTCCCAATTTGAACAATGGGCCTCATAATCCGCGCCCGACTTGACAACAGGGCGGTATTTTTCTTTTTGTGGGAATAGCGGAATGAAGGAAGGAGAATCAGGCTATCGATAGTGAAATCCGTGTCGCACGAAATACAGCGACAGGATAACGCCGTTGAACAGGCGGCATGTTGCTGGAGATGAAGGCATGGATTAAGTGGCAACAGAAACGGCTGCCAGTCTGTTTTGATTAGACTCGTTAGATCCCCGCAGAATTTCTGTAGTACGGGCCCGGACAAGACTACTGAGTGATGAGGTGGTTGGGACGAGAATGAAGGGATGGTGCGACCTTGTGGGACATGGCCGTCAGCTTAGTCAGTCTGAACCACGTGGGCTTTCTGCATCTATCAATCCTTTTCGGCTTCACCCACATGTTCAACGGCTTTCCACGATGAACTTTCGAGAAGACTGAGGAATTTGTACCTCAATTGTTGCAGTTCCGAGCAAGGTATTTTCTTGAGGCTGGAGGTAGGATGCGAAGTCAGATAGAAAGCCACGTGGCTGACTTTCGGCTGGACATTTCCGTAGTGCCACCTGCACGTTACAGCGTCACTTGCGAGCACCACAGCAGTCGGCTACCTGCACAGATATCCATTGTTTGTATTGCAAACTTCAAAGGCATGTTCGGTCGTTTGCTTGCATCTGGAAGCCTGCAGCCAATGGCTTCTCGGCGCCCATTCTTCCGTGACACTGTCAAGACCCCTATTTCACACATTGCACGAGGTACAACGCCCAAGCGATGTACAGGGTCTTGGAAAACAGCAAGCGCTATCTGCATACGTACAGTAGATATCTTACCGTGTACCTGTCACTGCCATAACTAGGCTGCAAAAGGCAGCTCAGCCCGCATTCCGCTTTTCGTCGATAGATGCTTTGGTAGCTGGTCATTCGAGACACGGACTTCGAATTGGGTCAGAGAATTCTAAGTGCACTAATTGGAGCTAGAATTTCGGTCATTTTGCTGAACTGGTTCCAGTCTCAAGTGCACTTACGGCTCACGATGACAAATACCGTGTGGAGGAAAACGGACTCATGAATTCACAGCAGCGACAACAGCATATGCGCGGGTTATTTCATTACTGAAAGTACACGTTCTAGTTCATTTAATGACCTTGATTTCATCAACAGAACCCTCTCTGCTCTGCTGTTGTGCCTCTTCCCACTCAGCACTAACGACCGTAGTCTTTAGGATTTTTGAATTGCTTCCTATACTGTCAGTTTCCCACTTTCTGTCTTTTTCGGTTTTTGTTTTTGAGGCCGTAATCTCGACATCTATTCGTCCATCCAGACGGCATGGACCACCTGGTATACCAGAAGCCGAGTTCGAGTGGGTTGTTCGGTCCTGCGAAAGCATGGGCATGAAACGCTTCACGCCGCTCTCGGTGCGACTCTTCCTACTTTGAGGTCTCGTATCTCCGGCTTTTGAGTCCGTACTGCTTAGCTGGTATGATCCACCCTTCCTGCGCGAATAACCCAATTCAGACGGTGTGCCGCGTCGACGTATCTCATCAGAGCCGTAAAGACCTGAGGGAATGGACTCGAGAAGTGGACGAAGGTATGGTACGCAGGATGTAAGGATAGTGATACACTCGATGATCTGAGTCATGAGAGTCCATTTCCAAAGATCTCGAGTTGGGTTTGTGGAAGAGAAACTACCGATATACGTCATCTGAACTGCGGTCGTAACAATATCTCTGCATCCAAGTCAGGACAACCAAATTCTCTAAATGATCGTAGGAAAGCACACGTACAGCAACCTTGTGCCAAAGAGCGTGAGTATTGTGACCTTCTTGGCCATACTCATCTGGAGCGTAACAATAACATGAACTGGAAACAGAATTAAAGCCAGATCGGTAAGGATGTTGACAATGCCAATGCCTTGCCAGAAGGCGATCTGCGCTAGGCGTTAGCATTTTCCAAATTCAAACCTAAATATCGGTGAGCATACCATGTCAATACATTTACGGCCCGCGTCATTTGTACGCCACGGATATGTACTGCCGCACTGAAAAGAAGTAACAAATATCGATAACACACCCCATAGCGCGATGAAGCCAGTCAGCCCCAAGCCTAGGTTACGGTGTTTATTTGACGCTGTAAGGATCATGAGCAGCGAGATGATAGACAGCTTTGCCAGTGCCAAAGTTGCGATATATAAGATCCTGTTGGCGTATCCAGCCTGGGAACAGAGTGGTTAGCCTTGATATACCAAAACAAGCACGCTGACTACAGACACACCTTGAGGTAGGCTTCGATCTGTTTTTCATTCAGTGTAGAGAAATCGCGACCCAAACCGTTTGCAACTTGGATGCTAACGGATGCCCCTGATCCAATTCTGGTGATCTGCGCAACGATCGTTAGTCGGGTGTATGTGGTGTGGTAGTGGGTCCTTCCTACCAAAGCGAGAAGAACAAATGCATCATCAACGTCAACTCGTCGCCTTAAGGCGCGCTTTGTAACAAGTCTAGTCGAAACTGCCAGCGCCGAAGTGATAAGTAAAATCCAAGTGACAACGTTCAAGAAAGGACCCAGGTCCTCCCTAGACCCCGGTTGTCGCGGAATGGGATGATGAGAAGAAACAAATATGGCAGTCATTGCATCGTTTTTTGGGTGTTCGTCTCATGCAGACGCTGTGGAAAAAGTGGATGAAGCGCAAAAATGTGGGAATCGAAACGGCCAGTGCAGATGTCGATATGGATGGAGGCTGCTGTGGCTAAGTTCAGGCGCATCGTTTGAGAATGTAAGGTTTCGCCAGGCAAATTGCCTAAGAAACAAACAACAGTATCTTTATCCGCCCTGGTTTGACGAACAAGTCAGATACGCGCTTCGTAACATCGCAGGCTGGGTGGAGGGGTAGACGAGTTCGGAGTCGGGGGATGCCGTTGTACGTGGTTGTGCAGTAAACGATGCAAGGTCTACCAACCGAAGTCAATCAACGGCGATGCTTCCAATTGTGGTGAATTTTGTGTTACTGGCATAGCCGTGGTTGTGACCCGAACATCGATGGCTTACAATGTAGGTACGACAAGCCGCAGCGGTGGCGGCTCAACCTACCAACGGCATCGCTTCGAGAGAGGCCCAGAGAAGTGTCTCAGCTGCGCCATAATGAGCGAATCTCTAGTCAGGTTAAGGGCTTGCAAGGGCTTGTGTCACCTTGTAGCACATCAACTCTGGCACGGTAGCACAGCGCCTGTCGAACGAGATTGAAGAAAACTGGTCCATAGCTGCTGTGGAACACCTGCCAACGCACCTCTGGAGGTACTGTCTGATCAGGAAGCGAGATGATAATAATTGCATATCAGCTGGATGCGGTCATTGAGCGGCACAGTAACGACAAATATTATCTGGCTGTAGAGGTATAGATTGATTTGAGTAACTTAGGCTCGCTTGGACATGACAAACAAAGCAGATCGCCGACCCCCATACATGCCTTGCAATTAACAGCTTGCAGAGAAAGACCCCATATTTAGGCTTCAATTTGGCAGCCTATTTGCGTACATGGCTTACGAGGGCGAGGGGTCGAGGAAGTCCAGAGAACGTACATCCTAGTCGACGACGTCGTCCGGGTTCGCGATAACAACATTGATAACTGGAGCAGCTCTGCCAACTACGGGATCGGGGTTTTCGATGGAAGCTTCGATAATGGGCGCAAACCTGGCATTAATGCTCACTTTTGGTGCGATGACCTTGGTGATATCTGGTTTCGCTGGAATGGGAGCTGCCAGAATGGTGGTGGCCAGGGCCAGGGTTGACAGAACTGTCGAGGTACAAAGCATGATGAATGGGTATCAAAGCTGCTGATAGATGGTGTCAGTTACTGAACACGCTGGGGAAGGACTCTTCTGTGACTTACCTTGAAGTGAGTGGTTTGGGGGAAAGACCTTATCGAGCGCTCTTTTCTTTGGTGGTGGAAGGGGGCTCTTCAGATTAAAGCCTTTCACATCAGATAGCCACCAGCTGAATAGATCTACCGTTGCTCTCACATGTCGTATCCTGCTGAGAATCGATATTCCGAAGCTCTGCTGACTCGGGAAATTGCGCAGAATGTTGGGTCCGGAACTGAGGTTCCACAAGACTAGCGCCAGGCACGTATCGGGGCTCAAGCAAGGGCAGATAACATTTGACGCGCGGCGGCAGCTTCTTTTCAATGCAAGCGGTCTGTTTCCTGGCATTCGGGGAATAAATTTTAATCTGGAGTGCCTGACAGTCGATCGGTATCCGACAAAGTACACGCTGTGCCCCAGCTACTATGTTTGGCTGTATGACAAGCTCTCCCACTATTATTGATTGACAACATGTGGATGCAAGCGTATTCGCTTCCACTGAGTTTGTGTTCCGCAATCTTTCCGACCAACAGATGCTTCCTAACTGGCGTAGTACTACATGCAGCCTAGAAAACGATAACCTCACCCTCATCTTTCAGCTCATACGGATCTTTGTGTCCGTGATAATCAAAGTAAGCCTGCTGGATTGGCTGATAGGGCGAATTTGGCGGACAGAACGCGAATTGTTCGAGGGTGTTCGTGGCTTCGCGGTAATCGTCGATCTTGTAGCAAGCGTGTCGGTCTGGTTGTGTTGCCCACTTGGTCATTTTATCCCAATCACGACATTTTCGAACCTGTCCATCACCAATGTGTCCTGTTAGAGCTGGCATTGGAGTGTCATCTGCTGCACACATTACTGTGATTGGTGGTTAGCTAAATCCTGAAGCCGATTGGAAGCAGACCCACTGTCTTGTCTCAAGCCGTTCAAGCAGTGATTGATATGGTTCAGGTTGAAAGTCTGGTTGTCGCCGCTGTGTTTCGACACGATGGCTTTGCGAATGAACTTTATACAATGCAGATCATGAAAACCTTTTAGGTAGTAGATGCTGCGCTCAGTATCCCATGGGAAGCGACCAGAGGGAGGAAGACCAACTCTCTTTGTGAAGTCATCGTGGAGCGCGACCGCCATGGGGCTGGTGTCGATGGCATCCCATGCTGCATTAATCTCGTGGGCACTGATGTTGGGGTTCCAGAACTGCGAGATTGGCTCATAGAGAACAGGAGTATCGAAGATCAGACCACTGTACGGTGTCCTGCCCAAGCTATGAGTCAAGATTCGTAGTTTCGCATTGTCCATCACCAACAGCACGTTCGCCGAGAGCGATATCAGCAACAAGGACATGAATGCAATGAAACTGCGGGTGTTTGTTGGAATGATTTCCGTCGAATTGTTGTTCCAGGCAATACCATCCTTCTCTTCCTCAAGCTGCCTCAAGATATCGTCTTCCTCATCCGCGCTTAAAGGCTGATACTTTGGTGGTCGTTCCATGGGTTCAGTAATAATGCTCTAGCAGAGTTAGGAAGGCAGCAGTATCTGCGGTAGAAGAAGGGTGCATCTCCGGTGTGACCATGTCACGTTGGCCCACTGCCAATGTGGCCCAGTGCGCCGGATGAAATCAACACGACCCAACCGCGCCGTATTGCAGCATTGCCGAGCGGACGGGTGTCTTAACTCCAGGCAAAGCAAGGAAGGTTGCAATCTGTCGAAATTGGTGGTACGTGTACCACCAGAATGCTGGAAAGAGAGGGGTTATCAGGCGTTTGCTGGTGAGCAAGTGCGACTTGCCAAATGCTGGCTGTAGCGCCGAGGCGCGCGCTAGGGAAGCAGCCTTAACCATAATAGCTCCTTCCTGTTCAGGGTCATTGGCCAAACACGGCAATTTACTTGTATCCAATCCCAACGCTTATGTGTATCTCCGACTGCACTGTTCTTTTCACAAGATGGCAGGTCCGTCATTCGACTGACTACTTCTCCAGGCCGATATGGCTATGGGTTCGATTGAAGAACAATTCTCAAAGAACATGAGCAGTCGCTACCTCGTCCGGGAGGTCGAGGCAAAGCAAGAGTTGGACCAAGTACTAGATGTGATCTGGGCAGCAAATCACACGCCATACGAACCTTTCATCCACCTGTTTTTCCCGGTCCTTGGCTTCACACCTGCACATCGAAAGGCTGCACTCATCGAATCAAAGGAGCGCTTCTGGAAACAGCACATCACAGATCCTTCGAGTCACTGGCTCTACGCTTTCGACACACTTACAGGGCAAGTCGTAGGCTGTGCGCAGTGGGTTTTATCAACAACCAATCCATTTGCCAATGGCATTCCCAAACTCGAGGCACCATGGTGGCCGGATGGTGAATGTCGTAAATTTTGCGAATCCATCTTGAACCAAGTCTACAAGCCACGGGCGAATTGGATGACGCGGCCTCACTGTGGTAAGCGGAGATCATTTCAGAATTTGACATAACTCAACTCATCAAGCCCCCTCTATTTGACGGGCAAATCTCCGACACCGCACCTAAAATCAGATACAAGCTGACGTAGTTGCCAGCACTAAACTGGATGGCGGTCCATCCCGCACATCGTCTGTGCGGCATCGGCTCGCTCCTCATGAATGCGGGTATAAGGATGGCTGACGATCTCAAATTAGAGTGCTGGTTGGAAGGATCTAGTATGGGAAAGCCGCTGTACGAAAAGTTTGGCTTCCAGTCCTTGTTCAAGATTGCCTTCGATAGTGAAGTGCTAGGATCAAGTGACGAGTGGCGGAAATGCGCACATGAGATGACGCCAGCGGCCGTGTTCGCCATGTGGAGGCCAAAACAAGGGCTTTGGAGGCTGGAGAACGGGCAGGAGGTGGGGCTGCCATGGACTTTGGGTAATGGCCCGGTGCTGGACGGTGCTTCCTGAGAGTCATGATCTACTGCGTTGCCATCGAAGATACCAGAGATTGGCTTGGATAATGATTAGGAGAAGATTCAGAGAACAACATACAATCTGCGAGATGTTGCAATTTCTGAATGGAGCTCATCTCCTACTGCACATCTGATAATCTGGAAAGTACTTTTGATGAATCCTCCGGGAGTACTCTACCACCACGGGAAATTATTTGTCCAGTAGGTTCCTACTCCAGGGTACGGATTCGCTGACAAGGTTGGCCACAACGAAGCCAAATACTCAAGTGTCAGCTTCAGTCGGCTCTTTGCCACCAATTACCCAGAAACACTGCTCCTTCTCTGCCTTCTCCAAACTCACGCACAATAATCCATCGATAGCTTTCCAGGCCTCTTCAATGAAAGTAGATATCTCCAAATCGCTGAAATGGCCTGTTCCTTGTTCGCGAAGTCGCTGGGTGATCCCTCGATACGCCAGAGTGCCAGCAATGACCCACGCAGGGTACAGCAGGCTACTCATGGCATGGTTCCGCATCAAGTAGTAGGTCTTGAGCCAACGCTCGTGTAAGTCGTAAAAAGCGAGCTTGTCTTCCATCAGCGCTCGAATGGCAAGATCATGCCCCTGTCATTCGAACTCAGGCCGGAATTGAGGTCATGTAGCAAGCCTTTGCTAACGAAATCCTTTGCTGTCAAGGTTCAATCTGCAACGTATACTGGGGATTATCTGAGTAGAGTGACTTCGGCATATTGTATCTTTCCTTTTGGTCCGGAAGGGGGAAACTGACTTCGCATATGCACCTGAGGCCCAATAGACGACAACGAAGCTCAAGTTTCGAGACAAATGGGCTCCACGATATATAGCAATTCGCGGATGGCCCTTCAAATCCATATAGAGGGAATATATTGACTGGGCTCAATTCCTGGTAGAATGCGTGAATATTTTAGAATGGAGAAATCCTAAAATCCCACTGTCACCCGTTGGCCTAAGTTCCAAATGAAAGGGATATTACAATAAGACAAGGTAAGATGTCTATCCTCGGCGTACTCATTGAGTTTTTAAGCGGATTTGGTTTGCTTGAGTCTTGTTTAGCTTTGAGGTCGTTGGGCCTGACAAGTTATTCTTAGTATGAAGGGAGGGGTGCCGCCCGAGCTAGGTATTGACTACTTGTTTAAGCCATAACTCAATCAAAAACTTATCTCAGTAGGGGCCGAGCAGGCGAGAGCGATACGAAGCTCGACAAATGAGGTGTATTGATTCCTTACATGCTGCAAAGGAATAGCTCGTGGCGACCATGAACAAAACACCGTACATCTGTTATTATTCTGAGCGTTCCAGCCGTGCACTGGGCAGAGATAGGATGCTGCTTTGAACAAAGCATGTAATTAGGCAAACGTCAACAATCGTAGAAACCTTCGAACGAAATCATACCATGGGCCGGTGGCGGGCATATCTGATCCAGATATCACACAAGAGGACGCAGTGTACGGTCAGCAATTGAGGAATGCGCGCGTGATCATGCAAGCTAAAGTAAGATGTTGGCGAATGCACAGCTCGGCCCCACCTCTGCACCAATGTTCACGTGATACCGCGCAGGACTTCTCTCCAGGCAGTTGTGTGCGTCTACAAAGTTTACTCTAGGACGAAGCCATCACAATGTCAGGAAAGACGTTCGTATCATATTGCATGCGTTAATTTATCGCGTATGCATATCTTGGAGGCTGTTTGGTCCTTCCCAATGCTTCGATGAGATACGTCATCGATCTTCTGCGCGTACCGTAAGTTCGCGCTGCGCGACTCATCTCTGGGCACTGTTCACTATAACCGCCACCACGCTTCCACATCGCGCCACGTCTTGAGACAACTATGCATGGAAGATGCCCTTGAAGGCAGCCTCAGTCTCGAATCAGGTCGTACGGAAACGTAAAAGAAAGGCGCAGGATGGACATGCAGAACATGCAGCCGGATCGCCATCACCAGCGCCTGACGGCGTCGGTTCAGATGCGTTGAATCACGCAGCAACCGAATGTAGGACGACTGTGACTGTCGCTACAAAAACTCACGATGGAGGGAAGAGACCAAGAAGAACGACAAAAGCGAAGAAACCCGCCTTGATTCGACATACCTCGTCGACATTAGTCGAAACATCGGTTCCATGGCCAGATCATTTCACGAAGCTGCAACAAGTGCATCGGGCACTCAACCTCGTCTATACCTTCTGCTGCACGCGAAAGCAGCTTGCAACGACCCTCGATAACCTAAAAACGACCGTCGAAGGACACATCAAACGCGAGTTGCTTGTTGAAGATGTGGCGCAAATCGCAGCTTTGATCCCAAGAGCGATCAATTTTGCATATGTTGATGAAGCCATGCTGCAGACAAACCTTATGGGTCAGGAAGACAACATGAAGGGCAGAAGAGCACAAGACTTCCTCATTATGCAGCCTGAGCCTGACAAGGGTGAACATAAGGAGGTGCTGCTCTTCGAGTTTATCGACGGAGATTTGAAGCGCCAAGTTCAGCATGCGAAGACTGGCGAACCCATGAAGGCAACGCAAAAGTTGCGTCGTGAGGAACTGAAGATGCCTGTCTTCAGCCAGAAGCAAATGATGAATCTCATTGAGAAGCGGAATATGAAGTTTACCTCGGCTGTCAACACCTTCCTGAACAACTGTGTGGCAGAGGGTCACGATTCGATCGAGAAAATCAAGGAGATGTCTTTGACATTCATACCCCAGCCCTCAGGGAGCAGATGCTCAACACCAGGACCCCAAATATCGCGATTACCGACATCCATACCCACAGAGCGGAAGAGCATTCCAGAGATTGTGGACGAGATGAAGTTACTCGAATGGTATTCTGGGCAGATCGTCCCCGATGGCCATCGAGTATTCGATCCACAGCCTCCGATCTACGGCGACCTGAACTTTGCTATGTCTCAGAACCTTGTGAATGCGTTGTATAACAGAAGCAACATCACGCAGTTGTACGCACATCAGGCTGAGGCTATCAACAATCTCTACAAAGGAAATAACGTGATTGTGTCGACATCAACCAGCTCAGGCAAATCGCTAATCTACCAGATCCCAGTCCTGCACCAGCTAGAACAGGAACCGGAGACACGAGCAATGTACATCTTCCCCACAAAGGCGTTGGCGCAGGATCAGAGGAAGAGCATGAAGGAACTGCTACGATTCATGGACGGCTTGCAAGACATCATTGTTGAGACCTTTGATGGCGATACGGCCATGTCAGACCGCAACTATATTCGGGACGAAGGTCGAATCATCTTTACGAACCCAGATATGCTACATTTGACAATTTTACCTCAGGAAGAGGCATGGCGAACCTTCTTACAGAACCTCCGCTTTGTGGTCGTAGATGAGTTGCATGTATACAACGGTCTCTTTGGAGCTCACGTTGCGATGATCATGCGGCGACTGCGTAGAATATGCGCAGCTTTGGGTAACCGACAAGTCAAGTTCATCTCGTGCTCAGCAACAGTCGCAAACCCAGAAGCCCATATGAAAACCATTTTCGGTATCGAGGAGGTCAAGTTGACGGATTTCGATGGCTCGCCGTCTGGTCGAAAAGAATTCCTGTGCTGGAACACGCCTTTCAAAGACCCAGGAGATCCTACATCAGGCCGAGGCGATTGTAATGCGGAGACTGCACGACTGTTCTGCCAGTTGATTCTAAGAGGTGTGAGGGTTATCGCTTTCTGTCGCATCCGAAAGCAATGTGAGGCTTTACAGGCTGCGATCAAGGCAGAACTGACTAACCTCGACCGAACAGAGGTGATTGGACGAGTGATGTCTTATCGAGGCGGGTACACACCACAAGACAGACGACAAATCGAACGTGAGATGTTCGATGGCAAACTGATGGGTATCGTAGCTACCACTGCCTTGGAGCTAGGCATCGACATTGGATCGCTGGATGCCGTCCTTACGGTCGGTTTTCCCTACACCATCGCTAATCTTCGGCAACAAAGTGGACGTGCAGGGAGACGAAACAAAGACTCTCTTTCAGTACTGGTGGGCGACTGCTTCCCAACAGACCAGTACTATATGCAAAACCCAGACGAGATTTTTACAAAACCAAATTGCGAACTTCAAGTTGATTTGGAGAACATGTTGGTACTCGAAGGCCACATTCAGTGTGCAGCGCATGAAATGCCCATTACCATCGATGCTGACACTGCGTACTTTGGCCCATTGTTACCCAAAGTTGCCAAAGAGCGTATGCGCAGAGATGCCAATGGCTTCTATCATTGCAACGAACGCTTTCTGCCCCAGCCCTCTCGCTCGGTAGCCATCCGAGACACCGAAGACACCCACTTCGCCATCATCGACGTTACCCATGGCAAGAATACAGTTTTGGAGGAACTAGAAGCTTCACGCGCCTTCTTTACTATCTACGATGGTGGCATTTTCTTGCACCAAGGTAACACATACCTGGTCAAAGAATTCAACCAGGAACGCATGATTGCGAAAGTGGAGCACGTCAAGGTGGACTGGACGACACAACAGCGCGACTACACAGACATCGATCCCATAGAGACAGAAGCTATACGGCGTATCCCCGGCTCACGATCCAAAGCTTTCTATGGACCTATCAAGATCCAACAGGTTGTTTATGGCTTCTTCAAACTCGACAAAAAGCGCCGCATCCTGGATGCCGTACAGGTCGCCAATCCACCAATCATTCTCTTCTCAAAGGGTATGTGGCTTGATGTTCCGAAGCCAGCCATGGATATCCTCAAGTTACGTCGGCTCAATATCGCCGCCGGAATCCACGCCGCTGAACACTCTGTATTATCCCTAATGCCCAACTATGTCATCAGTATGCCAGGCGACGTGCGCACAGAATGTAAGTTTGCAATAAAAGAATTCGCAAAGAAAGACACGCAACGCAAACGCCCTGCACGACTGACATTCTATGACGCGAAAGGCGGTGCAAGTGGGAGTGGCATATCCACCAAGGCATTCGAGCACGTTGATTCGCTACTCGCACAGGCGTGCAAACGTCTACAGACGTGTCACTGTCTCGAAGGCTGTCTCGAGTGCTGCAATGATGATCGGTGCAAACATGCCAATCAGGTTATGAGTAAGGCTGGCGCTATGGTCATAATCATGTGTTTACTGGGTCGGGAAAAGGACATCGATATCGATGCGCTGCCTTGGGGTGAAGAGGATACTGTGCAAGCGGGTATTGAAACTGTTGTTGAGGCGGAGACGGTTAGAATGGCGAGAGGAAAGATGGTCGATGGTATGCTGATCAAGGAAGAAGATGAGGATGACGATCACTTTGCTCGAAGCGTTCATATGTTTGGCGGCGAGAGGACATTCATCGGTGTGCACAAGCAGCAGCCGACATTGGGGAAGGCCGGGAAGTCGTACGGCCCGTGGATTTGATTGATACTCATACAAAACTATGGGGCTTTTGAAGGGTGCTCCTTCGTTCTCATCACTGTAAAAAAGCACCAAAGCATGTCTGGGCTCGGCGCACCCTTGCTCAGCTTGAAATGGCCAGGCATCAAGTCCAAAAAGACCGACGCAGGGTCATACTTAACTGAGACCGCCGCCTTCGGCTTCTCGACATTAGTTGACCCGTAGCTAGCAATCAGGTCTTGAAACTGCGAAGCATAATTTCTGTGAATGTAGTCGTTATCCAGACCTTTATCCTGTACCTCCGCCTTAACCTTCGAGAAGAATGCCAAAGCCCCAGCATAATCAGACACGTTCACCCATCGCGAGCTTATAATCATAAGGAAGCAGGGGCCGTTGAACGGATTGACACCGAGGGCGCTACTGCCATTCTTGTGCATGCCCTTGGTTGTTATGGGTTGGATTGTAATTGAAGGAAAGAAGCGCGCAGTATCCTGGACTACGGGTAGTTCGGCGTAGAAAAGGTTGACGAGGAAGATGAATAGGTCTCTATCGACTTTGCACGATGCGCCCCATTAGGTTTGGCGGAGGCTGTTGATGAGACCTTGGTTCATCATAATAGCCTGCTCGGCGAGCTGAACCTTTCCATGGTGACTGTGATGCTGCCATCGATATTCGAAGCACCCCCGAACGCAGCCCGTAGCCCGTTCAGGATCATTACGGAGCAACGACTGCGTGCGCCAAGCAATGGGAGAGGAAACAAAATGTGGATAATTTTTGTCAAGTTTCCATATACTACCCAACAATGCATTGAGCCCCCTCCCTTTCCAAAGCTTTGTGATACACAGAAGTGAACATTCACACACTGGCGCCTAAATCAAATGCTCCTGAACAAACGCCAAGCCGCTGGAAGAATGATATGCTGATGTCCTATCCGTCCTAGAATTGCTTTTTTGCTTGCGATCAAAACTAGTATCTTGATACTTACGTCCACTTTGCTTTTATCGTGCGGCCTCTTCTACTAGATCGCGAATATCACGCGCTCTTTGCAGCCATTGCTGGTCGTCGGCGTCCCTACCCAGTGTTTCGCTGCCCAGTACGACTCTCAGGTACTCGGCGAGCCCAATGGCGTTCTCCGCGCCACCGAACAGTGTGCCGGATCTTCTGCTTAAGATGCCCCACTGCTCGATTGTGTAGATACTCCATTTGACGAGCAGCTTCTTGTTGCGGCCAGCAAAAGGAGCTTCTTGCGCATACCACAAGGCCTCGAACGTCGCGACAAGGTACTCAAAGGGTGCATTCAGGCGAATGAGGGTATCGATAGGCCATGTGATGTTCGAGTTGAGAATGAGGTCTCGTGAGTTGGAGTTGGGGTCGTGCGTGTAGTATTCGAGGTCGTACTGAAGGAGGAGTTGAAGGACAATGTTAACAGGGAAAACATTCTCGTTCATATTGACGCGGCGACCAATTTCTTCAACCTTCAGCGCAAGGGATTCCCAGGGCTGTGTTGCCTGTTCGGCAAGAACCTTCTTATGAACTTGCTCAACGAGATTGGACCATGTGTTGCGGATGTCAGGGATATTGCGATGGTCAGCGGCGTGGTAGATGAGTAAGCAGACATCATAGTAGCCGGCCTGGTCGGCGTAGTTGTGATACAGCTGAGTCCAAATTAGTAACGAAAACTAAACGGTTCGACTTTCAAACTTACTTCGTCCAGCGGCTGAATTTGACCATTCAGAAGTGCCAGCACTTCGTTTCTACGCGGTTGGTCGGCTTTGAGACGATCATCTTCCCTCAGTTTTACTAAGATATCATCCTGGATATTTGCAATGTCGAGGTGGTCAGCGATATTCCGCAGGAGCTCTTGTCGTGACTGCCTGTTTCGTACTCCAGTCTCAGAGAATCCGGTCATGCGTGTCGATGCATTAGCCTTAGCGAATGAGAGGTATTCTATCCGCTTCTCCAACGAAAGATCAAGTGAGCTCTTAGCGAGCTGATACTGTGTCTCTGCGGCGCTCAAGTAATCGTTGTAATGGGCGTAGTAGCGCCACAGAAGATCTGCATGAGCAACATCCTTCTCGGAGCTCTGGCGCAAGTACTCGATAACGAAAGGCGAGTTGATTTCGAGTAGCCGCTCAGCCCAACCTTTTTGCATGTACCAGTCGTACAAGTAGTTCTGGAACACTTCATCATCGGAGTTGTTGATCTGTTCGTATGCTTCGAACTTGCGCCGTGTGATTTGGGAAACAACGCCATCCGGCACTGGACCTTGGCTGTTGTATGCTTGATCAACCGCCTCAATAACCCTGAGGACAAGGTCATAGCATGCAGTGCGCTTCTCGTAGAAGTCCCTTCGTACATCGTTCGAGTCTGTGCTTGGATCATCTCGGTCACGGATCCATGATAAAGCTTTGTTCCCACGGTCCCACTCTTGAGCAACCTTGAGTGATAGTCGAATAGCTCCTATAATGCTGGTTAGTCTAGTCCAGTCCAAAGATATATAATTATCATCACTTACCGGCGTAGAACTCGAGCTGAATGTACTGATCGACTGTTGATGCCAGGTTGTCAAAAGTCAGACTCTTCGCGACCTGCTCGAATAAACCTAAGCTGTCGTTCAGCAGAATGCGTCCGCGATCGGCGTTCGCCCCAACGTCTGCTGCTTTCTTTGTGGCTTCTTGCCCACGGAAAATCATGACATCGTCTGCACTACAGAAGCTGCCGCACTTCCTCCGCAAAGCTTCCGCAACGGTTTCAACGTTAGATCCCTTGGTGATGTTTCGGTTGACAATAGCCTTGACAAGCTCCTTGGCAAGGTCTCTGCCTTCCTTGACGGAGAAGAGCGCCTGGAAGGTCATGCGACGCACCATAGATTGCGAGTTGGGGTCGAGTAAAGCCATGATGTCTTCTAGACGCTCCTCGAAGAGTACGAGGACAAAAGAGATGCCCTCCACCATGTCATTCACGAGCGTGACCAAGCTGGTTAGTGCTCTATGCTCGCCTTGCAGCTCAACCTCTTCCTGTCTCGAGGAGACCCGGCCCAACGCTTCAGGACCTGCAAGACCCTCGATGAATGACTTGTTGTCATCGAGGAACTTTTGCAGATCCATGAGTGCACGCTGGATATCCTGTAGCTTAGTGACCTTTGTTGCTGACGTGAGGAGAGGTCCGGTTGGTGTCGCAACCTCTTTGATCACTGGAGCATGCCAGATGGATCGCACAAGACGAGCCACATACATGGCAATTCCGTCGTGTCGTGGCGATGCACGGACATTCTCGACACTCGGTCCCTCAACTGTCGCGCTCTCTGTCAGGTGGGCCTTGCCACCAAATTCGATGAACACCTTGCGAGCGAACTCTGTCACTTCAGGATCTGTGATCCTGGCAATTCGGGAGTCGGGTCCAACATCAGAGCCCTGGTTGCATGCTACAGCCAAAGCGGTAGCCGCCGTCTCGGCGAGACCATACTGCTTCGCAAGCTTCCGGATATCAGCCTCGGTGCCTTCTTGCCCACCTCCGTACTTAACAATGGCGGCAAAGATGTCAACCAGTCGCTTCCGTCTGACCGTCTCGATACCGAAAGATGTGATGATGGCGTATTCGCTGAGGGGTTTGTCAAACTGGGTCGCAAGCTCGTTGCCGAACCCCAGGGGCTCGCTCCTCGCCGAGAAAGGTTCAGAGACCTGGCCCATATCCTGAATCCTGCCAACGAGTTCCAGTGTCAAGCCAGTCTCGGTGTATCGTGGGGGCTCGGAGCTTTCGCGCTGGCCGAGCAAGCCTGAGTGAGGAGCCGAAATGAAGAGAGTTTGGTTCCGCTCATTCTCTGACCTGAGAACAAAGGAGAAGAACGACCCGGGTGCGAATCTGTTTCCGTACTTGGTCTCCTTTAAGAACTTGGAGTTGAAACCTAGTGGTGCGCCACCCTGATATGGCTGAAGCTGTGTCGAGTTACTCTGCTGTGGGGTCTGACCATCATCAGGTGGGAATCGGATATGGCGTAGTTGCATGCTGTTCGGTGCACTTGTGCTGTCGCTGTTCCAGCCACCAGATGTTGTGCTCAAGTACAGTCTGCATCCTGTAGACGTTGTCGCCATGAGGGAAAGGTGATCCGCCTCCGTGCTCCCAATGGGACTTAAGCTTACGATCTCCATCTTGTTTAGTACCTCGGATTGGCGGACGATGTGACTGCACATAGTCTGAAGGTTGGAGACGGTTCGAGTAATAACGCATTCGAGTGTGGCGGGTGCACGCATGTGGTACACCTTCACGGTGCTGTTGGTGGAGAGTGTGTAGAGCAGGTTTCGTGTATCGTCGATGACCATTTGCGCGATTCCAGCCTGTTGTGTAGTGCCATAGAAGGGCAGTGCGGGAAGACCTACGGCCTTGGATACATGGTTCGTTTTGCTGCATTTGCTCGAGAACCATCGATCCTCCTGCTGGTAGTTGAGCTCATACACATCCTCTGTGCTTCCGTCTCCGAAGAAAATGCGCCCCGTTTTCGCTGAACCCTCGATTGCTGTCACGGTGATCCTCTTGACTGAAGTCGATAGCCCTGTGCGGTACAGTGTGATGCCGTGAACCCCCTCAGGCCCTCGCTGACACTCGACGGCGATCAGGAAGATGTCGGTGACAGTTGCGACGACCAGCAAGTACTCGATCGTATCGACGAAAACCTTGGCGCGTGGTTTGACTAGCTTGACGCAGGTTATGTTGCTTGGCTGCTCCTCAAAACCGACAAGCTCGGGGTTCGGATGTGTGTAGTCCCAGAGATAGACCTGATTGTCGACAACCACCCAAGCATGATTGATCTCGGCGAACAAGCCCATCCTGGTTGACATCTGCGTGTGGTCCACCTGCTCAAAGACGGCCTCGGGGAGTCGGTAGGTCCGCAGCTTCTGGAACGGCGACCATGCAGGGTTCGTCGGTAGTTCGTACTCTCCAGATACGCCCTCTGAGTATCCGTTAGCATGCTGCAGCGCGTCTGCCTGGTCCCTTTGCGCTACTTACGTCCAACGTAGGCTTCTAATGGCGGGTAGCGGTTATCTCTGTCCAGCATGTTGTTGATTGTGCGCGCAGCACGCTCGATGGCGCTCTCGACTGGTGGCGCAGGGAGGGCTTGTGCTTGTTGTTGCGGCTGCTGCTGGGGCTGCGCAATGGATGGTTGGCGCTGTTGCGACATGGACGGTCGCCGTACCAGCCCGGCGCGGTTCGGCGCAGGGGTGTTGATGAACATGCCCGGAGTAGGACGCTGAGGCGTCGTGGGTGCTTGAAAATTCATAATGTGCGCGAGATGTGTGGTGAACGGGCGCAGTCACCTGGGCGAGAGCGGGCTTAGGTGGTGGTTGGGGACACGCGCCGACGTTCAGGCGCAGACATTAATCGAGCGCAAAGGTGAGATGGTCCGGAAAAGGAGAAAAGCGCGTCACGCTTCGCGTCGAGTAGGGTAGCGAGAGCAATTGTGGATGGACAATGACGCTGGAGTGGAAAGTTGACGGGCAACAAAAGAGCTTGCTTGGCGTCGTTGACAGGGATGTCAGCTCTGGCGCGTCTGAGCTCCATCTTTTTGGTGGATCAACATGGCCATTCACACTGCTCAACATACGGCCATAGTCATCCAAATTTCGAGATTCCGCCGCCCAACATGGCCGTTTTCAGACCGTCGATGCTGCGCACAGCTTTCTCCAGCCCCCAGTCAGCTTGCACTCGCTATGCTACCCTACGATACTCGTCGACGTCTACCTCCGAGTCTGTCGTCCTCCCGCGGCTACAGTCTGACCTCAAGACCGCAATGCGCTCCAAGGACAAGGCCGCCCTCAATGTCATCCGCGCACTCCAGGCTGACATCATAAACGCTTCCAAGACCGCGAAACCAATCGAGAACGACACCACCTTCTACTCCCTGGTTCGGAAGCAGATGAAAGCTTCGAGCGCCTCGATAGAAGAGTTTGCCGCTGCTAAGCGTTCAGATCTCGTGGAGAAGGAGCAGGCACAGCTGGATGTGCTGAAGAAGTACGCCGAGGATGTCCCGAAGCTGACTGAGACTGAGCTGGATGGCATCATCGGCCAGGTAGTTGCTGGTGTTGACGAGGCCAGGAGGACATATGGCCCTATCAAGGGCAAGGTCATGGGCGCCATCAAGGGAAGGCCGCATGATGTCGACTATGTGCAGAAGAAGATTGAGGAGCTTATTGGAAAAAAATAAACGGAAGAGAGACAAGGCCGTAGGGAGAATGCCGTATCCACGCTCGAAGTAATCTTGGACACAGGCAATACCAGAGCTGGAAACGGTCGACTATTCGTGCATCTGGTGTATATCACCTGTACCAAAAGCTGTATTGTAGATAAGCGGTGTATAGATATTAGACAACTACGAGTTGTCTTGAGTGTTCCTCTGAATCAATGTTTCCTACCCGACGTGCGGCGCTTTTCGCATTTGGTTTGTCTGCGCTGCAATCTACTGCAGCCATGTTCAGGATGCTCGGAGACAGCAGTGAGCCCAGCATCAGCTAGGGCAGATCGATCCTTTGTTATCCTTTGTTTGTGACTAGGGAAGACAGCGGCACCGGGCCGCTCCCGATCTGTTGGACGATGAGACAGTCATGAATTACATCCGCTGGTAGCATGTTTCTGTTGAACATGCTAGCGCAGGTGCATGTGTGCAATGCAGCAGTGCAGTCGTTCACGCATGTGGCTGCGGCCGAGAGGGCTGGTCGGATTGTGTACCCACCAAGGCACCTTCCAAGGTGGCTCGTAACTGCAGTGACGTCACATCTTTACCTTCACCATGCACCCCTTCGGTCTGGTCCGGTGACAGTAGAAGCAGTAGGGATAGCCTTGTTGCAGAGAAAAACTTGAAGATTGGGCATGATTGCGCTCTTTGGTTTCTGTGCGCAAGATGCCCAAAAAACTCCCGGCTTTGTTCCCTTGGTACAGTTCCGTGGCAAATGCCCGGTCGCAATGCCCAAGGTCAAATGTGTGCCCGAACTTGATGCACTCGCATCTGATCTCCCGCGCCACCTGAAACAGCCCGTACAACCTACAGGCAGACTCGGCGGCTATGGCCCGGCCACAAATCACGGCGCAAGTGCACGAGCGCCCGAGGGCGGCGATGACGTCCCCGTTCTGGCCAAGGTCGTACGCGCCCACCATCAGCACCTCCCAGCCCGCCACAATACATTAGCAGCCGTGCGCCTTCTGCCTTGATTCAATTCTCTGCTCGACTGGTGCTTTTCTTCTACGACTACACGTTGCGACCGCAACTTGTATACAGCCTTCCGGACGGGAGCCCGGCAACACCCCGCATCACGAGTTATTACATCAACAGGACTCGAACAGTAAATTGCTCCAAAACACGCAGCCATGTATCGCTCTTCGACTGGCAATCTGGCTAGCTATGACGACGAGCCACCTCGCGGGGGCCAGCGCTGGGATCGCGACAGGTTCGAGCGCATGAGGGGCGGTAGGGGTCCCCCTAGCCGCGACGACGAGCATGACCACTTTCGTTTCCAAGAGCACGATCGCTTCCCAGGAGGCCGTCGCGACATCGACATTCACGAAGACTACGACCGTCGCGGTCCGCCTAGCAGGCAGCCTACCCGCGTTCAAGAGAGGGATCGCTTTTTCGAGGATGAACGATTTGAACGCCGCGCTCCTCCCCGCCGCAACGATTTGTTTGAGGAGCGAACACCTTCCGAGGTAGCCAACCAGGCTCTCGCACCCTACCGCAGGAAATCTGTCATTGACGAGGACATCAACATCGATCTGCGGAGCCAGGTTGCGAGGCCAAGAAAACCAGCCCGACCACAGTACATCCGCCGCCAGTCGTCTCTCGACACATTTGATCGACGACCTCTACCTCGTTACGGAGACGTCGAAAGGGATGAGTACCGACCGCCTGCCAATGTGCCTATTCCATTGCCTATTCGTGAGCGTCGCAGATCGCCAGAACGCCGACGGTTCAGAGAGTCTGACGAAGACCTTGCTTACGGTGATTTTGGCGGTGGCCGGGGTAGGGAGCGGGAGGAGTACCGTGAAGTCGAGGTTTCGCGGAACAAGAGCAGAGTACGAAGAAGCAAGAGTGTCGCAGGTTCGAGGCGCAGCTCCTCTTCAGACAGTGTATCGGAGATCCAGCTGCCCCGGGCAAACTATGGCAAGAAGGGCAAGACCAGACTACCAAAACGCCTTGTGAAGAAGCAGGCAATCATCGACCTTGGCTATCCTTTCGAAGAAGAGGTGAGTATCTCACAGAGGTTTGCGGGCACTATGCTGATTGAGTCAGGATGACTTCATTATCATCACGCGTGCTCTTGAGAAAGAGCACATCGACGAATGCATTAAGATCAGTGAAAATTACAAAGAGGGTATGGCGATCCAACGACACCGCAGGAACCGGCTGACACACACAGTAGAGAAGACAACATATGTCTACGAAGAGAGAGTGGAAGAGAAATCAGCACCGCCTCCGCCACCGCCTCAGCCCGAGTTCGTAGCAGCTCCTCCTCCCCCTGCATCGGTCTATGCTGCACCCCCACCACCGCCATCTGTCTACGCAGCACAGCCTCCTCCACCACAAAGCTACCATGCGCCACCGCCGCCTCCAGGATCGGTATACGCAATGCCTCAGCCTCAACGCGCACCAACAGTGTACGAGCCATCAGTACGGAGCGTGTCCCCTTCCAGACATGAGCACGAGAGGTACGTTGAGATCGAGCGCTCAGCTGCCATACATGGACCAGCAACAGCGTTCCTTCCAGAAGGTCGCCAGCTTGTACGCCAACCGAGGGATACTCGGACAGAGCGCGACATTCGTGAGGAGATTCGCTCGCTGGAAGAGGAGCGCCAGTTACTCAAGTACGAGCGCGGAGAAGACTACGAAGTTTATGAGCGACGAGACCCTCGCCGGGAGGTTGTTCGTGTTGATAGGGACAGAAAGGGTAGGTTAGCCCTTGTCCGCTCGGCCCACTAGAAACGGCAAATTGATATCCTGGGTAGGACGACGCGACAGGCCGAACCCGAAGATCGTTGCGGCTATGATGTCGACTTTAACTTGATGACTTGCATGTTACGAGAGCATGCATTTGAATGGGATAGGCGCGCACGGCGAAAGCGGCTCATGGGGGCAAGGCAAGGCATTCCTTTTCACAACCTGACGGCCCAATGTCTGAAAATCTCTTTTCTCCTAAGTTATTTCTTGAGACACTTTCTTACGAAGGCGGACACTGGAGGCCGCAATATCATGTTATGTAAACGAGATGTACGATGACGAATAATGAATATTTTAAGCGATCGTTTGTTGCCCATCTGTATGTATAACGGACTTAAGATGGAGTGGAGTTAAACTCCAGATCAGTTCGAGTCAAGCAGTCGAGCTCCAACATCCCACACCTCCAAGCTCCACAACCCCACCTCCACGCCCGCAGACCCTCACCCAATGGCTGCAAAGCTATGCCCATCTGCATAGAGTGTCGGTACCCCGTCAAAACACTCTACACCGAATACTCCAAAGCCGACGACCGCGCACTGGGAAAGGGTGTTCGCTTGACACAATGTCCGCGCTGCAAGAAGTTCGCCGACAAGTATGTCGAGCATGACTTTGTGGTGCTGTTCATTGATTTGGTATTGATCAAACCGCAAGTGCGTATTGAAGCCATGAAGAATGGCGCGAAGCAGGGGTGCTGACAATGCAGGTCTACCGCCATCTCCTCTTCAACCGTCTCGGTCGCGATGACGACAAGTTCGATGTACACACGGCGCGCACTCTGCACCATGATTCACAAGCTAACACAACCCAGCGCTCGATTCTCCGCCTCGGCATCCTGCTCCTCCTCTTCGACGTCTACCTAACATGGGCGCGCATCGAGAAGCTAGCCCTCCCGTCCCCATCGCCCTACCTCTCCCACCCCCTCAGCACACGAGCCCCTCACGAATGCAGCCGTCCTCCAAGCGCAGCCCCTAATCCTACAATACCTATTCTTCCTCCTCCTCGTCACCCTCAGCACCCTCGCCTTCCACATCCCCATCCGCCTGCTCACGAGCTTCAACCCATCCGCTCTCCCGCAGCCCCTGCAGTACTGGTGGACAAGACTGATACCACACTACCCACACCCGACCCCGCTTTCTACTGCGCTGCTCGTGAGCAGCTGCACCAAACTGTTTCCCATCCTCCTCATTATCTGGGACTACGATCTCCCGTCCAGCGCGACGGCGGTGAGCTGGGCCGTTATCGTCAACAACATTGCGGCGCTGGAGATTCTCATGGATTGCGGCTATGTGCGGGCCGGGACGCTGGTTAGTGTGGGTGCTTCGTTTCGATGGGTGGTTGCAGATAGTGTAGTGAGGGAGGCTGGGTTGGGGGTGGGTGGAAGGGTAATCAGGGGCTATGGAGCGGTGTAGAGGGATGGATTAGGGGGCTTTTGGTATGGGATGAGGGCTGTGTGTTTATAGTTAGAGGAGTTTCTGTGTTGAAGCAGTGATACCCCACCTGACGCCCTTACTCCCAGCGTGACTTGGTTGTTTATGGGCTCATACTCATCGTTCGATCACGACGTGTGCAAAGTAGATCTCCAAGCGCATTGCGTGTTTGCAAGACAGTTATGCTCAAATGCTTCATCTGATGTTTATACAGCCCAGTAGATCCATAAAACGCCCAGCCAACTATACAATGCGCTTCGAACTTGGAAATGTCCAGCGCTACCGCTCGTCGCGTCTCTACACTTCTGCAACGCACAGAAGAAAGTCTTCGCATACGAGTCGCACACTCCCTGTGGCTTCTCCCTCCTCATCTTCAAAGCCTCCTTCCTCTCTTCCATAACATCTACCCTTGGTTATATTCCGGTCGCAGGTGGTTCCGTACGGGCGAGATCAGAGGGTGCAGCTGTGCGAGGAATGTAATGGCCCACATGATGTACATTGCGGCGGCGGAGAGGACGAGAGTAGATCGCCAGATGCTATTGGTTTGTTGTTAGTACTGCTCTTTGCGCGGTTCTTTGAATGTACAATGCATCGCGGGAGCGTCGACGGGTGCACGTTGATGTGTCTTGCTCCATCGCTGCACTTTGATGTGGTCATGGGAGCATGTTTGCATGAGCGCAGGTGTACTTGTGGCACATGTACTCGTGGTTGAATGACAGGCGGCGATGTGGCAATGCGCGCCTTGAGCCACAGAGTATATAGAGGCTAAGGGAGAGGTCAACGTACGTTTGGTTCTCACCCTTGGGTGCAAGGATCCATGCTGCCGCGCAGAAGATCACAGTGACAAAAAGACCGATGAAGGGCGCCCAGCTAGACCTTATTAGCTCGCATGTTCTCAGTCGTACATGGCGCATGCATACCCGTTAGCCATGGTGTCTCAACGTGTGCGGGGTACGAGAGAAGGGGTCTGTGGAGGTGCGGGTTTGGCGATGCGGCGATGCGGTAGCTTGCGTGAAGCTCGAATGCAATGACGCCGCAGTCCGATGATGTGCTTGGCAACCTAGCCTGAATAGGCACTAGCCAATTCACTCGGAAGTTTGGATGCGTGCGCTCATGGTCCTCTGACTCTCAGTCAAACATCACGAATCTGTCCTGCAGCCCACAGACTCTTAATAGATAGCTTATCTCATGGGACCGGATGGGTGGAGGTCATTCAGTCCACCACTCAATTAGTCCTTTCCTTTTCGAGCACCCTAGAATAACTTGAGCTTCACTCACCGGCCCTTTGCCGCATCATTACCTTTCATCTGAGTCTCGCAAAAGATTCTACCTTGATATACCCTTGTACCGTTCTGACCCAGGGGCCTTACACGGATACCCCGCTCAGAGGATTCTATAAGATCTACACAATGCCTGGATGGTCGTGTTTCCTTCTCCAGCTTGCTCCGAGACTGAGTTGATATGTCAACCTGGACTAGCCTTCCATATCTCCGTTTGTAATCTTCAGCATCTTGTAGCAGTCTCTGTACGCCAAGGCCTGAGGATGCTAACTAGCCCGCTGATGAAAGCCCTACCCTTGGGCTGTCAACACCCTGCATATTCCCCGGACCTTGACTCTTGCTGAATGCTCCTAACATCTTTCCAGGTAAAGCCTCAAGCAGGTATCTGGTATTGAGGAGGTAAGATAATGATCCAGTCCGCCGTACCGTCTCAAGAGCTTCACCAGAGTTGTGAGGTGGTACATATCCAGGAATGGTTGTTCGACTGACATGTAGATGCTTCGTAAGGTTTTTTACGTCGACACAGTTTCTCGGAATATGTTCCGCTTTCCGTTTACTGTTTCCACTTGACCGCCATTTCAGCCCTCCTTGGATAGGTCTGACTTCACGTATTGGGTTTATGCAGGGGCGTGGTGGGGTTGCACGAACAACTCATGACTGCATATCTCCTCTCATGGCCATGATGTCTATACTAGATCACAAGCCGCAGCAAGAAGGCTGATCGAGACAAGAAGAGCAAGGAGTTCCAAACCCATAGGAATGGATTATGACCCGTCACCAGGGTAAATGTCTTCCCTTGTAAGGCTGCAACTACTAGGGACCTAGGAGGTTGTTTACACGCTTTGCTCTTGATCGATTCTCAGCTCGTCATACCTAGCCTCACTATTTAACTGACAAAAAAATGAACGCAAAGGCCAATCATCATTGCCATGCAACGGCCGATCCAACCGGCAACGGAACAGCAGCACTATCTCGGTATTTACTTTTTAGCTCATCGCAAAGCTTGAAAGGATAGCCTTGCAGGTTCCTGTTATAAAACCAGTCGTCAAAGTGAGGCTTGTCTCGGTATTGCTCCCTTTTGATACCAGATCATCGATTTGCCAATCTTCTGTTTTTTCTTTGACCCAGATGGTCGGTTAACAACCCTCCTCAAGACCTTCAAACCTGCTGTGACCTTTTAATAACCACAGCTATTCGACAGTTCGGTTGGGACGCATTTGGTCACGGCGTTGTAGACTAAAAATAAGTATGGGTACAGTTCATCGTCAACCAATCGTTTATCACACCGGGCTCGACGTACCAAGCCCATGGAATCTGAAAGGTCAACGTGTAGCGATGGCTATGACTTAGCATGCATTGCTGTCATACGGTCAGGGCCACTGCCTTGCTTTCTGTTACCCAGAGCTTCACTGAAGCATGCGGTAGCTCGCCAAAGGCTGTTACCTTTCTGCACTATCAGAAAGATCGTGTCACAAAAACAGGCAGCCTTGGTCCGAAACAAATGGCTTATATATCGAGAATTCCTGTTCAGCTGAGAGTTATCCTCTACCTTACCCACAACTTTCAAAGGCCACCATATCTCTACATGTAGCACTGATGGACTCTGACGATCTAGTAATAATCGAGAGTGAATCTCCGAAAAGTGCTACTACTTCACCTGCCACCCTTTCTCGTCTTGATATGGCGGAAAAGAAGAATGAAGCCAACAAAGAGTTTGGCTCAGACACTCGGCCACTGATCCATTCAAACACGTCGTTGAGGTACAGCAAGTACCAAACGCATAACTATTTGGATGGTACCAATGACAATTGCCCTCGTTGCCACGACCTTCTATTGCTGGCTTGTCATGAAAGGCAGTTTTACTCATTCTCTCCTCCACCACCCCTATCAGGTCCTGTATGTCTTAGATTTCGAATTGAGCATCAGTGCGATCAGTATGCTAAGTCATGTCATAGCCTCCACCTCCACCGCCTCCGCCTCCACCGCCTCCGCCTCCACCACCGCCGCCGCCACCAGTAAGTACTGTATCAACCAGCTGATACGAGTGACCACTAAAAACTCGAAGCCTCCGCCACCTCCCCCACCAATTTCATATTGCCCTCCTCCACCGCCACCACCACCACCACCTCCTCCTCCTCCTCCACCCCCACCAGGATTTGGCAGTTCTATATATAACCCTGATGCTGTAATCTCCTCAGCCGATGCGTTCATCCCAGTCAATTATTGCGCCGAAGGGGTCTTAGATCTCAGCAAGATAGTCCGCATCCAACCGTTCCGCCGCAACGTGTTCATGACATCTCACCACGCGCAAGCCGCTGACTTCAACGAATTTGAATGGCTGCTGAAGTACGGCACTACGGAGCTCTGGTACGAGAGGCCAACGAAGTCTTTGCTCAAGCGAATGAACGCCATGGAAGAATCTGGTGGTGATGCTGACGAGCTTGCTTCGAGCAACGCGAAGCCGACTGACGCCTTAACACCAAGGGTCTGGGCATCTGCTGCGCTGACCACGCCCACGGATGATGACATCTACGAGTGCACAGCTGGCCACTTTGTTGATACAATTGGAGCGCCCTATGTTAGGACATGCCAGCTGTGTACTGAGGGGAAATCCGAAGCGTTGGATGCCACGGATTTAGTCTACTGTCTCGTCTTCAACAGCTCCCAGGCTCAGGATATGTTTGTACCTGGCGGCTCAAGTTCGGGCGGTCGGCAGATCTACAAGATGGTCAAGTGTGGCAGTAGGGAAGCTGCCGTTGCGGAAGTCTTCCATGCTACTGGGCTCAACGGATGGAGCTTGGTCTTCAGCTGTGTCATGAGAGCCAATGAGGATGTCGAGGAGAGAGGTGGGAAGTTCAGAAGAGTGGAAGACTTATGGATGCTCGCTGATGAGACGGATGAAGACAAAGGGTCTGTCAGAGTCTTCTACTGAAGGTACAAGTTGTGTCGCAACGGGGCGGTATTGGTTGCTTGGGAGTATTGATCTTTGCGTTCCATTTGTTGGACATTGCGGATGTTGCGCCAGAACCGTACGTTCCTCCACCAGCGACACAAGCCGAAGCCGTTCGGTAGACACTTGCATGACAACCAATGCTTGTACAACGCACTCTGCGGGGGCATGTTCAACTGCGGCTTGGCGAGAACCGTACATGCAGCAGACCGTTGGAAGCCCCTTTACTCAGCAGCTTACATCGGTGGTCATTAAATTGGCTTTCATATTGCGCGCAGGCTTGCTCTTGTTACTGGTATACGGACCCTGGTTGCTCCCAGCGCTTGCAGCTTCACTTTTTCCTTTGCATGCACGTGTGCCTCAATCATCAGGGACCACGATAATGTTTCTTTTGAGCGTCGTGTCGATCACGTAGTTCGTTTTGTTTCGTATCTTTTTCAAATTTAAATCCATTTGTTCTTGAATCTGATCTGATTGCGTTATCACGGATTTAGGGCGTTGGGTATACGTTCATATCCTTATAGCACTGAATGTCTTTTTAAAACGTTGCTTCTTTAGTTAACCATTACATACAAGATTAGCGAAGCATGCCCCTTTCAGACAAATCATAAGCTTGCCCAATTATTACCGTTCATCCATGATCTGCATGAGGAACGAGTTTTTGATGCTGCACATCTCCCCAGCATTGCATCCAAGCGAGGCTCGCGCTGCTGCATCATCCCCGTCTCCTCGCATTTGAGCAATGATAGTGGCAGCTGTCTCACATGATATCTCATCACTGCCAACGGATGACCCACTCGCTGCTGTATCAGGAACTGTTGTTAGAGGAGGACAAAAGCAGTCCGCCCTGTTTGGACAGTCTGGGTCCTCAGTGTTGACTTCTGTTTGGCTTTTTGCGGGAGGACAACATCCTTGGCTCTGTTTGGGTGGTTGGTGCTCCGGTTTTGCGAAAGCTGGATAGTATTCTCGAGATCTTGGTGGTGGTGACGAGTCGGTTTCGCTCGGACTGGCGTAGTAATTTGGAGCCTGTTTGCAAGCTTCGACAGGCCTTGAGCTAACGGCGGCTTCAGCGCGAACATCTATCGTAGCTTTCGTTTGTGGTCCGCATTTTATAGCCGAACAAATCCCCTGGACTGATTGTCTTCCAATCTGCATGGGTTGTCTTGGAAATTGTAAGGGCGATAGCCGAGGACTGTATTCCTTAGGCTGGGCCTGACTCAAATGTTGTACATGTAACGACCGCGGCCCAGAATTGATTGTATATGGGGATATAACTTTTGGACTTTTCACGATGGATATCGGTGCCTCTGATTCAGCTGAGCTCTCTGTTTGTTCGCACGACCGGAGGAACGAATCGACCTCATCTTTCAAAATCCCGTGACGCGCAAGCAAAGTCCGAAGGCGTTCATTCTCCTGAGCAACCTTGCGTGCCGCTCGTTGCATGTCCTGTGTTGCAGTGACACCTTTCAATTCATACTCATGTACGCGGGTCTGCAGGTCCTTGATTAGGTCCTTCCGCCTTGCCCGTGAACGCCTCTGGTTGTCCCGGATTCTGATGGCGTCATCGACCTGACACCCGTATTAGCCATACAATTGGTGCACCATGACGGAGGTTGTGGGCACCAACAGTTTTCGACATTCTGAATTAATGTTTTGCAAAGACACAAACTTTTGGTACTCTGCAGATTGCAACACTTGGACGGATCGCTCATCCGAGGTCGGCGCGGTCCGTGCATTTACGCTAAAGCGCGTGGCAAGAACTATCTTCAAGTGCTTCTCCTCACAACGTTCTCAACCTTTAGGTGAATTTGTTTATCTCAGCAATCATCCTAAGCGCCAAGTCTAATATATTCTCTCTATGTCACAGAACTGATACAGTCTCTATTGCTCGTCTTACCCATCAGTTTAGTGGTTGTGGCAAACTTACATGTTCTCGAGACTTGGCGATGCTTCAGCCAGCTCTTTTGCTTTTGCCAACTTTTCTTTCTCATCTTTGCTCCGCTTTTCCTCTCTCTCGCTGTAGCGGTCACCGAATAAGTCGAAATGTGGCCGCATGACCATCGTATACTTGACGAACTCTTCCATACAATCAACGAGCCGATCTCTATTACCACTCGGCATCAACCTACTTCCTCCTTCAATATCTTCTGGTTCGGTGAACTGCTTATACGCCATCGGAATGGAACTTTGATTCGGTATAGCGAACATCCGCATCCATCGTCCCAGAATTCGCAGAGTATTGACCGTGTTAAACGATTGGGAGCCTCCTGACACCTGGGCAATTGCCAATGTTCGCCCTTGTGTGGGCCGAACAGAGCCTGTGGACAGCGGCACCCAATCAATCTGGTTTTTGAACACAGCAGTCACATTACCATGCTGTTCAGGGCTGATCCAGATGTGGCCATCACTCCATTTGCTGAGCTCGCGCAGCTCCTGTACTTTTGGGTGCGAGTGTTGATCGTCATCCTTCACGGGAAGTCCCTTTGGGTCGTACATGCGAACATCACAACCGAGGCGAAACAGTATCCTGCTGGCTTCATATGATAAAAGGCGCGAATACGACCTGAATGTAATCAGCACAGGTGCCTTCCTGTCTTACCTGAGGTGGATGGAGTCTTACCGGTTGCGCATGCTACCATGCAAAACAAGGACCCTGAGTCTATCTTGGCTGTTGTTGAGAATTTGGCTCTCAACCATCTTCAATGCGGTACTCAGCTCCAGCTGAGAAACCCAGTCGCTTTTTGATGTCTCTTCGTCGAGAATGAAAGGTCTGTACTTCTCTCGGATTTCGGCATCGTCCTGGGATTGAGATATGGCGAATGAGCGGTTACGATATGTTGGGTCTACTCCAAGCTCTTTCCTCGCGCGTTCTGCCGCTGTGTTATTCAGGTCGCCATTTGCCATATTCGACGCTGGTACAGAGGCAAGGAACCGACGAAGTGTGGAGGTTACCCTTAGGCTCGTGGATCGAATGGTGATCCGAAAATGATTCATTAACCTGTTGCGTGTCACCACAGGCTCTCCAAGGATCGGGAAGCCCTTCCAGAAGTTTTCTCAAAAGTATAATGTAGGAAGAAGTCACCGCAGGGTCCATACTGTGGAATTGCTGCCAAAGCTAGGGCTACATGACAGCTGGTAGGTCACCCGGTCCTTCCTATTCGCTACGCTCGGCATGGACCCACCACTAATGGCCACTGATTCAGCTAACGCATTTTCCTAATCTTGTGCTACCGATAATCACGAAAGTGTATTCCCGACTTCCAGATACTCTTTAATCAGGACCCAGCTGAGCAGACCACTTTTAAAAACTCAACCATGGCTTGGCAGACCCACCTGACCAACAAAATCTTTACCCGACCAACTATAACCTAATCCTACTACTACCGTCCTAACATATTAGGCTAACGTAAAGGTAATCTGACCATTAGAAAGGTGATCTGACCATTAGATTGCTGAAGCTACAGGCCGAGAGTTGGGCCGAGCACGTGATTGGTCAGCCAAACTCTAGTATTGGTCAGTTCAACTGTATCCTCCTCTTTAACTTGGTTTTGGTGCGTTAAATTCCCAATGACGCTGCAATCTAGGTAAGACCTTCTTCACGAGGACGTGAACCTAGACCGTCGTCTTCCAGTGAGGACGTTCCTTTTGGCTGTATTTTTGAGCGCAGAGGTTATTTCGCACGGTGTTAAAGCGCTATGAACGTCCAAGTATACGAAGTCTTTGTACTCTTATCAGCAAAGCTTCAGAAATGCGAATGCTAGTGTGAGCGAGATAGGCTAAATATACCGTACGAGCTGCCACATTGTGCTGACGAGAGATCGGCATATGCGGTGACCTCGCGGGGTCTCAAAAATATGTGGGTACATCTTCATACGTGACGGAGTACTCAGGTACGATCAATTTTCGAAGTACGCAGTAACTCGAGTGTGTAAATTAAAGGGAAGGCGGCCGCAGACAATTGGTGAGTGGCACCCATGCATCACGTTTACTTGTGTATCTCAATGGTGACTCTTCGTAATTGTGCTGATCCACTCGGTATATTGCAGTAACATGAACAAAACTTACACAAATCCTATCCTTCCAGGATGGAACTCCGACCCAATTTGTACCTTCGAAAGAATGAAAAGATACCTTCTTTTGCACTAAGTCCTCCTTCCTATCTAATTTTCTATGCCATTAAGGACTTGCAAGTTAGACCCCACTGCTTATTTTGAACTCATCCTGAATAATTGTAGCACCAACTGGTGGCTAGCTAGTCATGCTCTCACTCGGCCAAGTCAGTTGCCCAAACTTTGGGCATCGACGATTTGTTATTTTGATGGGCATTCTACCTGGCTACCTTTTATATACAATTGAACGACTGGGTTCCCAAAATCCTCTTTTTCACAAGCAATAATCATTTGGAAGATCCAGTCCGGCTTGGAAACCTATCTACGATGATATTGATTGCAGCATCATCAATCTCAGTACCTACAGCAACCTTGAGCCACATCTTTGGTGGCGTGTGGAAGCAGTCGGCAAGCCAAACTACATAGCACCAGAAGCCAACATTGTGTTCCTGCCAAAATCGTGGCACGCTCAACCAGTTTGTCTCAGTATTAAAGCAACTAAAGATTATCGGCGGCCCCAGATTCGCAGCCCAACGAAGAAGTGAGCATGGGGATTTCGATTGTTGAGGGCAATGGGCCTTAAACTGGCAAGTACATCACACTCTAGGGTTAGAGCTAATGCTGATAATAGTCCTTGCAGGTACCATCATCGGTGCTTATGCTACAGGCAATAACGGTACAGGCATCACTCCGGCATACTTCAGTAGATGGCGTTACATTCCGAAGAAGCAGGCAGTAGCGGCCAATGATTATGTTCCGGTCCAGGTGGTACTATGAGCCATGAGAACTGCGGATCGTGGGAATGATACGTTACAGAGGCGTTTGACAACACAGGTCAACAGTGGGGATGATCATTGCAAATGAAGGTTAAGATTGTCGTTGTCCGGAGATTGTTCGACGATACGCTTGGAGCTACACCGAAGTGGACGAAGCTAATGAGGCTCGATGCTACCTCAACCTCGTTGAGAAAGAAAAGTTTTCATTTCTCATGACCGAGAAACTCCCGTGAAGATCAACCGGGTCGATTTTTCCACTCAAAGCCGCTTGCGCTCGCCGACCCCGCATTCATTCTCCGCCCGAGGTCCTCCCCGCATCTCCACAACCTTTGCTATGTTTTTATACGAATATTGCCTAACCAAGTTCTGACTGAGAAACTCCCGTGAAGATCAACCGGGTCGATTTTTCCACTCAAAGCCGCTTGCGCTCGCCGACCCCGCATTCATTCTCCGCCCGAGGTCCTCCCCGCATCTCCACAACCTTTGCTATGTTTTTATACGAATATTGCCTAACCAAGTTCTGACTGAGAAACTCCCGTGAAGATCAACCGGGTCGATTTTTCCACTCAAAGCCGCTTGCGCTCGCCGACCCCGCATTCATTCTCCGCCCGAGGTCCTCCCCGCATCTCCACAACCTTTGCTATGTTTTTATACGAATATTGCCTAACCAAGTTCTGACCCAGCAGTATCGCGGTTAGATGAACCGAATGACGACATAAGCTCTGCCTGCCGGAAGCTTGATGCCTATAAGAAGATCAAGTACCTTGATGAGGTGTTGGGGGTATCATTATCCGTCGTCATGAAGTTTGTCTCCAGCCTGGTGTTTGGTAGTGTAGCTGTTGCCCAGCAAGTCTACATCCCGGTAGAAGGACCATCATCACGGCCCCAATGCGCTTCCAATGGAAGCTATGCAACAGCGACTCCTGTATACTCGTACCGGGAGTTCAGCTTCACCCAAACTGAGACAGTCCGAACAGCAACTTCTCGTCCAGCACCAACAACAACTACGTTATTTGCACCTCCATATGCATCGCTCAGCAGCCTTGTACCCAGTCTGACGACGACGCAATGGGGCAACTGGGATCCTTCATTGAACGCAAGCGCCACTGATGCTGGGGTGCCGTACGGCAATGCTTCCTGGACAGCTCTTTGGGAAAAAGTGACATGGACCAATTTCACTCGTGGCATATACTCAACTACGGTGGAGCCAACAGCTGTACCCACCAGCGAGCTTGTACTACCCCCTCCTGAGTACCTCACACCTCGAGACTGCTACTCTTTTCCCGCAGACTTCATGCTAGGAGTTGTACGTAGTTTGAGATCCAGCTTAGTGAGATTGAGCCACTGACTTTCACCAAGGCGGCAAGTGCGGTTCAGATCGAGGGCGCAATAGCAGATGAAGGACGAACGCCAGTCCACATGGATGCCTTGAGTCTAATTAACCCAGGAGCATTGCCAGACTACGTCACTAACGAGAACTACTATCTGTACAAACAGGACATTGAGCGAATTGCATCGATGGGTATTAGGTATTACCGTTTCTCGATTCCGTGGTCACGTATATTGCCTTTTGTGCTTCCAGGGACGCCCGTCAATAAACAAGGTCTGGATCACTACGACGACATTATCAACTTTGTCCTCGAGAAAGGCATGTTGCCAGCCATCGTCCTACATCACACCGATACACCACTGCAATTTTACTCTAACATTTCAGATATCAACATTATAGCCGGAACTGGTGGTATTGGGTACACAAATGCGGGGTTCCAGTCCTCATATAACAATGTGTCATTCGAGGACGCTTTTGTCAACTATGGCAAGATCGTCATGACACATTTCGCTGATCGCATACCCATTTTCTGGACTTTCAATGAGCCCCTGCTCGGTTCAAAAAACGGAAAGTCCATCAACACTGTCATCAAGGCACATGCAAGACTGTATCACTTTTACCATGAAGAGATCAAGGGTACCGGCAAGATCTCCATCACTTTCAACGATAATTTTGGAGTCCCTCGCGACCCCAAGGACCCGACCGATGTCGATGCTGCAAATCACTTCAACTCATTTCAACTGGCAACATTCGCAAACCCAATCTTCCTTGGCATTGACTATCCAGAATCATACAAAATAACGGTTGCCGACTACGTGCCCCTGAGTTCTTCTGACCTGGCCTATTTGAAGGGTACAGCGGACTTTTTCTCCATCCAACCCTATACAGCTACCGTCGTAACCTCACCGCCAAACAGCTCCATTGCTGACTGCGCAGCCAACATCACACATCCCTTGCGGCCTTACTGTGTGGAACAAAGTACCACTGTCCACGATACACAGTGGAACATTGGATACCGCAGCCAATCATATGTATACATCACGCCTACCTACTTCCG
The DNA here is from genome assembly GCA_026119515.1 of Ascochyta koolunga. Lineage (NCBI taxonomy): Eukaryota > Fungi > Ascomycota > Dothideomycetes > Pleosporales > Didymellaceae > Ascochyta > Ascochyta koolunga. The sequence continues at coordinate 746,709 of JANLCG010000021.1, forward strand.
CACATTCCTCAACTACCTCTGGAACACCTTCAAGGCCCCCTATAGCCGTCAGCGAGTTCGGCTTTCCGGTATTTGCAGAGGCAGAGAAGGAGTTAAAGGACCAGCTGTTCGATAGCCCGAGGAGCCAATACTATCAAAGCTATTTGAACGAGGGTCTAAAAGCGATTTGGGAAGATGGTGTGGAGTGGATTGGTGCTTTCGCATGGAGCTTTGCGGACAACTGGGAGTTTGGCGACTTTGACCAGCACTTTGGCATTCAAACGGTGAACCGCACGACCCAGGAGCGCAATTATAAGAAGAGCTTCTTTGACTTTGTGGATTTTATTGAAAGCAGACGACAGAAAGAGTAGGAAAGGGGGAGTCCTAAAGATTCATGGTACCTCCGGCTGTGGAACTGCTTCCAGGCTAGTGGTATATCTGAGTCTATATAAAAGCATGAATTGGCAGAAGATCTATATCATGTGCCAAGAATTGACTTTCTGATTTACAAGTATGCGCAATCGATTGATTCCGATGAGTTTAAGTTGTAGGTGTTCTACTTCACTACCCTCTCCTTATAGCCTCGTCATCACCCCGGCCCCTTGGTGCGCTCCCACAGCTTCCTGTTATACATGAACTCTCGCCTGAAATACACATCACCTTAACCACCCCCGGTCTAGCTGCCTGAATCCAAGAGCAGAGCGAAAGAAAAAAATACGTCTCTCGAAGAAAATACAGCACTCCTGTGAGATGTCGGGGCAACACAACACCGTGGAATCGCTCTAATAGCCCATCCGACATCCTAGGAGTAGGTACCACATTCACCTGCCGTCCTTGCTTGATGTCAACCGCATTCTCGTGAGCGGCACGATCCACCGCACAAGAACTGTTACGGAAAAGCGACGAACTACCCAAAACCACACACATCGCGCCAGAGCTCGTTGCGTCTTCCCCTCGTCGCCTAGGATGGTCCAGCTGATGCAAGCACACCGATGCGCGCCATTTGGAGTGCTGGGATTTTCGTATGCATTGACTGTGAGTACCTTGTGTCACAAGTCTGCATGCTTCGCTTGCTTGTGACTAGAAGACTGCCTGGGTTAATGCTAGCTTTAGGTCATGTCTTAGCGATGATGGGAGCTAGAGAAAAATTGTCCGAGGCCAAAAAGCAAAAAGAAATTAACAGGTATAAAGAATAAATAAAAAATTTACACCATGCCAGACGCATGATGCAGACGAAGGTATGCACTTGATATTATAAGAGCAAATGTTTAAAGGTGGTTGATAACTTTTATTTTGAGTCTAATGCGAGCGCAGGCACATAGGCACTGGGCGCTACTAATATAATATAACAGGTCTCAACAGCGCTCAGCTGGAGGGTCTTGGACCGAGAAGAGAAGTAGAAAGCAAGACAAAAATAACGCCGTGACCCTTCGCTATGCACGCAGGAAAGAGAGAAAGACTGATGAGCCCCACGCCCCTGGCCCGGTTCACAATCTACCGCACTCCTCGGCTCGTTTCATGCTCATGTGTCCTGGTGATGTTGCTGCACTTGACCGGACGTCTTCTCATCGATGTCGCTCTCGCTCCTTGCTACGGCGAAACTCTTCCTGACGACCATGTCCGCCTTGGTCTTTGTTAGCAGCGCATCGCGGATGTCCTGCTTGCTGCGTCCAGTCCAGCCGTTGAAGCTCTTGTAGCTCAAAGGCCAGATGGGCATGTTGCCCTCGCGGCGCATGAACTCTTGAGTAGTGGGCGCAGGCTGTGCAGTGATGCAGTCAATGTCCATCTCCAGCTCCTCGCAGAATGCTTCGAGCGGCAGATCGTTTACATCGTGGCCGAAGGGGTTCTCGATTTCGCGACCGATGGCGGAAAGGCCGAGAATGATGTACGCAGCGAAGATGGTGCCGGGGATGGTGATCCACTTCAGCGACGCGAAAAGTTGGAAGGGCAGAACCATGACGTAGACCCATGTGATTTGCGAGATAGCAATGGAGTAGGCGATGGGAAGAGGGGTGTTAAGCACACGATCGAGACCAACAAGACACTCGTTGAGAGCGACAACGCCGGTAACTTGTCCCGTCAGTATGTAGGAAACCTGAAGCTAAATGTTTACTTACTAGCCTGGTTCTGGTAAAGACCAATCTTGAGGGTCTCGTTGTTGATGATGCAATGGACATAGGCAGAGAAGTGGTTCAGGATCTCGAGGGGCAGGTTGCCGAGGGGCTTCTTGGAGCGCTTGATCCTCTTGCGGGGTTCGACTCAGCGAATGTAACACCCAAGAATTCACCGATAGACTTCAACTTGCTGTACTCGCGGGCCTTGGGAATGTCGATTTCAGCAGCCTTGGCAAAGGTGTCGAGGTACTCCACGCGCTCCTTAAGATCAGGGTAATCAATACCAGGCTCAAATCGGAGTCTGTGCTTAACAGCGCATGCAAATGCGTTGAGAAGGTTCAGGGCAGTCCTGTATGTTGTGTTAGCGTGCGCAGTAGGGATTATGACGATAACGTACAGTTTGGCCAAAAGATCTTCCTTGCCCAACTCGCCTTCACGCTCATCGGTATGGATCCAGATGGTGCGGGCCAAGTTCTGGCTTACGAGTTGCAACTGACTCCAGTACTTCCTGCCTTCTGTGTATCGTTCATAGGCAGAGCTCGTGCGGAATGAAATGGCAAGACCGACGACAAAACCAAGGACTGTCAACAGCAAGTTGCTAACGTTCAAAGGCCATACTTTGACCGAAATAATAGTAATGGCAGTTGACCAGAGGGTAACAACGAGTAGGGGAATGATCATCTTCGGCAACACAGACCCGTGCATGCGCATAAAGAATGGCCATTTTGAGTGCTTGGCCATGTCGCGAGGGCCAATCTAAGCATGTTAGCTGGCTTCACATGTTACGTTCATGTTTCGAGCGTACAAAGTAGTCTTCAGCATCGAGACTGCCTGTTGTCTGTATGCGTGAAGGAGGTTGATATGTAACTGTGCGGTGCCGCCATGAGCGCGGTGAGGTTGGACCTTCATCGCCAGCAACGGTGCTGCCTGTATTGGGGATGTCAATGTTTGTTGGCCTGAGGGTTTCGGCACCCGTGGACACAGATGATGCCGCCATGGTGGTATCGTGTGATCAGAAGCAGCTGTTGCTGTCCAGCAGTGTAGGTGCGGCTTATAGGCTAGTGTACTGTGACAAGAAACGGGAAGTTTGTTTGCAGGCGGTGAGGTGAAAGTGAATGCGACAAACAAATAAAGAAGGTGAAAGACAACGATTTTTGGAAATCAAGGACCACGCGCTCAAAGTGGAGATAGTCGCGGGTCCTGTCACTCTTTATTTATAATATCACCTTGCACAAAAATTCCTCGTCTCGTGAAATGCCCCGACACCCACTCCACGGGGGCTCCCTTCGGTGTCAGAATCGCGCAGCCACCAGCGAAACGGTGACTTTGCATGTGGCCCCTGCATATGAACCGACTTCCCCCTGAGCAAGGCGTTGCGTCTGGCCAATTGCCTGTGAATCCTTTAGCCAGCAGTAAGCCATTTACGGCGCAGGTGTCCTTGGTGCTGCAAGGGCATGACGCGGATGCTGTGTTTCATGAAACGCTCCTTTGGCATTTTTGCGGGCTTGGCTCGTCAGCGTACATACCAGACAGCCGTCTCATTCTCATCGCCGACATGGCCGTGCATTTCCTACATCTGAACCGCCTGTGGGCTCCTTGGTAATTGTCTCGTACGAACAGGGAGCAAAGCGCCGAGGGCGACGCGTGGTCTCTGCATTGTTGGAAGGCCAAGAGTTGACTCCGCCCCGAGTGTCAAGTCTATCAGGACGCCAACCGTCTCGTGCGCGCCGAGCCGATGCCGCGCATTCAGGCTTACCCCTGTCTCTATTACAGCGAATCGAAGTCTTCGCAGCGAAATTCAACAATTCCATCTTCAGCCGCCACTTGGACTACATTTCCATACGGGTCGAGGCTCGTCGAGAAGCAAACCAGAATGAATGCTTACCACATGGCGGTCTCACGAGAGCGGTAGAGCCTGGAGGCTGTCGACCGGCTGAACACCAAACTCGGCGACCGTACGGTAGCGTATGCTGTTGACTGTTATTCTTGTCCCCCGATTCTTTTGCCGGTTGAGATGCAGATTGCTTGGGGCCGTATCGATCGAAATAGATTGACAGTTGTCAACGATCAGCGGTGGGGCAGAGGCGAGAGTGGCGCGCGGCATTGAGCGAGTCCAGAGTTACAGTACGATTTCGTTATTCTCATTCCAGATTGCACGAGACGTCTTTCGTGTTCCAGTTGCCTTACGTCATAATTTGGTATTGTTGGAAGGTCCCAGGAACGCGCAGTTGAGGCGTGGAAGCAAGACTAGCTTGATCCCTCCCATGTTGTACAAAACCTCGAGTTACCCCAGGTCGATAGACGACAGGGGTTTTCCATACAATTCTGGCGCAAGTACTTCTAGAAGTGTGGGGTGCAGCGGTAGTACTCGATGGTGGTGCCGGTTGAACCGTTCTATCCGAACATTATTCGAGCTTCACGCAAACTTGTCCAACACCCAAAAGCCCACATTCAAAAGGGTAGGAACAACTCTCCAAATACCACTACCATATCCCTCTCATAGTAATCCTCTTGCGCTCTGCCTGTCCCCTCTCCAGTTCCATACCAAGCTCTCGGACTCTCCAAGTCTCTCCGTCCACACAAATCTTCACTCTCTTGATCCTTTCGAGTAGTAGATGGTAGTGCGCGCCCTTGAAGCCTTCGCCGGTCCAGATAATATTCCACATGTCCAGAAGCTCTCTCGCCACAGTTCGCGGATGCACAATGCCGTATGTTGCAACGTCAAGTGGATAATCTTCCTGCAACCACATAGTCGTCGGTTCGCAGGGAGAAACAACGTTGAGGATTAACTCGTCAATGATGATGGTTTTCGAAGAGGGACCAAGTGTAGGAGTGGCGTTTATGGGACGCATGAGGGTATCACCGTCAAAGAGTCGCTTCAATGCAGCGCAAATAGCCCAGGACGTGCGTTCGGGTGGACACTGATTACTTTCCCATTTTGCTGTTCGATTACCATGGATCCTGATATCAATCCAGAGGTTGTCGAGTGTAGTCGTTGAGGTCGGAAGACTAGGTGTTAAGCTTCTGCTGCCGAGCTTCAACATCCTATGCGGTGTGGTAAGGAGGTTATCAGCCCAAGTCGGCAACAAGCCCTGTCTTCCTTCTTGCTTGCACGGCTTATTCGTCACGATTGGTAGCGAAAGCCAGGAAAATGCGTGTGTGTTCTCATTATCCGCGATGCAATTCAGCCTGGCGAGCAACAGACCTCTCCTCTTCACTCTTTCGATGGCCTCGGTCAGCTCGAGGTTGACTTGGCGACTACATGCAAGCAAGTTTGCACATGTACCTGGTATCGTGTCTGTGGAGTATGCGCAGCCATACTCCCCCGATTGCGTGCTGCCAGATCCCAGGACACGCCGCCATTTGTGGTTTTGTGTGTCGTCACGATGTGGTCGTGGAAGCGACCAAGCAATAACAGACATGTATATCATATCGCGCAGCTCGCGTGGCAGACCGAAGAACTCAGGCATCCTGGCGACCTTGAACAGACTCAATGGTCTGTGACCAGGAGAGAACGGCGATCGACACGCAGCTTGCAACTCTTTGGGCTGCAAAAGGCGATTGCTGAGATCGCCAGAAGGCTGCGACCTGTATCCAGTTCAATGATGCTCAAGTCCTTGACCTGTGTTCGCTGCTCGATATCCTGATATCTCCAAGATGGGCAGCTGACATTGGCTGATTTTCGCATGGATCCCTAAGCTTATCCGGAAGAGTCGTGACAACGATGTGACAGCTGTTCCCAGGATCAAGGCTCCATCAAACTTCGGTCGACCAAATGTGCCAGTTTGCCGTCCTCAGGCCTGCGTTGCAGCGGTCGCAAGATTGGGTTTCAGGTGCTGCAGAGGTGCGTGAGAAGTAAGTTTCAAGATTTTGACCCCAGCAAAGGTAATCACACGATGTAAAAGGGGGATCAGTGACTCTGAAGAGGCTATGGAAGGCGTAGCAAAATCTATACCACAGAAGCGATGTGAGGGTATTTCCTATGGAGGGTTTCGCGAAAACGGAGCGATGAGAGAAGACGCATGACCAGCGATGTGAGTGTGCAACATTCACTTTAGGGATAGTGGGATATCTATCCCGGATATCCGGATTTTGATTTTGAGAATCCCGGGTGTGAGGAGGCTTGGCATGCTTACTCACGTGTAACAGAGTGGGAAATTACGAGGTTACAAGGTAGGGCAAACAGAGAGTCTCAACCTTATTCGAATGCCACGGCTTGCATATTCATGTCCAGTAATACACCCAGAGTAACGTTCGAATATCCTGGATACTCACGTCGCTAAGCATGACTGCAAGACATGGAGGAGAGCGTCGTCAGCCTCGGCACCATCCCGGGGTCATATCAGATCCTTCCCGAACCATCAGCGGTATTTTCTCAGTACTAGCTGATGGTAATAGAAGTTACTAAGCTAATACTCTACTGCAAGGTGCTATGTTGGTCTTGCACCAGGTGGACTGCTGCTCGAAATTACTGGAACAACACGAACAGCGACATGTGCTGCTACTGTAAGGCATTCGCGTGGTTGCCGGTTGAGCGTCAATGATTTCCTGTAGCAAGCATCCTCATGGGATAAGCATTGGATTCGCACGGAGCTCTTACATGTGCAAAGTCAACCAATGTGATGGTTCTGTTCTGGCACACGGTTGAACTGTGCAAAGAGCTGTTCATGCCAAGCAACGTCACCACGGCTCGTTCCGCGTCCTGTCGAGCTCTCAACATGTCCGTCCAGCCATTGCGCCGCCAACCAAAATTGTTTGAGCAATAGCTCATCCTCGCAACGATGAACACGGCCGCGACTATGCGCGCCTTACGCGTGCGACCCTCGCTTGCACGTGCTCGTCTGCCCCAGCGACCCTTCCTGCACCCCACACGATCCGCAACCATAGCCGCCAACGAAGCCGCAACGAACACTCGATCAGCGGGCACGCGCACCAAAAACTTCGTATACGGCACCATCGTCGCTGTTGGACTGTCGTTTGGCTACCTCTACGTCACCGATACCCGCTCTAGCATTCACGAATGGCTCATTGTTCCTGCGTTGCGCCAAATTTACCCTGACGGTGAAGACGCACACCATGCTGGAACACGCATTTTGGTCGCTTTGCACAGCTTTGCCCTGAATCCCAGAGAACGGGGGACGCCGACACAAAGGGCGACCTTGCTGTTGAAGTCTTCGGTCACACATTAGCGAACCCCATTGGAACATCAGCAGGCATCGATAAAGGCGCTGAGGTACCCACACCTCTGCTGGAGTTGGGCGCAGGCCTGGTGGAAGTTGGCGCCATCACCTTGCTGCCACAGGAAGGAAACCCTAAACCGCGTGTGTTCAGGCTGCCCAGCCAGAATGCGCTCATCAACCGCTATGGGTTCAACTCCGAGGGCGCCGAGACTGTTGCTCAGAGGCTGCGCCGGCGTGTCAGGGAGTTTGCATACCATGAGGGCTTTGGCCTTGGCGAAGAGGCGGAGCGAGCGGTGCTCAATGGTGAAGCTGGCGTGCCTCCAGGCTCGCTGAAGCAGGGCAGGCTCATGGCCGTTCAGGTTGCCAAGAACAAGACAACATCTGAGAATGACATCGACGCTGTCGTTCGGGACTATGCGACTGCTGTTGGCCATGTCGGAAAGTACGCTGACATTCTCGTCGTCAACGTCTCCTCGCCCAACACACCTGGACTGCGCACGCTGCAGAATGCCGAGCCCCTAACACGGCTACTGAGCGGTGTTGTTGGTGCAGTAAACAAACTCGACCGCAAGACCAAGCCTGCCATTATGGTCAAAGTCAGCCCAGACGAGGACTCGGAGGAGCAGATCTCCGGCATTGTCGAAGCAGTATGGGACTCAGGTGTCGACGGCGTTATTGTCGGCAACACAACTAACAAGAGGCCTGACCCACTACCCGCAGGGTATCAGCTCCCCGCCGCCGAGGCGAGGCTGCTACTCGAGCAAGGCGGCTACTCCGGGCCACAGATGTTCGAGCGCACACTTGCACTCGTCAGCAAGTACCGAAAAGCCCTCGACGCGGGCCCAAAGCAGCTCCCTGCCCCCACGGCATCAGATCCCTCCACATCCTCCTCCACGACCACAACAACCGTAGACATCGACACACCACCCCCACATCCGCTTTCGACGATCTCTCTCAGTCGGCGCCACATCTCACCGTACCGTCCACGCCCACCGCAGCACCCGCACCCAACGCGCCCCGCAAGGTCATCTTCGCCACCGGCGGCATCACGAACGGACGCCAGGCACGGGAGATTCTGGATGCCGGTGCGAGTGTCGCGCAGGTCTACACGGCGCTCATCTATGGCGGTGCGGGTACCATTAGCCGCATCAAGCAGGAGATGAGAGATGAAGCGGCCAAGCAGGAAACAGCGACGAAGAGCGGGGGTGGGAGGTGAGGGGATATATATGTGTAGGTTTGTAGGGCTTAGGTATTCGAAGATTCAGTTTGTGAGAGATTTTCTTAACTCCGACTACTGTTGTTGGGGACCTGTATCTCTCTTTCTTTACCATGTGTTAGTCCCATCCATACACAGATCTCAAAGCTTTCCCCTCGGATCCTCCTCCCCTCCACGGCCTAGTCAAGCAAACAACCCCTGAACCAGCTCCTCAACAGCATTATACACATACCCTTTCTCCTGCCCCGTCGCCCTCTTCACAATCGTCGGAATCTCACTCTTGTCCACATTATACCTCCCCAAATCAGTATCCAATCCCAACTCCCTAACCAACTGTATAATCTTGTCCCCCACCGTCTCAGCATCCTTCCGCGCGTCCCCCGTCGCCACCTCGCCAATGAAGGGTAGCAACCGCGCAATCTGCGCCGCGGCCTCCGGATCCCGCGCTTTCAACTTCACCACGCGCCCCAGTGTCATGCAGCTCGTGACACCGTGAGGAATAGCGTAGGGGGAGCCGAGAGCGTAGCCCAGAGCGTGGGAGAGGCCAAGGCCGGATTTAACATTGTAGCCCAGAAAGCCCAGGGAGGCGAAAGCGGCAAGCTGGAGGTTAGTGATGACGGTGTCGTCGGTGGGCGACGTGGTGTACTTGGGCAGATTCGTGAACAGCGAACCAGCGGCCTGCAGACACAGCCAGCGCGCAGGCATTTCCGAGGCCGTGGGGTGGTAGAGCAGTTCCAGCGCGTGGTCCAGGGCGCGCAGTCCGGTCGACGTCCACAGTCGCCCTGGCGTATGCTGCGCGAAGCTGCTGTCGTACAGGACGGCCCGCGGGACCAGTTCGCGCGCGCTCACGCCGGTTTTCACCCCGTTGGATTCGGTGTATCCGGCCATCATGGTGCATTCGGATGCTGACAGGGTCGTGGGGATCGCGATGTGGTGCAGCCATTTCCCGCTCGTGTCGTGCAGCCGGTACGAGATAGCTTTGGCTGAGTCGATGGGACTGCCGCCGCCGATGCTGATTACTGTGTCGACTGAGGAGTCGTTTTTGACTATCTGGGTCGCTTCGTCTAGTTGTGCGACCGGCGCGTGCTCGCCGATCTTGCTGAATGTGCCGGCGTGTTTGGTACCCAGAAGCTTCTCGACATCGTGGATCAGTGGTGTCTTGGTGGCGAGCGAGTTGCCCGTGATGAGGAATGCTTTGCTGTTCTCGCTGGGAAGGCAGTCGAGGAGGTGTTTCTGCACTGAACCGCGGCCGTAATGGAGACGCTGAAGTTGGGTGGGCTGCCAAAGGCCGGAGAGTGGGTTGTTGGTGGCGTCTGTCATCTTGGGCTTGGACTTTGTTGATGTGTAGCGGATGTGAGTATGCAGAATGTTGACACTGGATGCGCGAGAGGGTATTTGTGTAGAGTGGCCGGAGCTATATTGGACTGCTGTGCTGACAAAAGGTACTCTACTGTTGCCGAATCTGCGCACGGAAATACTTGGTGAAGCTGCTATCGCTGGAATCCGTCTTGGTAAATGCTTCATGGGATGTACATTTAGTTGGTGGAGTTGGGACGTTACATGTGGATTTGATATATTACAGATTATTGTATCAAGCCATGCGGTGACGTAAGAATGGTAATCGACTTGCGCATCAAAATACCGAGGTCTGCAAAGTCAAGGGCGGCACACTCTACCAAATCATAGCCATACTGTGAAGTGCACTTCTCGGACAAATAAAGTCGAGACATTGGTAGTTCAAACTGGTATTGCTAGAGTGGAGAAGCAATGTCATTGACATCTCATCTCGCATCTCTATACTATGTTGTACAATCATTTCTGCTATTACAGCGTCCACAGTGGCTTTTCCCACCCATGATATGGATCTCGTTATCAAGACATGACCCAAGTGTCGAATAAAGGGTAGTACAGGTTAGTAAAACAAACGCTGAGAGAAGAGAAACTGAAGAGGTATAGGTACAAGATGTTCAAACACGTAGAGGGAAATGTACAAGTCTAGAAAGACCTAACCCAGATCGACCGTGACCGGATGCAAGACGCCTGCTTTTGCTGGAAAAATGAAGAAGGACAGAACGAGCTAACGATCAAAGCATTTACTGCTTCTTCTCGCCCTCACCCTCGGGCTGCTGCTGCTGCTGCTCGCCCTGGTTCTGGCTCTCGTTACGGGCCTTGTGCATCTGGTCGAAGAGGCTCAAAGAAGCGTTCTGAAGCTCGTCGGTCTTCTCCTTGATCTCAGCAGCGGTAGCGGTGCCCTCGCCAGACTGGCTCTGGGCGATGAACTCGCGCATGGAGGTGATCTTCTCCTTGATCTTCTCGGCCTCGGTCTTGTCAAGACGGTCCTCAAACTCCTTGAGGGCCTTCTCGGTGTCGTTGACGACGGAGTCAGCGCGGTTGGCAGCCTCGATGGCGTTCTTGCGCTCCTTGTCCTGCTCGGCGTAACGCTCAGAGTCCTGGACCATGGACTCAATCTCCGAGTCGGACAGACCAGAGCCAGAAGCAATGGTGATGGACTGGTCCTTGTTGGTGGACTTGTCCTTGGCGTGGACGTGAACAATGGAGTCAGCGTCGATGTCAAAGGTGACCTCGACCTGGGGGACACCACGGTGGGCAGGGGGATACCGACAAGCTGGAAGTTGCCCAAGAGCTTGTTATCACGGACGAGCTCACGCTCACCCTGGTAGACCTTGATCTCGACAGCGGACTGGAAGTCGGCGGCGGTGGAGAAGACCTGGGACTTCTTGGTGGGAATGGTGGTGTTGCGGTTGATCAGACGGGTGAAGACACCACCGAGGGTCTCGATACCGAGAGACAGGGGGTGACATCGAGCAGGAGGAGGTCGGTGACTTCACCAGCAAGGACAGCACCCTGGATGGCAGCACCGATAGCGACAGCCTCGTCAGGGTTGACCGACTTGGCGGGGTCACGGCCGAAGATGCTCTTGACCGACTCGGTGACCTTGGGCATACGGGTCATACCGCCAACGAGGATGACCTCGGAGATCTCCTTGGCGGTGAGGTTGGCATCCTTCAGAGCCTTGCGGACGGGCTCGATGGTCTTGGAGATGAGGGGGTCCATCATCTTCTCGAGCTGAGCACGGGTGAGCTTCTGGTTGATGTGCTTGGGGCCGGAGGCATCGGCAGTGATGAAGGGCAGGTTGATGTCGGTCTGGGAAGAGGACGACAGCTCAATCTTGGCCTTCTCGGCGGCCTCACGGATACGCTGGATGGCCATGCGGTCGTTGTTCAGGTCGATGTTCTGCTCCTTCTTGAACTGCTGGACGAGGTGGCGGACAAGGGTGATGTCAAAGTCCTCACCACCGAGATGGGTGTCACCGTTGGTCGACTTGACCTCGAAGACACCGTTCTGGATCTCGAGGATGGAGATATCGAAAGTACCACCACCCAGATCGTAGACGGCGACGACGTTGTCGGTAGCCTTGTCCAGACCGTAGGCGAGGGCGGCAGCGGTGGGCTCGTTGACGACCCGGAGGACGTTGAGACCGGCAATCTGACCGGCGTCCTTTGTGGCCTGACGCTGGGAGTCGTTGAAGTAGGCGGGGACGGTGACGACGGCGTTCTTGACGTTCTTGCCCATGTACGACTCGGCGGTCTCCTTCATCTTGCCGAGGACGAAGCCACCGACCTGGGAAGGCGAGTACTTTTGTCCCTGAGCCTCGAGCCAGGCATCACCGTTGGTGTGCTGGACGATCTTGTAGGGCACCTGCTGGATGTCCTTCTGGACCTCGGCGTCGGTGAACTTGCGGCCGATGAGACGCTTGGTGGCGAAGAGCGTGTTCTCGGGGTTGACGACGGCCTGGCGCTTGGCGGCGATACCGACGAGACGCTCGCCCTCCTTTGTGAAGCCAACGACGGAAGGTGTTGTGCGGCCACCTGCAGGGGAGTTAGCGGATGGAGGGTCGCGTGGTGGATGAAATGGCGATGGCGGATGGGATGCAGACGTACCCTCAGAGTTTTCGATGATGCGAGGGACCTTGCCCTCCATGACGGCGACGGCCGAGTTGGTGGTGCCCAGATCGATACCGATGACGGAGCCCTTGACCTTCTCCTCGCCGCCCTCAGCATAGCGGGCGAATGTTGTGCTGAAGGGAGCGCGCAGGGCGGGTGTGCGGCGGGCAGCAGAGGCCACGCGCGGCGCGAACTGGCATCAAGTCAGCGAGAGGTCACATGGACGGGCGGATGGCGTGGCGCGGCGACTTACCGTCCGTGATAATCTGGAGGACAGCATTGTGGAAGTGTGTGAGGCGCTGCTACGGGAGATGAAGGCAACAAGAGAGGGAATGCGGAATGGGCGCAATGGGGATGGGGATGGATTATATGAAGGCGATGGGAGCTTGGACTCAGAAAAAGTTGAGAGCGAAGATTCTGGCATGTTGGCTTGGCAAGGTCGTCGCGCTGGATTCCGAGGTCGCGTGGGTCCGTGCTTGTAGCTCATCGGTTGTGGACGATGAGCGCTCGATGATGCGCTCGATGATGCGGCCGACGATGCGGCCGACGATGCGCCTGATGATGCGCTCGCTGCCACCAGGAGCCCTGCCACGCTCTCGTCCAGCACCTGCGCAGTGGCTCGAGGCCGCGCTGTGTGCTGTCGAGGGCCTTTGAGGAAGCTGGCACGGCCACGCAGTGTGGCGCATGGCTTTGCAGCTCTCACGCAGCCATGTCGTCTCGTCTTCTGTCGCGTGTGGGGAAAGGCACGGCATGGACTGACCACCTCGCACCTACAGTATATCCTCTGCAGCACCCCTCGCCGCCCCTTTCCTCCTTTTGCTCCTCCCCAGCTGCACCCAACCTAGCCTCTGCACTCCCCTCCCTCTCCCGCCCGGGTTCCTGCGCTTGCCTCTGATTCGAGTGCGCCGCGTGTGACGTACGGTGCACAGCTCTCGCCCACCCCCACGCCCGCACTGCGCCTGCCACCGCAGAGACATGCAGCGGCCCAGCTGACTGCGAAACATGGCCGTCGATGACTTCCTGTATGCGCCCTCGCGCGCCGCTGCGCTGCCTGCCATGCTAACCGCAGCAGGAGTCGAGACACGGACGCCTTCGTGTTGCCCTCCAAGTCGTTCTATCCCACCAGGATTCCTATTGCGTGAGCCAGCCGCGAGTCGACTTGCTGCTAGCGCGCCAGGCTGATGAGCGCAGACATTACCAGCTACGACACTTCATCAGCTCTCCCGAGCAGGACCTCATCTACTACGCGAGCGGCTGCGACGTCTTCTGCCTCAATGCAGCCACGCAAGCCCAGGCCCTCGTAACCACACTGCCCTTCGAGGCACGCTGCACCGCCTCGGCACATGGATACGTCTGTGTAGGTGGCGCAGACGACGGCAACTTTGCTGCCATCAAGGTCGCCGGCTTCCCCCATCCACGACTCCGACCTCGACGCCTCACTGCCCCTCGACTTCGACCACCGCCGATCCCATCGCATACGCCTCGAGAAGATCGGAGAGGACATTGTCAACTCGATATCCATACACTGCCTGCCTGCTACCACCGCCTACGACCGCGACGATGTCGTTGCCGTCCTTACCAACAACGACAAATCGGTGCGGATCTATTCGCTGGTCCTCAATCTGGAGTTGTCTTGCATAGACTTGCCTATTGCCATGAATCACGCCACAATATCGCCCGATGGAAAGTTCCTCGTTGCCGTCGGTGACCAGCAGACTGGCTTCTTCTTCGAACGCTACCTCTTTGGTCCGGAAAGAGGCAATTGGAAAGAGCCTAATGGCCGAATCAAGTCGATGCCGTCAGAATGGGAGTTGTTTGAGGAAGTGGCTTTGTATGTACCATCGAATCAGGCTGCTGAAGGGTATTTCACCACAGCATGGTCACCCTCAGGCCGCCTGTGTGCTGTTGGCTCCGAGTGTGGTTACATTACAGTGTTTGACGTCGACCATCTAAAGGTAGCCGAATACGGAGAGGATGCCATACTTGGAGTAATCAGCTCAACGCGACCCGACGTGAGCACAAGCGCCGGCGCCGTGCGAACAATGCAGTTCTCTCCCGCCCCATGGGACTTCCTGATTTGGAGCGAAGACCAAGGCAGAGCATGCGTTGCTGACCTACGCTCCGGCCTGAAGGTAAAGCAAATCCTGACGCTGGACCCAAAGGAGGAGGGTATCAACAGGGTGGAAATCACCGATTTTGACTTGGGTCTTCCTCCGGTCCTGTCCCAGTTGCGCCGGGAAGCGGATTCCATTCGCACACGTCGCCGGGCGCTGGACGCTGAGGGAACACAGCCAGCAGTTGCAATCGCCGATTACAACTTGGGTCTCCCTCTGGGACTGTCTCAGTTGCGCCGGGAAGCGGATTTCATTCGCAGGCATCGCCGGGCGCTGGACGCTGGGGGGACACAGGCAGCGGTCGACACTGCGAACGAATACTTTGAGGCAGATTCCGAGCGACAAAGAACACTTGGACGACTCGGCGTGGTCGAGTCGGACAACGATCCGCATGGACTTTCGACCGAAGAGCGGCGGATCCTCGAGACGCTGCGAACATCACGTCACACCCTAGAAGCACAACAACCAGGCATCAGACCCAGGAGCGTCAACTACACGACAGCAGGCCATGTAGAAGCTGCACGGTATGATGTGCGTGAGCGTACCAGACTTGGCTTGCGAGCTGACATTATGCTCAGGGAGAGGGCGGCCGCTCGTGATTTGCCCTCTGACTTGCTAGATGAGCTTCTCTCAGAGAGTCTCCGACCCACAAACCGCGCACTCGGGGAGCGAATAGCACCTCGGCGGCAAGCTTCCGTCGTTGTTTCCATCAACGAAGGCACCGTCAATGTGCCACCTCATGCACAAACCAACATCACAGACGCTGCCACGACAAGATCGCCCAACGCAATCATTGCGCATCCGCGCAGCGAGATGATGAATTCAACAGACGACGCCTGGCGCACCATCGAAGCAGCCCTTGCCAGCCAAGCACGTGCTGCCAACACCGCTCGCACCAGCGCATCGATGCTGGCCACCAGCGACACCAGTCCAACTGCACCCGAGCTGCGCAGTGAAATGCGGCGCCTTCGCCAGCTTACGCAGATGCGCGAACGTCTGCGCAATGCACGCGCCAGCCAGCCTTCGACCGAGGCGTACGAGTTCAGCTTGGGGTTTCGGCGACCAAGCCGTAGCACGCACGACCCAGACCAAGGCGTGCGTACAGCTGGACTGGCCATGAGCCAGGACGGTCGAACGCTGTACTGTGGTACCGAGGAGGGCATCTTTGCGTTCAAGATGAACTTGCATGCTCGGAAAGACTTCCCCGCCATCAGTCCACGGTGAAAGGCTGTCATCATGGGCAAGGTAGTCGTTGAGCAGTGTTTAAAATGGGGAACGGGGGGTTTTCTTTTGGGGGTTTTTTTTTCTTTCTTTTCAGAGTGGCCCTTTTTCCTCTATATTTTGTTTTGCCTGAAGGGCGTTGGATTCTACTAATTCAGCAGTGGCGTAATTTGGTGTTACGGGCGGCTGGTTACGAGGAATGAAGACTGCCATTGCAACCCCCTGTGTGTATCTTTCCATCGCTGTGTATTTGGCAAAGGGGCTTACATAGTATATTCCAGGACATAGGTATTGGCTAGTACAGGGTAGCTATGAAAACTACAGACACTCTTCGATACAGCTCATGCTTGTCTCGACGTGAGGAAGTGATGCGACAGACTGACACAGTACGTACTACACTTGGAAGAAGGCTCGCGCTGCTATCGGCCGTGGGCTGGACTAGACTCGGGGTAATCGGTCTCGATCTGGGGTAAAATGCTCACCGCCGAACGTCGGACCATCGCAACAAGTACGAGAACTGCCGACGAACCAAATTCGAGCAAAATGGCGCAATGACTCCACGTCGAGCACGCCTGCGCTAATGTACCTTGCAGGATGACTGGGCTGTTGCTACTTGTTGATGTACCCTCTGTCTTTCCTGTCCACTACTGCCACCACCAAGCCCTTGAATATTCTGCCCTATTCAGAGGCGAATTGCATTGCCTTGCACTGCATTGCATCATACCGGTAGCGGACTCGATCAGATAACCGAAGAACGGGACGCCACCACACGGTTCGAACCAGACCGTCCCTCGGACGCACAACAATAGCAAGCATGGCTGGCGAAAGCTCCAAGAGCAAGGGCCCTGTCCTTGACATTGACGGCCACAACCTGCCGCCCTCGCCGGCACCCAGCACGCCCCGCAGTGCAGGCAGAAAGTATGCCCTTGCGACGGAGCTCGTCTACACGGAGAGCACCGATCAGTACAATGCCAGCTCGGTTCCCATCTACCAGGTATGTTGCTCGCCACCACAGCAATTGCAATCGTCTTTGTACAGGTTGGCACAAAAACTGACGTGTGCAGTCGGCAACCTTCAAGCAGACGTCGGCGAGCGGCGGCGGCAGCGAGTATGACTACACGCGCTCCGGCAACCCTACACGAACCCACCTCGAGCGACACATGGCCAAAATCATGAACGCGAACCGCGCACTCGTTGTTGGCTCCGGCATGGGCGCCCTTGACGTCATCACACGCCTGCTGCGACCGGGCGACGAGGTAGTAACCGGCGACGACCTGTACGGAGGCACCAACCGGCTGCTCAAGTACCTCTCCACACACGGCGGCATCATCGTCCACCACGTAGACACGACCAACCCAGAGGCCGTGCGCAGCATCGTCAACAGCAAGACCGCCATGGTCCTGCTCGAAACACCCACTAACCCCCTCATCAAGATCTGCGACATCCCCGCCATCGCACGCATGTCCCACGAAGCCAACCCTGCCGCCGTCGTCTGCGTAGACAACACCATGATGTCGCCGATGCTGATGAACCCCCTTGACCTCGGCGCAGACGTCGTTTACGAATCGGGCACCAAGTACCTCTCCGGCCACCACGACCTCATGGCGGGTGTCATCGCCATCAACGACTCGGCCCTGGGCGACAGACTCTACTTCACCATCAACGCCTCCGGCTGCGGTCTCTCTCCCTTCGACTCCTGGCTGCTTCTACGTGGTGTGAAGACCCTTGGTGTCCGCATGGAAAAGCAGCAAGCCAATACTATGCGCATCGCCACATTCCTCGAGTCGCATGGTTTCAAGGTTCGCTACCCCGGCCTGAAGTCGCACCCGCAGTACGATTTGCACTGGAGCATGGCAAGGGGCGCAGGCGCCGTTCTCTCCTTCGAGACTGGTGATATCACAGTGTCTGAACGCATTGTCGAGAGCGCCAAAATCTGGGCCATCAGCGTATCCTTTGGCTGCGTCAACTCCTTGATCAGCATGCCGTGCCGCATGAGCCACGCCAGTATCGACGAGAAGACCAGGCGGGAGCGCAACATGCCCGAGGATATCATCAGGCTGTGCGTTGGCATCGAGGACGCTGATGATCTAATTGATGACCTTAGCCGCGCAGTAAGTCACACCAACCCGTTTACCAATAGCGACCCCAGTATTGACATGGCACAGCTCGTACAAGCCGGCGCCGTCAACCTCACAACTGAGAGCTTCAGCGCCCTTAACCTGTCCTCCGCCGCCGAGGACCTGCCTGCCGTTGCACCTGCCACCGAGGATTAAGCACCACATCTCCTTCTCCCCACCAAAAGTCACCTCTGTCCTGCCACTCGCGCCAGGTTAACGTGATGCACCCCCAAACCACCCTCACCCAGCCGCCTCTGTCACTGCGCTTAAGCGTTCAAGCGCAGTGTTAACGTGGTACTTTACCGACATGTTGGATCATTGTCTAAACTACATAGCAAGCGGGAGTGTTTTTTCATTTTTCTTTCTCGCAGCAGAAAAGACATCTCCTACGTCAATGAAAAACTTTTAATTCAGCCTAGTCACCCCTTCTTGTTCCCCGTGATGCCGTGGCTGTACTGTCGTGAGTTGCATCGGCTATACCAGTTCCCAGGTACTGCCCACCTGTCCATCTGTTAACGTCCTGATCTAAAAATTGCGAGCCTTGCCATCGAGGTTATTAACTCGGGTTGGAGGGTTTGTAGCGTCTTGTCCAGCGCCACGGCACTCAAAGTCGACACGCAAAGCGGATTCCCACGTTATCTCCCGGAAATGCCGACATTGAAAAAGCAGTCCCAAACATGTCCATGCTTTCCATGGTGTTGAACTTGTATCCTTGATAGCGCTCGTGTTTCTCTGAGATTGTGCTGGACTGCGTAGTTGCGTCCACTAACATCCCAAAGTCGCTAGCGGGGATCCAACCGAGAGCAAAGACAAGCCTTGCTCTACTGCATGAGAGTCGCAACTTCCTTGAGGCGTCCTCAGAACAGAAACTCCGATCCGCGAAAGAAGTAGGTATAGCGTGCAGCTACCGATCCCATATACAGGAGCTAACACACAGGCTTTTTCCATCGTTGGTCGTCAATCTACACCCGGGATTTGATGCAGCTGAGGTGGCAGAGTGTGCAAGGTGGGCTATTTCTAGCATTGAATGGGGCACTGTTCGGTGAACAAGTGCCAGTCCAATGCCGAAAGTATGCGCAGTCGCTTCCTAATTACGGAACACGTCATCTTTGATTGGCGGTCTTGAGGTAGGGCTGACTGACAAATGTGAATTTTTGCACCGTCTCCAAGCCCGATCATTTACCACGTCGGATTTCAAAACGTGCGTTTGTATGCTGCGGACTTATGGATGATGACAACCAGTGAGATTAGGCTTCCATATTCGCCCTGACGTCAAGGATCACAGTGTGCACACTCTCTGCTTAGGGCAATCCGCGTGCAGCTCACCCTGTGTAAGCCACAGACGCGCAATTGTGGGACCCTGTAGTCTTTCAAAAGTTAGTTTGAGCTACTTCCTTTATTAGCGGTTGTTGTGCAAACAGTACACAAGAGGTACGGCGGTCCCGTGAGCAAGTCAACGTACCTGGTTTGGTACCACCGTGACTGCTATGTGACCGAGGGTATGTGTCGAACGAGATGTTATATACCAGAACAAAGTCCTTCCACTTCCCCCAGGCCGTCGATATGTATTAACTGCCTCGATCTTGCCACAACATTCCAGCCACTAACCAGTATCGTGGCATCAGCGCACATCGAAGACCACATCCTCTCTCTCAGGCCGCAGCAGCTGGTTAGATCGCACTCACTAACCGCTGATAGCGGTTCCGCGTGGATCGACTCAGAGAAGCCTCACTCGATTGCAACGGAAGTACTGCAACGCACACTCCCGGCAGAGAGGGTCCCATTGTTCAACAGTAGCAAAGGTATGCGAGCCATGCTGCCATGGTATTTTCGTGGTGTCTTGTCTAATCGGTAATTGTAGTCGAGGTTGCCTTCACCGCAGAAAGACCTGCAACCCCTTCCGCAATGAAAACTCTCGTAACTCATCCCTTCTTACCCGTACACTCACCTGTGACTTCATCTATACCTACTCGCCGCGAGGATGAACGACTGGTATCATCTGAATCAATTATGGGTTTTGATATCGAGGCCAAGGCTGAGGCTGTGGCGCCTTTGGATTGAAACCTACCAAGAACGAGCTGCTCGTTATGATCAGTCTGAGTTTCATCTCACTGATGGTTGCGTTGGATGCAACTGTCCTCGTTACTGTACTACCGGTACATATCTCTAAGACCCATCCAATGCCAAGTATTGATGCCGAACAGGAGATAGCACGTTCCCTAAATGGAACTTCAGCCGAAGCCTTCTGGGCAGGTACTTCATAGTAGGAATTCTGCGTTGTGGTAGACGGCTAAGCTAACTGGATCTTCAGTCTTCTTACCTCTGCCGTCTCTCAACCGGTCATTGCTTCGATTTCTTCCAACTTCGGTCGCCAGCAAATGCTCTTATTTTCCTTGACCTTTGTAGGTAAAACCATGCAACCGAATTCCAGTATGCCTAACAAGCCTAGTTTACTGTCGGCACTATATTTTGTTCAGTCGCCCATAACTTCACTGTACTGCTCACTGGACGTTCTATCCAGGGTATTGGTGGTGGTGGCATCATCACCATAACCCAGGTGATCTTCTGCGACATCGTACCTCTGAGGCAGCGACCGAAGTTCTTTGCTATGGTCCTCGGTGCCTGGTCCATCGGAACTATTATTGGACCTGTGATTGGTGGCACTCTAGTCGAGAATGCGTCGTGGCGTTGGTAGGTCGTATTTCTTTCATCTGCACCTGAGCTATGCTGACACAGTCAAACAGGTGCTTCCACATCAACTACCCATTCTGTGGCATCGGCTTCGTCGCTGCTTTTTTTGTTCGTATGAACGCAACCACGCAACTCACGATTGCACAGAAACTGAAGCAGACTGACTGGATCGGCGCCCTACTCTTCATTGGAAGTTTCACTAGCTTCCTCGTTGGTCTCTCTTTCGGCGGAGTGCAGCACCCTTGGTCCTCTGCCGCTACACTGGCGCCCATGATCGTAGGCCTGTTCGGCATCGCTGTCTTCCTGGGGTGGCAATTATACAAGAAACCTCACAGCCTGCTGCCTATGTCTATCTTTTACAACTGGTCAGCAATCTCTGCATTCTACTCTGCCATGATCAACGGTCTCGTTGTAAGTGCTTCCCAGAGGCCCCAGCAAACCTGTTCTGATACATCCTAGCTCTTTACAGCTCTCTACTACATTCCATTTCTCTTCATGTCCGTTCGTGGTCAGTCACCCACACGCGCAGGTATCGACCTCTTCCCCGCTGTCTGTTTTGTTATTCCTGGTTCTATCATTGTCGCAGTCTTGAGCACAAGACTCGGACGATTTCGATGGGCTATTTGGATCGGTTGGACTATCACAACAGTTGCTTGCGGCATCTTCATCGTCTTCGACATCCGCACCAGGGCGACTGTAATCGCCGTAGCCCTTGCTCTTTTCGGTATCGGCTCTGGAATGGTCTTGACCAGCGTCAACGTCGCTATTCAGGCCATCTCCAAAGTCGAGAACTGCGCCATGGCAGCTAGCATGTATGGCTTCTTCCGCAGTCTTGGTATGCCTGTCGGCGTTGCAGTAAGTTTGCCTATTAAGATGCCATGGTCGTCAAACTAACAATACATAGTTATCAGGAACCATATTTCAGAACGCAATGTCGAGCAAGCTGTCAGAACTCGGTCTGCCCACAGACATCGCCCACGCCTCTGAGCAGTATATTTTTGTTCTTCAGGCGATGACAGACGGAGCCCAAAAGACTGCGATTCTGGAATCTTACATGCATGGTTTCCACTCGGTGTTCATCTTCGTGACGGCCGCATCAGGAGGCGCATTGGTTGCCAGCTTGGTGATCCGCAAGTTCAGCATGGACAAGATCCTGCTCACCGCGTATTCGGTCAAGTAAGCTGAAGCAGCATGCTTTCATTTTTCTTTTACTTCTTTTCAAACCGGATTCTTCTTTCTCTCCTACATACCAGGATACCCAAAGAAATAGAACATTCCTCTAAAGTTCAAAATTTTTATACCCATAACGAATGTAGTGTGATCTGAAGTTCATATCCTGGTTGGAAAGCTCAGTCTGACCGGGTAGCGTGGGCGCCCTTGGAAATTTTGGTGGGTTTGAGCGCAAAACTGTGAGAACTTCAGAGAACTATGAGGCTCTAGAGGACTACACAGTTTTCGACAGCACGGTTTGTGTAGAGTAAATACTGCCTGGGGCGTCCTCTCCCACGTTTACATGACGCATGAAGGATATCGTAGTAGCCGCGCTCAGCAGTCAGCTTCATTGCTATTGTAAGGTTATCTATTAAGATTGAGATCCATACAGCATTGCTCTCGTTGTCCAGTTCCTCTCCTGCTCCATGTAAATGCCGACTCCCTGTCTTTGCCTCACGTACCCGAATGGCAGGCTCTGCTTGTAGATGAGAGCATACAAGTTGGACAGCCTGATTATATAGCTGTTATTGACCTCGGGCTGGTATATGGTGTTAACACTGTTGACTGACGTAAAGAGCACGACGATGCTGTTGCCAGGCTTGCTGACGTTGAGAGCTTCTAGGGCACAGATCATGTGAGGTTTTCCCTGAGTGCCAGAAGCTATGCAGATACCGATTTCGATCAACTCGCACCGCAGACACTGACAATAACATGGAGCCTGGGGGAATCGATGGATAAAGCGAGCCATGCAATACCCATAACCTACATGAAAGGGTAGCCCATTGTCAAGTCGATCTTCAAGGCAGACGGCAAGCTCCTACGATAAACTGATACCGCCGCACTGGTAAACAAAGTATAGAAGCTAAGATATCTGGTAGAAGCTTTGCCTCGGTCATAAGCTTTCGCGATCTGAGATTGTGATGACCTGGCCATGAAGACTTAGAATGGAGCCTGCCAATGTCTCCAGAAAGTAGACCAATATTCCTTAAAATGCTGCACATCATACACGAACACCGGGAGAGGGACGTCTGGATTTGAGGCTTCGAGGGATTCGCGAATACCCGAAGCGGCCTGGGCGCTATACCAACTGACATATGGCTGTGCAGCATTTGGTGGGATCAGCGAAAGTCATGTCGGCGAACATTCGATACTCATTCCTAGATGGAACAGTCATGGCGATGGAGATGAAATAAATAGAAGGCAGATGGACGGCAGAAAGTCCTGCGCATATACCTGATGGCTTCAGAAGGGGGCGTGACAACGCGCCATCTCTTGTTGCAGGCAAGCAGCTCTCAATTCTCGCTCTAGCAGCAATTTCTGGAGGTCTATAACAGTCTTCTATAAGGAACTTTAGATAGTAGAAAGATCAGTAGACTTCTGAATACTTATAAGTTTATACTACGTTTGCGTACGCTGAATTTCCTGCACGAGAAGCACCTTCGCTGAGACGTTCGACGAGTCCACAAATGCTCATATGTAAACATTACATCATATGATATACTCACTGTCCTGTCCTTGGAACCATTGACTGCTTTTCTCTAGAAACACTTATTGCTGGACCCGCTGCTGTGCAACCATGCCTCCTTACCGTGCCGTATTGCCCAGACTCTAGATGCCTCTTCAGCCAGACAAGCGGCGTACGCAAACGCAACGAAAACATACAACCATGTCCTGGACCCCAGTCGACTCGCTGTCAATAGGAAGACGACGGGTGGTTCTCGACGACGCGAAACGCGCTAGCCAGTTGTTCGGTATCTAGCAATTTCGATTAATGTACGAAAACCACGGTCTTATCCTCCTTCCTCTCTAGGTGCAGAACTCCTTACACATCGTCTCATGTTGATCCGTGGCATAAGCAAATGGGCAATCGTCAATAAGATCGATGCTCAGCACGGCCGCACAACCTTGCGAATATCACGTTGATGCTCCCGGTCTTGCTGTTCAGTACGAATTCCGCTAGTCAGCACGCCACATTGATAATTGGCTCGTTGTCTTATGGACTGTTAGCTAAAGCGCCCAGTACGCGCTCTGCGGTAGAAGCAACGCTTGTGGATAGCTTCCTCGGTGTAGAGTTCGAAATCGGTGCAGCGACATCTCCAGATCATCCTCAACGGCGTTCTATGCTTCGACGAAGTGATCCTTCAATGCGTCATCCAGGAACCGGCTGCATGACCCCTTACAAGGGCCTGGCGCGCCAGATGCTCTTACGCATGCGCGTTGTTCACCTGTGATAGGTGAAGCACCCTCTAATCCACAGAACCGTGCGATTATTCGCTTCGCTCCGGCGTCCCGGCCTGAGGAGTCAAGCCGTTCACCTCAGACCCAGCGTTCCAGCGCTTCCAGCGACGCACGGAGGCTGCTGCAGCCAGAGTCGTTGGACACAGCTCCCCCAAAATCCATCGTTCACTATGGTCACTGGCCCTCGAGCACCCTGCGCGCATCAAACACGTTGTACGCTTGACATATTGGCGCGCGTTCGCATCCTCAGCCTTGCCCCAACTTTGGGTTCGTGACCAGGATCAGGTCATGCTATCGCGGGGCTCGGGCACGTCTGCGACCAACCCTGCAATTTAGCTTCTTCCATGGCTTTTCCAGAACAATTCCCAACCCGCGCTCCCCGCTGCAATCTGATGATGTGATATATCAACCTCGTCGCACCAGCGCCAGCTGATGCCTGTCCGGGAACACGTTTGTCCACTCCTTATCCCCTAAAGTCTGTTGCCGCTGCCTGGATACCCCTCTTTACTCTCATTTGGTCGCGGATGCATAGCGGTCCCCCGCCGAACGGTGCGCTCCAAAGCTAGTTGCATTGGGTTGAATGAAGTCTATCTTCGGCATGTCAAGAGGTGTTACTCATAGGACTGGAATCTGCTAGTTATTGGGGCTTTTCGCCAACATGGAAGACTATGTCGACATCCCTGAGGAATCACGGCGACACATCGAGGCTTTGCTGGCAAGGCATCCTCCACAGGTGATTCAGAGGATGTTTTCACAGACACTTGAGTCTCGTAGGTTTGCTTCTCGTATCTGCGTGAAATCAAGCTTACCCTAGACAGGCCGCAACTCTATATCATCTCTGGCGTCTACGAACACCACTGCGACGAGCTCAACTTCATCATCCGGCTCCTCATGGCGATCCCGCTTGTCGATTACATCAACGTTCTCCAATTCCACTTGTAGCAGCGATGCAGCCTCGGTCGCTTCATCAGCCTCTTCGCACTTCAAGATGAGAAGAGCAGAACCCCGTTCGTATCCAGCTGGTCTTGATCCAACCCGGCCCGTTCCTGCCATATTGACGCCTGCTTCTGATGTTAGCAGCCCACTCGACAATCAGCTTGAGCACGTTATTACTCCCACAGATGATATCAGCATCGCCTCGCCCATCGTGTTTCCAGACGAGAAAGGTCAAAGCCAGTCTGGTGAATCGTACATGTTCTGCACCTACTGCGCCGAACAAAAGTCTCTCAAAACCTTCAAGGCAAAGTCCGATTGGAAGAAGCACGAGATGAGGATGCACGAGACTGGTGAAGATTGGGCGTGTGTTGTAATCGGGTGTAGTCGCATTTTCGATCGTCAGAAAGACTTCATCAAGCACCACCAACGCTACCACTCTGGACGGCCCTTGCCCTCTTTGACAGATATTGGCATCACTCTGCTCCCGAGAAGAGTGTTTGGTTGTGGCTTCGACAAGTGCAAGGAGGTGAGCATTGGTTGGGACGAACGATGTGATCACGTTGCAAAACATATGAAGAACGGCGCAACATCCGAGCAGTGGAAGTACTCGAACGTGATACGCAACCTGATACGACAAGAGGCACTACACGAAACCTGGAAGGAGATAGTCGCTTGTCTGGATGAACGACTGAAGGAAAACCGAGCGCACATCAGCTGGTGTCCTGACAACACCAGAGTCTTACGACAGAAGCTGCAATGCTGTGACCTTAGACCAAGTCGAGAGGAGGTTCTCATCACGGCTCTGAGCTTGCGATCTGATATAGTAGTGGGCTCTGTCCATCAGCAGCTTCCGGTCGGCTTTGTCACCCCCAGCAGAGACTCTGTGCCTCATGTCGATAAGTTGACCCGTGAGCAGCGCATGCAAATACTCATTGGACACTCAAACGTCCAACTATCTCGAACAAGGCTAGCAAGTCTCAACGTTGCATTTCTTGGCGTCACAGCACACACGCCGAACTACCACTGCGGGTCGTCGCCCTTTGTTGAGTCCAACTCGCCCACGATCGATACGACCGAGCGGCGCATCAGCTATATGGACATAGACCCAGGTGATTATTTGGATGTCGCGCAGCCTCCTATACCAGATCTCCAGCTTAGCATGAGTGCGCCTCAAATACATACTCCTGTCACCGACAATGGGCAGTCCCTGCAGCAACAGCCGACCAACTACATCGACCAGAACAAGTCATCACCGAATCCACTTGGGTGGTACTACCCCAACTACTTCGATGTCGCACCCCAGTTCGAAGAGTCGCAGTATTATGACCGACCATCAATCGGCCAGATGATCGCGAAGCCTCTGCACAGAATTGGCAATCGTTTGAGCACATCGAGGAACAGCTCGCGACCGACATCACACGTTGAGCAAAGTCACACCGATATGAACGTTGATTTTGGCATTCAAAACCCAGTGGCAGCTTTGAGCATGCGTAATGTCCATGCACAAGTTCAACCTCAGCAACCCATGCAGTCACAGCAACACTACCAGCAGCAGCAGCAGCAGCAGCAGCAACCACACCAACAACACCCCCAGCAACCAATAGTACACCCCCAGCCCCAACACTTCCGCACGCCCGCACAAATGCAGGACCAACTTCACTTATTCACGACTCCCCACCAGCCATGTTGATGACATAGTCACTTTTGCATGCATTCAGCGAGCATCTAGACGTTTCATTTGTTGATTTCATTGATACCCCGTGCTTCGGCACTTTTGACAGATATGTACTATAATGTAGTTTTGCATTGTAGAGAATAGAAGGGCCGTAGATGCGTCTTGACATGTTGGGTTGCGTGCTGTGCTGTGGTTGTGAGCAGTAGCCAAGTCGCTCTGATTGGTGTGTCGTCGAGTGAAATCTTGGAATCAGAGAGGTGCCATCGTACCCGTTTCCTGCAACCACGTGTACATCGCGCCCCCGAACTCCCCCGTCAACTCACCCTATCACTTTCCCCACCACCTCACTCAGGATCACACACAAACTCCATCACCATCCACTGTTCGTCTCCCTCTCTCAGCACACTCGCCCCTCAACCCACGTCCACCATCCACAAGCTACTCGCCCACGCCCTGCTTCCTCGTCCGTAGATAGTCTTAGCAACATGCCAGCCCCTCACGCCGTTCGAGTCCTCGTAGCGAAGCGGCAGAAATTCTGGTTGAATGAAAGTGCAGGTGCAGGTACAGGCGCTGGTGAGCTGGGTGGTGGATGCGAGGCCATGAGATACTGAGAAAGTGGTGTGGTGTGGTTGTTGACGGGTTTTTGTTGTTGTGGTAGAATTGGTATTGCACATGCCATGCCATCACATAACATGACATGACATCACAGCCAAACCCAGCAACCTTTGCGAGCAAACTGTATCAAACTCATACATTATAAAGCTATCCAATTCATTATCATAAAGCGCTCATTACAATCCCGCTAAACACACGGGAAGATGCATAACGCTATGCACCCACAACGGTAATCTTCTCCTGCGCGACAATGTCCCTGCTGCTGAAGCCCAGGTACAGTGTGAACTCGCCTTCGGGGATGACCCACTGCTGGCTGATGATGTCCCAGTAGGACAGGTCACGGCGCATGAGTTCGAAGCTGACGGTTTGGCTCTCGCCGGCTTCGAGGTACACTTTCTCGAAGCCGCGTAGCTGCTTGGGTGGCGTGCCGGCAGGTGTGCTCTCCGGGAAGCCGACGTACAGCTGGGGACGCCAGCGCCGCCGACGGAGCCGGAGTTTGTGAGCGTTGTGGTCACGTTGTAGATTGACTCCCAGAGTGCGGGGTTGCCGCCGGGCATGATGGGGCGGTCTTCGGGGTACGCGGTGATGTTGTTCTCCAGGGCGGTGGCGCTGACGTCGGAGAGATTGAAGGTCGTGTAGGAGAGACCGAAGCCGAATTCGTAGCGCACCGAGATGTTGTGTGCGTCGAAGTAGCGGTAGTCGATTTCGAGCTTTTCGTCGAACCAGGATTGCCAGTCAAAGTAGCCGGTCGTGTTGATGGCGGTGGTGGGGGGAGCGTTGTAGTCGGAGCCGTTCTTTGCAATGGTGTAGGGCAGGTGACCGCTGGGGTTGACGTCGCCGTACAGGATGTCAGTCAACGAGTAGCCAGACTGCTCACCGGGGTAGTGAGCGGCGAGAATGGCTGTAATGTTCTCGTGGTCGGACCAGGGGAGAGTATTGATACCAGAGGAGTGAGTGACGACAACGGTGTTGTTGCACTTGGAAGCGACGTTCTCAACGACAGCGTTGCCATCCCAGTCAACGCTGAGGTGCTCGCGGTCAGCAGCCTCCTCAGCCCATGTCTTCAGAAGAACGATGCAGACATTGGGGAGCTCGCCGATCCAGAGCTCGTCGAGGTCGGTGTTCGCAATCGCGGTGTTGTTGAGGAAGTACTGAACAATCTTGGTTCCGTTCGCCGCAGCACGCTCTTGGATTGCGCGAAGAGGGGTAACAAGGGAAGTGACCTGACCGGTTCCAGAGCCTCCACCAGCGAGAAGTGTTCCGTACTCGTAGTTCTGCTGGTTCAACTGCTTCATCGGCTCGGCGGCATCGTTGCCGAACACGGCGATGTTCTTGGGGGCGTTGAGAGGAAGCGATCCAGTGTTCTTGAGAAGAACGGTACCAGCAGCACCATGGCGGCGGATGATGGCGCCGTGGTCACCGCGAACATCGCGACTTCTCTCGCCAGTTAAGTTGAACTCACGGGTCCAGGTGCTGGGGGAGAGAAGGTGTTCAGATCCACGGTGCTGGGGTCGACAGTGGGGAAGTCCTTGTCCTGACCAAGCCAGTAGTAGGGAGTCATGATGCGTACGATCATGTCGTCAATACGGGTAATGTCGATTGTGCCGTTGTTGACAGCCAAAGTCACGTTGCCACCAAAATGTGAAGGGCGACCGAAAGCCAAACCGTATAATCCGAGACCACCAGGCATGTTCATGTCAAGACCAGCCTCAATGGAGGCAACCCCGCTGTGAACCGCACCCCAATCGGATACGATGTAACCCTGAAACCCAGCTCAGTCTTGAGCAGACCATTCTGAGACTTGGAGTTCTGGCAGCCGTAGGAGCCGTTGATGCGCTGGTAGCTGCACATGAAAGACGCAGCCTTAGCCTTGACGGCGTTGGCGAAGGGCCACATGTAGAGTTCATGGATGGTGCGGTCATCGATGTTGGAGGACAACGCAGCGTAGTCGGTGTCGGTGGTGGTGCCGTTCTCGCTGAAGACGGGATTGCGGGCAGTCTCCTGCTCGTTTCCGATCCAGTGCTTTGCCGTCGCTTGAACGCCAGCATCCTGGTGACCGATGATGGTCTCCTCCATGGCAACACCAGAGAGGTAGGGGTCCGCGGCGAACCCCTCCCAGTTGCGGCCAGCATAGGCAGAGCGACCGAGAGGTCCAGCAACAGGGCTGAGGGCAACGTGAGCACCCTTGGCCTTGAACTCCTGGCCCATGGCGAAACCACGCTCGTGCATCACGGCTCTATCCCACGATGCTCCAGCAGAAACACCAGCAGAGAAGACGCTGGCGTAGTCTGCAACACGAATGGCCAAAGGTCCATCCTGGAAGCAGAGACCTTGGAAACCAAGACGAGGAATGGCAACGATGTTGCCAACACAAGGTCCGGCCTGGCCAGTAACCATGTCAGCCTTCTCCTCGAGGGTGAGCTGTTCAACGAAGGCACGGGCCTTAGCGACCGACTCCTCCCAGCCGCCAGTTGCACTTGCGGAGATGTTGGCTGCTTGGTGTTAGGGCTAGGATGTTGTCAAAGCTACATGGGCGAGCACTCACGGGAAGGGTAGACAGCAGGTGAGTGGCCACGGTCGCCCAAGATGGTTGTGTTCAGAGGCTGGACATACGAGAAGGCATCCTCAGCCCTCGTGCCAGCGTCATATGCCTGAGCATTGACAGCAGTCAAGACTGCAAGTGCGGAAAGAAGGGCTGCCATGATGTGTAATGGACAAGTTGATAGTGCCTTGCTCTCCTAAAGATTGTCCGCACCGGCCCTTATATATTCTTCACTCTTCGAAGGCACGTCCACAGCTCGTCGGGTCGGCAACTCAACTTTCCTGGTAGTCAACATGGCTGTACCAGAGCTGCCGAACCGAAGTCTGGCCGTGTGGAGAAATGGATTAGTTGGAGGCTCCCAGACCGGGGTTTCTAACGTCATTCCGGTGCTGGCGAAGCACTGCCAAGGCGTAAGTTCAAGTCTTGCACGTGCCCGGGCAGTTGTTACTTTCACCTGACTCGTACAGAGTCGCAAAAATTAACGTCCGAACGGGAGATCGGTATGTGGAGGATTGAGGCACTGCAATCCTCAACATGGCGTTGTGAAGACAGAAAGACCGACCTCAGCGAGTCGTACCTGTCCATCAGGTCCCTTCCGTTGAGCAGTTGTTTGCTCATCACCGTGGGCGGCTTTCTGCATGTCGTCAAGTGCTCAACTCCGCACAACCCCATCATCGACATGCCCTTGCGATTCGTGTTAGCGGGGTGGGCAGCGGTGTCCATGACCACCACAACCGCATCGGCTGCCATAGCCCTTGCGCTTGGTCACCAGCATGGCGATAAAGAGCCGGACGAGTCTAGTGTAGCTTCGTGTGAGGTCTGTGTGCGCGCAGTGCCTCGTCTCGCGACCTCGTGGCTTGCAAAATCTGAGCAACCGCCGATGATTTAGAGTCTACTAGGTCCATACAAGTAACGACTAGGCTCCAATCAAGGAAGGTTGCAACCCCAGTGTACGTCACTCCGCCCCGTCTCCATACAAAACTTCCCCGCGGCCCAATTGCCGGCGTAGTGCCGTTCCCAGGGTGGAGTTACTGGAGAGTGCATGTTAGATCCAAGTCTCCAAGTCAAGAGTGAAAAACTTCACATCGTGCACATCGTGCGCATCGTAGAGGCTGGGTTGCATGAAATGCGGGGCAGATGCCGACAATTAGCCGCGGCAAGAGAGAAAGCAAAGACGATCTTGGTCCACCGATGGTAAAGACACGGGTATGCCCCCGGCTGACGTTTCCCCAGCATGCTCAGCGTTCTCCGCACCGAAACTGACAAGTGCGCGAGAGCGTAGAGATATGTCGCTGATGGAGTGGGATGCGGAGAATTGTACGAGAACAGCACCGTTGGGCGAAATGTGAATTGTATGCAGAAAATTAAATTGCTATACGCTAAGCAGAATATGACTATGTAGATTCTAGGTCTAGTAGGTATTGGTAAATCTCAAGAGAAGAACACCCCACGTCCAACCATGGACGACAGTAGTCCGAGGAACCCACGGGTCCCACGGGTCTAAAAATTTGAGCCGCAACACCGACAATCACAAGGAAACGAAAAGCCCCACATTCTACCATTACGCTTTGCCTTCTGCCTCTTTGTCCGCAGTTTCCTTGGTCTCTGTGCCCTTCTTGTTCTTGTGGAACTTCGCAGTGAAGTTGCTGAGATTAATGACTCGGAACAGCCAGTAGGTAAGAAGAGCCAGGAAAACATTGAAAGAGATGAAAGCGAACAGGAGGCCGAAGTTCCTCCAGCGCTCGCTGTAGTAGATGCTGCTGCCAGCCACGAACTGGTCAGCACTGGATATTGAGCAGTACTGGCAGGACGCGGTAGCATCTGGGTTCTGAATAGTACCCATTGCTGCCTGCGCGTAAGAGCCAAGGTACTGACCGCACGTCTGACCAGGTGGGGGATCGAAGATGGACACTTCTGTGGAGCTGCAAACCACTTCGCGACCCGCCAGCATAGTGGATACCATACCACTAACCCAATACGTGAACGGAGAAACCCGGTACATAAACAGCCAAAATCCTGGAAGGTTGTCAGGCGTTTGCAGCACACCGTTGAAGAGGATAGACATGAGAGTCAGGAACGAGACCAGGCCAGACGCCGTCTCAGCATTGGGCAGAGCAGCAATCGTCATTGCCGCGAAAGACGACGTGTAAACGAGGAGCTGGATAGAAAACATGAGCACCAAGCCCTGGCGCGCAGAAGACTGTCCAGTGCCAACAACTGGGTAATAGAAGGAGACAAACATCAAGACACCAGCGACGATGCCGTATGGTAGCTCGACCACGATGTTGGCAATCATGAAGGCGATCCAAGAGTAGGCCTTGCTGGGACGTTCGCGACTCTCGTACAGGCTGCGTTGAGTGATGAAGAGGGGTTGGATCTGCTGTACAAGCGAGGAGAAAATGGTGGTAAGCATGAACACGCTGAAGATGATGTTCTGCATACCAGCTTGACTGCTGTCAGCGCCGTAGAAGGAGAAGCCGATGAAGAGGCCAGCAACGATGCAAAGAAGGATCTTAGCAAGGACATATTCCGGCATCCTCCAGTACTGTTGGAATACGCGGTAGGTGCACTCCCAAACCTGGGTCCAGAGTGGCATGGCAAATTCTGTGCCACCAGTCTCGTCGGCGATATCGAGGTCGGAATGCTTTGTCTGCTCGTGGATTTCATCGATCTCGCGCTGCACAGTCTTTGCTGCGTCGCTCTTGTTCCAGACATTAAACCAGTCTTCCCCTTGGTCGTTCTTGCCAGCGTTGACAATCTCGAGCATGTACTCAGCAGGGTTCTCATCCTCTCCGCACTGGCGGGCACCACTGTTCTCAAAGTAGTCGAGAAGCTTTTGAGAGTTTTCTCCGATCTCCCCAAAGTAGACCGTTTTACCTCCTTTGGCCAGGAACAGCAGACGGTCAAATTCCTGGAAGAGGATGGCACTCGGTTGATGAATGGTACACAGAATCGCCTGGCCAGCAGACGCCAGCTTACGGAGGAAGGAGATGATAGACCAGGAACTCTGGCTGTCAAGACCAGATGTAGGCTCATCAAGGAAGAGCAAGAGCTTGGGCTTCGCAGCCAGTTCGACACCGATAGTAAGTAGCTTGCGTTGCTCGACGTTGAGACCTTCACCAGGTACACCAACAACAGCGTTTGCAAAGTCATCCATGTTTAGCATCTTGATAACCTCCTCAACGTAATCGTACTTTTCCTGCTTTGATACCGACTTTGGTTGGCGGAGCACAGCTGAAAAGCGAAGCGCTTCACGAACAGTGCTAGTCTCAAGATGGAGATCTTGCTGCTGGACGTAGCCAGTAGAACGCTGGAAGCTAGCGTCTAAAGGCTTTCCGTTTACGAGCATGTCGCCAGTGATGACACCCATGGTGGTACGTTGAGCAAGAGAGTCTAGAAGGGTAGTTTTTCCAGCTCCAGACACTCCCATCAAAGCGGTTAGTGTGCCAGGTTTGACATATCCAGAGACATGGTCCAACAGTCGTCGAGGTTCGCCCTTGATTTCGATATCGTAAACCACGTCTCTCCACGTAAAGACGCCCTTGGCCTCCTCAACAGCACTAACATCGGTTGCTCCACCTTCAGCACCTGTGCGTGGCTTAGCAGACTCCTCGTCGGATGATTGCTGACCACCCTTCTCCAGCATGTAAGCTGGAACATGGCCGCGCTGGAAGACGAGCTGCTCGGCAGTGTTGGTGGTAGAGGAATTGAGTTCAGTAGCGATGAAGTAGAGGGCCATGAAGAAGATCAGGAAACCAATAAGAATACCAAAGTTACGCCAGACGTGGGACCAGGAGTATTCGTAGGCGATTGCAATGAAGTCATCGCCAGAAACAAACCGCTGCCCAGCCACAGCACCTTGCGCATTACAGATGAACGAGTTTCCTGTCTGTGTGTACCCTGGTCCCATAGGAATAAAGCTGTCGCAGGGAAACTGAACACCGTGGAACTCATTGGCGAGTAGAATCTCAAAAGCATAGAACACCGGGTTGATCCATCTAATCCACGAGAACCAAGGGTGCATGGATGGTATGCGAACGACGAAACCGGTGTAGATGACAAGGACCAGAATTAGCACTCCTGCTAAAGCCATGGCTTGCGAGGCAGTCTTTGTCAACGCAGCTGTCGAACGGAAGATGGCAGCCATGACGAAGGTAATAATGTAGGTGATCAAGAAGTACAGGAAGAATTGACCGGGTGTGTACCGAAGCTGAGCGAGGAAGTACAAGACGATGTTGAAGACAGTCGACTGAGCAAGCTTGACCGGTATGTCTGCGACAATGCCGGCTATAGCCTCAGTTGCTGGATGGTAGAATGCGTAAGAGTTGTGCTTCTCGACGACGGCCCTTTGGGAGTACAACCCGCTAATCTCGCCGATGGAAGTCATTGCGCTAAAGAGGATAGCCAAGAACAGAACGGCTCCACGTCCTTGGAAAGAGCCAGTACCTTCGGAGCGACCAAAATAGATAGAACCGACGATGAGAGAAATGATAAGATTGAGCATTCCTTGCGTAGCAGTGGAGGCGAAATCTCCCCAAATGCGCTGATATGCTCGAACGGTGTTGAGCTTGATCTGCATAGGGATGCTGATAAGATAGGGAGACTTGGGGCGGAGTGCTTCGCCTGGATGTAGTTTTTCTTCTCGCGGAACTCAGTAAGTGTCGAGTTTTGACCAGCAGGGGCTTCCTGCTCGAACTCTTGAATTTCCCGTAGCAGGCTCTGGTACTCAGGCGAGTCGCGCCAGTATTTCTCAAACTCTTGTGGTGTGCGAGGAACCCTGTTCTCGAAGCCCTTCGCAGGCTGTCGCTCGTCAGGGTTCGTGATCGCTGTCAGGAAATCACCCGTGGTTTGACGTGGCGGGCAGTACCAGCCCTGGCGTTCGAAGAAGCTTCGTGCCCTGTTGGCAGGTCCGAAGTAGATCTGACGCCCCTCATACAGAACCGCAGCCTTGTCGAAACAATCATACACACTCTGGGATGCCTGATAGATCGCGACAGCAGCAGCACCGCCGGTCATGTCGGATCCAATTCGCAGTGAGCGAACGAATTTGAGTGCAGTTGCTGAGTCTAATCCACGGGTTGAGTTGTCCCAGGAAGCAAAAGGAGCACCCGCAAGCAACATTTCAGCAACAGAGACACGCTTCCTCTCTCCACCACTTACTCCGCGGACATAGTCGTTACCTACTTTGGTATTGTAGGTATGACTCAAGCCAAGGACAGCCATAACAACTTGGGCGCTGTATTTGGCGAAGTCTTCGCGGGAAGTCTTGTGGGGACGGTGCGATGGCGTACGGACGGCAGCTGCGAATTCAAGGGTCTGACCGACTGTTAAATGAGGGAAATGCTTGTCGACCTGGAATTCAATTTTTGTCAGTATTATTTGTTGTAAAACAAGAGCAGCAGTCATACCTCTTGGTTGTAAACTGTCTCTCCCTTGAACTCCTTGATAAGCCTTTGTTGATCGATACCATTGTAGTGAATCTCAGATCCATCAATCTCAAGACCGTGGAGTTCTCCTGTTAGTGCCTTGAGGAGAGTCGAGCATCCAGATCCAGGTCGGCCAAGGACTACACAAAGCTCACCGGCCTTAATGATACCGTCGAAGCTGTGGAGAATCTGTTTGCGTTCTTTTTTACCGAAGCTGATAAACTCCTGTGGCCGAATGGGTGCCATGAGCATATCCGCAACAGTTTTCTGCAACTGCAGAGCTGCGCCTGATCCATATACATTAAGGTTTTTGTAGACAACAGAAAGTTTCTTCATCTCGATACCCTCGCCCTCAAGGTAATGCCTGAACGAGCGCAAGAACTTGGTAAGATCGAAGGAGTCGCTGGTGGGGTCCATGGATGGATCGTTCGGCTCTGCGATGCTGTGACGAGTCCCTTGCCGGGATATGCTCAAACTGGTAAGAGCTCGCTGCAGATTCCTCCTCTCTTCGTCGTCGATCTCAGGTCTTGTGACTGTACGCTCTATATGTGAGCCTTCGCTGTCGTCGGTATCTGAGGCCTTGGTCCCCTTGCGGGTTCGGCGCTGCCGGTTGGAACCAAACCGTGTGATCGATGAGTCGGTGGAGCTTCCGGTCGCCACCCTCTCGAGAGGCTCTTGGTCTTCGGCTCCATTGTGAAGATACTGGTGATCGTTTGTTGTATCTGCCGGCGAGAGAATGCCGACAGTGTGTGTGTCGCTGCTTGGGAAGAACCCATAGCTCCTCCGGATGCTGAGCGCTCTAATTGTTGTTGTGATTGTGATGTGTTTGAAAACATCTGGTTACCAGATGACATGTTGGTGGAGTCACCTTGATTTTGGTGATTCTGAGCCATGGCAGGCAACAGCAGGTGTGAAGGTTGAAGCAACGATTGTTATTGATCGAAATTGTAGTACTGCTAGCAGCATAATAAAGATAATCGAACCCCTTCTCCCTCATAACATCAATGCTCACATTTCCAACTACTCGGAACGCGGATCCATGTATTGTCCGTGGTTAGCTCGTGGGCCGAAAACGGACGGAATGAACGTGCAACTAAAGCTCCGCCCGATAGGGTAGATCCCAGGGCATCAGGCGGGACGATCTAGACGAACAGAGTTTGACCCTGCGCTTGCAGACGCGTTGTGGCTCCAGACTCCAACACTAAGGGGCTTGTCCCTGGGCACGCACCGAGTGGTTTTCGACAGTGACGTTGTGCTTATCCGGATATCTGCGGGCACGGAACCACCTTCTATGCCTCAACAGCTTGATCAATAGCCAATTCAATGCGTATCTGCAGTCATTCCGTGGTTCTGACAGTTGACAGTCGCTTAGGCTTGCTGCCTATGACCCATGCAGCAGCCAAAATAGAAGCCTGCGCAGATCGCCAGAACAGAGCTGGCTGCACTCCGTTTTCGGTCTACTAGAGAGCTTGAACACATTTGGCTGGCTCACTCTCCGGACGGTTTTCTCCTGAAGATATCTTCGTACAATCCTCGTCTCAGCATTATAGTGGTTTTTACTGCGGACTAGCAGATTGCAGTCTTCGAGCGAACATGCCGCACCGACTTGTCTGGGACAATATCACCACGGCAACTAAGTTGGCTATGTTACCGCAACGCCAGGGTAGACGGGGAAGGTCTGGCTCGTGCCCTCAGCCTTTCGGATGCAGCCGAGCCAGACCTTCTGCCACTCACGTCATCTCACCTTAACCTTGAACGCCTCGAAGAAACCTAGTGAGGCAGTTGGTGAACAACGGCTATCGAATACCCATCTGTTTACCGTCACGATGAGCACTGCATATACTCACTACACCAGCAACTGCCGACACTATTGTGTACTCTTCCAGTGTTTAGGCAATGAAAGCAAACGGCCCTACTTCGCACAGAGGAGATGAAGGCTCTTGGTTTTGTGCCCTAACCGTCAAAATGGACACCGTTCAAGAGTATCAGAGAAGATACTCTGTTCACTTGAGGCAGTTCATTCATCAGCATATTCTGCAGATATTCTGAGTCCTCCCACGGACGAACCCTCGTTCTCGTTCAGGGACTCACTGGCCCGCGCGCGCCGAACATCCGATCTTCAGTGGTGGCGGTGGAGGCGCAGCCGGGTACGGAACTTCAATTGTAGGGCTGAACAAAGATGACTCCACACAAGCAGCGGATGTCAAGCTCGAGTGTTCCGGACCCTATTTCGGAGCTTTTATATGCGTATTCTCCACTTCCAGGAGGCATGTTACGACTCCTCAATTTTAACTCCGTTTAACCCCTGATCACCGGAGTATCGTCTTCTGACAAATGGCCTCCAACAACGAATAATTGAGCGCAGATGGTATGTCCTGGTGGCTCATGTACTCATCAACGCATCTTCTGCTCTCCTTCGATTCGAAAGTACTGCTTAGCTTGCCCACAGGCTTGTTGTATGTTTTTGCAAGCCTGCACGTAAAACAAAGCCCGAATAACCGTGCAGTGTAAAAATACGGGGTTCATTACCCTCGGTACCCATCACTTCCACATCCGCTCCCTACTATCTAAAGACCGCAAGAACCGGGGCTTTTTTGATGTGGCCCGGTTGACGCACGCTCTACAAAATGGGCTCAAACTAACCGGTGCTCCTGGGCTCCTGGGCTCTACTTTTCGGGTTCCAGGGTCCACCGCTTACTCAACAGAAGAAGATGTGCATTTCAGGGGCGGACACAAGTGGCTTAATATTCCAGCACCCTGGGTGTCGGCCAAAAAGCTGTTGTCAACATCAACCATAGGTATCAGGTCTTCCGTGTCTACATCTCCAGCCGCCCCACAGTAGACTATTTCCTTTCCTTTCCTCAGCTGAAAGCCGCTTTGCCTCGAAATTATAGGGAATTTCTAAGCATCTAGACTATTTTTGTACCCTCAGCGCCTCTAAAAGAACGGTCGAATCAGACCATAACATGTTCCGTCATATCCCGGTGGCCCTCAAGCTCTCACCTTCTGTGGCTAGCCTAATCAAGCCGGCTTTGTAGCACAGTCCGTACGT
Source organism: Ascochyta koolunga (assembly GCA_026119515.1). Classification (NCBI taxonomy): domain Eukaryota; kingdom Fungi; phylum Ascomycota; class Dothideomycetes; order Pleosporales; family Didymellaceae; genus Ascochyta; species Ascochyta koolunga. The sequence goes on from JANLCG010000021.1 coordinate 785,002, forward strand.
GCAAAAAGGCGAGAAACAGCACAAGTGACTCGAGCATTTTGAGCACCTAGGAATTCCGACGTGCTGGCGACGCAAGCTACCCACGCCGCAATATTAGTCAGAGCCCCGCACAGCTGAAACACACCGATTCCACGCAGCCACAAACGGCTTGATGCACGACATGGACAAGCTGGTATTCGAGTTCCTCACAGCCATGTAGGCTAGCAGACTATCGACCGGTTGCTCGCAGCGCTGGATCCGCCCAGCAGCGAGCGCAGGAACCTTGGGCGCGCCCAGCCCAACTCAAACACACACAGCCTTTGCCTGCTACTCCATCTACCCGACATGGATGTCCAGTTCACAAAGAATGACTTGTGCACGTGAGCAATACCGAGTCTTGGCGCCGACTTGGACAGCGACTGCAAATAAGATGCGTCGAGTGTTGGCATCACAGCATGCTACGCTGCTCTAAAGCGCAGGAAAAAGAAAAGAAAGGAAAAATAAACTGGCAGGGTTATATCGAACAACGCGCAAGGCCAGTTCGAATTGATTTTTATTTTATTTTTCTCGTTTATTTTAACAAATATATAGCTGGTTTGAGTACTTATTTTACCATGCGCTGAAAGATTGGACCCAAACCAAGCAAAAAGAATCAACCCTTATTACTAAGGTGACTGCAACTATTTCTGAAAAGGGACAGGATTCAACTGATTTTAATTCAATCACCCTCAATGGACCATAGCCTGAAGGGGGCACCAGAGCGTAGCATCTATCTCCCATTGAGTCTATCTAAAATTTGTAGAAAGGTTCTAATGCTCCAACTGCGGCGTAGGCGGGCGACTCCTCTCGACGTCAAAAAACGCTATATTCTCCCGAACAGCAACATACTCGCTATCGGCATACCCGAGCTCCTTGACGATTTGCGTCGAGTGCATGCCCTTGATGCGGCGTATCTCAGCGGCCGAGTAGTTGACGACGGCTCTGCCGATCTCAAAGGGCGCCGGGTTGGCGAGCTCGTAGAGGGGCGTGTGGGAGTGCGAGGTGCTGGGGCTGTGGGATGTGGTGTGCGGTAGTGGATGACGTAGGGGATGGGCGCGTGGGTGTGTGTTGTGTGAGTGGGCGTGTGAGGGGCTGATGTTAGGGGGAGATGGTGGAGGTGGAAGCGGTGGTGAGACGCTTGACTACGACGATGCGCACTGCTTCTTGCTGCGCGAAGTGGCCGTCAACGTCGACGATGCCCACGGGTAGAAGTCCGGCTTTGTCGTGCAGCGCCTTGAAAGCGCCGTTGTCGATGTAGATTGTGCCATGCGGCGCGAGACCGTGCAGGATCCAGAAGTAGCGGTCTCGGATGGGGTGGGAGATGGGCAGGAAGCGGGTGTGCAGCGGGACGGGGTCGGCATTGGGCAGCGGGATGGGGATGGCGGTGATTTGGTTCTGCGCGTCGGGGAGGGAGGATGTGGACGTGGAGAGGTCGTGGGAGGAGGCGTGGAGGTTCAGCGCTGCCGTCTGTGCCAGGGGAGGGTGTCGTCTTGGAAATTGGCGAGGGAATTGCGACTCGACATGTTCGCTTTCCGGTGCTGCTCTGCGTACTTGATGATGGCTGAGATGTTGCCCGGCTTGGAGCTCTTCGTGATGACGGTTGTGACGCCAGCACTGGTGGCCAATCTGGCAGCGACAATCTTGGTGCTCATGCCTCCCGTGCCCAAGGCCGAGCCTGCCGAGTTGACATCGGCAGTCAGGTCTGCGATATCTTCGACGACGTCAATTGCCTTGGCATCCGGGTTCGTCCTCGGGTTCTTGTCGTACAAGCAGTCGACGTCTGTCATGAGGAACAGATAGTCGGCCTGCACCATGCCCGCGGTAATGGCGCTCAGGGTATCGTTGTCGCCGAACTTGATTTCGGTGACGGCGAGGGTGTCGTTTTCGTTGACAATGGGAATCACGCCCATGCTCAGCAGCTCAATGAAGGTATTCTGCGCATTCTGGTACTGGGTGCGGTCGGCAATGTCGTTGCGCGTCAACAGCACCTGCGCAATCGGCTGGCTCAGGTTGCCGAACAGCTGGTCCCACAGCGAGATCAGCTTGCACTGGCCGATGGCGGCCAGCGCCTGGACTTTGGGAAGGTGCTTTGGGCGGCGCGGGAGGTTCATGCGCCGTAGCCCAACGCCGATGGCGCCGGACGAGACGATGACGACACGGTGGCCGTCGGCGTGGAGCCTGCATGCTGTCTCGACGATGAGGGAGAGAATGGAGAGCAGGGGCTGGTGGGTCTTCTCGTCGACTATGGAGCTGGTGCCTGCAGAGGGTTGGTAAGCTGGTCTTGTGCGTGCAGCGGGGGAGGTGTACGTGAGAGGCATTACCGAGTTTTATCACGACGGTCAGCTGGCCGGGCATCTTCTTCATGTGGACCGCCATGGCTGCCGGATGCACGCTGCGAACCAAGACGGGAGGGAGGGGGAGCAGAGCACCTCGCTGCACCCTCCCACGCCGTCTCCAGCATGGCTGGAATTCGGGCCACTGCGTCCGCCGCGATGCTCCTCTGCCTCCCATTGGCTCCCGCCCGGCGCTAACGACCCTGTCGCCCTCATGCGCCGTGCATTCCTTCTCGATAGCCGCACCCTGTTCGCCTCTACACGTCTCCCAACGGCGCCATGTCCAACCCCGAACGACCTGCCGACGGCGCCCACCCGGCTGCGATTGCGCAACCGGCCCCAGCCGCGCCCAAACTCGAGCCCGTCTACTACAACTGGAGCAACACCTTCAGCATCCTCCTCGGGCGCATGACGGGGGCCCGCAACCTCCCACTCGAGCAGTCCTACTTCACCGAGCTCGACGCCACCAAAGCAGAGTCCATGTGCAACCGGTGCGAGGCCAACAAAACCTACCTGCTGCAATACTCGCCCATCATCCGCTTCCTAACCCACGAGGTCTCCAAGCTGGGCGGCGACGTCAACCAAGACAACATCCTGTGCCGCATGTGCACGAACGAGCAGTCAGGCGGCTTCAGCCTGGACCACGGCATCCTGCTGTGCGCAAACAAGTTCCGCAATCGCGGACACCAGGAGGACACCATGGCGCACGAGATGGTGCATGCGTGGGACCATTTGAAGTGGAAGGTGGAAGCGGACAATCTGCGCCATCAGGCGTGTCTGGAGGTATGTGCATGTCATGTGCTCGTGCGCGACCGTGCACCAATGCGCAACCAAGCACCTGAGTGCTGACCAAGGCTCTGATTAGATCCGCGCAAGCACCCTCAGTGGCGAATGCCGCTTCGCCCGCGAATTCTTCACCCGCAACCAATGGCGCATCACCGAGCAGCTACAAACCTGCGTGCGCCGCCGCGCCGAGCTATCGATGCTGCAGCGCCCGCAGATCAAGGACGAGGCGCACGCTGCCAAGGTCGTGAATGAGGTGTGGGAGAGCTGTTTCAGGATACGAGGCCGTTTGATGAGATTTATCGGTGATATCCCATCGGACGAGTGACGGGGGACGAGGAGGACGAGGGGGACGAGGGGGACGAGGGGTACGAGCGGGACGAGCAGGACGAGCGGGACGAGCAGGACGAGCGGGACGAGCGGGACGAGCGGGACGAGCAGGACGAGCGGGACGAGGTAGTGTGTTGATATGGTGTAAAAGGCGACTTTGGCATGGGCATAGCGAGGGCGTTTGTGTGGATATGGAACTGGAATCTATTCTCTTGACTGTGGAGGCGCTTTCACTTGTGCATTTCCTCACCCAAACGCTTTGGAGATGCATTTCTTGCAACCATCTTAGTACTGATTCACTACCCATCTTTGAAACTGGACCATGTCCTGTTCAATCGTATGTATTCGAATAGGGACCGAGACTCGGTATACTGTCTCCCAGCGCCAGACGCTTATGCAACAACGCAATGCCTTTCCACACCCGAACCCCAAACGCCAGATGATGCGCTAATGGAGGAAAACAAAAACGCCCCCAGGTCATAAATGTCACTATTACACAGAGAATGCCAAAGCACCTGTTGGGGTTTCATCGCTTCCTCCCCGACGTGTGCGTGCAAGACGGGCTCGCTAATCAGAGCTCTTCCGGAACTTGTCGCCAGAAGTGCGCTCGTAGGCTCTCGATGAGCCTTTGCAGTGCTTGACGATCCATGCATGTCTTTCGACGTTCTCGAGCGAGATGCGCTTCTCGGGATCCAGGACGAGTAACTCGTCGAGTCAGCATCCTGTCCATTTCCCAGGAGAGAGTTTGACTTACCTGCTTGATCAAGTCCTTGGCCTCTGCACTCACAAAGCCAGGCACTGTGTACTCGCCGCGCACAATCTTGCGCTGGGTCATGACCTGCGTGTCCTCAAAGGGCGCCTCGCCCACGAGAAACTCGTACGTCAAGACACCCAGGCTCCACAAGTCGACCTTTTCGGTGTAGTAGTTGTCCTTGGAGGCGCCCTTGAGCATCTCAGGAGGGAGGTAGTCGAGGGTTCCGCACATGGTGTTGCGGCGGTTGTTGGGCGCATGGACACTCCACCCAAAATCCGAAATCTTGATCTCGCCGTGGACGCCGACGAGGATGTTCTCGGGCTTGATGTCGCGGTGCATGACGTGCTTCTTGTGGAGGTACTTGAGTGCCGACGCCATCTGGGCAATGTACTGGGCGGCTTTCCACTCGGGGAAGCGCTGTTCGCGGCGCAGGTGCTTGTACAGCTCGCCCTTGCCGGCGAACTCGAGGATGAGGAAGATGCGCTTGGCGTCGTGGAAGTGGCCGAACAGGCGCAGGACGTTGGGGTGGGCGAGGTGCGACTGGATCTCAATCTCGCGGCGGACCTGCTTCTCGACCTTGCCTTGCTGGATTTCCGACTTGTGCAGCACCTTGAGGGCGCAGACGAAGCCCGAAGTGCGCTCTTTGGCGAGGTAGACGCGACCGAACTTGCCCTTGCCGAGGGGCTTGCCGATCTCGAACATGCCCAGGTGCCATTGCTTGGGCGCGGCGGGCTGTGTGTAGATGGCGCTGTCGGTGAGCGTGCGGCGGTGGCCCTCGGAGGGGCGTGCTGGCGGTGCAGCGGCGGCGGCGGCGGCGGCGGCGGCGGCGGCGACCTTGGCGGCGTTTGCGGTGACGAGCTTGCTGGAGTTGACGGCGGCGAGCTTCTGCAGCGGCACCTTGATGCGGTTGGCGGCCGAGGCCGAGGTGGACAGGCCGGCTAGCGAAGCGGTGGTGGAGGGGGCAGCCTGTGCATGTTAGGGCCAGCGAGGCGTGGCAGTGCGGCGGGCCTACCTTGGCCTTGTGGTAGGTGGCCGTCGCGACGGGCTGCTCGTCGTTCTCGTCGTTGACGTTGATGCGCTCGAAGGCGGCCTCGAGGTGCGAGACTTCAGCCATGGGGGAGGGAATGCGGGAGTGCTAGAACGGGCGCGGGATGAGCGAAGGGATGCGGCGATCAAGTACTGCGCAAGAGCCGTTGCTAGTAGATGCTCGGCGCTGGCTTGCGTCGCTTGGGTGATGGTGCTGGGCTGGCAAGTCTTCGTGCAGAGCCGTGCAGCCGTGCAGCCGTCAACAAGCGCGGTTGGCCTGGCGACGGCCTGGGAACGGACATGCAATCCACCCCACCCACCCCCACACTGCGCCAACAGGCCAACAGGCCAACAGGCCACCGCCGCCAGCATCACACACGCCAGCATGGCCACGCTCCATGGCGCGCCCGCCGACACGGTGGCGCCTGCCCACGCCGACACGTCCATCACCAAGCACGGCTTCACCGTCACCACGCGCAAGCTGCCCATCCTCAAGGCCGCCCCCATCGACGACATGACCAAGGCGCTGGGCATCACCCCGCCCGAGATGATCTTCGGCGACAACCTCACCCGCATCGAGCACGCCCCCACCGCCTGGTTCATCGAGTTCAACGCCTTCGACGCCCTCGACCGCGTCGACAAGACGGGCGACCACATGTTCAAGGTCGCCTACTCGCACGAGTGGCAGCAGAACCGCCAGAAGCAGTTCGAGGACATCAAAGAGGTCGTCAAGCCCTTCGACTGGTCCTACAGCACAGACTACAGGGGCACCACCCCCGACGCCCCCGGGCTGCCCAAGCTGGAGCCCACACAGACCCCCATCCCCCTCGCCCTCCTGCGCCGCCCAGACCCCATCCACTTCTTCGACGAGGTCGTCCTGTACGAAGACGAGCTGGCCGACAACGGCATCGCCATGCTGTCGTGCAAGATCCGCGTCATGCCCGACCGCCTGCTGCTGCTCGTGCGCTTCTTCATGCGCCTCGACGACGTCGTCTTCCGCATACGCGACACGCGCGTCTTCATCGAGTTTGCCACCGCTGAGGTCATTCGCGAATACACGGCCCGGGAGGCAAAGTACGACGAGGTCCGTCGCAAACTCGCAGGCCGCAGAGAGGACGTCCTCGCCGTCATGCGCGACCCAAACCGCCTGGCCGAGCACATACCCATCGTCGAGCAGACCCTGGACGGCGTGACGCTGCGCTGAGGCATGCAGCCAGGCTAGGCACACGAGTGGCCTGGGTGAGAGGACAGACGTGGGAGAAGCTGCCGCGCAGAGACGGTGCCGCGCAGGCCTGGTACACCTCACGTCAGGTGTAGACGGGCAACACGCAGGCCCAGCTGCCCCTTCTCTGTGCTTGTTTGCTGACATGTGGCAGGCAAAGCAGTTGTCATACAAGCCGAACAATCCAGCCGTCATACAAACCAAGCAATCCAGCCGTCATACAAACCAAGCAATCCAGCCGTCATACAAACCAAGCAGTCCAGCCGTCATACAAACCAAGCAACCTCCTTATCGTCAGGTCATCTTCACAATGCCTGCACATGCCCAAGAGGGAAGAGTTTGTGTCTCGAGAGCATGCTGGGAGCACGGTGGAAGCAGTTCTGAGCAAGAAGATAGGGGTGAGGGTATGTACCATAGTGTAGCGCAGTCAAGTCAAAGCACAGGACAAATAGGAAAAATAGTTGGAGTCGATACAAAAAAAAACATCTGTCCGCGCATCTACCAACAGCACATAATACCAATCAAGTGGTTGTCCCACCAGTCTTTGCACATTTGCCTTTAGTTGCTTGAACCGCACAACAAGCCCATCTAATTTTCATTTCCATTTTCACTTCCATTTCCTTATACTTCCCTACTATTTTCCCCGAGCTTAGAACCAACCCAACCCAGCCGAAACACAACCGCACGACCGTCCCCTATCCCTTCTCCAAGCAAAAGTATAATAAAACGCTGAATGGCTGCTGAGGAACAGGGTCTTGAGACTGAAAAACCGAAATCGCGAAAGGAAAAAAATTAAAAATTACGCATGATTCGACCCAGACTTGAACTGGAGACCTTCAGTGAACTAACGTTGTTAGACTGACGTGATAACCAACTACACCATCGAACCGATTAATAAAAATGAAAATTATTAGAAAGTAGATGAAGTGAGTCAGTGAAAGAAAGGGATTTTTTTGGGGTGAATTCGCTGGTTGGAGTAGCTGGTGTCGTATCGAGATCTGTCCATTCTAACGCCCCTAATTACTTCCCAGTTACTTCCCAAAAGTCTCCTCCCTTTCCTACTCCCCTTTCTTCCCCCTTATCCTCCCCCCCCCCCCCCCCCCCCCCTCTCAACCCCCAGTCTCAGCTGATTCCTCTTCCCCAAAACTCGCAGCGTATTCATCCTCTCAATCTCAGCCATGGTCTCCCAATTCGCAATCCTCGACAGCGAGCCGTCTTTGTTGACGACCAGCGGGCCCAGGTGGTCGAGCTTTACGCCGGCCCCGTTTACCGCCAGGTCTGTGGCGGCCGTGTCGGTGCTGGGGGCTGGGAGCGGGAGCGGTGTGCTTTGTGTCGAGCTGCTTGTGCTTGTGCCTGTGCTTGTGTTTGTGCTTGCGTTTGCGCTTGTGGTTGTGTCCTTGTCTGTCGTCGCCGCGTTCGAGCTGGAAGACATGGTGCGAGCGCTAGCTGAGCGTGTTTGGACGTGGTGTTTAAGGTTCTGCAGACGTGCGAGCGAGAAAAGATGTTTAGATCTGTTCATTGGATTGCTGTTTTATATATATATATATGTGTGTATTTGAGTTGCACGCGTACGGAGTACAGTGTATATGTGTGCGTGCTGGTGGTGGGAGAAGGTTCGAGCGAGTGCTGTTCTAGAAAGTTCCGAGGTTGGGCTTGGGTTCGAGGGTATATTTTTTTGTGCTTTGTTTATTCGACATGGATGCGTGAGACTTGAATGTTATGATGCACATGTTGGTTCACTTCTCGATTGGATGGATTCATGGATTTTGATGTTGGTTTGATCTAAGGCCTTGGGTTGCAGGAGGCTGGCTACGGTGGTGTACCATCTCAGCTCAGAAACCGAACATGGGGAGTATGCCATTCTCGAACATGGCTATATTGCTACATCAAGTCGATAATGGGAAGTATCGTCTGACGACTCGTAGACACAAGCTGCTTCAACGCTTCACATCTCATACTGTGCATGCTCTCGCCCAACCTTCTCTACGACGCAGAGATTGGCTCACGCTGGAACGTCCCTCTGCGACGCCAGAAAAAAACCTCATCTACGAAGCAGACTCGCGCTGTCAAAACGAGGGGCCACCGAGAATACATTGCGAAACCGAGTTGGATCGGACCCTCGCAGATCGCTTACAGTCGGCCAACTACAGCCTCGCCCAGCCACCTGGAATTTGCTGGAAGCATTCTTCCGATGCGGCGTGCGGCGTGCGGCGAGGCGGTCAGTGCGCTGACCGGACATTCGCTTCCTTCACCGACATTGCGCTGTCGCCCGGGCGCTCGTGATGGGAGTTTCAAGCGTGGTGCTTGTGCTTGTGCTTGTGTGCGGTGCGTGGTGGTGTTCGGCCTAGCCAGTCGGCTGCACGACATTTTCGCTCCACGGCTCGCCGCTCCTTCCGTGTCGAGGAGGTGAGTGGAAGCGGACAGCCCACTCTTTGCCCACAACCGAAATCATCCACACCCAGATGCGGGTATGTAACCGTAAGGTGGGACTGAGCTTATTTGGACTTCGTTGAAGATGCTGTCTGACCGATTGGGGTCGCTTTTGCAGCGCGAGGCTCTGCTCTGCTCAGGCGGCAGCACATCAGGGTGCTCGTGTAGGCTAGGAGGGTTGAGAGGAGCTGGCAGGCATGGTGTGGGCCAAGTGTGCAAGAAGAGCGAAGCTTCCAAGAGACGCTGCACGGTTTAGGCAATTCCATGGACATGCCCTGCAGGAGGTGGGATGAGAAGCGCGAAACACGTGGGGGCACGCTGGTGCGGAACCAAGCCATGTACGGGGCCTCGCAGTGCACACAATCGTCGCACAGCACGCAAAGCCAACGAACAGCTGTCATCAACCATGGGCGACAACAACAGCTAGCGAGAAATTTCTGTCGAGCCTAGTCGGCCAACTGTCCCTATCCAAGCCGAGGCGCTCGGCTTGGCTACCGTAGAGCGTGTGCTGTTGAGTCGCAATACCGCCAAGCTAGGCAAGAATGCAGCGCCAAACTGCAGCCATGATTGCGAAAAGCTACAGCAACGGGCGCTGCAGGGTAGCCTGGAGGTCCTGGGGGCATCGGATGTGTCACACTATATGACCCAACGCCCGTGTGCGCGGTCGGGATGCCGCTTTGAGATGAGCATCGTCAGCTCGCAGCGTCCGTTGGTATCGTGAACAATGTACGCTATGGCTAGCGTACACGAGCATGCATAAGCTGACGGTCGGACGGCCATGCTGCACAGATGCTTATTCAACGGCAGCGCACAAGTAGGCCACCTGCTCTGCTCACGAATCAAGTCATGACGGCGCTGCAGCGCGAACTGTTTCGCGGCCAAGGTGCACTGGCGGCTGCACGACGCCTTCGGCGCAGATTCGAGAAAGGCTGTTGCTTGGTTCCGCGAGTGAAGACCGAGTGGACCGAACAAAGACGCCGTTGACTGCCAGGGTGTCTTGCAGGGTGTCTTGCAGGGTGTCTTCCAGGGTACCTTGTCCCCAGCCCACCTCCACGTCATTGCTCCCAAACTTTTCACCTCAGGTTAAGCCTCGGCGAGGGCGCGGTGAGCAGCGCCAATGCCATGGCGAACATGGTCAGTCGAGTCGAGCAGTTGAGAAGTCGAGTAGCAATGGAAGCGCTGGGTATTCAGATCGCCCGAGGATTCCTGCAGTGGGAGAACCAAACAACGACTGCTCGCATGGGACGCCTTCCGTTTCATCGGCTGCGGAAATAGGAAGACCCTTGGGATCCGAGCCAGCCATAGCCGCACTGCGCAGCACCTCGTTCGGCACAGTTGCTTCATCGCCGGCCAATCTCTGTGCGTTGCTCTGGACAGTCATCATCACTTGAATCGTGCCTGGCATATCATGGACACGCAAAGAAACCGCTCCCCAGGCAGCAGGACGGATGGACAGAGAGCAGCCGCCCTGGGTGCGGAAAGAGAGAGACTTTACGGATGCAGCTACATGGTACCGTGTACTAGATGACGGGGCGTCTAACGCCATTTGAGGCTCTTATCGATTTGCTGCCGTGTCTCGGTGGCGGGATGAAACCACACGCTCGAGGCATCGATTCATGGCACATCCCCAGGCGGTTGTCTGCGAGCATGGCACGACTCAGGAGCGCAAAGGGCGCGTGGAGGAGAATAATTTAGATTACATAGAGAAACACCATTGGGCGCGCCGCATAGCTAGCATATGCCAAAGGGCCTATCGCAGCTTGTGCCGGCCTGTTGCAGGGGCGCTCAGGACAAGACGGCATCGCGAGAGCAGCATCACGGACAGTAGTCTACCTACCTACGTAGATGAAAAATCATCGTCGCCGGCATCACGTGTCCATGGCAGGCAATGCGAATGCCACTCCTGCCACTCCTGCCACTGCGGCTTGCCTTTTTCTCTCCCATCATCCTACTTCCATTGTGTCGTCAACTTCCGCCGAACGCGTTTGCCGCTGTTTCCAAAACCCTCTAGTGGGCCTCTGCTCTCCTCTCCTCTCGCCTGCCCTTCCCACTTGTCGTGCATTGCTCCAGTGTTTAGTGCACCGTGCTTAGTGTGCAGCGCTCAGTGCTCAGTGCTCAGTGCTCAGTGCTCAGGCACAACCTCCTCTCCGGCAAGACCCGGCCACAGCTTGAGACAGAAGCAGGAATTGTGCGCGGCACATCGGCGTCGCTGTTTGTTCACTCGCGCAAAAACTTTGCCGAAGCGGTTTCACTACCTACCGGTATCCCCTCCCTCCAGTCCCTACCCTACCCCATCGCCAACAGCTTTCCGTGGGTCTCAACTGTCTAACTGCTCGTGCCTCCTGCTCTCCACCTGCACCCGTCCAGTATCGAATTTGGAGGCTGAAAGTGGGCCCTCCCTCGATCGCCCGCATCGCCCGCATCGCCCGCACACACACGCGCGCCGCAGTCCCTGGCTCGCTAGAGAAGTGCCCGAGCAGAGACCTCAGCACCAGCATCATAGCTTGCACTGCCCAGCATACTCTCACCCTTCACCACCTGCACCTGACTGCCCGCCCCGGCCGTCGCCCCTCCTGCCCCATCTCCAGTCTCTGCCAGGCCACTGTGGACACTGCACCTTCATCACCCCCAGTCCCCTCACGGAGCAGCCGCCGTCGCGTATCTGCAGTCTCCAGTCTCTGTTCTCCATCCATCGCAATCCCCCACCCGGCTCCACAAAGAAGCTTCTTTCGTGGACCTCCGCTCCCCATCCCACCGACTGTCGTTGTGGTGCCCAGTCGGCGCATTAGCATTCGCATTAGCACCTGTCGCACACGTCGCTCGAACCTAGGGTTCGTCGAATGAGATCGTCACAGACAACACCAATTGGTCGCGTCTCTCCCCCATCACCACCGCCAACACCACCAACACCGCCCACGACAGCCTTGTAGCGCCCTGGACCTCTCCACCATGGATGCCCCCGACCGCTTCCGCCAGCCCGGCCTCCCCCAGTACCAGGGCCTGGGCCAGCAGTCCTACAACGGCGCCCAGCAGTCGCTGCCCACCCTGCCGCCCCTCCACAGCGCCGCCTCGTTCCCCTCGTTGTACGGCGGCCACCACAGCAACCCCAGACGCCCCAGCCGCCTCACACGCCTGTCACCTCTGCCCCCAACGGCAGTAGCACCATGCCCCCGCTGCAGCACCCGCCGCTGAGGCCCATCCAGCCCTCGCCCTCGTACATGGGCGCCATGTCCTCGGCCTACTCGCAGGCCCCTCTACTGCCCACAGCCGCCGCCCACAACGCACACCAGATGGGCGGCCCAACACCTGGCATGAGCATGAACCACCCCTCGCTGTACCCCCACCCCCGTCCTCGCCAACCAGGAGCCGGAGCCTGTCCATGTTGTCGGCCAGCAAGGCCGTCGCGGCGTTCTGCCCACACACCCCGGCCGCCCAGCTCCCGCCGCAGGAAAGGCGCCCACCACCGCGACCAAGAACGCGGACGGCAAGTATGAGTGCCCGCACTGCAACAAAACATACCTGCATTTGAAGCATCTGAAGCGCCATCTTCTGCGACGTAAGTACCCTGCCCTATGCCGGTTGCGCACACCCTAACCGGCCACAGACACGGGCGAGCGACCTTACCAGTGCCATCTGTGCAAGGACACCTTCAGCCGAAGTGACATTCTGAAGCGTCATTTCCAGAAGTGCTCCATTCGCCGCGGCAACCCCACCGGTGCCAACCATCTGCAGCATGCACAGCAGCATCTGCAGAAGAACCGCCCGCCCAACGGTACCGAGGCCACATCATACCTCAACCACATCCAGGGCACCTCCATGCCCTATGCCGATGCAGGCTACTCCATGGGCATGCCGCAGATGCCCGCCGTGGGTGCTAACGGCTACGGCGGTGACCTGCCCTCCATCGCGGATCAGCACTCCATGTCCGCCAGGACGTCGCGCTCCAACAGCTTGATTAACCGCCCCGGCAGCGGTGTCGAGGAAAACAGGAGGAGCATGTCTGCACTGGACACGTATGGCCAGGCGCGGTTGAACTTCAACGACTACCGCCCAAACGCAATGGCGAATGCCGTGTCGCACGATGCCAATTCGTTCGCAGCACAGCAGCAGCAACAACAACAACAGCAACAACAACAACAACAACAGCAGCAACAGCAGCAGCAGCAGCAGAACAACGCGGTCGCTGCGGACTCGGCCAACCACTTCAACTACAACCACGCCGCTGTCAACAACGATCTGGCGCAAAACAACATGCCCGTTAAATCTGAGGGCAGTGACTCCACTCCTTACGGTGTTACCTCCATGCCCAACGTTGATGGCATCCCCAACGGTCAAGACAGCTCCATGTGGCGAAACGGCGGCGCTTTCAACGGAGTCCACGGAGAATCACACTTTACGAATGGATCCAGTATGGCAGGTGGCCCAAACCAACATAAAGCGACTGGCGTTCTGACCGGTACCTTTTAGAACAACACAGATGATACACCAAAATATGATACCATGTTCACAGGCTTATACTCGAATCCCGGCTTCGTCGACTCGTCCCCATTCATTGAAAACTGGCCGTTCGCTTCTTCTGATCCACTCCAAGAAAAAGCCGAGGCTCTGCTCAAATTCTGCTTTCCCAACGCGTCACTCCTTACTCCTGGTTCCAACGACGCCTATTCCTTCGAGGCACTGAAAAGCATTCTTACCCCCGACAACATCAATCATCTGCTCCGGGAATATAAGCATTTCCATGTCCACTGGCCGCTGATTCACACCCCTACCTTTGATCCGATTGCTGCAAATGAAGGCCTTGTTCTTGCCATGTGCTGCGTCGGTGCTGTCTACTCTGAAAGGATGAATTCAAAATCGGCGCGCTGGTTAATGGGACTTGTTCGTGGTGTTGTTTTGCGTTCGAGTCAAATCTATAAGTTGGCCCAAAATCAGCATCAAGTCTTGGATTCCAACAGGCAGTGTGCGACAGACATAGAAGAGCTCGAAGCTCTCGGTATACTTCACAGCCTCTTCTTATGGCACGGCAGTCAACAACAACGGCAGCAAGGGCGTGAAGAGTTTTTCATATTTGCCAACATTGCCCGCCGTGCCGGATTACTGCAGCCTCTTCCCCGAAGTAACCCTGGATTCAGCTCTCTGCATCATCCTGGTCCTTATACTGGAGATGAAGTCAATACGTGGAATTGGGGTGTATGGGTTGAGAACGAGAAACGGGCTCGGGCATCGGCGTACATCTTCCTCATCGATGCAGCCAGTACAATCTTCTTCAACGCACAACCGCAATTCGATGTCAACGAAATCAAGGTTTCACTGCCGGCAGACGATGCAGCTTGGGAGGCAAAGACGGCAGAGGAATGCGCCAGTGCACTAGGGTTGCGAGGAGAAGCAGCACAGGTTGTAAATGCATCAGGGAGCAGGCGGGCAAAGCAGCTCGGCATGTCAGAAGCTCTGCAGGTCCTTTACAGAGGCTCGCATGGTCAACTACCTGAACGGAGCACCAACGCGTTCGGCAAGTTTCGTAAGTGTCTTGGTTCGGTTTTTGCAGCCCGTAATACGAAACTAACACTTCCACAGTCCTCATCCATGCGATTCACGTCCAGATCTTCAATATTCAACGCCAACTCCTCAGACGCATGTCTACAGGTGGCACGAGCACTCCTGACGGGCCAGCTACTCCGCCAAATGGCGTCAGCGAGCAAGTCCAACAACTACTTCGGTCAACCGTCCAAGCTCTCGAGTTGTGGAAGACCTGCTGGGACATCGATCTGGCCATACAGTACCCTCACAAACAACCTCGTCTTGGCTTCTGCAGGGACGGCGTGCATTTCTATTTCTTGGCTCGTCTCTTCTTGAGGAGCTCAAGGAGAGAGGAATGGGCAGCGCCTGCAGATCTGCGTTGCAGGCATGTTTTCAATCTTCTCAAGCAGATCAGAACGCACATCGCAACCGATTCCAACCAAAAAGGCATCGACTTGGGATCCGCCACTACAGTTACAGACGACTACGGCATCCACGACCTCACCCTCAACATGAAGCACCTCTTTACGCCCATTCAGTCTTCTCGATCCAATCAGAGCCCCTCTCAACACCTTCCACAATAGCACACTGGGTGTCGTGACGTGCGCGAGCGCACTTTCATTTTTTGCCGAGGGAGACAGAAATCCTACATTGAAGTTTTTCAACACGGTATCATCGGTGTATCATCACACAGTTCTAAAGTATCATCATAGCGATCATTTCCACCCAGCGCAGGCGAGCGCACAAGCATGCATCACAAATCGGAGTTATAGGATTCATTCAAATTCGCATGGCGGTCACAGTCCCTCGACTTACGACTCCCGTTGCCATCTCAAAAAAGCATTAGAAATCACCTCACGGCGTAGAGCATTTACAGGGCGCAACAACTGTTTGGCTTTCGGGACAAATTGGGCGATGGTGTCATAGCACAGCGGTGTCAGCGCTGGTGTGAGCGTATTCCTCAACATCGGCTGTCGTGTCCTCCGGGTCGCCAGCGCAGATTAGACTGTTCGTCTTCGTGTGAATGTCTTGGTACTGTGGTTTTGTTCTGTCTTTCCTTCTTCTCTTACTGTTTCAATAGCATGGCTGGGCGCACACATTCTTCCGGGGTTTCATTAGAATAGAGAAAAGGTGCATCGGGTACCCTGGCCTACGAATGGAAATCCCCATGAAAAGCAATCAATCATTACGTTTGATCACATAATGTGTAGCATGGGTCGTGGGTTTAAACCTGGGGCTTTGAGCACAGGCTTGAAAGCTCCTGCAGTCCATGATTCGCCGCAACAGCGCACCTAGACACCGTGCATCCATCCGTTGCAAGGACACGGACGCTGAAATTCCGATCCGACGGACACCCAGCGTACGGCGCATGTCAAACTACAGATACGATGCGGTTGCTTGCACGATTGCCGGCGGTAAGATGTGGAGCTGCAAAGCGGATTGGGTCGGCACATGACACACAGCTGCTCCGACCTTTGACATGTTGGGAAGGTGGTAGACACTTCACGTCTACAGTGCAAAAACCACAACCGCACACCCCCGCGCCTAATCCCCTACCGACTCGAACAGCTGCTACAAGGACGCCGAGACCACAGCCAAGAGAAAGAGTAGGCGCCAGGACAGCAGCAGCCCAGTTCGCCACTATGCATCGCGCACCTGCAGCCATGGTCACTAAGCCGTTGACCGATCCGAATGTCGAGATCAGGACCCCTAGGGACCCCAACACACTGTCGAACTATCACAACTTTCTTACCAAACATACGAGTGTGGACTTTGAGATTGACTTTGAGCACAAGATCTTGAGTGGTGCAGTAGGACTGGATTTAGAGAGCTTGACCGATGAGGATGCGAAGGAAATCGTCTTGGACAGCAGGTAAGCCCACAAACACGGCAACGACATTTACCTTGGGGCTCTTATTGACATTTCTCAGTTTCCTGGACATCTCAGAAGTCAAGGTTGATGGAAAGACCGCCAAGTTCGAAGTTGGAGACCGCGTGGAGCCCTTTGGCGCTCCTCTGCGCATCACCCTGCCATCATCCATTCCCAAGGGCGACATCGTAAGCCTGGTCATTGCTGTCTCGACCACGGAAAAATGTACGGCTCTTCAATGGATGACGCCTGCTCAAACCTCCAATAAGAAGCACCCGTACATGTTCAGCCAGTGCCAGGCTATTCACGCCCGGTCTGTGTTCCCTTGTCAAGATACACCGGATGTGAAGTCAACGTTCAACTTTTCTCTCCGTTCGCCACTCCCCGTGCTTGCCTCGGGTCTGCCGACTGGTGCGAGTGACTATCAGTCGCCGAAGAAGGACGGCGAGCAGGGTACGCTGAAGTATACCTTTGAGCAAAAGGTGCCGATCAACAGCTACCTCTTCGCGGTTGCCAGTGGTGATCTGGCATGCGCCAGCATCGGCCCCCGAAGCACAGTCTGGACCGGTCCTGAGGAATTGTTGGAGTGCCAGCAGGAGTTGGAGGGCGAGATTGAGCCTTTCATGAAGGCCATCGAGTCGATTGTCGCGCCCAAATACCAATGGACACAGTACAACATCCTCATCCTCCCGCCGTCCTTCCCCTACGGCGGTATGGAGAACCCAGTCTGGACGTACGCAACCCCTTCTATCATTTCCGGAGACAAGCAAAACATTGATGTCATCGCCCACGAACTCTCGCACTCGTGGTCCGGAAATCTTGTCTCGTGCGCCAGCTGGGAGCATTTCTGGCTCAACGAGGGCTGGACCACGTATCTTGAGCGGCGCATCCAGGCCGCTATCCACGGAGAACCGCACCGCCACTTCTCCGCCATCATCGGCTGGAAGGCGCTGGAAGAGAGCATTGAGCGCTACGGCGCGGATCACGAGTACACCAAGCTCATCACCAACCTCAAGGGCCAAGACCCAGACGACGCATTCAGCTCCGTGCCGTACGAGAAGGGATTCCACGCGCTCTACCAATTCGAGCTGCTCCTCGGCGCGAAGAAATGGGACACATTCATCCCCCACTACTTCTCCACCTTCGCCAACAAATCCCTTGACAGCTACGACTTCAAAGCGTGCCTGCTCGACTTCTTCGCCGCCGACGACGAAGCCGCACAAAAACTCACACACTTTGACTGGGACAAGCTCTTCTACGCACCAGGCTACCCACCAAAACCGACCTTCGACGACTCGCTCGTCAAATCCTGCTACACGCTCGCCTCCAAATGGGAAGCGTACGTCAAATCCGACAGCCCGGAGACGACATTCAAGCCGGATGCCTCGGACATCGAATCCTGGACCTCGAACCAATCCGTCGTCTTCCTCGAGCGCCTCCAAAACACCAGCTCGTCCTTCTCCCCCTCGGCCATGCACCTGCTCGGCACCACGTACGGCTACAGCAACACGTCCAACATCGAAGTAGCGAGCCGCTTCCTATGCCTCGGCCTGAAAGCGCGGGCGCCCGAGACATACGCTCCTGCTGCGCATCTGCTGGGCCGGATTGGCAGGATGAAGTTTGTGCGCCCGCTGTTCAGGCTGCTGAATGAGGCGGATCGGAAGTTGGCGGTGGAGACTTTTGAGAAGAACAGGGCGTTTTATCATCCGATTTGTAGGCAGATGGTCGAAAGAGATTTGTTTGGTGACGAGGGCGCCAAGTAAGTGAGTGAGTGATTGAGGCTGTGGGATGGGATGGGGATAGTAGCGGGAGTGGAGTAGAACATGGTCATGGATTAAGACGACGATGAAGGGAAAAAAAAAAAAAAAAAAAAAAAAAAAAAGGTCTTTCTTGGAACTTGTAGATACAACGATATGCCAATGCCAATGCCAATGCTAATGCCAACCGTCTTCCAACAACAAAGGCTACCCTGCCATGCGCCATGCAACGCCAAATCATTCAATCCGTTTTGGTGCCCTCGCCCTTGCGGGTCCTCTCGCGCAGGACGAGATTGAAGTCACTCCTCGAGCTCTGGAACGGCTGGGACCTAGACGAGGAGCGCTCGGTCGCGAGGGAAGCAGAAGGGACAGCGAAGCCGTCTCTGGGGCGACCTCTATCGTCCTCGCCGTCGCCGATTTCAAAGGCGTCGTCTTGCAACTCAATCAGATCGCCGAGGCCGCCGCGTCCGGTGCTGACGCCTGGCACGGCGGAGCGTCTGCCGCCAGGCGTGTTTGGTTCCGAGAGCAGTTTCTGGGCTTGCGAGCCGACTTTTCTTACCCAGCCCTCTATTGCACCGCCGATTTCTTGGAAGTTGATGTCTCCGCCTGCAGGGGTGACGACGCCTGATCCCATCCCACGCGTACCGTCGACGTCTAAGAGCGACGGTGCCCAGGGCGTGAAATACTCCTGGCCCGGTGGAGGGGCCATGTTTGGCAGGTGCGCAGCAAACATCTTGTTGAGCCCATCTTGAGCAGGCCCGGGACTGCACACGTTTCGGCCCAGCGTACCGACGCCGCCGGGACCGGAGAGCCAGGGTTTCGGCGGCTGCTGTTGGCCGGAGGTACTGCGCTGGCGGCTGTGTGCCGAGAGGGAGGAGAGGTTGCTCGAGGCGCGGGGGCGGGTGGGTTGAGAAGGAGAGGTGGTGTGTATGTTTGGGTTGGTCGAGGTTGGGGAGCGGGGATGTCGACGGAAGCGCGTGGTGTTGACGCAGCCTCTGAGTAGGCGACAGATTTCCGGCGGGCGGGTGGGAAGAAACCAAGGGCGCGACGGGGCATGCGTGCGATTTGTGTGGGCTGTTTGTCGTTGGGGAGGAGGACCCACGAGTCGTGTGTCCAGGGGTGATCTGGGGTGTCTGTAGAGGATATGACGGAGCTGGAGTCGGTTCTCTTCTGGTTCGGAGTGGTCCAGCCATTGGGCAGACCTTGGGTGTCTGGCTTCTTGCTCGCAGCATCGCCGTACTCGCCAAGGAGCAAGTCCTCTGCTGGGAGGGCGTCTGGACCCTGCACGGGTCGGCCTTTGACTCGGCAGGCATCGACGGGGAGCACGATTGTCTTCTTGGAGAGTATGGTGTCGTTGGGCCACATGCGGTTGGCTTTGCGCAGCACTGCCTGCTCGCAATGGTACTTGATGCAGACGCCGGCGAGCGTGTCCTGCTTCTTGACGTGGTGGAGGTAGATCAGTGCATCGCCGTCGTCGTTCTCTGCCGGCGGGGCGGAGGCGCTTGTATGGTCGTCGGAGTTTCTGCGCTTCATACGGCCAGCGGAGTCGGACTGCAGATGGTCGGTTGCGTTGAGCAGGTCTTTGCGCTTCATGGCGCGCACCAAGGCGTCGCGGTCCTCCTGTGTGCCGGTGCCCACGAACGAGCCTGCGCCCGCGGGACCCCATTGCTTCGGCGGCGGGGCGCTGGTAGATGTGCGTCGCGTGTGTATGGGCTTGCGTCGGCGAGCGGCTGCTGAGCCGGCGGGCGTGGTGTCGTTGCCGAGGACGTTGGCGGCCAGGCCCTGCACGGCGGACCACGAGTTCCCCCAGAGCCCCGAGAGGGTCGACGACGTGTCCCGCGTTGCTTTGGACGCCTGGACACCGGCCGATCTCAGGAAGGCTGATGGAGTCGAGGTGGCATTGGCGCTGGCACGGGCGTTGGTGCTGGCACGGGCGTTGGTGCTGGCACTGGCATGGGCACTGGCATGGGCACTGGCACTGGCACTGGCACTAGCACTGGCAGGCGAGGCGGTCCTCGAAGCAATCCTCGAGGCGGCGCGCGAGCTGAAGGCGTCGCTGTCGTCGGTGGCATAGACGTCGTCCTCGAGGGAGATCAGTCGGCGGGTGCGCGGGCGCAGGGTCGAGGTGCTCTTCGAGGTGGACAACGAGGAACCATTGGTGGTGTTCATGGCATGCGGGGTGGGAGCGGTGGAGCAGCATAGGCCAGGCGAAAGAGCGGACCGGTCAGAAGCATGCCTGTAGCATTCTTTCTCAGTCCCGAGAGCGAGTGTGGCCGTCCTGTCGTGGCCAAGAGGGAGCACAGCACGCTGGAGGTGGATTGCGATGTACGTAGTACCTAGCTGCCCTCCCCCAGCTTCGAGACGGCCGTGCGCGGCCTTGACCAAGCCCGACGACTCGCAATGCCGGCCCAGCACTCGCAGAAGAGCGCCACCAGGGTAGGCAGCGTGCTGCGAACGGCTCAAATACAGACTACGACACGGCTGGTGACTGCCTGCTGCCTGCTGCCTGCTGCCTGCTGCCTGCTGCCTGCTGTCTGCTACCTGCTGTCTGCTACCTGCTCACCCACGTCGTCGCACTATACGCTGCACGAGATAAGGCCAGATAACGGCTCGTCTGACGTCGTCGCTTTCGCTCTCGCTTGTCCTCGGTCTTGTCTGGGCATCACAACATGGAGCTTCGGTCCAGCCTGAGGAAGGAGTAGCAGGCCTAGCAGTTGCTGGAGCCATGCATAGTTGTATTGTCTCTCGTCGGCCTTGTGCACCTGAGTCCTTGCAACACGCCCATCAGTAGATAACGCCATGCTTGCCCATGCAGAAATCAACAACCACTGCCGTAATTCGTTGCACACAATCATGAAACCCATCCTTGCTCCGCCCTCATCGATAAGGACTCGAGCTTGTCACTGCATCCACCGTCTCAAACTCCAGCTCGAACTCGTCGATTTCCTCAAACTTTTTGCGAATCGCCGCCAGCTTGTCTGAAATCTCAACAGCTGAGCGCTCTGCCCTCTCGTCCGCTTCCCCTGCTGCTGCTTCATTCTCTTTGTCGGACGAGATCCGACGACTGTACGTTCTGCTCCCTTTGCCCCCTGCTTGCCTAGGCGCGCCAGCCTTCTTGCCACGTGCAGTCCTCTTCGTAGCTTTTGGCGAAGCTACCATGCCGCCCCCCGTCCTTGCCGAGCCCGTCGAGTCGGCATCTGCAACTCATCCTGCTCCGAATCGAATTGCGTTACCTCTTCTGACGACGTCACATCGTACTCATCGTGTGCAAGAGTACGATTGCGTCGGCGAGGTAGAAGGCTCTTCAGCTGTGCAGTCGACATGCTCTGCTGCCCCTTTGCCTTTGCATTACGCTTCTGCTTGGCTGCAATTTCCGTTTCCTCGGCATCCGAATCCTCGTTGTATATCCCTCTCTTGCCGGGCCGTCCTCCTCGACGGCCTCGATTGGTTCCAGGGGTTGCTGCTGGTTGTGAAATCTCACCAATGGGGCTACTTGACTTTGGCGGCGCAAGCGTCTGGCTCAGTACTGCACGGTCGTCCTGTGTCTGCTCAATCACCTCTTCGCATGATGGCAGAATATCAGGGAGGCTTGGAGAAGGAGATCGCACCGACTCCACGTCTGCGCCAGATAGCGGGTCGCATGGTGGTGAAGAGCGAGGTACCTGTACGACTGGGGTCAACTTGCGTTTCCTGCCACGTGACCCTGAGCTCGAGAGATGCGCGCCACTATCATTGGCCCCTTCTTTCTCATTCGTCCTCCTCTGTTTGTTGACTGGTGTAGACTCATCCTGAGGGAGAAAGTCGTCAAAGTCAAAATTGTCCGTGTTACTTAGGCCAGACTCATCATTGTCTTCCACGTCCGTCGTCTGCTGAACCATACGAAGCAAGCTAGGTTGCCTAGTCCTCCTCTTGAAGTTTGTCAAGGCTAGCATGGAGGTTTCATGTGCCGGTGTTGCGCCTACTTTCACGGCAGACGGTGGGCGTGTTCCGTGGGCTGGTGACTCCGAGTTCAACGAAGAAAACGTAAGGTCGCCAAAACCACTGGTCTCTCCTTCTTCGGCAGCATCGTGGCTGGCCGCTGGGACAGGAGAGCGTGTGTGCGCCTGAGCCACTGTGGGTGATATATTCGCTGCAGATGACCGTACGCTGCCTCTTGTTGCGCGTGTCCCTCTTGACGGGTTTGCTGCCGGTGTGCGAACCTTGGTAGCGATGGTAGGCGCTTCTACTTCAGTAGGCAGCGCGCCAGTCATCTCCAAGTCCATTTCGTTGACACCATCTGGTAATTTTTGCGCTGGCGCCCCCGTGTTGCGCGTGTCGGTCTTGTGTTCGTGACTAGTCCATCGCTGTCGTCGCTGAAGCTTCGCAGTGCTGCGTTGGCCTTCTTGGTCGGGTTTGTAGTGGGTTTTGTGGTTGCTGCCGCTGCCGCTGCTTGCTTTCGCGTGGTGGGCTTTGCGATACGTGTGGTCGTTGAAGCTTTTGACGCTATCTTTGCGCGCGCTGGTCGCGGCATTGTCGCAGTGAGATTACCGACGCGTTGAGTGCTAGGTATACGTTTCGTGCGTTCGAATAGGCGTGGTCTGAGGGGAATCGGTACGGTGGATGATGAGTGATTGTGTAGTCGATGTTGTCATCTAGAAAGAAGCGCGTGTTTAGCGCGTAACCTTGCACCAAGTGCGGGGCGTTCACTGCAACGTGCATCTGATGCAAGGCCAGTTAGAGCTGGAGAGGAGAGTAATGATGGCATCGCTGTTTTTGTGTTCAGCTGAAAAGCCCTAGGACTTTCAGGGCCTCTGACGGCTGCACACAATTTCCAGGCACCGGTGAGGAACAGGCAACGACGAATGGGCTCAGCTACTTAACCTGTGTGGCATGGTAACAAACTCGACGCATCCTTGCTATTCCTACCGTACCTGATCAACAACATGAGTTCCTCGATACCGCCTTTTGACTACGCTGCTTCTTTACAGCAGTATGCAGTGAGCGAAGGCGAGTATCTCAGCCAACACCAAGACGTTCACATCATCTGCACCGGCGCGGTCGTGTTCAATCGTGAGGGGAGACTTCTTCTTGTGCAGCGTGCCAAGGACGAAAAGGCGTTCCCCGGTGCGTGGGTACGTCTCCTAGGCAAGAGAAGCCGTACCGTGCGCGTGAGAAGGACAGGACCATGACCCTGTCCATGCTCGTGTATGATCAAGCGTCAAGGATGCTGACTGGTGCTAGGAAGTTCCTGGTGGAAAGATGGATGATAGCGACGAGACGATTCTACACGCAGCAGCACGCGAATTGAAGGAGGAGACTGGGCTCACGACAGTGGGGGTGGTCAGGAAGGTGACGCAATTCACGTTCTCTGACGGCGGGAGACATGGGCCAACAAAGACGTGGCTCAAGGTACGGTGCTGTGGATCCGGGGCAAGAACCTGTTATACTAATTGTGTACCCAGCTGATCTTTCAATGTGAAGTCGAAGATACAGAAGCCGTTGGCCTGGACCCGGTTGAGCATCAAAGCTATCTCTGGGCGTCTGAAGAGGAGGTTGTGAAGGATGTTGCGGTTGAGGGGAGCATACCTTTGAGGTATATCTCGCCGCAGAACAAGCATGTCAAGCTTGAAGCATTCAGGCTGCAGCAAGAAGCCGTAGCGGGGGATGATGCATAGTTGCTGCAACAACTTAGCTGGAGAGTAATTCGTGGGATAGCGTCAGACGGTGCAAGTTTGCACATGCTATTCGATTCTTGATTCCATGTGATGCAGCGTTCGACTGGTCGAAATGAAGTGTACTGCAGGAGGTGATGCATTGCTTGTACTGGTATGGCGATCGCCGTCCCACTATTGGTTAGCGCACGTGTACGGCTCGAGGCGTGTCGGTGGACAAAGTCGCAACTCCTACCTACCCTCGACGCAGCGACGACAGCATGGCGTCTGGCGGCGAGCACAGCTTCATGGCGCAGCCCGCGCAGCCCGCGCAGCCCGCAGCCCCATCGCCGCTGGCACCGCAGCCCAGCCACGGCGCATCGTAGGTCCCCGCGCACCCCAGCCACGGCCACAGGCTGGCATGGAGGTGGAGGCTCACAACACCAGCAACAGTCCCACGTCCCAGGCGGTCCCACCGGGCCATGCCTCGTTCAGACGCCAGCGCGCCAGCCGGGCCTGCGAAAGTGAGTCTGCCCCGTCTCTGTGCAGGACCTGGAGCCCGGCGAACGCAAGCCGGCGGTCCTGGGGTCCTGCGCTCCTGCGTTCCTGCGCTCCAATAGCTTCGCCTGGCTGCCTCGGCACCTCGGTCTGGCCGTCATGGACGAAGAAAGCGACAAAGGCTAACAACCCGAACAGCGTGCCATTCGCGCAAAGTGAGTCGTCACGATGCCGCCACGCCTCACAGCCGATAGTAACAGCTGCGCAGGTCCGGTGCGACGCCGCCTCCTTGGGCGTCCCATGCACAAACTGCACCGCCTTCTCCATCGAGTGCCGCATCCCCACCCCCAAGCGCAAGAAGACGCAGACGTCGCACACACCGCGGGCCAAGGAAACCGACGGCGCCAGCGAAGTCGACGACAACGACGGCCGCTCGCCCGCGAGCCTCTCGGTCGAGCCGCGTGACAAGACGACCGTCTCCAACTCGGAGGAGGGCACGCCCGCAAACAACTACTCCCACGCCTACGCCGCCCAGCAGGCCGCCCACAATGGCACCTACGCCCAGTTCATGAAACCAAAGTTTGCACGCGCCCCCATCAAGGAAGCCGGCCGTGTCGCCTATCTGGGTGAATCGTCCAACCTGTCTCTGCTGGTGCACGACCGCTATGGCACCACCGATGTCGTCCACTACCCGCTGCCCGAGAATGTGCGCGGCGCCAAAGCCCGCGTCAACGAGATGGACAACATGGAGATTGAGATCCTGCATCAGCGAGGCGCCTTCCTGCTGCCACCGAGGGCCCTGTGTGACGAGCTCGTCGACGCCTTTTTCAAGTGGGTCGCCCCCGTCGTGCCTGTCATCAACCGCAGCCGCTTCATGCGCCAGTATTGCGATCCAAAGAACCCGCCCTCGTTGCTTCTATTGCAGGCTGTCCTTCTGGCGGGCTCACGAGTCTGCACCAATCCGCAGTTGATGGACTCGAGTGGATCCACAACCCCAGCTGCCATGACCTTCTACAAGCGTGCAAAGGCCCTGTACGACGCAAACTTCGAAGACGACCGAGTCACCATCGTTCAAGCGCTGATTCTGATGGGCTGGTACTGGGAAGGACCCGAAGGTAAAGACGACTGCACACCCCGCCTTGCTGGACTGGCTAACGCTTCGTAGATGTGACAAAGAACGTCTTTTATTGGACTCGAGTCGCTATTGTAGTGGCACAAGGCTCGGGAATGCACCGAAGGTAGGCGACGACAGCTACTATCTCCTTGAAATAAGCTAACAGCAGCAGCGTCGAGGGATCGCAGCTGAGCCGCTCAGACAAGCGACTCTGGAAGCGCATCTGGTGGACACTCTACAGCCGAGATCGTTCAGTAGCCGTTGCCCTTGGTAGACCCGTCGCAATCGACCCAGAGGACTCAGACGTGGAGATGATCTCAGAAGATGACTTCATCGATGACGAGGCAGATCGCCCAGCAGAGCACCCACCCGATCCAGTTCATGTTCAGTTCTTTATCAACTACGTGAAATTGAGCGAGATCATGGGCCTAGTTCTGTCGCAACAGTATTCGGTTGCATCCAAGTTTCGCAGAGCGAATGCCATAGACCTGACCCACAGCGACATGGCTCTTGCTGATTGGCTGCAACACTGCCCACCTGAGGTACAGTGGGATCGATCACGACACCATTTCTGGGCTGCGCTGTTGCATGCAAATTACTACACCACATTGTGTCTTCTCCACCGCGCGCACATGCCACCTGCCGGCTCGCCAAAGGCGACCAACCTAGACGGCTTCAGTGAGGAGCACGCATACCCATCACGGAACATCGCCTACCAGGCGGCGGCTATGATCACCTCAATCATCGAGAACCTCCGAGCGCACGACGAGATACGGTACACCCCTGCTTTCATCGTGTATAGCTTGTTCTCTGCTCTCATCATGCACGTCTACCAGATGAAGTCATCAAACAAGTCGATCGTTTCAGCGACAGAGCAGCGACTGCAGATCTGCCTGGATGCTCTGAGAGAAGTCTCCAAGGTCTGGCTCGTCGCGAAGATGGTACATACGCTCTTTGAGTCTATTCTAGGGAACAAGAATCTCGAAGAACGCCTGCAGAAAGCTGCGGGCAGAAACCATAAGAAGAACAAGCTACCCAGTGTACCGCAGCCTCCACTAAAGCCAGCACAGGAGGCTCCGAAGCGCAAGTTTGAAGAGATGGATTTTGGAGGGTTCCCAACTATCAATGGCCCACCAGCAGCTCAGGTCTCGTATGAAAGATCAAGACCCCAGACTCCCGCAGTCACACCATCTAGAGAACTGCCACCTCAATCTCAGCAGATGCCCCAAATGTCAGCTGGATCGCCGCAAATGAACCGCCACAACCACGACACTTTCATGGGTCCATCACGTTCGGGCACGCGTCCGACTACACCGTTCAATCCTTCCTACTCCTACCCTGGAACGCCTCCCGACTTATTCCTAATCACCCGTGACACGCCCAATATTAGTCAAGAAGTTTGGCAAAACTTTCAGCCAGACCAGTTGTTCCCGGCAGATACTCAGGTCAACTTCCCCCAACCTTCGCAGCAGCACCTCTAGTTGATCCAGCTTTATCACAGCCCCAAGACATGTCTATACAACCTCAACCCCAACCCCAACCCCAACAACAACCACAAAACAATGGCAATATGCAGTCGCAGCCTCAGCAACCCCAACAGCAGATGCAAAACTCGATGAACGGCCAGTTCGATCAGAACAACCCCCAGGCATGGGCACAACAAATGGAAATGATGCATCAAAACCAACAGCAACATGGTACGCAAGACGATGCTTGGAGTAATAGTTCGAATGGACGACACAATCCTGTAGTGCCAATGAGTCTGAACGTGGACGACTGGTTCAACTTCTTTGGCATCAATGGTGAGGCCGACATGTCGCACCTTTTCCAGCACGGTCCTTCTTAAGAAAGTTTTGCCTCTGTAGGAGGGACTAGAGGATGTCTATATTTGTTGAACTTAGTGTTGCGGGAGATTGCATAGCATTGGCGTTTTATCAATCAGCATGATCATGGCGCAGGTTTACTTCAAGGGCATATAGGGGTACATGATAATGCTTTTCGAAATCTCAGCAACAGCTCAGTATTGTTCGGATGGTAATCATTTGACTTGGAACATGGTGGAACGTTATGGAGTAAGGGTGTGTAGTCGTCTTTTTGCCTCGTCATTTGGTGGAACTACTATGCACGAGGTATTCGAGGGCAAAAGTAGCTGGAAACGATAAGCTGGAAACGATAAGTGGACAGCCAATTTAGTATCCCTTCCATGCACCCTATAAGACAGGGAGTGTAACTTCGGTGGCTCTTGTTGAGCCTGTACAATGCATTCAGCCAGCCAGCCTTGCACTTCATCACAAACTGCCCGGAGCCGCCCACTCTTCCGCTCTCCCCGCGATCAGCAGCCTAGCCTGAATGATGCTGGCGCCTTGGCCGTCTCGCATCAACCTCGCAATACCGCGCGACGGACAGCGGCACCAACAGCGTGATTACCGCCTGTTTCTGAAGCAAGGCTCGAGAAAGTATATTTCCCAGGTCTGTAAACAACACCACAGCATGAACCATCCTGGTCAGTCTCTCCATGTATTCATCGAGCCCCCATTATGTTTGCGAACACAAGCTCGAAATCGCATGCATACGTACCATAATTGCACTGGAGCCACCTCAACAACAGCCATTGCCCCAACTAGTCAGACCAGTGCTACAAGCTCTCACAATAGCGACACCCAATGTTTTACCGCCTACATCGACCTTTCCCTATGCGACCTCGTCCTTTCCCAGACGCGTTCGAAAGAGTACACTGCTAACAGCTTCCCGACCAACAGAACCGGGACAGGCACTACGTAATACACCTTCCAACATGTTTCAAGTCAGGCAGAACGAGAACCGCGCGCCGCTCAGCACAAACAGACTCCAGAACGGCAAGCTGGGTGAGGGGCCTCCGATCGAACAAACGAACGCATGTCACTAACTTGTGTGTAACAAGGCGGTGGACAAGCGCAGTGGGGTTCGGGGGCTTTTACTGGGCCAACAGGCGGTGCACCAGGGCTACCGGCAGTGCAAACACGAACCAACGGGGGACCTGCATCGAGCTTTGCGCAAGCCATGGGCAACTCGCAGCCTCACACGCCGCTCAATCTTGAGTAAGTCATAGACACTGGTGGGCAGACTTGAGGGCAGGAGAGTGCGCCGGCGGCAGCGCAAGCGGCAGCAGCAGCAGTGCTCAGAATGTGCCCAGGGTTACGAAGGATGTGTGCTAAACATTTGCGATCGCAGAGAGTTTCCTTCGCTGTCTGGCGCTCCTCAGGCACAGCAGAACACCACCGCGCAGCAGATATGGGCGAACCCTACCCTCCGAACAACCCCACATACGACGATTCAGCGACCGCAAGGGCAGACGCCACAGCCAGGGCAGCCAGGACAAGCGCCCAACCAACAACTGCCGAATCAAAACGAAGATTCGCCGCAAGGCCAGTTTGGTGGTGCTGGTGACGACTACCGGTTCGGTGGGCAAGGAGGAGTCGGGCAACTCTCTGGCAGTGCTCAACCACAGACAGGCAACATTGAGGAATTCCCGCCGTTGGGGAATAATGCTACAGGAGAGATTGGGCCAGATCGACGTGCAGGGTTGATTCAGAATGCGGCAGCGTTTGGGACGACTCCAGGCACGAGCGCTTTCCCGGGGTTAGGACACACACGGAACGGTCTATCTAGTCCGACAGAGAGTCAGGGCCACCGGTCATCGAATGCTACAGTGGGCGGAGGCCTTGCAGGCATAGCATCCCGGACACCATTTGATGGAATGCGAGCAACGCCAACAAGCCAGCAAGAGGTGTGTACATGTGTCTACCTGTGAGAAATGCTCAGGCTAACCATTGATAGGGTGGCCAACGGACAGGACAAGCGCCAGGGAATCTCTCCTTCCTCGGCTCTGGTATTCGAAGCGGTGGCGACGCCACACCTGTAGGGCAACGGTCTCAGCAAAGTCAATTCGAGTCAGGCTTTGGTGGAGACGGTGTTGGCTCGCCAAACACACAAATATCACTGCACAAAAAGCTTGCGGAGATGACAGATCAAGAACGCTACGGCTTGCCAGGATTATTATCCATGATACCACTCGAAAGTCCTGATTACTCCTCGCTGGCCATGGGGCAAGATTTGACGGTCCTGGGTTTGGATCTTAGTCGACCAGAGTACGCGTTACAAACCACCTCCCAGAACATAGCTAATAAACACAGCAACTCGCCACTACACCCAACGTTCGGCTCCCCCTTTGTCGAATCCAATGTCAAACCCGTGATACCGCCAGATTTCACTCTGCCCGCAGCGTATACGGTCACGAATGTCCCTCCACTACACTCAAAAATGACCAGCTTCACCGCAGAGACATTACTAGCTATCTTCTACCAGCACCCGCGAGATATACTGCAGGAGATGGCTGCGGCTGAGCTCTACAATAGGGATTGGAGATGGCATATCAAGCTGCAACAGTGGATGATGAAGGACCCCGATCTACCGGCTCCGATCCGCCTGTCGCCAAAGGAGGAGCGCGGGTGGTATCTGTTTTTGATGTCACCAACTGGAGAAGGGAAAGGGTAGGTGTACTGATGGAGCGAGCGAGAACAAGGGCTAACATGCGAACAGAGAGAGTTTGAGTTGAACTATGATCATCTAGATCAGCGCCACGGCAGCCCTGGCATGGCAGGTACGATGTAGTAGGCTTTACCTGTGCAACTTACTTGACACTTGTCGTCACAGTACCGTAGCTACGCGTGTACAGGGTTATAGTTGATACTCAATGCAATACTTTGTGTAGGCCATCGTCCTGCATAAAGTCTATTCTTGCTTTCACTATAAGCACATATACTCCCTCTGTATCAATAGGCTGCAACTAGCCACGATCGCAATTGATGCTCGACGTACGTAAGCGCTTTCTTAGATCCAGAGAGCTGGTATGTCTGTGGCCCACTCTTCCTGCAATATACGAGCAGCATCTCCGAACGTCAGATAGACTTCTCAAGTGCTGTTCCGGCTGAAATGCGCGCTACTACGCATTAGAGCGTGAGAGGAGCGTCTAAAAACGCGGATTGCTACTGAATGCGTAACCGATGCGCGAAATCTCGCCAGTACCAAAGTACAGCGCCAATCATAAAACGTGAATACGTTGATGAGCTTCAAGGACTTCTTCACTACCGGAAATGGCCCGCATAATTACGATGAGACTCTGAATACCAACCCAAGCAGACGGCAGGGCCTCTGAATGGTCTTATATCTGCATATCGTGCAGAAACCTCTCCAGCCGAACCGCCATTGGGGCAGATATTGGCGCGCGCTGGCCGCATACTTAGCAACCTGCCCCATACTTCCATGGCGGGAACGGGTACGCGTCTGTTTACCAGCAACGAGCCAGCATCTAGGCTACGTTATCGGCCTTAGCACCCGAATATATACTTTAAGGCCACACAAAGCTGCAAAATCTGTTCTGCGCAGTATTGTGCCAGGCTCATGATGGCGGGTGAGGTTGCCCTCAGCCCATCTCAGGTCAAAGAAGACGGGCAGTGGCAGCCCATCGGACACAAGACAATACCTAGTTACAGGTCTTCTCCTCCTCTTTCTATCCCTCCGCGTCTGTCTTCTGTAACATCAAAGATAAGGCGCAAGCCGTTGTCTACGATCAACGAGGACCGACCATCCTCGGTGAAAAGCGATAGCTCAGACGGCCTCAAACTGATATCAACCTTACCACATCAGCCGCCCACATGGAATTATTCTTCTGAACGCCTCGTATACATTTCTCCAAGCCATCAACTGCAAGAGTCTCAGTCTGTGGGCTATGGTTCGGTATATAATGATAACAAGGTCGACAAAGCCTACTGGAGGGTTTACAAAACGCAAAGACGGTGGACAACAAGGCCAGTTTCATATGTGCCGAGCGGAACGCCTAAAAGAGAACTAATGACCGTCGAGACGAATGTAGCATCTGCCCTTGACACCGATGATCTGCTGGAATCTGAGGAGCACCCGGTAACAGTCGACGGTGACCTGCCACGAGACGCAATCGCCGATCTTTTTCACAGAGTCGAGAAGTACGAGCAGGAGAATCCGGAAAACACAAAGGGCGTCAGTAAGGTCTGGGTTCGTGTCAACGAAGTTGGTCAGGGCTTGACCAAGAAGTTGAAGACGATGGGTTCGCTACGCAAGAAGCCAACCTTCGAGGCGCGTTTGAATCTCGATCCAACCGACAACCCTACAACACCTTCGGGTATCGTGCCATTTCAATCTCAGGGCCTGGTCTACAAGAAGCCAACGCAGATAAAGAGGCTGCGCATCATAGTGAGCGACTGCTGGAAGCGGCTGGGGAACTGGTCGAGAGACACGGGCACGGAGTTGCCGGCCAACCACAACGGTATCGATTACCCTGTCACGAATGTCTCAATCGTCTCTTTCAACCTGCACGAACCGTTCACGACACGGTCTCGATCCCAAAGGAACACGCTTCCAAGAACTCCGGATTTGGCGGGAAGGAGTGATGGTACAGTCCCTGGGCCAGTGAGGAGGGATAGCAAGCGCTCTGTTAGCGACAAAGAGCAGTTGAGGAGACGCAAGTCAAGCTTGTTTCTGGATGTCGATTGATGGCTCTGCACCTTCTGACGTTGTTTTAGTCTGGGGGTTTGTGGATTTCTTGTCGGCAATTGGCGGTCTGCACCATTGTTAGATACATACAGTGCATTACCATGTTGCCTCCCATTTGCACTTAGTACTCGACTGCCTCATATGGTCATTTGTCTCAATGCGATCATGGTCATGCCATCGATGCTGGTCCACAAAGCTTGCTCAAAGACCGATGACGTACCCACTCAGCTCCACATGTGAGCACATCACCCATCAACCTGACAACAGACCAGACCTCAAACCGCACGTTCACCCTTTCAACACTCAACAAACTACGCAACGGAACCACGACCATCGGCGTGAATCCCGAGCTCGGGAACTCTCTTCCCGACACCTCGTGTCGAGCTCACAAACCCTCCGGCATACCTAAAGTAGCAATCCCCGCACTGTGGCGTTCCCCTCTTCCCCAGCCAGCTGCATTCACCCGCGCCTCAGCTCCGGATAATAAGACCAAGCGCCCGCCACAATGCCTCGCAAACGTGCTCTGCTCTCCCTAAACGTCGACTCGGAAGCCGACCACATCTATCATCGCGTCAACGACCACTCGAAGCCAGGAAAGGAAAAGACCAAAGCCCTCGAGACGTCGGGACCGACTGTGGGACACACGGATTTTCAGTTTGTCAGCAAGCCGTTTGAGAAGCTCGTGAACCGGACAGTTGAGGGCGTCGAGGAAGCAAGCGGGAAGAAAGTGCGTAGCGCAAAGGGCGAAATCACATATTCGAGCCAACGCAGCTCCAGCGGCTCCGGCACCAAGACAGTCAAAGATTCGACTCGCAGCAAACGCCGCATCGAGCAGCAGTACGACACATCGGACCTCTAACTCCAGCCCTCTTGAACTCGCCACCACCATGTCGGCCCCCTACGCATAGCCATCGGCTGCGACAACGCAGGCGTCAGCTACAAAAACGCAATCCTGAAAGACCTCCAATCCGACGCGCGCGTCAGCACCATCACCGACGTCGGCGTACCCGAGAAAACCGACGATACAGCCTACCCGCACGTGGCCGTCAACGCCGCCCAACTAATCGCCGCCGGCGAGGCCGACCGCGCGATACTGATCTGCGGCACGGGACTAGGCGTGGCCATCTCCGCGAACAAAGTCCCCGGCATCCGCGCAGTAACGGCCCACGACTCGTTCAGCGTCGAGCGCGCCATCCTGTCCAACGACGCCCAGGTGCTATGTATGGGCGAGCGCGTGATTGGACTCGAGTTGGCGAGACGGCTCGTTCGGGAGTGGTTGGGCTATTCGTTTGACAGGAGTAGTGCCAGTGCCGCTAAGGTGGATGCTATTACGGAGCATGAGAAGAGGAATTTCGCCGGGCTGAGTAAGGTGGATAGTGGGGCGAGTTGTTGAGCACAGAAGGGGGAGTCTGGGGGATGGAAGTGTAGAGTTGGGAAAGCTGGATGTTGCATGTATGTACGGGGGAAAATCGTAATGTTGGCTCACTTGTAGTTCCCAATAACACTAGAACCATTCGCTTTTTTTTTTTCTTCTTTACACGAGCATCTCGCCTTCTTATCTTTACTGGCTGTTGTTTACTGTTTCCGCAGCTGCATACCCAGATATACCACCACCCTGCCCGTGAGAAACCAGATGTACTCACGAAGCTGGAGCCTTGAGCCCCCGACGAACAAAACAAACACACCTCACGATCCTGCGTGGAATCACGACAAGCACAACACAAGACTGCACGCTTCAACCGCGTTTTCATTGTACCGCCACACTCCCCTAGAATTCACCAAAGAACTGAATCCCGCATCATCAAGACGCAACCAGGGGCTCACCATCCACTACCACCGTCTTCTTCTTCTTCTTCTTCTTTCGCTACAGCAAGACCATCTTTCTCAATCCCCACCCTTGATACTCGTTAGCAGCTGGCTGACCCACTCCAACCACGAGTTTCCGTCCTTCGTCTCGTTGTTGTTGTCGTCCTCGCCCGGCATGTCAGGCGCAAAGGTGGGATAGGGCCCGCGTGTGACGGTGCCGAATGTGGTAGGCAGGCCGGGAAACCCTGTGCCAGCGGGGGCAGAGGGGAAGGGTGCGTCGGTGGGGAATGGGGCTTCGCCTGAAGGGAAGGGGAAGGGTGCGGTGGGTCCGCCGACGGGGGTGTGGGGAAGGGTGCGTCGGTGGGGAGTGGGGCTTCGCCTGAAGAGAAGGGGAAGGGTGCAGTGGGTCCGCCGACGGGGGTGTGGGGAGGTCTGTGGGCGGGCTG
This sequence comes from Ascochyta koolunga, assembly GCA_026119515.1. Lineage (NCBI taxonomy): Eukaryota > Fungi > Ascomycota > Dothideomycetes > Pleosporales > Didymellaceae > Ascochyta > Ascochyta koolunga. The sequence goes on from JANLCG010000021.1 coordinate 819,103, forward strand.
GGGAGATCGGTTGGGACGTCTGTGGGGACAGAAGGGACTCCTGTGCCGGTTGGCAGACTGGGAAGCTCGGTGGGAAGACTGGTTGCGGTCTGGCTGGCCGGCTGCTGGTTGGGATCGAGCAGGCTGAAGGATGGGAGCGGGGTGCTTCCTAGCTGTCTTTCTTTCACTCTCTCTTGCGGAGAGAAGGAGATGGAGGGCTCGAGCCGGGAATCCAGGCGTAATGCTCTAGCATGGGGCTTCACATGGGGGCCAGAGCTCGGGTAGGCGAAGGTAGGGGGCGCCAGAGCCGCCTGTGGGAAAGGGAGCACCAGATGCTGTAGGGAATGGGAAAGGGACTCTGGAGCCGGTGCCCACAGGCGGGAAGTTGGGTAGGTCAGAGGGCTTCGGGGCGTTGTCGTCGTGGGAGCCACCGAAGGCGTCGAAGAAGCTGCCGAAAGACGGTGCTAAGTTAGGTTAGATAGTTGATAAAATTTGGGATACCATTGGGGGTGTCGTACCTGCGACGGCGTAGCCGGCAAGCGAGAGAATGAGTGCAGACTTCATGTCGAATTCTTGGTTGGTAGACTCGTTGAGGTGATATGGAGATATGCGATGCGCAAGGTGACTGGACTGGAAGATGAAAAGATGGACTGGCACAGCCAAAAGAATGTAATGTCAGAAAAGACAAGTAGCTTGCTTGCAAAGCGTAGCGAAAGACGTCAACACAAAATCAATGAAGATTGGTTGGAGGGCGTGAACCCTCCATGGCGGGCCTCAATATATATCTTGAGGTTGACATTGCCAAACAAGATCAGCCCTCCCTTCATATGCCAGACCCACCATGCATGCTGTCGCCTACAGTTCCACACAAGCCAGTGGTTTGAGAATGCTTGGGAGTTCTGAGCATCTTCTTTCGGAGTGGCGCTGGGATCGGCTGTAGATCTGGTGCTTTGCTAATACGGGTGCGCTGGGTAACGATGCGACCAGAGCTGCATGGTCAATCACTATGACACAAGAATTCTTGCGTCCAGAGCATGGATTGGACACCTAACTTCATGCCGATTTCAATTGCCGTTTCGAAACCCAGCCAGTCAATCGCAAGGACAAAGATGTGCTTTTTGAGCATTATCAGCCAACGTTGCGTATCGTTCAGGGAGTGGTGTTTGACGGACACATATCGGCCCACAGATAGATTGCCAAACGCACATCGTCACTTTCGCTCAAACGGTCAGTAGCCATAACAAGCTAAAGCCCGGATCGCAATGGGTTAGGATGAAGGGGCTCTGCGGATACGGGTCCTCCGTTTCAAGCGTACGCGTTTTGGCCGCCAAGCTGGGCCTCGGGACCTCTGATTGGTCGCACACTGTGGTTGTCGTACACGTCTTATAACAGGTATATCGCCGAGAATTAACCGCCTGGTGTTGTTTCCAAGTCGCTACAAGACTTCGGTGTTATATGACGTATTCGAGAAGATCCGTCAAGAAGTGACAGCCGCTGATTCCACAGAAATGTTTGCTCTGAAGAAACAAACTCAAAATCGACATGAGAGAGCGTGAAGACGATAAGATGTTTGGGACTTACAAGACTTGCCCAGTAGGTCGACAACTGAACATTATGGAAACGTAACGAGGAGCAGCTTCACATCCAGCCGAGTCTTCTCGCGCCAAAACTCCAGCCACTGAGGAGGGCAGTTGCACCGGTGAAGACGATGAGCGCGCCATAGCCACTGCCATAGGCAAAACCAGCCTTAAAGGTTCCTGCATGGAGCAGAGCTTCTGAAAGAGGACCGGAAGCCAAGTTACCCACACCCTTGCCAGCAGACAGGAACGCGAAGATCATGCCCGAATCAGCGCTAATGCGCTTCTCTTTCGTGTCACGGATAATGGCACTCCAGCTGCTCGCCTGGCAGCCAGCGAATGCACCATAGACAACGCTGAAGATATAGAGTGGTGCCAGCGATGTAGATAGACCCCATAGAAAGAAAACGCCAGTGGCCGAGCCTATTGCCGTGACGAACAAGCAGTTGACTACGTTATACTTGTCGACCGCCACGCCCATGAGCAAGGATCCTACAAATGCTGCTGCGTTCAGAAGAATGATAGTCACTGTGCTCTGGATTGTGTTTGCGCCAAGTGATCGGGCGAAAGTAGGTAGGTAGATTGTTGGCAGGAAATAGCCAAGACTCTGGAAGATGTTTCCTGACTGCAAAATCAGGAAATTCGAGCATGTCCAGAACGACAGGTCAAACTTGAACGGCAGGTTAACCTGGGACTGCGGCAGCCGAGGCTTGAAGAAAAACAATATCGGGAAGTTCAAGGCAACGAAGCTGAGCGCGCAGACTCGCAGGGTGGTTCGGAAGCCATAACCGTGGAGGAGCCATTCCAGGATGAGGGGCAAGATGGCACCGGACAGACCTAGACCTGCCATAGTTACGCCGTAAGCAAATCCTCTTCGTTGTACCCACCACTCTTCGATATAGAACAGGATAGGTGTCCAGGCTAGGCCACCACCAATGGCGTAGATGACTCCTTGGGTGAGGACGAGGTGGGAAACGCTTGTGGATAGCGATCCAAGGCCTAGTGCGAGGCACATGACGACCAAACCGACTGGAGTTGCCCAAGGACGAAGTCGCGGATAACACTTCAAGACTGCAAACCAAACTGTGATGTCCATGTACATGATGCCCTAGACTAACATTAGCCAACGAGATTTGCGCCTAATTAGATTCGATGGTTGTTCACCATTGCGCAAGCGCCCACAATGGCAAGATTGCTAGAGCCGGCGAAGTCATTACTGCTGTAATACTCCTGGAAAACACCGTATGTTGCCGGGAAGCCTGTTTCCATTAGCGATGTGCGTGTGCAAAGAAATGAGATACGCGCCCCATATCAACGCCTCTAGCATAAAGCAAGAGAAAAGAAACAGCCACGCATCTTTACCCCCATCTGTGGGTGGTAGAAAATGGCCGTCTTCGTTTTCGGGCGGCGTGCCGGCGTCGTTGGGAAGCAGCTTTACGTCCGTCAGAATCCCTATAGACGGGATATGTGTCTGCGGAGCCAACTCGATCTCAGTGCTGTTGTGAGACGCCATAGTACACTTGTTTGTAACATCAGTATATTTTCGACGGTCAGCAGCGGGCTCGCAGTATATAAAGTGCTCAAAATGGTCCCAACCGCCGCTAGTTGTGGTAGGGCGTGTGTTGAGAGGCGCCTCTGATGACGCACGCAAACGCCGCCATGGCTCGACCAGAGCCTATTGGATGTCCGCATGGTAGCCCGAGGCCGCAACAATGCTGTGTTTCTTGTCCAGTCTATTTCGCAAGCATGGTAAAAGTGACGAGGATCACGAGGGTGTCGAGGGAAGGTGCGAGTGGGTCTGGGGAAGCCCTGCAGGGGTGTGGCAGCTCTTAGCGATGCGTGACCTCGAGCGATGGACGCATGTACGCGGCTCGATGGCTGCAAGTGTTTACCAACAGTCGCATTGCCTGCACTTATCCACCAACATGCTACGACGCCAATGAATTCCGTATTTGATATTCGACCGCAATCATGGACGACTCGCCGCGCTCTGCGAAGAGGCGAAAGCTCGATACCTCAAAAAGCAACGGGACCAGCACGCCTGCACAAAAGAAGACGCCAGCAAGACTTTCTCGGTTAGCAGCGAGGACAAAAGGAGAAGCTCTTCCAGACGTGTGGCAGGACACAGTACGGCGGCGCAAGTCCCAGCACGGGAGCAATGGCACCCCAGCAAAACGCGTGGTCGTAGAGGCGGATGACATCTTTGACGACATTGAAGGAGCGCTCGGCGTAGAGAGGCCGACCAAACAGAAGAAACGGCAGGCAAACGCAGCCAAAACAGAAGATACAACTGCAGACGAACTCCAGCAGCCCTCGACCACGCCGAAACGTGGGCGACTACAATCCACCAAGAATGTCCAAAGTGCAAGCCGAAGCACATTCAAGGACTTGGTCAGCAGCTACAAACATGAGGAAAACGACGACACAGACAATCAGGATGAGCTTGCCGAGGTTGCGACGCCTTCGAAACGTACAAAGACGCCTCGTTCGGCCGCACATAAGACATCTGCTGCAAGATCGACCACGCAGAAGAAAGAACCAACTCATGGGGAGGGGGCTGATGATGATATGGAGGAAGCTATTGCTGTGACACCCTCCAAATCAAAAAAACGACACAAAGCAACACGGAAACAAACAGAGATACCAGACACCGAGGATGAGCTCGCGAAACGTCCACCACCGAGCACCACCAAAAAGGCTGCAGAACGACGCCGACGCAATCGTGCCGACCATACCAACAACGAACATGACGAGAGCTCTCCTGTACTGGAACCTGTCCAAGATGACGATGATTTGGAGGTGGATGGCAACAGCATCATGGAAAGTGTGCTTGACCCAACCGAACCGAGTCCCTTCAACAAGCCTCCCTCGGCCCAAAAGATGCAGGCAGCACCTGTCGTCATATATGCCAACCTCCCAGCGGGCCGCGAGTTGGACCTGCTGAAGACTATTGTTATGGAGCGCATCACTGGAAAACGTGTGTCGCCTCTGGTTGGCCTGGACGACGAGTACAAATCTGTTCATCAGCTTGTCGAGCACACTGTCACAGCGGGAGAGGGCAACTCGCTGCTCTTGATCGGAGCGCGAGGCAGTGGTAAGACAGCACTTGTCAACAAGGTCTTGTCAGAAGTGTCCAAGGACAACGCTCAGGACTATCACGTCATACGACTGAATGGGTTCATCCACACAGACGACAAGATTGCGCTGCGTGAGATCTGGCGACAGTTGGGCAAAGAGATGGATGTTGAGGAAGACGGCAGCGGTCCTGGCAAGAACTACGCCGACACTCTACAGACACTCCTCGCATTGCTGTCCCACCCTTCCGAGCAAACAGGGGAGCATACAGATCATGTAGCTAAGGCGGTCATATTTATCATGGATGAATTCGACCTGTTTGCTCAACATCCACGTCAGACTCTCCTCTACAACCTGTTCGACATTGCGCAATCTCGTAAAGCGCCCATCGCCGTGCTAGGCCTGACAACCCGGATCGACGTCACGAACAGCCTGGAGAAGCGGGTCAAGAGTCGCTTCAGCCATCGTTACGTGCACCTCCGTCTCGCAAAGAGCTTCACGGCCTTTCAAGAAATCTGCAAAGCGTGTTTGACTGTCCAGCCCGACCAGCTGAGCGTTGAGGAGCGAGGCGTTCTATGCGGCGGCGTAAAGACGACTCCCGCGAAGAGGACGAAGAAAGACGGCACAATCGACGTTCTCGGCGAGTGGAACGCCAACATCGAGGCAAGTGTTGCTTGTAAACATTCCAAGATGTCACTAACACCACCAAAGAAGCTCTTCACAACTCCCTCCTTCCTAACCACGCAGCTGGCGCCCATCTTCCACCTCACAAAATCCATTCCAGCAGCACTCACCACCTTCCTGCTCCCTACCGCCACCCTCGCGCCAAACCACGCCTTCCTACCCTCCCCCTCCCCCTCACGCCTCCAGACTCCAAGCTCACCCTTCTCCCCTCCCTCAGCACACTAGCCCTCTCCCTCGTCATCGCAGCAGCCCGACTCGACATCATCCACGACAGCGACACGTGCAACTTCAACATGGCGTACGACGAGTACGCAACGCTAGCAAGCAAAGCGCGGATCCAGTCAGCAGCGGGCGGGCTGAGCGCCAGCGGCAGCGTGAGCAAAGTGTGGGGCAAAGACGTTGCGCGGCGGGAGTGGGAGGCGCTTGTGCAGCTAGGTTTTATCGTGCCTGTCGTTGCGGGCCAGAGTGCGGGGTTTGCCATGTGCAAGTGCGATGTCGCGCTTGAGGAGGTAGGGGACGCGGTTAGGCGGGACAAGGGCGTGGACCGGGGTTGGAGAGGTGGTGTAGGGCTATTTAGGGTTGTCTTGTGTTGGGTTCGGTGGATGTTGATATACTGCTCTCTCGACGCATGCAAGCAACACGTCTGCAAACCTGTCGATTACCTATCTATCCACCCACGCCAAAGACGTCCATCCAAACGTCCACACCACAAGAAGACGAGAATTACGACGCGATGACTGCGGTAATGTTGGGGAATCCAAACTCTTTGTTGTTACAAGACTGGGTACTGCTATTTATTTACAACGTCTGTTTCTGCTTCTGCGTGCTCGTGTCTCCTCACGGCTTCTGCGTGGTGCCTGTGTGCGTTGCTCGCTCGGCGTACGTCCATTGGCCCTCGGGAATGGGCTCCTCGAGCGGTTCCCAGCTGGGGGTGTGTCAGTTGTTGTTGGTGTTGGTGAATTCAACGTGTTGAATGCAAGGCGCATACTTACACGCGGCTCTTGACCATTTCTTCGACGAGGCTATGCTCAGCCTCGGCGACCTGGATGACCTCCTCGATCAGGCCGGCGCCGATCTTGCTCTCGAGGTCAGAGATGCTGTGCGGGGGTTAGCATGGCGGTGTTATGCATTGGCGGTTTGCTACGTACGCCTCGATGGTGTACTGGGGCTCGGCAGCGAACTCGGTGGGCGAGAAGGTGCGCTCGGGCTTGTAGTCCTTGTCGCCCTTCATGGCCTTGACGTCCTTCCTGCGCTCCTTCTGGCTGCGGATGCCCTCCGGGAACGACGGGGCGACCTCCCCGTCCCATTCGGCTTTGCGGTTCTGGCCGTAGTCGACGTTCTGAACCTTGGGCAGCACGACTGTGATGCCCCCGCGCTGCGGATGGTGGTGAAGTGCTCTGGGTCCTCTGCGATCTGCGAGAGGATCTTCTCCTGCCAGGCGTCCCAGCCCTTGGGCTTGGAGGCCTCGACAATGGCCAGGCGGTGGCGAGTAAGGGCCTCGGTGGACTGGCGGTAGACGGACGACTCGGGGATCTGCTGCAGCTTGGTGAGGGTGCCGTTGTAGAAGTGCAGCAGGGTGGAGCGCGGCGAGGGGTGTGTCGCGAGACCCGTCAGGCCGGTTGGGGCGCCGGCCTCGAGGAACTGGCCGGGCTTGACGGCGGCGAAGAGTCTGGAAGCGGCCCTCATGGTTGCGGGGGTAGTGGACGGCGATGCGTGGCGCAATGGGTGGGCGACGAGGTGAGGCTGGCCGTCATGGTAGTTGCCCGCCGCCGCCGCTCCACAGGCTTGGCGGCTGGAACCATTGCGGGAGCAGGGATGGCCTCTTACTTTCCGCGTCCGCGACCGTGGCACCTCACCCCTCGACCACATCCCACCTTCTTCCACGAGAGGCGGCCTGTCTGTTGTTTCCGTGTTGCTGCTCTCTCCGCCTGCAACGTCTAAGAAACACACTCCCTACGCGCACACGCGCACTTATCGCCGCTGCATCTGAGCAGCACCAGAGCAGCAGCACCCAGCACCAGAGCAGCAGCACCCAGCACCAGAGCAGCAGCACCCAGCACCAGAGCAGCAGCACCCAGCACCAGAGCAGCAGCACCCAGCACCAGTACCAGCAGCACCCAACCCAGCACCTTCACCAGCACCAGCACCAGTACCAGCAGCACCCAACCCAGCACCTTCACCAGCACCAGCACCAGTACCAGCAGCACCCAACCCAGCACCAGCACCTGCACCAGCACCAGCACCTGCACCTGCACCAGCACCAGCACCAACACCTGCACTAACACCAGCACCTGCACCAGCACCAACACCTGCACCAACACCCTGCACGCAATGCGCTCCATCTTCTATTCGCTCCTGTCGCTGGCAACGCTGGCCTCCACCCTCGCTGTCGATAATGCCGCCGACGACGACTGGGAGGACAAAGTGCCCGACACCATCTTCAACGGCCAGACAGTCCCGCCCATGCCCGTGCTCGACATCAAGGACCTGGACAAGAGCATCAGCCACGGCAACTGGTACCACACATCGCTACTCTGTCCTGGAGCATCTGCTGACACACGCACAGGCTGGTAGAGTTCTTCTCGCCCACCTGTCCCCACTGCAGACAGTTTGCGCCTACCTACCAGACCGCCTATGAGTTCTACTACACCTCCAAGCCCGTCGACGCAAAGGGCGAGCCCGAAGGCGACTCTCTCAACTCCTTCAAGCGCTTCTACGACTTCAACTTCGCCAAGGTCGATTGCATCGCCTCCGCTGACCTGTGCGCCGCCCACAATGTCATGAGCTACCCGACCATGATCTACTTTCGCGACGGCAAGGAGACCGCCAGGCAGCGAGGCTCCAAGGACATGAAGGAGTTGAGCCAGTGGGTCGAAGAGCTGCTGGAGACAATTCGCCCGGGATCGCGCAAAGAGGGCGGCCCCAAGCTCCCCAAGGCCGGCGACAAGGCTGTCGAGGCCGGTCCAGATACCGAGGAGGCGGTCAAGGAGAAGGCGAAGGAAGAGGTCCAGGACAAGGAAGCTGCCAGCTCCAAGCTCGAGAGCCTCAAGCACGAGCCTACCAAGGAACCCACACCTACCCCTACCCCCACACCTGCAAAGCCCACGCCGGCAAAGGCCGTGTCCACCTTCAATCCCTCTGGCCTCTCCGAGCCTCTCACCGCAGAGAAGTTTCAGACCGTCATCACCAACACACTAGATCCCTGGTTCGTCAAGTTCTATGCGCCCTGGTGCCACCACTGCCAAGCCCTCAAGCCCAACTGGGACAACATGGCGCGCCAGATGAAGGGCAAGCTCAACATTGGAGAGGTCAATTGCGACGTCGAGAAGCGACTCTGCAAGGACGCCAAGGTCAGGGGCTATCCTACCATGCTCTTTTTCCGCGGTGGCGAACGCATCGAATATGAGGGCCTCCGCGGCCTGGGCGACCTTCTCGACTACGCCAACAAAGCCACCTCAGTCGGTGCCGGGGTCGACGATGTAGACGCTGCGAGCTTCAAGGCGCTCGAAGAGAAGGAAGAAGTCATCTTCGTTTACTTCTACGACCACGCTACCACCTCGGAGGACTTTGCAGCACTCGAGCGCTTGACCCTGAGCCTGGTCGGCAAAGCCAAGATCGTCAAGACCAACGACAAAGCCATGTCCACGCGCTTCAAGATCTCCACCTGGCCCCGCCTCATGGTCTCCCGCGATGGTAAGCCCACATACTACCCTCCCATCACCCCAAAGGAGATGCGCGACACCCGCCAAGTCCTCACTTGGATGAAGTCCGTCTGGCTCCCCTGGTTCCCGAACTCACCACCTCCAATGCCAAGGACATCATGGACGGCAAAATTGTGGTCCTCGGCATCCTTAGTCGCGACCGCTCCGACGAGTTCATCCTGTCCAAGCGCGAGATGAAGAGCGCCGCGCTGGAGTGGATCGACAAGCAAGACGCGCTCTTCCAACTTGAGCGCCAGGAACTGCGCGACGCCAAGCAGCTGCGCATCGAAGAAGCCGAAGACAAGGAAGACGAGCGCGCGCTGCGAAACGCAAAGGGGATCCGCATCAATATGGACGAGATTGAGCGGCCGCGCGTGGGGTTTGCATGGGTCGACGGTGTCTTCTGGGAGCGCTGGGTCAAGACAACGTTTGGCATTGACGTCAAGGAGGGCGAGCGCGTCGTCATCAACGACGAAGATGTAAGTCCTGAAATCCCCTCCCTTCCTATGCCACACTAACATCAGCTTAGAACCGCCGCTACTGGGACACCACCATCTCAGGCGAACCCATCCGACCCTCGCGTACCAGCATCCTCGAAACCATCAACAAGGTCACGCAGAACCCGCCCAAGATCCCCAGCAAATCCACCACCGGTCGCGTCTCGCGCTTTTTCCTCTCCATAAACCACTTTGCCTGGAACCACCCTGTCCTCGCTGTCCTCGGCTCCATCGCCCTAATCCTCGCTGCGCTGTTTACCGGTAAGAAGATGCGCAGACGCGCTCATGCCAGTTACTTCCAGCTCGGCGAGAAGGACGGCCTGCTGGGTGGGATTGGGAGCGGGAATGGAGGCGCCAAGCACGATTGATTAGATGGATGGATGGGATAGATTTGGGGGTTTTGGTTTTGGCGTTGAGAGGGTGGGTACTGTAACATACGCTTCAGCTACGTGATGAGATGCATTAGGGCATTTCTTTCTTCCTTTTGGCGCGGCGTTGTGGTTGGATTTCTGATACCTTGGTTGGTGCTTGGTCATACTATACGTTCAATGCAATAACATTCACTGTCACGAATACATATTCTCATTCATGGGTTTGTGTGTATTCACCGGGTATATACAACTAACTACTACCACCATGTTCCCACCTTTCTTCCCGCTAACCTCATTCATCCAGCCAAAGCCATAATCCGCGCCAAAACCTCATCATCACTCGGCCCTTCACCCCTCACCTCATCATACGCCGGCGCCAAAATTGCCTTCTCAATCTCCTTAAACTTGCCCCCGCACACAAAAACTACGTCCCCGTGCCTCTTCCCGTCGCCCAACAGGTACGCCGCTGCCCGCGCCACTACAGCCGTCGGCTGCGCATCGTAGTCGACGGCTTTTAGCAGGTTGTCGAGGTCGGGCAGCACTTGCGTGGCTGTCCACGAGGGGGCGAGGCTGTTGACGCGGATGGGGAGGAGGCGGCGGTGAGGAGGATTGAGAGGCCGCGGCTGAAGCCTAGGACGCCGGATTTTGCTGTTGCTGGGGGTTGTTAGGGGGAGGTTCTTGTGAGATGGTGGGGAGATGGAGGTGGAGGGACATACCATAGTCGACAGCGCGCACAGGATGCAAACTAGTGCTCGAGCCCATGAGCACGATACTGCCGCCCTCTTTCTGCGTCTTCATGTAGTGCACCGCCAGTGTCGCCGTGTTCACCACACTGTTCAGATTCACGTCCAGAGTCGCCGTGTTCGGCTGCTGCAGCTCCCCCGCAGCATCGGTTTCCAGCGCTAGGTAGTTGGCGCGGGGCCCGATACCGGCATTTGCGAAGACGAAGTCAATACGTCCGTGTGCGGCGACTGTCGACTTGAAGAGTGCCGTGAGTGCGCTCCATTGGCTCACATCGGTTTGCACGAATACGAATGGTCCGGTTGTGGGTGGCGGTTGGATATCTGCGCTGACTACTGTTGCGCCCAGAGACCCGAGGAGTTCTACAGTCGCGAGGCCGATGCCTGAGGAGCCGCCTGTAATGGGACATGTTTAGGTGTGTGGCTTCGTGAGGGGTTGCAAGGGGACGAACCTGTGATGATAGCGACCTTGCCCTCAAACTTGGACCTGGAGAGGTCTGAATCTGTGATCTGGAAGTCGGTCATGTTGGGTAGTTTTTCGTAAAGTATGGAAAATGAGAACGTGAGGCTTTGAATTCTGGAATCGAGGGAAGAGAGGATTGTTCCCCGGCACATTCAACGACTAACTGCATAGCATGTGGACCCGGAGCTACTGCCTCTATCACGACAGCAACACGCTACCTTTGCGTGCGTGGTGACATACGCGCATGTTACCTGAAGCAGCGGTTGAGAAGCCGATACTATAGGTGCATGCAGGGTCCGGGTTTTGAGCTCAAAGTCCAATCAGCCGGTGGGCGGGGTGGATGTATGCAGGGTGTCTGTGAAGCTTCGTGACCCTTGAGAGCGTGCTCCAGTCTGGGATTTCGAAAGAAGTAAGGCTGGCTTTTCTGAAATTATGAAATTGCCAGCCGTCTAAGGACCCTTGTCTGGCCAGAATGTGAGAGAGGGGTGGGTCGTGGGTCGTCTGGACTTGACAATGGCGATGAAGAGGATGTACCTCAACAGAAATCAGTATCTTCTGTGATGTGTCGGTAATCGACTTACCACGGTACATTTGGAATCTCAATTTACAGCCGAGATGCTCAAGAGCAGTTGCTATGGTAGACGCGTTTACGTGAGCTGGTAATGTAACGGCTGAGGCGGGACGGGTAGGGCCGTAAAGCGCCGGGCTAGCGCAAGATCTAAGTCGTTGAGCTAGCCGTATACGGATTAGCTTGGGGAGCTGCTGTGAACAGGGAAATCGACCTGAACAAACTGGATGGTAACGTGCACCATCTAGCTAGCCAACTCCCTATCTAGGTCTACATCTCAGATAGGTATAGACAAATACTTAGAATCCTTTTTTTTTTTTTTATCTTATAGCCTATTTTAGGCCTAAAATCTAGTAAAAAGAGGCTAAAATTCTGCGAGTAACTAAATGTCTAGACTTGAAATATCTAGTCCTAATCCTTGTATATGCTGTTTGAGAGGTTGCAGGCGATCTTTATGGGTGTTGAACCTGGCAACTAAAGCGGGTCGCACGTTACCTTATATGTGGGTGCACGTTAACACCTCCCAACAAAACCACTGGAATTCCCTGCAAGTTCAGTAATGGGACTGACGTCCGGTATAAAAACTTCCTCGCCGTTCACTTGCGGACTGTAAGCTAACTGTGTATAGCTATCAAGACTGGGGATCCAGGGGTTTCTGCCGTCAACAAGGCTCAAACTGGTCAAGTCATGACATGAGGATACAATCCTTCACGCATGGAACACTATGCGACATGCCAAGTGCCGATACCCATGCTGGGCCTTAGTAATGACCACAGCACAATGCCTCCGGCACATGGCTAGCGAAAGAAAACGGAGACCTCATCCTGGTTGTGCGGCGAAAGGCACCATCACACTGGTTCATAATTTGTGCAGAAGAGAATCGGAAGCTGTTACAAAGTCGGCCCTATCTACCCCTCGATTAAACCTGTCTTTCGCAGTTTTTGACTCGAGCGGTTCGACGCCGCGGACGGCGGTTTTAATCTGTCAGAAAATGTCAGCCAGGATCATCAAGCAATAAGAGTAACATGCCACCAAGTCTTCTCTACATTGGCATCTTGCCCATCTCATACAGGAATTTGGCCTCAGATACGATTTTGTATCTTCCATTCTGAGCGCCGAGTGGGCAAGTTTAACTAAAGCGGCTTGCTGAGTCACCTCGTTTCTCAGTTCCGCAATGAGTACTGTCCCTGTCGGCGGGGATGGCATAGCCCTTCTGTACGCCTCCATTATCTTGCTAGTCTTGTCTTGGATAACTGTCTCCATGCGGGTTTGCGTCCGAGTATGGAGAAAAGTTCTGGGTATGGATGACTACCTGATGATAGTTGGACTGGTATGTATACACTGGCAGACAACGAAATATCGAGCTTATACCTTTAGGTACTTTTCTCTGTCACAGCTTGCCTATGCATCGTGTGCTGCTTCTACGGCTCTGGTCAATTTGCTAGAGACCTTCCGGCTCTAACAATCTCAAAAGGCATCAAGGTATGTCAATGTTCTAAATCACCTTTCAACAGACCTGAGGCTGATTGGCTTGAAGCTGTTCTACGTCGCAGAGTACTTCTACGCTGTCAGCGCCGCCATCATTAAATGCAGCATCGCAGTGACACTCATACGCATCGCCGCTTCGCAGCGCCGCTACAACTGGTCTCTATATGCCATCATCGGCCTGACATGGACTGCCGCGATTGTCTTCTGTGCTGGCATAGCCAGTATCTGTACGTCGCCGAACCATTTCGACAGACCTTGTCTAACAACGGTGCAGGTAAACCAATCGAGACGTTATGGGGTGAGGCCAAGGGAACCTGCAACCTTCAGCTGAACAGCAATGTCAGCTTCTTCTTCTCCGCAATCGAGATCTTGACAGACTGGAGCCTGGCCATCTTGCCCGCCATCTTGCTGTGGAACGTGCAGATGAAGGGTAGCGTCAAGACATCAGTGGCTGTCATCCTTGCTCTGGCCTCAGTGTACGTCCTTGTACCCTCATGCCAAGTGTATCGCTAACATATCGTCAGTGCAAGCTGCGCAACCATCGTTCGACTCAGGTACCTAGCACTGTACAGTGACCCCGGAGAGTTCGTGTACGCCACCGGCAAGATAGGGTTCTGGTCTTTGATGGAGGAGGGAATAGGGATTATTGCTGGTTCGCTGCCTGCCCTTCGCCCTCTCTTATCGCTGCGGGTTGGATTCAGCTCCAGCATGGCTACTCCTGGTCCCACAGCATCGGGCAATGCGGAGCCACTATCAAGACACAGACATGCCAGATCACACTCGGGTATCATTACGTTGGACACATTCCATCATCTGGGCGACGGCGATGACATCGAACATGATGACGGGGATAGCCAGAAGAACATCGTGAAGGAGACCAAATACACGGTGACGTCGAGCCACACTGCTGTCAGCGAAGAGGAGCGAGTACGGAGTCAAGTGTTGGGCTGGGAGCAAGCATTAAAAAAATGACATATCATTTGCATTTCATGATACAATTGAAGATGATGACAACTTCACGTGCTAATTATCGCTGAACACCGCACGCGCTGCCCCACCTTGATCTGCCCCGCAACTCACCAACGCACCGCTTTACCTCAAAGTCCCACACCAGACATCTCGCGCCATTGTTCTCTGTAAACCTCCCTCTCACACCCCAAGCTAGCCCTACGAAGCTCAACCACCCCACAAAAACGCACCTAAACACCCACCGCGCCGTCTCCTAGCGCCACAATGTCCACAACCACCCTCGCAGACCTCCAATACCTAGACCGAGAAACCCTCGCCAAAAACCTCACCGCTACATCATCCCTCCCCGCAAACACCGCCATCATCGACGTGCGCGACAGCGACCACATCGGCGGCCACATACGCGGGAGCACATGGATACCCAGCTCGCAGCTCGACTACAAAGTGCCCGAGTTGGTGCGCACGCTCCGAGACAAGGAAGTCGTTGTGTTTCATTGCGCGCTGAGTCAGCAGCGAGGGCCAAGCGCGGCGTTGCGGTATTTGAGGGAGAAGGAGCGGTTGGATCCTGGTATGAGGATTGAGGAGGGGAAGGTTGTGGAGCGGGGTGGTGGTTCTAGTAGTGCAGAGGGTGGGGAGGGTAAAGGGGAGGGTAAGACGCAGAGGGTCTATGTCCTGAGCGGCGGGTTTACGGAATGGCAGAAGAAGTATGGTGAGGATGCTAAATTGACTGAGGGCTATCAGAAGGACGTCTGGGAGTTTGGGCATTGAACGGCCGGAGGAGATATTGGAAACCTGCTGGTACTGGCCCCCTTATACGCGTACCGCGAGCTAAAACTTAGGTTTGGTGGATGTGTGGGGTTGCTCATCACAATCAGCACATAATTACAGAAAGACTCTTGGTTGAAATCCATAGCATTACATATCTACAATAACATGAACAGACGCCAGCGTAAGTCAACAACCAGTCTCTTGACCGCGTTCGTTAGTTCAATAAGTCAACTTCTACAACTTGCTTCCTCCGCCAAGCAGCTCAGCACCAGCTCCAGAGATAGCAAGCTTGCCCGTCTCCTTGACCTTGGTCTGGAAAGCCACTGTGTTGCCAGTCTTCCACATCTCAGTAATGAGAGTCTGCCCTGGCAGCACGACACCAGCGAAGCGGACCTTGATGTTCTTAAACGGCCCAAACTTCTGCAAGACGTGCTTACCCGAGATACCGAAGGAGCACAGGCCGTGCAGAATCGGTGTGTCGAAACCACCAACCTTGCTGAACTGCGGGTCGATGTGTAGAGGGTTGAGGTCACCCGAGAGACGGTAGATGGCAGCCTGCTCCTCGGTCGTCTTCTCCTCGACAACGACGTCAGGCGCGCGCTGAGGCGGCTTGTACGCCTTGGTTGCAGCACCCCTGTCGCCACCCTTCTTCTGACCGCCGAAGTTGCCACTCCCACGGATGAAGACGGTGCTCTCATTGTAGAAGATCTCCTCGCCAGTGTTTGCATCCTTGGTTACTGAGCCGTAGACAACAAGCCCAGCGGCGCCCTTATCAACCACCTCGACAAGTTTGGGTACAGCGATGAGCTTGGCTTCTGTGGGGATGGGGAACTTGCGGATTTCGAGGAATTGCTCGCCGTGCAGGAGCATGCGTGGGTCGAAGTTGGGGACGATTTCGTCGAAAGTGAAGGGAGGTTCGGCGTTGAAGGGAGGGACCACACCGAATGTTGGGATGACTTGGAAGTTCTCGTCGCCTTCGTAAACGAAAGCAAGATCAGTGCGCTTAGCTCCGATGCCCAAGTCTGAGGGTTGTTAGTGATAGGTACCGTAGCGAGGGTGGTGAGGAACTTACTGTAAAGGATGACATCCCTCTCGGTATACTCAAAGGGTGTGCCCTCTGACTTAGTGGCCAAAGCTTTCTGCTGGGCCTTGAGGATCTCCTCGTTGCTCTTCGATGACTTCTTTTCCTTCTTGCTGGTGTTCTCCATGTTGGCCATGATCGACTTGAGGCCACTGGCATTGTCGTATGGGTTGTCGGCACGACCGTCATCGAAGTTGGTGATACGCTCCCACTGCTGAAGAACAGCTTCGGGGGTAAGCTTGACATCAACGGGGAAGCCATGGCCGCCGGTTCGCTGCCACCTGGTAGCGGCGAACCAGCCAGAGCCCATCTCGTAAAGACCCCCAGTTGGTACGGGTGCCTTGTCAGAAACAAGAAGGATGACAAGAGGTGCGTTGTAGTCGGGCTTGAGAGCCTGGACAACCTCCTCAGGCATAATGGAGCGGGTCATCTGTGTGCCAGCGTTGGGAGCAACGGTGTTGACGAAGATGTTGTTCTTCTTGCCTTCAAGAGCAAGAGACTTGGAGAATCCAAGAATACCGCACTTGGCCGAGGCATAGTTGGCCTGACCAAAGTTTCCGTAGATACCGCTGGTAGAAGTAGTGTTGAGGATGCGACCGTACTTCTGCTTCAGCATGTAAGGCCAGGCAGCCTTTGAAACGGAGTATGTACCGAAGAGATGAACCTTGTGGATAATATCCCATTGGTCGTCGGTCATGTTGGCAAAAGCCTTGTCGCGAAGGATACCAGCGTTGTTGATGACAATGTCGACACGACCCCAGGTGTCGATAGCCGTCTTGACAACGGCCTCGCCATTCTGCACATCTGCCTTGTTGCCAACGGCCTCGCCGCCAAGTTTCTGGATCTCCTGGACGACGTCATCAGGGTTCACTAGATCGTTGATAACGACCTTCGCACCACGCTTAGCCAGCTGGAGAGCGTAGATGCGGCCAAGGCCAGCACCAGCGCCAGTAACAATTGCGACCTTGCCGGTGAAGTCGAGCTCCTCGCCCTTAGGGTTAGGAGGAAGCTTGCTAGCCTGTTCAAGAAGCTCGAGAGCGTTGGCAGCGCCCTGTGGGTACTCGGGCTTGGAGAAGTCGACGACATCCTTCCACTTGGCAGCCACAGCGCCTGGTGTAAGAGTCTCGTCTGCCCTCAGGTGAACACCGTTGGCTCGCTCCCATCTCAGCTCAGCGATGTGACCTCCACCAGCCTCAAATATCCCACCGGTCTTGGTGTTTGACTTGTGTGTTAGGACGGCAACAAGAGGGACGATCCACTCGGGCTTCAGCTTCTCCAGGACATCGGGGGCATGACGGTCTCGGTCATTCGACTGGCTGCGATTGGGGCAATGACATTGCAGAGGATGTTGTACTTGAAGCCCTCCTTTGCGAGGGTCTCAGTGAAACCAACGAGAGCAAGTTTAGCAGCTACATAATCGTTAGTATCAGACTAAATTTACCATGTTTAGTAGTGACGTACCCGAGTAGTTGGTCTGACCAAAAGAGCCAAAGAGGCCAGCAGCCGAGGCAGTGCTAATAAGCCTGCCGTACTTCTGCTTCCTGAAGTGCGGCCATGCAGCTCTTGCGCACTTGTATGCTCCGAGGACGTGGACTTTGTAGATGAGCTCCCAGTCTGCCTGCTTCATATTCTTGAAGCTGACATCTCGCAAGATACCAGCATTGTTGATGAGGACATCGATGCGCCCAAAAGTATCGATCGCAGTCTTGATGATGTTTTCTCCATTCTCGACTGAGTCGTAGTTGGCGACTGCATTGCCGCCTGCGGACTTGATCTCTTGAACAACTTTGTCTGCGGCCTGTGGGTGTGGTCAGCGGCAGCTGTTTCAGGCTCATGTCTAGGAGCATGTGACTATGGGGCAGCTGCAACAAGCTCTATCTCTGCGACTACGTGCAATGCAGGCTCCGTCGAGCTTTAATGGATAAACATATTGTATAGACTTACCGATGAGCTACCTCCCTCGCCCTTGAAGCTTCCACCGAGGTCATTGACGACGACATTCGCGCCGCGGCTGGCGAAGAAGATGGCATATTCGCGGCCAAGGCCGCCACCAGCACCAGTTACCACAACGGTCTGGCCGTCGTATCGCAGCTCTTGCGCACCCATAATGGAACGGTGTCTTGTTGGGTGAAGGATGAAGTGTAGCTTTTCAAAGAGATCCGCTACAGATGCGGAGCGTGAACCGAATGAAGTTGGGGTCCAGCTATGTGATGGGTATCAACAAAGATCCCAAGTGATGTTGGAAGTGCGAGTGTGGGGAGAAAGGGAGGACGGAGGCGGGGGACAGTATATCACGGATGCGGCAGCTGAAGCCAGAGTCGTGGGTTGGAGCTTCGTTCACGCGGCCTCCCGAGGTGCAAGCTGCCTCGGTACTTCGATCTTGTGGAGAGACACGTGACATGTCTGGGGTAGCCGTAGTTTGTCCGCTATTCAATGCCGTCACACTTTGCCGACATGTGAAAGTTCGGCCTGATTCTTCACATGTCGCATGCTGGCAAAAGATTATGGACTGTCATCTGATCGGTTCACGGCATATTTTGAGTTTTCTGGGCAGTCAATGTTGTCGAGCTTTCGTTCGAGAAGAGCAGCGCCGATGCACAACGTAAGCCACAAAGACAGTCCGTCGCTCGCACAAGGCCATCGATGGTAGACACCGTGCAGTTGAGCAATAGAATATGCGTTGAGTGGTATCTCACGCATTAAACGTCTTCGTGTCTTCAAATCGAAAGTGCTTCCTGGTCGCATGCGAAGTCGGCCCGCTTCGTGCTGTGTTGTCTGTCCATGGTGCTGGTGCTATCCGCCAAACTTTTCGACCAGGGCATTCCTCACGAACATCGTCATTCATCCCTGTTGATTCGAATCGCCCTTTGTTATGATTTTAAATTATACATGCGTAGGCATGGCTACTCATATGTCGATATATAGCTTCCGTTGGCTAGCAACGCTGGCTTCGATGGTGTCTCGTTCGCTGCGCCAATGCTTCCTCGCTCCGTCTGAAGCGGTGAACCGCAAGTAGCCCTTACTGATAAATACAGAGATACTATAAATTCGTAGCGGGCCGACCGATATGTCGAGCATAAAGGTTTCGAACAAAGAGCGGACCGCGGCAGCGTCGCATAGAACCACAAAAGTTCTCTGCGCGCTGTGACCCATTCGTTCGTTGGGATCTGTACAAGCTTGTAGGAATCAACAGCAGTGTGAGAGGAGATTCTCGAGGGGCTGGGGCTGCACGACTGCACGACTGCACAGCCAGTGGGATCATATTGATCTTACAGAATCTGCAACTCGACTACGTTTTCCCCTACCGAGCGGAACATACCAGCGAACACAGAGTGCGCTCTAAACCACGCAAAGGGAGGGTCGCAAATCATTCATGTCAGAACTAGTTCGAGTGCAGGGCAGCTGGGTCGTTCTGGAGGAACCTGTTGGGAGAGCTCTGAGGCACAGCGAAGAACGTATACACAACAGGGATGTCACATACATGCAGCCTAGGAAGGCGATGAACATTGGTGTAGATAAGACATCTGCCGTGTGGTCAAGACCGTGTTTTGCTTCTTTGTCGATTAAGACTGTACCATGGAGTATGCGTGCAAGGCCGTGCTCCACAGATCTGAACACGTGCAGGCCAAATGGTACGCGGTGTTCGAATGAGATAGGGAGCATCGCGTGTAGACGTTCACAAAGCGACAACTTTGATAGGTATTATTGGACGCGGTCCTGAGCGTCGCGTAGCAGCATGGACATGCGTGGTTGAGCATTTTGGCGACAGGCTTGATCTGAATCCACTCTGACGCGCTCAATATCGGAACATGCTGCTTTTGTAGAGGAAATAACGGACGGTCGTGCAAAGACCACGCGTTCGGGTTTATACTGAGAATCCTCATTGATGTGCAAGCAACACAGGCAGGCGGAGTGAGTTTACAGGACGCCACGCGTAGGATCAGTCCGATGGCTTCTCTTTCTGGGTAGTCTACCTGTGCTACGTCTGAAAACGCCCAGTAGTCTATGTCTAACTCATAACGATGCAGATTCTGCGCTGTGTAAGTTTATAATCGAAGTGGGGCCCCAGTAAGTGAGGGCTTTGTGATCTTGCGCTTTCCTCTGTAGCTTGGATGGGTGCTTAGCTTAGCAATATCGCTTCAAGGCAATCTCTGATTCGGAGATCACCCTTCCGGGTGTCCTCGTTTTCTCAAATCTTTCTCTCGGCAAACCAAATCTAGACCGTCGGCGAAATTCGGTACGAAAGACTTATGCCACCGTTGGAGTCTACCACCGGGATGTCGTACATATCAAATGCTCTAGTCTCAGCTCGGACCTCCCTGCTTCACCGCTATGGTGTGGTGGAGGGCGACCGATGATGCGCTCGGTGAAAGTACACCCAGGACCATGCAACATCTGCACCGTTTGGCCACACCGCTCTGCTATCTTCCTTCGGGCATAACAACTATTGTACGGAGAAAATGACCAGCAACGTGTCGCTAGGTGGCCGAAGTCGTAGCTAGACGCTCCAGGATGGTGAAGTTGTTCCAGCATGTTGTCTAGAGTCGGCGATATCAAACGAGTCCGACCTGGCAGGCCGATTATTGCATCCCAGGCCCATGTTAACGGTAACTTCCCTGGCAGGCTTCTGACGGGACCAACCGCCATGAACCAACGCCGTTCCTATGTTCCCGCTCTTCGAACCGTTTCTGGATAGCTTAGCGTTTGAGATTGCGTAACCGATCAAAGCTTGAGCATGAAGCTGTCGCCCACAGATGTTAGACACATATTTCGCCAATCGCAGTGACCCATCTTCCCTCAGACCGCCAGCTTAGTATGTAGATCCGAGGTCTAAATGTAGTCAAACGTCTCCCTCAACATTCGTCCAATAGGACAAGTTCAATCAGTCTCGTACGTTGCGCAGGCCGCCTTCGCATTCTTGGTCGCTGGTTTCCGTAGGCAAGCCAGAATCAGGCCACCTCAAGCTTCTGAATGGCTGGATTTCCAGAACAAGCCACTCAAAGTTCGCCTCATGTACGCAGCCTGTTTCGACATCTGCGAACACGAGGCTAGCGAATTTTGTCGTCGATGGGCAAATCATTGATGTGACGACGGTTTTGAGTTTCTGTAAACTTAATGGTCGCCTCGGTGATGAGTGGACTGCTGTCGCAGGACATGTCGTAGCAGAACGGCATTTCGTCATAGGACTAGCTACTAGAAGTTTTCGATCCACATGGGCCTTGATCGCAGCGGGCCGCAGCCTACAATGAGGCCGAACAGGCTGCCGGTTGATCTGGTCTTGGGGCAGATTGGGCATCCACAAAGTGACTAAGTCCGCACCCGATCTCGAGGTCAGCATCCTGGTTTTCAGCTTCCGTTAGCATGACATGAAGGAGGTCCAAATAGAGCATCTTTCACTCTTGTCCACCCTTGCCTTCCGCCACCAGAAATAAGAACCGCGGCAACGCGGAACTGCCAGGCTTTCTTGTCGCGCCACCGCAGAGCAACGACTCCAGAACTTCCGGGGCAACACCGACCGGACACGCTGTCAATCTACTCTTGAGAGCTTATTGCAAGAGCTGCTGTGCAGCCTTCGGTAACGCCTTAGTACTCGTTACCTTCCCGGATAATAGCGGCGTCTCGACTCCTGAACAGGATTAGATCCGTACAAAAGCTGGAACGGCATGGACGACGACTTTCAGTGTGTCGTTGTATTCGGAAGGGTGTTCCAGAAGGTATCGATCGATAACAGCATATACTGTGTTCCGGTAGCCAATGACGAACTCGAGGAAGACAGATTAACGGCTCAGCATGATGTGCTGTTCAAGCTCTTCGGCAATGCCCTTTTCTCTCCTTATATGGGGATCAGAGACCCTCGAAAAATACTGGATTGTGGGTACGGCGGTGGCGACTGGTCGGTGCAGTGTGCAGAAGAGTTCGAGGACTGCGAGGTGCGTTACGCAAAGAAGCTAAACGAGTTATTACTGACTACGTGAGGTTACTGCCGTTGACATTTATCCAATGCTTGTCGTGGACCAACCAGAGAATCTCAACCTCTGCGGCTACAATCTGAATGACCGCCTTAACGACCCGGACGTCTTCCAAGCTAGAGCCTACGACCTCATCCACTCTCGCTGCGTCAGTGCAGGTGTCAAAAGTAATCGGTGGACATCTTACATTCGAGATATGAAGCTGCTACTCCGGCCGAACGGTTGGATCCAAGTTGTTGAGTATTATCTCAACATTCAGTCGAGCAGTGGGAGGTTGACGGACGATTCAGGCGTGAGAAGGTGGTGGTTGGCATATGCGGAGGCAATGAGTCGAATGAACCGTGATCCCAGAATTGGCACTCGGTTGCAGCATCTCTTTGTTGAGGCAAAATTTGGAGAAGTTCGAGTGGAAACCATACAGCTACCGATTGGTGATTGGGAAGCAGGTACTTATGTCCATCCCACGCCCGTTCTTTTCTTCTCCATCTGGTACCACTAAACCAGGAGTATTTATACTCGAGCCTCAAAGTCTTTAGACATGGTGATGATGCTAATCAACACAACAGACCCAGTCAAAGCCAACATTGGAAAAGACACTGTTGAAATGATGGGCGATCTTCTCGAATCGCTCGGTCTTTGGCCGCTAACGCAGAAGCTCAACTGGACAGCCGCACAATTCGCCCATCTCATCCGCGAAGTCCGCTCAGAGCTGCGAAACAACGAATTGAAGTTGTACGTTCCAGTGTAGGTGTATATGCCGCTCCCCTCGCAGTAGTGATCTGATGTTCGCATAGGTATGTGGCTTGCGGCCGCCGCAGTAGATAGGGAGTATCGTGGATCGGTCGTATCAAGGACGTTTGATTGTAACTGTAAGCAGGCTTAGTAGTGAATCGAGGTTGACCGCTGCATCAACGATGGCAGGAAGTAATTTTGCTGCCGCTAGCGTTTGTTGGATCGTATTAGATAGCCCGTTAAACTCAGGCAATGCTCGATGCTGCTCATCGTCAGCTGGGTGCTATATTTCCAATACTGTCAGTCACTCGTCATTTGTCGCACTCTATTTCCATTTCCGACCGTCTCACTCGAGTGGACTTTTGGAACCATTGCCTCGTCAAGGGCTTTCTGAAGCTGAGTTACCATGGCAAGTGACGCACCTCAGGTTGGATAGAACCCAGAATGTAAGACCCGGTTCAAATAGACCCGTTAATGAAGCTTTCACAACAAACAAGTCAGGCCCTTGCCCACTCCTATCCAAATGAGTCAAACTCATGGCGACTGGCACTGGGAGTTTTCCAATATGTAGTGGTCACAGACGTCTAAGGATTGGTTCCAATCAAAGGCTTAGGAGAACTCAGACTGTACTGCGCGGTTTCGAGAGTACCGGAGGCTAATACTGATCGGCTAGTGACGCTCCAGGGACTAAACGGCGCAAAGGTTCCAGCAACTGACCCTCTGACCGCGGGTCTGGGGTAGGAAGTAATCATTGACGAGGCGTGAACGCGACAAGAGAAGGCCAAGATGAGGGTTCTGGTGGTTGTGCAAACATTCGTGCGGCAGACGTTCCCCGATCAAGGAAAGAACAATTACCACGCGTTCCACGCCTACGTCAAAAGAAAAACCATCTGCAAATCGGCACAACCGGGTACCATTAACGCTTAGACGAGTTTGGTCGTCCCACTGATTGGTATCTAAGCCCTCAATACCGACCGGCTGGTACCGAAGTAATGTTACCTCAAGAATGGCGCGTTTTGTTGTTCGACATCCTCCAAGAACTAGCAGAAGTTTCATCTCCTTAGCGGAACCATGCTCAAGCTGATCAATACACGCTGTGAAGTTGCGACTATCGCATACCTAGTGAATCGCATTTTCACCTTTCAAGAACATCCTCGAGGGACATCTCCCACGGACTCTATGGGGAAGCTGCATGTCTCGACGTTGAATCATCAACCACCAGCATCGAATCAGGCCTAGAGTACCCACTGTTTACACGATCCGATTGAGAGGCCTGGCAGAAGCGCGTGCACCGGGAAGCGGCCCATCGCCTCGCGCGCATAAGTGCTAGTGCGCCGCACTTGATGAAGGCCTCTGTGGCATCTGATCCTTCGTTCATGTCCGTCTGTAGCCTTACGACGAGGATTATGAACAGTTTCACGCATTTACCTTCACAAAACAAGGCGTCGGTATGGTCTCGAGGTATCAGCGTTTCCTCCAGCCTACAACTCGGTCTGCATCGACAAGTAACACCACTGTCGCCATCTGTGAAAGTCAAAGCGTGCGAGATAGCGAATAACTTCGTATACGGGAGCACAAGAAAGATCGCGACGCCGAATTATACTGATCGCAGAGGTTTTTAGGTTCTTTGGGCTTTTTATGCATTACCCCATGACAGTCTCGGTCTAATACGACAAGATCCCTGTCCATGCGAGCGGCTCACCCATACGACCTGTATTATTGCGACGAAGGATTTCGCAAGCACTCACATTTTCTCTTCACGATGTCTCCCCGAAAGCCCACATTACAAATGTCAACTGCTGTCCTTTAGGCTGTTGTGAGGCTGACTACCACCAGAAAGGTATAGCTGCTGACATTGTCATTTCCAGTTCCTTCCGCGTCGCCAACCCCTCAGTTACCCCCGCGGTTCTCCACTGCTCCGGCCTCAATTCATCATGAATAACCCTTAATGCGAGTCGAATTAATCAGTGGCCGCAATATAAATACCCGTGAATCGTCACCCATAGCCAAGAGGGCAGTGGCTGTTGGTCTTCGACATGATTTCCACGACAATATTGCAATTGCTCGCTACGGCCATAGGTTTCGCCCCTGTGCAAGCAGAGCACCCCGCTCAGGCTTGGAGAGAGGGAAAGTTCAAGACTTTGGTCACGTTCGGCGACAGTTATACGGATGAGAACCGCCTAGCATACTTCATTCAGAACAACGGCACAGCTCCGCCAGTCGGTTGGGACCAGCCAGTGGTGTGTATAGCATGCGCGAGAGCGAGAAATCCACACTCATCTTTAGTAGGGTCTCTCCACCGCCTCAGGCGGTCGCTCCTGGGCGCGCTATGCGAGCGTCTACTCTTCAGCGAAGCTTTACAACTATGCCGTCTCGGGCGCCGTATGCTCCAATAAGATCACTCCTCGCCCTCTATTTCCCACGACCCTCTTCCCCGATATCGAAGGCTACGAGCTCCCCGCCTTCATCGCAGACTCAAAGTACACTAGGTCCAATGGCACTAAGTTCTTCACTGGAAAGCCAGACTCGACAGCGTACGCGATCTGGATCGGGACTAACGACCTTGGCAACAACGCGTTTATTGACAACTCGCAACAGCCTGGCAAGACAGTCTCGGATTACATCGACTGCGTATACAACACCATTGATGGTGTGTACGCCAACGGCGGACGATACTTTGTTCTCTTGAACCTAGCGCCACTAGATCTGCTCCCCCAGTACCAGCTACCCTCACAAGGCGGTCTCTCTGCGACCCAATTCTGGTCTGCCAACGGACGCAACTTAACAGATGTGCACTACCGCATGCAGAACACAGTCGCAGCGCTCAACGACGTTTACGAGTACCGCACGCCCTTCGTCGCCCAGCTATCTAAAAAGTATCCAGGTATCAAGATGGCGAACTTCAATGTCAACGGCTTGATGACAGATATTCACTCTAATCCTGCTCAGTACCTCAACGGTACTGCTCCACTCAATGTCACGGGTACAGCTAAGACATGTGCGACTGTGAGCGGTCAGAACTGTACCCTCAACGCCAGCCCAGATTCTTTCCAGTGGTTCGATACCCTACATCCGAGTGAGCAGACGTCGAGGGTTGTGGCGAGGGAGTTTGTCAATGTGCTTGCTGGGAAGGGCAAGTGGGGAACATACTGGGGTTAGTGAGAAGCGCTCTCATGCCTTTCCGTGTACCTTTAAAACACCTTCCAAGGAATTTCTTGGTAGCGTACTTCTGGTTGCTTTAAATCAATGTTATATTTACTCCTGAAACTCTGCCTAAACCCACTCGAACCCACAGTGAGCGTTGCGCAAGTCTGCCCGCGTCGAATGTTCGTCATGAAACCAGCTTGTATGGCAAAATCCGTATAGAGTTGAACTCGACCACATCCCCAGGTTTGAATACAGAGAGTATCTTCCAGCTAACCTCGCTACTGTATCAACTAGCCCCCGGATCCTCCCTTGGAAGTCTCGCAGGCAAATCCACCAATCTCACATTAACGCTGTCCACAACTCTACATTTGCAGGCTCTAGAAGCCCACAGCAGCCACCTCACAATCACTCTTTTCTTCACATGTATACCTGCGCCGTTCTGGCGAGCTTCGCCCCAGTGCACGCCAGGTATGCGATAAGCGGTTGCACCTCTGACTTCTGATAGGGAACAGTGCAAGCCTGCCTGAAATACAAAGCTTTCGTGACATCCAGGACAGCGGGTGGCGATCAGGCTGCTGGGCGAGTATCCCAGGAGGGCACTGCCTTGGTCGTTTATATGGGCCATTGGAGTTGTGGCTTTGTTGGTTTTCGGCAGGGTACTCGCGAACCCCATGACATCTGCGAGCTTTTATGCCGAATCTCGGTGTATATGAGCAAATCATGTGGTGTTATTGTACCAGGCTTCTAGCGTAGCTTGGATCTTGCGACGCTTGGTGGAGTCGTGCAGAAGATCCTGGGCATCGTCGTAGTGAAAGTTGTATAACCTCTCCGTAATCGTCTGGATAAAAGATGCGACTTCGGGCCCTGTGTGGTCTAGGACGAACATGGCATTTTGCAGAAAGCGGAGTATGGGGCCCCGTTGGAGGTGCATCATGTTGGACGCAAAAGTGACTTTGCCGATACACTCAAGCCTGATCTTTGATGCATTTAGGGTGAGCTTGGAGTCGTGGTGGTATTTGGGAGTTCTTTTGCCATTTCCAAGTCCAAACGTGGCGCTGTCTACGTATACTGATTGATCAAGGATATACGGCGGAATGTAGTCTGTTGATGAGCGTGGGCTCATAGAAGAGGACTGTAGTCTCCAGCACGCATACAGCTTGTTGCTATTTGAACCATGGCTGCCTTGGGATCCTTGTGAAGCCTTTCTCGTTTGACTTTTGCTTTGAACAGACCCAGTAGCGCATGACAGAAGTCAGTATCACTGTAGTACTCTCTATGTGAGAGGAAGGTGAATGCGAAGTCAAAGTCGATTTCGTCCTTATTCCTCGCCCTGACAAGGAAGCCTAGGTTCGATGGAACAATGTTCTGACCGATGCCTGCGCAGCTCTCATCTCTTGAACGTTATTGAAATTTCGACTTTCCTCCTCCCATTCTCACAGCGTCAGGATGAGAGCATGGTGGGCTCGCCGATCGCCGTGACCTTCTTTCATCAAAACCATTACCTTCGGGCTATGCATAAACCCCGAAATCATCCATAATGGCGAGAACCATCTTGTATTACAGATCTGGGTCACGGCCAAGGCGCGTTCGGATATTTGATTGGACTCAAGCTTGGTTGCTTGAGCGCTTACACTCTCACCGAGCTGACTGTCTCCACGCAGGCGTTCCAAACTCTCGGCTTCTACTTCGTGCAAGTGGATCAAAGTAAACATTGACAGATTATTGAAAATATCAGGAATGACTCTCAAGGTTTGTATCTTAAGACCGAACACTTATATAATGATGCAGCCAAAACAGGGCAAAAGTGTACATACGTACATACTCTCTCTCTTTAGATTGTAGCCTGCATATCGGCATATCCCTGCTGCGACATATAATCATACCAAATTTCCGTATCTTTCTAGAGGCGCGTGTATAGACCGTTGCTTACGAGTTCAAGTGAGTCAAAGATATATGTAGAAACTGAAGACTGGAACTCTTGGCTTGCTGAATGGCCTTGATTGTGCGCTGTACTGACTGAAGGATCCCAGACGTGCGAGATTGCGATAAAGCGTTGAGGCGGGCAGCAGCGCTGATGTCGGTCGAAAACGACATACTCCCAAATGTCTCCTGGTATTGTGCGTGAGCATTGCGGCGTCTCTCAGCTCGATTGTCGCAGGTATGGCCGGAAAGTTCTTATGAGTGCTTCTTCTATCGCCTGACCACAGCTGTAGCAGCGTAACTCGCCTGCTCCAATGTTTGTCCATAGCTCCTGCAATCTACTAATGACAGGTAATCCTTTTGAGTACGCTATGAGCTTGGTATTCGTCTTCGACAATGATGGTTTTGTTGCTCGAGAAGGCTTCTATTTTGATTGTGTGTCGTTGTTGTTTCCTCAAGGCTGGTATGGTTCCTTTTTGTTGCACTTGGCGGGGTAAGATGAGGTATTGCCACAGCTATGAAGCTATGGAGCTATGCAGCATGTTACTAGGTAGTGGCGCACACTTTGAGCTTAGCTGCATATGTAGATCAGCTTTGCACTCCCTAACAAGGGGTCGAGTCGGCTTGAATGGAGATTACCAGCTTGCACAGGGGTAGCTGCACGCCGCAGAAATCCACTCTGTTGTTGACTATCGGCTTACAAGTCTTGAGTCAGGATGTCAGACTTACTAACATGTGGCGGTGAATACCTCCGGGATCTCTCAAAGGCGGTCACTCAAAGCAGCCAGGCCCAAGTCATTGTCACTCGACCCAAGTCGTGATCTGCCAGCTTATCGAACATTGCAGGGCTCACGTCTAAATCGGTGGGCTCGCAACCAGTGCCTGTCCTATGTCAGCATAGAACTCAAACCCATGCGATTTGCCCACATACACCTGTCAACGACCTTCACATCGATGCTAACCTGCTTGCCCGTCCGTTCGTCAACCCTCGTAGCCCGAATTTTCCTTCCGCACAGTGGATTTTGATTCGGATCACTACCGGTCTGTACTGCATCAAAAAGGTAATGCGATACGGAGACAATGGCATCGTTGTCATCCGATTCAACGCCACACGCGCCCAGGCCGGGGCCGTAGTAGGTTAGATCTCCAGTGTGATGGTCAGTATTATCGGGTAGCGGCAGGTTTTGGGTTCTACAAGTGTTATCAGTACGCGTTGATAGGCGATTACGTCGAAAGTATGCCTTACTTTGACTTGCCCGACAACCCTACTGCCAAACCGATGATCAGAGCCAATAAGCAGATGAGGGCAACAAGGACTACGACAATGAGAGTCCGGCGACTGCGGCCAAGATATCGTTTGTGCGGTGGAAGTATGCGGTCGAAGCGGTCTGTTATTGCCCAGCCTGCGCCAGTGCCGAAGTGGATGTGCTTTCTCTTGCCTTGATCTTCTCCAGGCACATCCCATGTTGTCGCAGCATCAGCCGTCATAGGCTCTTTCAGATAGGCCGAGGGAGGCTGCTCCACCTCTCTCCTCGGTAGCTCTTTCCTCGCTATCTCTTTCCTAGGGATCATTGGCACGCTCATAGTGGTGTTGATAGTATGTATTAGATTATGTTGTGCATATGTGCGTGAGTATAGCCAAAGAAGAAGAAGGCGAAAACATAACAGACGACGATGCTGCAAGAGAGCGGCGGCCCAGATGCGCAAGCGCTGGCAATAAGCATTGTTCTTCGGACTAAGAGTCGAAATGAACGGCACAGGTGGAGATTGCACGACGGTTGGAACGCGGAGAATCAGGGGCCAGTGCCCTGGCGCTAGTGGAAGGCGGCGCCATTCGGCGATAACGTGGAACTTGCCGCCCTCTGACCTCACCACCAACTTTCTCGACTGTTGTCGACGCCTGCTTGTATTCGCTCTGTCCTGGTGTGGAGTTCCGCGCGCCTACACTTTGGAATCCCAACCATCTGAAGCCAGCTCAAAGCTTGATTCACTCTCAGCGGTGCCGAGCAGACCGCCACCTCTCAGGATCCCCCGCTGAACTTGCTGCGCTTTCCCTAGACCCTCCACCATGGCAGAACAGAGCGTCAACATACCACAAGTCATCGTGTTCGCCGTCATCGCCTTTCTTGTGTATCGATGGTACTCTAGCAAGCCCTCGGCACCTGGCACGCGACCAACTGCAAACCGCTCGGTGCGGATAAACCCCGCCCAAATCGACACGATAGCGCAGATGTTCCCACAGCTGAACAGGCGGGACATTGCATGGGACCTGCAAAGAAACGGGGAAACGCAGCCGCAACGACGGAAAGAGTGCTAAGCGGGAGGATATTGGACAGCGTACGCACGTCTGCAGTACATCATCGTTCCTTGCTTGCTCACAAACAATAGGCGCCGGCATCCTTCCAACTACCAGCTGCACCAACTAACGTTGCGCCCACGCGACCGGTTCCAGCCGCCGCGAAGCCGTCGCACCCCGACCTGATCACAAGATACAACCTGTCCTCCAAGCTGAGCCAGACCCCGAACCCACGGAAGAGAAGCCTAAGACGAAAGCCTGGAGTGCCGATCGAAATGAGCGTCAATCGAATTTGCAAAGAAAGAGAGAAGAGATGATTTTGGCCGCCAGGAGAAAGATGGAAGAGAAGGAGAAGGCAAGCGCTTCGGGGGCTGCTGCGTAGCACGGTGCCACTTCAGACAGGCATGCACAGCATGTACATATTCGGTGACAGTAAAATCTGAAGAAAACCGAATCGCCTTTGCAGGCAATCAGCCACACGATCAACATTGTGCCCCTCATCAACACCACACCTAGTGGTATTTGTCTCAAAGCTTCTTCTTCGTGGCAGGCTCCAGACCTTTCTGTCTCGCAATCCACTGGTCAAGTCTTGCATAGCTGTCCAGTGTCATGAAAATTCCTGTCCATGTTAGCTCGGTGTCTCTCCTATCAGATAAGCACTTACCTAGAGCGAGATAACCCCCATACATGCCTCCCAGCCCACCTAGCCCCTTCTGCTCCGGCCTCAACTCCTCCCAACTCCACATCTCTGTCAGGCAAACCAACGTTGTAGTGCTCGTCTCCATACCAAAGACCAGCAGAGCCAGAGGAATGCGCGGGTCGTTGCGTAGAAGAGCGGGGATAGCCCAGAGAGTCAAGGGTAGATGGTAGACTAGCTCTAGAAAAGTGAGGGTGGAAAACCATGCCGGTGGGTTGTAGAAGAAACGATCGCCATAGGTAGCGACGTACCAGGTGCGTACTTCGCCCATCCAGAGGGGTTTGATGTTGATGGGGTAGTAGGCTGTTAGATCGAATGCTGTCATAGCATTAGCTTTGCATGTGTGGGTATTTAAAAACAATTGAAATTTTTGTCGACTTGTAAATTTGTTTTAGAACACGTTATTGTCTGTTGAGCTTCGCGAGCTCACTGGTCACTCAAGCACATGCGAATGTTTGGTTGTGGCTGGCAGAGCGAATAATCAAATGAACTGCTACATACCCAACATCACGGGCAAATGCGTGATAAAAAAGATCAAGTAGATTAAATCTCGCTTTCTGGTAAAGATAGAATTGGCCATTTTGGTGTACAGGAGTCGGAATATCTGTTTATGGTGTTTGTCGTGTTTAAGGAGAACGGATAGGTACGCTTGCTAAAGTGCGATGGCGCCTCGCGCCTCGCGTTTGGGACGTGCATCGTGCCTTCCGCGAATACCATCATCGCGACGACGACCTCATTACTGTCTCAGGAAGGTCAACCCAACATTTACTGCGCAGTATGCATACAGTACCGAGATATTCTTGAGGTCCTTACGCTGGCATTTCGTAGCGCGATGATTGGATGAGGACTGAAGCAGTCCCCCAAGATCCAAAGCCTCCCCGCAAAGCAGTCACCGTAGGACGCAACTATATACCTCTCCCTATGAGCAGCTACCAAGTCCATACCAGCACTTTTCTAGATAGCAACCTCACTATGAATCCAGGCACTATCTCACGAACGAAAATTTCATCTTTCTCGCCAAGTTAGCTGCCGCAATCACCGCTCGTTACAACTACAGCCTATACACGAGCATGCTACGCGAAGAACAAGATGAACAGAGATCGTATGTAGTACGACTTCATAGAGAGCCATGTGAATGATGTGCTGTCTATCATCGCCGATGGGCCAATCCAAGGTGTGTTCTCATGTTGCCGCAAAGATTTGGCCATTTAGCCTAATCCCCCGCAAACACCGCACAGTTGTCTGCACTACGTTACGGCCGAGCTCCAATCCGCATAGTATCCAATACAGGAATTGTAACATTTGTCAGAAGCACGCTCTTGACTCCACAGAGGCGATTTTGGTCTCCATCCCGAAACCTTTGTAGCCATGAGCAGTCCGAACAGACCTTTAGTAGCGCACTGTACGACTTATAGAGTCGCGAAGAGATCGAAGTGCAAAGCTGCCTGCCAGACCCACAGCTTGCGGTGGGTCTGTCAATGCCAGGATGCTGGCTAATGTCCCATAGGGCTGCAGAACGGTAAGAGCGAAACATCAGCATACAAAAAGCTGGGGTCGCTTGCAGTAAGCTCTAAACCTCCGCAAATCTGGGGTGGACTGGACACTCCATTACTTCACGCAATCCACCTTTCAATCAAGCCCTTATTCATCTCGCTTTCATCATGGGTGGTGGAGGTGCAGCACCCGCTGGCTTTGATGCCGCGCTTGAGAGACGTCAAGCCCTGATGGGCAAGAGTGGCCCAGGAGCTTTGATAAAAAACTTCAAAGTCTTCCGCATTGCCTTATTCGCCTGTCTGGGAGGAGTTCTGTATGGCTATAACCAAGGAATGTTCGGTGGCATTTTGGCCATGCCGTCCTTCGGTAAACGTGTGTATAAGCCCACCCTGGTCGCTTTAAAGCTCTTTTTAATGACAGCATCTAGAGACTGATGGTTACATTGATAATCCTACCCAGAAAGGTTGGCTGACTGCTATTCTGGAGCTTGGAGCATGGCTTGGTGCCCTCCTGTCCGGCTTCATCGCTGAGGCCTGCTCTCGAAAGTACGGAATACTGATTGCCACTGGGGTCTTTATCATTGGTGTTGTAATCCAGATAACAGCAATTGCTGGCGGGCATAACGAAATTCTCGCGGGTCGTTTCATTACGTGAGTTGCAGTGCCCTCTTCCTGTGTCTGGTACGTTTGCTAACGCCTCACAGAGGTATTGGTGTCGGTACGCTGTCTTGCATTGTACCCATGTACAACTCGGAATGTGCTCCTCCGTAAGTACTGTGTTTTGCGAAATTTAGTTTTTTTCTAATGAAAGTATAGTGAAGTGCGAGGTGCTCTTGTAGCAGGCCAACAGCTGGCCATTACGTTCGGCATCATGATCTCTTTCTGGATCAACTACGGAACCAACTACATCGGGGGAACCACTCTGGAAACTCAGTCCAACGCAGCCTGGCTCGTGCCAATTTGTATCCAGCTCGTACCTGCTGCGGTCCTCTTCTTTGGAATGCTCTGGATGCCATTCTCGCCCAGATGGCTTGTACACCATGGCCGCGAGGAAGAAGCTCGTCGCACCCTCGCCAATCTTCGCGACCTGCCCGAAGACCACGAGTTGATTGAACTTGAGTTTCTCGAGATCAAAGCTCAGTCTATGTTCGAGAAGCGTAGCATCGCCGAGACGTTCCCACACCTCCAGCAACTAACCGCCTGGAACACATTCAAGCTTCAGTTCGTGGCTATTGGGGCTCTGTTCAAGACAAAGGCTATGTTCAAGCGCGTCATCGTCGCCACAGTGACAATGTTCTTTCAACAGTGGTCTGGTATCAACGCTGGTAGGAGCACCTCTTATTGTAGCCCCGCGAAAACAGACTGATTACGCTGCAGTTCTCTACTATGCACCATCAATTTTTAGTCAGCTAGGTTTAACCGGCAACACGACCTCCCTCCTCGCAACAGGCGTCGTTGGAATTGTCATGTTCATCGCCACCAGTATGTTTCATCTCCCAAGAGATACTTCTTTTGTTCCTAACCTTGTCCCAGTCCCCGCTGTGCTATATATCGATCGCGTAGGCCGCAAGCCCGTCCTTGCCATCGGCGCGATCGGCATGGGCGTAAGTCACATAATCATCGCCATCATCCTCGCCAAGAACATTGACAACTTTCACAATGCCCCGGGTGCTGGCTGGGCTGCTGTTGTCATGGTCTGGCTATTTGTCATCCACTTCGGATATTCCTGGGGTCCCTGTGCATGGATCCTAATTGCCGAAATCTGGCCCATCAGCACCCGTCCGTACGGTACTGCGCTAGGTGGGTCGAGTAACTGGATGAACAACTTCATAATCGGACAGATAACCCCTGATCTACTCGAGAACATCACCTACGGCACCTACATTCTCTTTGGTCTTCTTACGTTTGTTGGAGCGGGCTTCATCTGGTTCTTCGTGCCGGAAACAAAGCGGCTGAGTCTCGAGGAAATGGACATTATATTCGGAAGCGAGGGCACGGCTCAGAAAGATCAGGAGAGGATGGCTGAGATCAACCAAGAGATTGGGCTCGCGGCCATCATGGGTGGCGCTAGTCCGGTGCACAGAGACGAGATGATGTTCGGAGATGAGAAGACCCCGACGACCGTGTGAGGCTGAGTGTTGAATGGCGGATTACCTGTTGTAATACAATCGTTCGGAATCGTGCTTAGGTGCTAGTGGATTGCACACAGAATAGAATCAAAGACTATGAACTCATTACCTGGCTACAAGCGTGTCATCTCTCAAGGTTTTAGGAGGTGCTTAGCATAGCTTTGTAGATAGGATACAAGCTCCAAGCATGAAGGAGGCTACCGATCATTTTGACTAGAAAGAACTCTTGCTTCATTCCTGCTAAGCACCTCCAGATGATAGTCGCTAGAGAGCTGTTCCATGCAGACCAACCATCCAAGCATCTCTAGCGCATTACAGAGTCTTCGGTACTCATGTCAACTTTTCTTTGACATCATTGCGCGCCCGGAATCATGTACCAAAAGGATACACATCTTAGAAGTGGTGGTTGGTTATATAGCTAATTGTATGACCAGCGGTTTGTGCAGATAAGACGGCGATGTTTTGAAACGCGTATTTAGCCTAGGAGGGCGCTTCGGGCCTGTAAGGAGTCTGAATTTTTTTGGTAGACGGGTAAATTATGGAGTAGAGTGAGCAAGACCATCGAGATAGATAGTGTACAGCGGCATAGAGGTCTAGTTCCAGTCTCACGAAGTCTCAAATCTATCAATCGTGATGCGCTCGAGTTGTCTCCCTGAACCAACCGTGGAGGTGGTTTGATAGTGTTGAAGAACGCCACATAGTCTGTTGCTGGGATGAATTTCGGGTTCCTCGGACAGTATTCGGACAGCGAGCTACATGGAGTTTCCTGAAATGATTTTTTTGCGATTTGAATAGAGAAGGACACAGGAAATTTCCCTTTTTAAGTTCACTTTGGAAGAAGGGAAGAAGATATTGTTGCGAGGGAATGGCAGCCAGTCTGTGGGAGCTTTTATTTGCATCTTAGAGCGGAATGCATGGGTGATACTACGCTGGAGTGTTCAAAGCTGAACTTTCAACTCGTGTTGGGCTGGTTCTACGTATTTGTTAGGATGAACCGAGAAGATAAGAGTTATTACTTTGTATACAGTGCTCCGACATCGAAAATCCTAATGCGTTGTCAAAGTCCTAAAAACAACAGCAGTGAGCACCCGGGTAAGTCCATATGGTTGAATTTTGATCAAGGCATAGCTTTTTGAGATGTTCCTTTTTGAGAAAGGGGGTTATGGAGGAATTGGTTACCACGTTCACGATGTTGTTTAGAGTGAAATAACTACTGGATGCCGTGTGAAATACAGCATATCGTGTGCCATCATAGCTTTTGATGCTCTCCAAGTCCATAGAAGATAAGTATTTGACCAAAATTCCTCTCATTTCGAACGCCGAACCCACAGTGATTGAGGCAATATTCAGGAAATATCAGTATAGGAAGAGACAGACAGTCACCTCCATCGATCAGGGAGCTAAGAGTTGAGCTGCAGATGTGTGACTACAGTAGTTTTCTCGGAGTAAAAGTCATATGATCCACGGACCGTCCTCTTTGAGCTTTTGTGTCTTTGGGGAGTGGGACGTTTAGTGAGAATGAGGGAGCATGTAGGTAGTCTGAAGATTTTTTGTTTGCAAGGGTAGATAGGGTGTGTGATATGGATGAGGAATGAGAACACATATGGATTGTACGGACACCAGCTCGTTACGTGGTTCATGAATTGCAAAGTTCGACGCATCCAAAGATCTCTGAAGACGATTCATGATTAGCCGATATTGGAATGATGCAATGAATTGTTTTAGATTATGTGATGTTGATGTTGCAGGTGTTAAAGTCTGCAACTTTCATCTGCTAACTTAATGAAGTCAGATGAATGGTATCTACCCAAAACTCCATGCTATGTCGAAATGCAAGTCCGGCCCTTCTCTGCTTTATGATACAATCAACACCTGTACCTCACTCGCGTTCTGCGCCTACCTCTTCTTCGTCTACCTCTTCTTCGTCTAGTGTTCGCTGGCACCCTTTTGTGTCACCATCCAGGTCAGCAGATCAACCTTGGTGACGACAGCAGCGGCCCGTGTCTCTCCGTCCACCTTCTCTGTGACAATCGCTGCGCTGTTCCACTCGAAGAACTTGTTCAGGTCGTTGAGCTTGGTGTCCCTTGTGATCTCGACGAACTCCCTCCTGCTGCCGACCTTGGTGCCCTCATCCTCGAGGTGCAGCCTGCCTAGGTCCTTGACAACTTCGTTAAGCTTGCGGAAGTCAAACATGACATCCTCAACCTTGGACTTGGGAGTCGCACGTCCTGATGCAATGTAAGAGAGCAGGTTGCCCAGTGTGACGAGACCAACAAGCTTCTGCTTGCCGGCACTGGAGTATGTGGATACAGGGAGTTGGTCGAAGCCCTTCTCACGCATGGTCTCGATGGCTTCGCTGCATGGGGAGGTGGCTGGGACGGTGGTCACGGGCCTGAGGCGGAGCGAGGCGATGGTGGCGCCGTGGAAGGAGTCGTTCTTGTTGCTCTTGCTGAGGGACAGACGGCGAGTGACGTTTGCGGCCTCGGGTGTGTCAGGAGGAGTGTCGGGGAGGAGATCGTTGGCTGCAAGCCAGTCGTCGTCGACAAACTGAGGGATATTAGATTGAGGGTGGCGAAAAAAGGGGAACACAAACCTTGCTTAGGTAGCTCCTGATGCTATCGGGTAGGATGACAACGACGACATCGTCCTTTCCTAGGCTAAGCTCCTTGATGGCCTTGATAGCAGCGTCCATGGCGCTGCCTGACGAACCACCACAGAGGATGCCCTCCTCCGAGATCAACCTCCTTGCATACTGGAATGCTGTGCGGTCGTCTGTCTTGTACCACTTGTCGACAATCTGCTGCTCCAGAACCTCGGGAATGAAGTCGTAGCCAATGCCCTCGACCTTGTACGCCTCGTTGACACGCTCCTGGTTCAGTGTCTCGGGCAGGGCAAGGATGCTGCCCTGGGGATCGGCAGCAATGATCTTGACGTCTTTGTTGTGCTTTCTCAGACCCCGCGCCAGTCCAGTGATTGTGCCACCAGTGCCGGCACCAGCGACGAGCGCCGTGATCTTGCCCTGGGTCTGCTCCCAGACCTCTTCGGCGGTGCCGAACTCGTGGGCGAGCGGGTTGTCGGGGTTCGAGTACTGGTCAAGGATGTGTGCGTTTGGCAGCTCCTTGACAAGCTTCCTCGCCACGCCGATGTGGCTTTCTGGGCTGTCCCACGCTGCGCTGGTGGGCGTGCGGATGATCTCAGCGCCCAGCGCCTTCAGGACGGCGACCTTCTCCGGGCTCATCTTCTCGGGCAGAGTGATGATGGTCTTGTAGCCCTTGACAGCTGCGACAAGCGCGAGGCCAATACCCGTGTTGCCGGACGTGGGCTCGATCAGTGTGTCGCCGGGCTTTATGCGCCCTGACTTCTCGGCAGCCTCGATCATGCGCAGGGCGATGCGGTCCTTGACTGAACCGCCGGCGTTGAAGGCCTCGACCTTGACATAAACGGTCGCCTCGATTCCGAGCGACTGGGGAATCTTATTCAGGCGCACAAGCGGCGTGTTGCCTATCTGCTGCGTGATGTTGTCCATCACGACCGGCGGAATCCTGGGGCGCGTGGTGGTGGACATGTTGTAATCTATGCTGTTGCTGTAAAGGAGCGTGCTGTGAGTCCAAGCTGTCTTATAAGAATGAAAGAGAGAAAAGCGAGCAACAAAGAATATTTCGCCACACTCAAGGAAATATGATGTCGTGATCGTTTCGCTGCTGTCGCAAAGAAAATGCTCACCAGTTAGGTAAACCGCGACTAAGCGCCCCACTAAGCCCCGCTGGTGAGCCGCGGCTAACTCATGATTTTCAGCCCTACCAGCCCAGTAGCCCTAACCTCAACAGTCCGCAGCGCTCTGCGTGATCGATATCACGATATCACGATATCATCTATTTCGTTTAAAAAAAAAAAAAAAAAAAAAAAAAGGAGTTCTATCGGTATATGAAGAGGCATCACAGACATTTTCTCGATTTGGGCTAATATGGACTATACAAGGCTGCGAGCTCTCGTTGAGAAAGCTTGTAAGTTTCGCTAACACGTCTGGGTGTCGATGCATGTCATCCTTCATGATGTAGTATCGGTACTTGCCGATGTTATCGCCTTCGGCCAGGTAGTCGTCGATTGGCTGTGTGTGATTCGTATCTGGCTGGTCCGTGGGAATATAGCCGAGTGCTGTATTTTTGTTGACCACAATGTATGTGAGCTTCAGATCCATGTCCGTCTCGAAGGGATACCTATCTCGCAAGATATCGCTGGCAGTCCGATTGATCAGGGCGCATTCGTCATCGACGACGAGATCGTCGAATTCGATGCTGTCACGGAAGAAGATCAATTCCGATGGTATGGTACCTTTCCATTTGTTAATTACATCACGCAACATGCTGTCTAGATCTTCGATCTTTGATTTTGTCATGCGCCTCGTCTTGAGAAAGATCTCTTGGATACGAGCTGTTCCAGTATACCGCAAAGCCGTATCGTCGGCAGAGGCTACTAAAGCAGTGATAGAGGGACTGTATTCGGCTTTATTTCCAGGGTGTGATATGTGAGCGCCTACAATCATAATACCGCGGCCTGCAAGTAGTTCGTGAAACTGCTGGTGCTGGAAGTTCTGGCGACCAAAAACGAAGTTGATCTTTACGCGAATGCTTGCAAGAAGATACCTGTTCTTGTCGAATTGATTAGCAACAAGTCAACCATGCGAACTCCCAACACGAGGTCGGCATGTCGGTGCAGCTGTGCGACAGTCTTGTGGGTTTCTTCACTGGACCTCTGTCGATTATCGATGACTGCTAAGAGTAGTTGCATCTTGGGGCTTGTCACGATGGCGGATCCACTGACAATTTTGTCACCTTTGAAAGACAAGTTGTCTTTCAGCACACTGTAGGCGTAGTATGAAAGACTTTTCTTCAGTTCTTCGATGAAGGTGAGTGCCTTTTGGTCTTTGTGTGCACCGGGAATGTATAGGAAACCAATGACGCTGTTGCTGTTCTTGTTCTTCGAAGGACTGTTGGACTTTGTGTCAGGCTTCGTTAAAGAATTCGAAATGAAAGTTGGCCGTGGTTCAAGGTTCAACCAAGGCTTTTTCGTGATTCCCTTCCGAGGGTCAGTGTGGTTTATTACAGAGAAAGTATAGATTTACTCACGTCATCTAGCGTGACTGTCCTAATCATGCTGGGTAAAGTATCTCCAAGCTGCCGGATAGAGTGAACGCCGTTCTTCTTGAGGACCTGACGGACTTCGTCGCGCACAGCATCGTTGCGATGACCAAATGAAACAAGAGGCTGGGCACCGTCGATGGTTAGCAACTCGATGGGTATCCAAGCACCGGTATCGTCCTCTACAAAGGGAAGCTTGAGGTTCAAAGGTTGGTTGTTGGCAAGTGTAACTGTTCACATGATTAGAATATTATCAGGCCCACAGCAATGGTTTGACTTGCCTTCTTTGAAATAGTCTTGGACTGGCATGTTGACTGTTTTCGTCTTCGTAACGTTGATCTCGAAATTGTCATCTCTTGACAAGATTGCGATATCTTTGATGCGAAATCGACCACCCAGTAGCTTTTTATTCTCGCTCAAGATCTGTACCTTAACTAAGCCTCCTTGTGTTTTTCCGTTGGGCTTGTAGATACATCGGACGTAAATACCCCGTAAAATGCGTGCGATAGCCTCAATATTTCTGGTCATAATTTTTGGGCCGGGTTCCACGACACCGAGGAGATCAGGCAGTATGGCGTGGACTGGCTTTGCTGGAGCACAAAGTACCAGGTCAAAATCGAGATGGATCTTCTTGTTCCGAATATCAATGGATAGCTGAATACGTGTGTAGAGGGCGAACTTCGCAGTGGTCTTCTTTTCGCGAGGGTTTGAACACTCAAGGAGTCTTGCATCCAGAGCACGTCGTGGCTCGCTAGGTAGCTCTTGAAGAGTGTATGTGGAACGACGAAGGAGAGCAAGGGCTTCTCGACCTGTAGCTGTGATATGACTGCCCTCTTGAACTGTGCATCGAGCAGCTTGAAGCGAAAGGCTTCTGTCTTCGTTATGAGTCTTCAGGTTCAGGCCGGTTACAGCTACTAGGACTCAGCGAAGCTCCTCTTGGAAAATTTCAGAATGTGCCCGGTCAGACACCTGGATGAAGATTCGACAGATGTTCGTCTTGGGTTTGGATTTGAGCTCAGTGAGGATAGTTTCCTTCAATGGTAGCAATTCCTTGGCTTCGAGCCATTTGACGATAACTTGACGCTTCAGCTTGTGGCTTTCAACTGTGGACCAGGGACCGTTGTTGATTGACACCTCGACATTGAGATCAGTTTGGTAAAATCCTGGTGCGGCACCGAGTGTATAGGTAAGTCGGCCAAGAGCTGTCTTTGAATGAGGTTTTGGCGACTTCACTATCTTCTTGTCTCTCTGTGGCGGTAACGGTTGTGTATCTGTGAGTGCAGCAGTGCTTGGCAATGTCAAGGTCCGCTCCTGTCATCTTTCGAACCAACAGCATTCGAAGTCGGTCCAGTAGGCGGATTAGTAATCTCTGCAGTTAAGAGAGATTTGGAAGACTTGTTTTTGTGAAGGTGATCAGGATTGACCATGGCATCTCTCAGAGATGGAGGTCTGGATTTGTTCCAGTTCTTTGCAGGTTGCGGCATATGCGATACTCTTGATCGTAGATTGTCAGGAAGAGATTGTACCGTGCCAGCGAAGACAGTTCTGGGTTTGGTGCTCTATAATCGCTGTCAGCCACCACCTTCTTGTACAATTTTCTGCTCCACTGTGCTTGCTACTTCAATTACCCAGCAGTCATTCACCCACGTCATCTCCAATTTGATGGTACTCACATACTACTTAATAGGTTCTCACAATCTACTCACGGGATCAGAGTATGACACAATCTGATTCCCAGCCAAGGTCATTTTTAGACTTGTCCTCCGCACATGCGTGAAATAATCTGCTTGCTATAGTAGTGTGCACAATCCAGGCACCCAGAAACCTGCTTGCTTGGCGGCTTATACTTTATAGCAAGCAACGTATGCCGCGATGTCATTCGAAGCATGCAAGAAAAACTCTCTCTAGAGCTTGACGGCAGCCTTGAGCCGCAGCTATAAGCGATAGTCGGCGAGGCGGCAGCAAGAGAACAGAGTGACTGATAGATGTCGTAGAGTAGATTGGAAGAATACCAAGGCCAGAGGATGGTAATTATGATGAAATTGGAATGCTGACAGAGAAATGTTAGCATAGTCTCAGCCACACAAAGTAGCCAAAATACTTCCAGTTCGCGATTGATCTC
Organism: Ascochyta koolunga; assembly: GCA_026119515.1. Lineage (NCBI taxonomy): Eukaryota > Fungi > Ascomycota > Dothideomycetes > Pleosporales > Didymellaceae > Ascochyta > Ascochyta koolunga. Next base: position 860,707 of record JANLCG010000021.1, read on the forward strand.
TTTGTCTTTTTCACAAAAGGACTACAAAGTTGACCATCTTATTAGCTAAGAGAAGTCACTACAATTATACCATACTGTAGCATGATCCTCCGGGCACCTTGGCTTTGCGAGTGTAGTTTTCTTAGGAGAAACTTGGGGTATGATTCCGTTGGCGCTAGACAGCGACAGATGACCCCGGCGTTCTTACGAGCCAGTTCTCCCAGAACCTAAAGCCGTCAAGACTCTGCTCACGACACAAGGCACCAGCCTCCTCAGCCATTTCGAGCTCTTCAATCGCAACTCCAACGCTCCAACCAAACTTTTCGGCAGTTTCTTGCGCAGTGATGCCTCTACCGTACGTTTGCCAGTCCCAAGACACATCTGAACTTGGCATTTCGTTGTGCAAGCTCTTTAGCCAGGAGAGTAAGCTGGCAATAGTCTTCTCGTCCGTCCGATCGCGGCCTTGGACTACAAGCAGACCACTCTTAAACTGCCGCAGACGTATGGGGAGTTTCAAAGTGTCCCACATCCTCGCTGCCTTCTCGAAGTCTGCGGGGCTAACTAGCTCCACTCCACCTCTGGCACGGTTGAACATGGCCCAGAGGTCGACAAGCGTCATGATACCACCGCCCCTTCGCAAAACCCCTCTTGTGTCGTCAGTGAGCCATTCTGCGAGATTTCGAGACAGTTCAGATACGTAGAGTGATTCGGAACCTGAGCCAAGCATGTCTTTCGTAGTGATGAGGCCTAGTGCAGATGCTGACTGAGACGCTAAGGCATTGTCTTCTGAGCTACCGTTCGTTCCTAGATTTGCTTGCGAAGCAAATTGTTCGGCAAGGGCAATGATCTCCTTTGCAGAGGTCATCAGTGCCTCAAGGTCTTCAAAGGCGTTTCCGATCATAGCTTCGTTGTTCTGTCTCTGCTCTAGCCCACGACGCTCCAGGCCGGCAATGCCGACTACGCGCGGTCGCTCAATCTCCGCTGATGATGTGCCAGACTTGACTAAATAGCTGTCGTCGAACGCGGCTGAGTTTGGTCGAGGTTTCGGTATAGGAGGTGCACTCTGAAGAAGCCACTTGCGCTGTACCAGTGCATTCTTGAGGCGCTCGTAGAAAATCTTTTCGCCACCACTGCGGAATGATAGTTTGATGCACTCGATGTTCGTCGTCTGTATAGGTGTGACCAGGGATGGGCCAGGTGACTCTGTTCTAAGAGTCTCTGTTACATTGTCCAGCCGCTTGTTTATCGCTGTCGTCAATGATGCGCCGCATATCTCACAGTTCAACAGCGACGGATGATTCTGCAATGTGCATCTTGGACACGACACCATGCCGCCAGAGGGCGTCGAGAGCGTGGCAGCGTTCTTGTTATCCTTCGGCGGTGGCCCCGGTGCCGGTCTATTGGAGATGGCCGCTATCGCAGCTTTCACCACATGGACAGTTGGAGGCTTGATGCCGCAAGCTAAGCACGGCGGTATGGGTGTACGTGAGGCAAGCGCGGGGTCGAAGTTCGATGGTACTGGGTTCGAGAAGGAGCATATGGGGCATACCCAGGACGCGGTTATGGAAGGCGCAGGTGCAGGGCTATTGCGCCGCTCGGGGCTTGAAGATGAGGGGCTCTGCACAGCAACAGGCGCGGAGAAACCACGCGACAGCTGGTTTGCAGGCTTGGGGTAGAGGGTGATCTTGGGAGAGGACTTGAGGAAGCCGGCCTACGTGCAAAGTCAGTCGTTGTCATCGCGCGCCCACTATGCGCACCGAGACTGACGAAACCTACATAGAAGTCTGGCTTCTCTACATCCTTCAGGAATATGGCGATTGAATTCTTGCGCGGCTCAGCATGATCGACATAGCACACGCGATGTGAAGTCAAGTAGGCCTGGCCATTCTGATACTGTGGTATCTTGAATTTGCTGCGCGTGAGGCGTCAGTCGCATCGAGCAAGCAGTAAGGTACACTACACTGCATGAACGTACCCCTCGTACAGCCCCACGGCATCTTGCACAAACAGAAGCGTCTCCTCTGGCAAGAGCGACGGGCGCAGAGCGGTGGTCAGGTCGAGCTGGTGCAAGAACATTCAGGCCATTCGTGGAGTGAAAGAACGGCCATTGCAACTGAGGGGTGCTTGCTGGCTCGCGTTCACCAAGGCCGTCTATCGTCATTAGTAGCGGACGCTAGAGCAAATACAGCGTAGCGCATTTGCCAGAATGGACGGCTGATGCGTTTTGTCGCTTCACTCACTCTTCACCGGGGACTTGACATCCCATCTGCCCTTGCACTCGCACTTGCATCGTCTTTCACGACGCTCTATCAGCACTGTAAAATACTCACCCTATAGACACAATACTACCTCCTCGCGTCTTGCCCGCAAAACTCTCCAATGATGATGCCCACCGCTACCTCTGCGTGGGGCCAACCCATGCAGCCACCCGCGTACAACGCAGTTCAACCGCGAACAACACTCCAGCCTGCGTCTGCCCAAGTACGTTGCGATGGCCATCAGAAAAAATCATCTCGGGCTAACTTGCTGCTCCAGCCCAACATGGACACTGCCGCAAGCAAGCCGAAGAAGGTCGAGTGGCCCCCGGCGGTGCGCGACTATGTTCGCCGTGCCTTCGACCCTGAAAGCGCCATCGTCGGTGTTTCGAGTCTAGAGATGCAAACAAAACTGAAGGAGACCATCAGCTACTATGCTGAACGAAATATGCAAGAATCCATCGACTGGACCACATACCCCCTGCCTCAGGAGCTTATCCAAGAGGAGCGCAGGAAAGCCGCTTTGTTGTCACCCACTAACGGCTTTGCGAACGGTCTCTCTTCTCTTCAACTCAATGGTGCAAACGGCCAAGCTAACTCATCCCCCTCGACACTGAAAAAGCGCAAGTCACAAGACTCCGACGACCTACTTGCTCAGCAAACCCAGGCAACCCTCCCACCTTGGCGTAGAACTAACCTAGAATCACGTATGACTTTTGCCGAGGGACCCAACGAGAAGCGCCAGAAGAAGAACGCCGCATCTGACGCCTCAAGTAAGTTAGAACAGGCGGAGCTGGAAAAGCGGCGGCAACGTTTCAACCTGGGCAAAGCCGGCAACACCAAGACACCGCCATGGGGCGCTTCAGCAAAGGACGAAGACGAGATGCCTACCGGCCCTGTCGTCGGAACCAATATGGCTCTTGAAAAGAGTTATTTCCGGCTGACTGCGCCGCCCAAGGCCGAGACTGTCCGACCTCTACATGTACTCGAAAAGACACTGGCCATGCTCACCAAGAAGTGGAAAGCCGAGAAGAACTACAACTACATCTGCAATCAGTTCAAGTCACTCCGTCAGGACCTTACTGTTCAGCACATCAAGAACGCCTTTACTGTAAAGGTCTACGAGATCCATGCCCGGATATCATTAGAAAAGGGGGACACGGGTGAGTATAACCAGTGCCAAACGCAACTGAAGGCATTGTACGCACAGAACCTTGGCGGTAACCCGGCTGAGTTCAAGGCCTACCGCATTCTTTACTTTGTATATACGTGCAACAAGACCGACATGAATGACATGTTGGCAGAATTAACCCCTGCAGACAAGACACATGAATGGATCAAGCATGCTCTTGATGTTCGCTCAGCATTGGCTCTCGGCAATTATCACAAGTTTTTTCGACTATACCTTCAAGCGCAAAACATGGGTGGCTACTTGATGGACATGTTCATTGAGCGTGAGCGACTCGCTGCTCTCGCTAACATGTCTAGAGCGTACGTTTCGGCAGAGAAGTCGTCTCACATTCATATGCTGACACGCAACAGCTACATTAGCATCACCTTGCGCTTTCTAACCGATGAGCTCGGTTTCGACAACGATGAAGTATGCCGTGAATTCCTCAAGTTGCATGGCGTCCAAAACATCATCGAAGAGAAGTTTGACGAAAAGACTGGGAAGCAGTACCGGGTGAAGATTCGTGAAGCTGCAGCGCAATTCGAGCAGCTTCGTGCCGCTGCGTTCAGCAAAGTAGACATCAAGGGCCAAATATAAGTCAGTTGCCGAGGATGACGACACCGACGCTCCTCCTGCTAGCGTGCGAGTCTTCGAGTCGCACGTGATAATCATCTTCATTCCCACGCCTTACTCGCACGTCACTTTGGACCTGCCTGCCCAGGACACTGCCTCAAAAAGCCTTGTCCCGGCACAAAATGTTTCCTGGTGTCAGTTCACCGGAATATGGGGTATCCGCTCATGCGTTGGGTGCACAGAATTTCCTAGTTATTCCATACGTTGGACGTCTCACAAATTGGTTCGCGAACGCCAAGTTGCGTTCTTGGTTGTCGGCATTTTCGATTCTGCTCGAAGTGCAGACGCAAAAGCAGAGGTTCTCTTGGAAAGAGTGGCATGTAAGAGGATCACGAAGGCTCGGAGACGGGAAGCGTTGAGAAGGTACGAAACGGGGCTGAGCAGCACTGTTCCAGTGCCTGCTTTCGGCTTCAGATGGTGTCGCGCAACCGAGCGCGTGGAGTCACATACGCGGCTCGTTTTCCAATAGAGCGTGCCAATTTGGTTGAGCCGCTCTACCCCAGCAACGCTGGTTCCAAGCGGCCCTAATACTAACCAAACGCTCGTTAAGCGAGATCACGTGACCCACACATTTCATTTGTATTTAAGCAACACGTTCTACATAGAAAAATAGAGACTGATCAAATCAATCGATCACTTGAGTATAGTCCTGCAAGCTCCGTCACAGATGGCAAATACCACCACGTGGGTTTGCGGAGATGGACACTACTGCTTACGATGGCTTGTTCTGCTTCGGCCATGTTGTCGAACGATAGTGTTCGAGGGCGTCAAGTAGCATTGTCGAAGGTTACCCGACCAGCATGATGTGGATGTCTGCGCCGCAACGCGTCTGTGATGGCGGTTGCTTCTGTGGACCGGGCAGAGGCGCCGGGCCAGGACCAATGAGATGGGCAGAGTGGGTCAGGGGAACGTGATTGGCATGCAAGGGTTGATGAACGGCGTTTGGCGCTGGCATACGCACCGACCGTGACGGTTGAAGGGGTTTGTGATAGTTTGCAATACATTGGTCTACACTGGTTGTATCAAATTTGCACCGCGCATAGCAACGACGCCGGCGACGGTGACACTATAGTTGTTGTACGCGCAAGATTTGGGCATCAGCCGTTAATGCGGCGGGCTGAGCGATGTGTCAGGTTCGGAGCTTGCCAGGTGCCAGCATGCCCCCGCGCGAGAGAATGAAACAACAGACATGTGGAGCTCTTTGTGGATTTGCAATGTTCTGGAGGAGGGCCCACCGGTCGAAGTGTAATGACATGATGACATGCATCTTGACCAAGGCCATATTTCGAGAAAAGAACAGAGCACACGAGTGTTGGCATTGTCGTGCCCCACCAAACGCTGATAGGCTCTTAGCGCAGTTCAGCTGCACGCTGCTGGCCCCGGATGCAGGTCCGTCTCCCGGCTTCTGTCAAGGCGGCGGAGCCTTGCAGTAGTAGTTTTGGGAGGGGGAGCGTGTCCCCACGGTTTGGGCGAGATGCTGGCCAGCTGCGCTGTAGTGGTGCTGCTGTCATCGAATTCCCGCCGCGCACGGCCAGTGTAGGTGTAGCCGTGAAGCCACGGATCGAGTGGCATCCACCGAGTCCCGCGTTGATCGCCAGGGCCTGCGACGACAAAGACTGCGGGTAGGTTGCTCCAGGCTCCATTCGCCCCCATTTGCACTGCCCAAAACTCCGGGCTGCCAAGTGCGGTGATAGCCAGGATCCCATAGCAAAGCCGTGGTAGTGGAGCGCCAGCAGTGCCTGCTCATTTCTTGCTTCTGTCGCTGCATCTGTGATCGCCAAACGACGACATCTCGCCTCCGGCCGCGTTTGGGTTCGATACATAGACGCACTCTAATACAGACATACACACCTCGCCAACGACGACGACAACGCCGCCGCCACCGCCGCCGCTCAGCAGGCGCACGACCGTTCTTCACGAGCCACTGCTCATTTCACCACATCCGTCCCCGCCAGTCCAGCCCGCGGGTGCCTTCTGATCGCCCGCCGTCCACCACTGCTGCCCGAAGGCCCGCCTTTCTTACGCTCACGGTGCAGTGCGCGCAAATAGTGAAGGTCCATCGTCACCGTGCCCTCCACACACTCCACTTGCTGCCCGCCATGAAGGTACGCCGCCTTGCCAGCAGCGCAACGCGCTCGAGTCGCAGCCTTGCTTGTGTCCGCATGCGCATGCGCTAACATGATGTGCGCAGTTCCGCCGGTCGATGAAAGGGGAGAAGGACGCCCACCGCCCGCATCACATCTCCATCCCAGCCAAGGATGCCATAGCCATCGTGCCGCCCAAGAAGGTGCGTTACCCTCTCTGCCATCTCTTTCACCCTGCCGCCACCCAGCCAGCTGCCTCACATGACGCTCTCTCGCGCACCCCACCCTGATTTCCCAAATAGGCAGCACGCGCGTGAAGCTAACGGGCGATCCAATCTCACAGGTCATAAAAGCCCTCTACGACTACAGGGCCAGCGACGCGAACCAGCTCAGCTTCTCCCAGGGCGACTTCCTGCACGTCGTCAACCGTGAGAACGACCCGGACTGGTACGAGGCCTGCAATCCGCTGCACGGCTCCCGTGGACTTGTCCCTGTCTCGTACTTCGAGGGCGTAGGAAAGACAGTACGCGACAGCGCCGGCTCTGCACCCCGTCAATCTACGCAAAACCAACCACACGACTCTGGCTACCAGGAGCCGCTGCGAGGCATCGGCAGCCCCAATCCACCGAACACTGCAGGCATGATGCAGAATATGATGAGCCAGCAGATGCGCATGTCGCAGTCTGGAAAGACAGGGGCCATGGTCTACGGTATCGTCATCTACGACTTCAAGGCGGAGAGGCCGGACGAGCTGGACGCAAAAGAGGGCGAGGCTATCATCGTCATCGCACAGTCGAACCCAGAGTGGTTTGTTGCAAAACCCATAACACGACTCGGAGGACCAGGCTTGATTCCAGTCTCCTTCATCGAGATACGTGACATGACCACAGGCCAAGCAGTACCAGATGCTCAACAGGCAGTGTCCGCGGCAGGCGTACCCAAGGTCGAGGAATGGAAGAAGATGGCGGCAGACTACAAGAACGGTAGCATACCGCTCGGCAAGCTCGAGACAAACTCGCAGCAATCGTTGCAGGCTGGCATGGAGCGCATGAGTCTAGGCGGAAGGAGTCAGACACAAGGAGTAAGTTCGTATATTCTGCAATACTTCACGCTTGTCTAATTCTCTCTTAGGTCTCCCACTCACGCTCTGGATCGGTTGCTATGCAAGGAGGTCACGGCCGTTCTGACCAGCTGTTTACCCCTTACAAGGCCTGTGTACCGCGTTACTGTTTTGCCGACGACATCTTCTGGTTCATCATCGAATGTCAGATGGAAGACGGCAGACACTGGGAACTACAACGATTGTACCAGGACTTCTACGACTTGCAAATTCAGCTCATTGCAACATACCCTGTAGAAGCTGGCACCAGTGGCCAAGGAGAGCGCACATTGCCATTCATGCCTGGGCCTGTTACCTACGTCACCGACAACATCTCCAACGGCCGCCGTGCGAACCTTGATGAGTACATCAAGAACTTGCTCAAGCTTGGACAGCACATTACGCATGGCCAGCTGGTTAAGGGTTTCTTTGCGCCAAGGCAGGGCGACTACGAGATTGATCCGGATATCCAGGCTCAGGACGACTATAGGTTGTCTCAGCAGTCAGGACAATCCTCTAACCACTCACACGGTGGATCAACCAGCAGACAATCTTCTGCTGACCAGCTGCAAGCCACTACACCAGTAACCCCCTATTCGACAGCCTCGTATGGCGCTCACCAGCGTGGTCAGTCCTCAGCCTCGCAGGTATATTCGTCCTCGCTCAACCCCCATCGATGAGCCACCAGCACTCTTCCACTTCAACCGCAACGAGCACGGGCACATCGTCAGCTCTCAAGATCAAGGTCTGGTTTGAGGAGGACAACTGTGTCGTTATTCGCATGCCGGTATCTCTTCGTTTTGCCGACCTGTATAATAAGCTCAGGGAAAGGAGGCGATTAGAGAGACCTGATGAGCGTGACGAGGACTTGATTGTCGAGTACCGAGACGAGATGGAGGGAACCTTTTTCCCTATCGAGAATGACGAAGACCTGCAAATTGCGGTGGAGAGAAATCCGAAGCTGACTCTTAGCGTTACAACGGCGAGGTGATAATGATGAGGTGCTTCTGATGGAACTGCGTTTTTCACTTCTTTCGATTTCGCTATTTCGGCGGTCATCTTTTACTTTATGGGCTTCGCGATCGATACCTCTGTGCTTTGGGGCGTTTATTGCACATTACGGGAAGGCGTTGAGTGGAGTACACAGGCGTCGCGGCTGCATGATTCCCACTGGTCGGTTTCGGGTATTCAGATTATTCTTATCTGGGTTGTTGCGTGCACAGTCTGGTTGGTCCACGTTCTCCACGGAAATGCGGGTTGGATGATGGGCTTATGTAGATGTATGCTCAGCGTAGGCGCAACTAAAGAGACGCAGAGGAATTGACGGATGGGGCGAGAGATATATGTGCACTCTGTGCTATTCATGTGATGATCCCATTGAAGCTCAATCGGGAAAGCTTGCTGTCAAAAGGGCGCCCCTTGGTTTGCACATCGACTTCTTCAACACAGGAGGCCTCGACTCGTCATCATAGCACCCTCCTGCTGTGGATTGTGGTCATCTGCAAATTACTTCTCTCATTCCAGACAGCCCGCGAGGAAAGCCATAGCGGGATACAACACCGTCTCCTGAAGACCCAGAGCAAAGCTAGTCAGCTGGTGACTATTTGCCGGGCATTGTCTGACAACAACGACTCTCCTGCCCGGGCAAATGTACTATCAGAACACAACTCTTGCGATGTTTTCGGCACGCGAAGGCGATGCCGTCGAAGTTCAGGGTCCAGCGGCGTGTGTTGCACCACAACTGCAGATCGGAGGGCGACGGTCCCGCCATACCGCTTCGGACAGACCTCGGCCACTGCGGAGGTTTGAGTGAGAGCATCAGCGACAGGTGGTCACGCTCGCCATTTGGCATCACACACACTCCACGTTGACGCGCGCTTTCAACTGACATTATCCACCGTGCTTGCCTCCCGGTCACCGCCCATTGCTGCTGCCCCGCACATGATAAAGCACATTAGGAAAGTAGCAAGCACAGTTCCACAGTGGCTACCTCACGCTCAACCAAGCTCTTCCTTGCGTCCGTTACCCTCTTTATCTTTATCTCCATAACCGCCACCCTGTCTTCACTTCGACTCACCGTACGCACCCCCTCTATCCTGCACAACTTCAAGCCAGGATCCTTCCGCAATCCGCTTTACACACAACCTTACCGCCCCCTCACCAACTCTACCATGGCGCCCTCGCAATATAGGAAGCCACCTCAGCTACCGCCCAAGTTCACTGCTACCAAGCAGAGCTTGCTCGACGACACAAAGAGGCTGATTGAGAGATCACGAGGCGTACAAGATGCCGTTGTGAAGGCTGGGGATGCAACGTTTGCAAAGGCCATCCTACCCATTGCGCACGATGACAACAAGATGGCCATTGAGTCGCACATCATTGGCTTCTACAACGCCGTGTCCACCAGCAAGGAACTGCGTGATGCGTCTAGCGAGGCAGAACAGCTGCTCGACGACTTTGGCATCGAGTCATCCATGCGCGAGGATGTCTTCCAGCTGGTCGACAAGGTACTGAAGGCGAAGGAGCAGCTTGACCCAGAGTCACAGCGTCTGCTGGAGAAGGACCACAAATCCTTCATCAGAAACGGTCTGAATATTCCTGCGGGCGAGAAGCGCAACAGATTCAAGGCAATCAAGCAGCGCCTCAGCACCATCGGCATTCAGTTCTCGAAGAATCTGAACGAGGAGAATGGCGGACTGTGGTTTACACCTGAGGAGCTGCATGGTGTACCGGACGACGTCTTGTCTGGCCTGAAGAAGGGTGAGGGTGAGAACGAAGGCAAGATCTGGCTCACCTTCAAGTACCCCGATCTGTTCCCGACACTAAAATATGCCACCAACGCCGAGACACGAAAGAAGGTCTTTGTCGAGAACGAGAACAAGTGCAACCAGAACGTCGATCTATTCCGCGAGGCCATCCTCCTCCGCGACGAGGCCGCTCGCATTCTTGGATACAAAAACCACGCTGAGTTCAGGATAGAGGACAAGATGGCAAAGACACCCAAGACAGTGGACGACTTCCTCGGTGACTTGCGTACACGCCTTGCGCCAGGCGGAAAGAAGGAGATTGAAGCCCTGATGGAGTTTAAGAAGAACGATGTCAAGGAGCAGGGCCTTACTGGTGAACTGGCAGAGAAGTACTACCTCTGGGACCACAGGTACTACGATCGCTTGATGTTGGAGAAAGACTTCCAGCTTGATCACCAGGTCATTGCCGAGTACTTCCCGCTTCAGACTACCATCCAAGGCATGCTGAAGATCTTCGAGGAGCTGTTTGGCCTTGTCTTTGTCGAGATCGTCGGCGAAGAGAGGACAGCTCTGGCAGATGGTGGCAAGGCAGAGGACATTGTTTGGCACCCAGAGGTCCAGGTCTTCAGCGTCTGGGACGATGAGGGCGAAGGCGCTGGCTTCGTCGGCTACCTCTACCTCGATCTCTTCCCCCGCGACGGCAAGTACGGACACGCTGCCAACTTCAATCTGCAGCCCGGTTACATAGACGAGAACGGCAAGCGACGCTACCCCGCCACAGCGTTGGTTTGCAATTTCTCGAAGCCGACACCGAAGAAGCCCTCGCTTCTGAAGCACGATGAAGTAGTCACTTTGTTTCACGAGCTTGGTCACGGTATCCACGACCTGGTCTCTCGAACAACTTACTCTCGCTTCCATGGCACCAACACAGTTCGCGACTTCGTCGAAGCCCCCTCGCAGATGTTAGAGAACTGGTGCTGGACGCCCTCTCAGCTGCGTTCTCTATCGCACCACTACTCTCATCTCTCACCTGAGTACGAGCAGGCATACCTAGAGTCTTCTGGTACCGACAAGAAGCCCTCTGACGAGCGCATTCCGAACTCCCTTATCAGCAAGCTCATCAATACCAAGCACGTCAACGACGCTCTGTTCAACCTGAGACAACTGCACTTCGGCACTTTCGACATGACCGTACACGAGCCTAGCAGCCACGAGGAGGTCGAGAAGCTAGATATCACACAGCTCTACAACAGCCTCCGCCAGGAGATCTCGCAGCTTGACGGCCCGGAGGCCCTTAGTGGCGAGAAGAAGGGCGACTGGCACTGGGGCAATGGGCAGGCTACTTTCGGTCATTTGATCGGCGGATACGATGCTGGGTAAGTCACTCAAAATCATCAATTAACTAACTTGTGTGTGTATTGTATTAACCAATCGCAGCTACTACGGCTACCTCTCTTCTCAAGTGTACTCCACAGACATGTTCTACTCTGTCTTCAAGGACGATCCGATGAACGCAAAACAAGGAAGGAGGTACAGACATACGGTTCTTGAGCGTGGTGGGTCGAAAGAAGAGATGGACATCCTCGAGGAGTTCTTGGGAAGGAAACCGAGCACCGAGGCTTTCTACAAGGAGCTTGGTATCTCGAAATAGACGGTCGTCTGTGATGTGTTTAGTAGATGCATACCGAATGAAGGAAGAGCATGCCATGACGCTCACAACCATCGCCTTGGTGACTTTGACTTTGACCCTGACCTTGACCTTGACTTCGAACTGATCACATCAAGCTATCACTGTAATCAGCACAAGTGCCTCAGTGAGTTATACCTTGTTCCCTTCCATTATTGCACTCGATAGTGTCGCCTGCTTTGAGGAAGTAGTTATCGGCTAGGTACTCGGGTGGTAGGACTGGGATTGGGCGTCACGGACTTGGAAGGGGGAAGGGACGGGCAGGTAGGTAGCGAGGTAGGTAGGTAAATAGATCAGTATTTTTGAATTGAATCGCTGTGGTGAGCGAGCGTGAGTTCACAAACTCTCACTGCGTCGGGTTTCTTCGTATATGAGGTGAAGATTTTTTTTTTTGATTCTTTAACGCTTTAGATCACTGATGGCTTCAAGATTTATTATCTGTCGAGATGGGATAGTTGGGTCGCTCTAATTAATGGCCTTGTGTGGGCAATGACGAATCAGGATAGATGGGTGTCCAGGGCTTTGTAGTGCGGTGTGCATGGGTCTCTGGTTCTTGGTGAGGGCTACGGATCTTGGTGCTTTGGAATGAGGATTTGAGGGCGCAGTGGGGGAAAGTGGAACAAAGTGGTGAGGGGCGAATTGCAGTAGTCAGTGAAGATGTGGGGGACTTTTGTTTTATGTGTGAGGTAATTATCTCGTCAGTCTGGAATAATTTTCTCTGTTCCTCACTCCACTGCTTTCAACTCGCATGTGTTCTCTTGATGGTTTGCGGTGCCCGAGTCTTGTCGCTGAGGCGGACGAGCTGAAGTGCGGCGTATACTGGGACGAGGGCGGTGTTTGGAAAAGAGATGGATCTATAAGGTGAGGATTCAAAAACTGGCTTTGGGATTATTCACAGGCGCAACAAATGCGAAAGGGCTAAGGTATGGGTGGGGCTTTGAAGTGATTGCTGGATTGCGAGGTCGACGAATGATGAGTGGAAATGAACATATACCAAGACATGCAAAATTGACAAGATTCGGCTATACAAAAATTGAAAGATTAATCAATTCTTTTTGGCGTATATTCTGCTGTTAGGTAGCCTTGCTTCCATGTCTGTATTGATGGTCGAACACTCTTCTAATCCATCACGCCTACGCTTTTTAAATGACCATGGCGTGTAAAGACCTTACAATATATGCAACGATGAGTGAGAACCGATATTGTTGCAACAGATAAAAATATAGGAAAACGTTTCGTCGCCTAGTCTTGAAATGTGAGGGGATTCACGAGTGACTGACTCACCACCAAGAGGCGGAACGTAGCGTGTGTCCAACATTGCACTGTATCAGACGCAAAGCTTACAGAGATTGGCGATTCACAGCACAACAAAATCCCTTAAAACTCACTGAATTCCTCGAGGTCGACAGACTTGTCCGAGAATCGGATATTCTATGACTTGCAGGTCGAGGAGGACTACATCAACACAGGTGAGGGAAATTGAAGATTCACAGCACACGCAAACAGCAGAGGCAGGCTCAAAACCCTGAAAGTATAGCCCAAGGGGCCTGTCCCCTGTCTGTGTACAAGAACGGGGGCGCCCGCTGACGATCGGTAGCCTGATTGCACTACGCCTGCCACCTGTCCTTCAGAATTCTCCGACTTTCAGGGGCTGTGCTCATGTCAAATTTCCCGGTCCTGCAGTTTGCTCAAGTAGATCAACGCCATAATGTGATCGTGAAAACGGCTGCCAGCCACTTGATGTTTGGTGATCTGGTGAATCGGGGCTCAGAGCTCTGAGCTCTGAGCCCCGAGCTCTGGGAAGTTTCCATAGCACGCGAATCAGGTTTATGCGGTCATCAAGAAATGCTGATCGCAGTGCTAGGACTAGGTCACTAAATCCCGGACATAGGCAGGCAGCATGATGCTCTTCCAGGCTGACATGGTAGGCAATGCTTGCTCGTATGATCACATCCGTGGGGCCGAGGCAAGAACAGTGTGATCACGTAGATGGCTCTCAGCCCAGATGGACCAAGTAACTAAGGTGGAGATTGAAAGCGACACATACGACAGTGAGCACATGTCAAGAGCCAGATACGGACGGAAATAGTCCACGGAGAAGACCTGATTGTATGGCTGCTTTAACAAGCTTTCAGTTCTGACAAACCAGCCCCCAAGTATGTTGAGACGACTAGTCCAGACAGAGCAAGTCAAAATGGCTGGTGTCTTGTTCTGGAAGCTCGATGCGGAAGGAGAACGAGCAAGAAGCAGCGGGAAGCTAGCGCGCTGGCTGTAGAGGCATCGCCGCCGTCTTAGAACGCAGAACTAACTGTTCAGCCAGCACACAACATGAGGGGATTACGACGACCAACGCATGGACCCAGTCGCGCCGGAAGTTGTGTCCAGATGACACAAAACACAGGGAACCTGCAGCTCCCAGGGGCAACATCCGCTGAGGTGTATGTCCGAATGAATGCTTGTATAACACTGCTGGTTGTAATAATTGGGCGCCAAACCCTCGATATCGGTATCTTAATGAACGCACTAAAGGTCGCATGAGCAGTTGCGCTGGATGAGGTGAGAATCAGTCGCTGAAAGCCCGGCTATTCGAAAGCATCCAAGCATTTCGGGAGCATATGCTATCAAACCATCGCAGCAACGATATGTCGCGACACCGTGGCGCTGTTTGTTTGCCAGCTCTGAGATTCTGCTCTCTAGACTTGCGACGCGTAATGAAATAATAGGCTGGATCATCTCGTGATGATGCTCGTGTTATACGCCTGTATGACCATGGATGCACGCGCTGCGGATTGGGTCACTCGTCACCTTTGGCAAGCGCTTGAAATCATCGCTCCTGAACTAACAGCTATGAGCGTAGTTCCCGTCTTCGACACGATTGCCTTCACTGCAGTCGCACGGACCAACCGTTTTCGAACCGTTTCCAGTGTCAATGGCGTTACAACGGCTTCTTGTACACACTACCCAGAGGCCGACCGAAGAGCATGAATCGGAAGTCTTGTGCAAAGCGTCGCCCACTGTATTCAGGTAACTTTTTGCACAGCCAAGCTAGGAAGATAGCCAAATCAACTCGGGAAACCAACCACATGTAGTAGATAGAAGACCCAGCGTGTCCATCCTGTTGATTTACGTGGCACAATCAAAAGCTGGTAGGAGACTGTACTTTGCGATGGTATGCAGTGGCGATTTTCAGGCTGTCAGCATTCTTAGTGTACCAGAGTCGAAGGTGCTGAGGCTTGACAGGTATTCTGTAGCTGTTTACTAGTTTACCAAAATGCGGATCGCACGACGAACCATCGACCACAAGCTGTCAGTCCTTGGTATGGTATCGGCCGCGCCGTACTACGCTAACGTCTCGCTACCAAGTTGTGATGATAGAACACGCACAGATTGTTGCTAGTTCGAGCTTCCTTGTGCTCTGATCCATAGAAAGTAGCCGTGGCCACATGGTTGTGGTTCATCGGTGCTAAGTCTCAGTGTTCTCGTTTTGTAGTTTATAGCTATCGTCGTTGTTAGTGTATGCGAAGATATGTTCAAAACGGTGACACAGTCATAGAGAGAGAGAGAGAGCGTATGTTTGGCGCACGGAGGAGCTCAGAAATGATCCCGGCAAAACCCAGACCGCGAGGTTTCCTGAAGCTTTACTAGGACAATAGAAGAGCATTACAAACTTCTCATACGACTCTATTGAATGCAGGTAACCGGCTCAAGCACGCACTAATGACGCGCTCGTGCCAGTCTCTGGAGTGAACTATATTCTGTGAAAGACCTTTGTTGATGTTTGAGCGACCGAAGCCGCGGACGGCCTCGGTTCACCATACAAGGCTAACTTGTGGTCTGTGAGGACTCACATGGTAAAAGAAAGCCAGGTCACTAACCCGTGGCGCAAAAAAATACTAGATGGGCGTCTGATATAGCTTTGAAAGGTGGGCCATGCTTGCTAGTGGATTTGACATGGAACAGTAACGAGGAAAGGTCGTCTTGCAGTGTCGGCATAGAATTCGACAGAGGGTGCCATCCAACATAGTATAATGACAGGTCATGAGTGGGTTTGTCACTTGACATACCAGTTCATCGTGAGGCAGGATCGAAGGCAGGTCCAGATTGGCATGATCCTATTCGTGGAGTCCTTGACTGTGTGCTGTGCTCGATCCCTTCGCACAGGCTAATCAGAAATTGATCGGATCGCTCTAACGTGCTCCTGTCAGGGCTGCGACACCGACTCCTCCCAAGAACCCGTTAATTTGGAAGGCTAGAGTAGGCGGTGTCGGTGTAACACTTGGTAGACAGCGAAATTGTGCCCAATCCGGCGACCTCGAATCGAATGAGACATTCAAGGTAGGAACCTAAACTGGCTCCTAATCCTCCCGACACGACAGTCAAATCTGATGCATGTCGCCAGGATGTATCGGAAACTGGAAGTTGCTTGGACGCCCGACCATCACCGTTACGGGGCTGGGCGGGAGGCTGCAGGTCGACGCCCTGCAGGGAAGCTGCGCATCTTGTGATCTTGCAATGAGCTGCAACATCCTGTTCTAGCTGTGATCTCCTGAATACCCGCTCAGCCACCATCTGAATCTACACTTCAACGGGCTGTTGTGCCTGGGTGCGGTAAATTTTCTGGCAGGCGCCGAACACGCTGGGGGCGGCGCTCTTAGTGCGGTGAGGCACTCGGAAAGTAAGCGGGAAGCCCTGCCTCTGCATTCTCTATCCAGACGCGTCAGATGACCAGATTGGCATGGAAGTGGCAGAGTGGCTCGGCTCGGTCTGATGTTGGCATCTGCGGCAAGCCTTCTCTGCTTGCTGGCCGCCGATCACCGCCTGCTTATTGGCCCGACTGGTCTGATGAGCGGTGCAGCTGTGGGTTGAGGAATGCAATGCGAAGAGGAGAGCTATCTCATCGGCGGTCAGCCCCGAGTGCTGGGGGTGTGGACAGCCGCAACGTGCAAGACACATGAGCGCGATGATGTTTGGGACCGCAATGTCACCTTGCCCGCGTGGAGTGCTGCTGAAGCAGCGCAGTAAGGGATGTTCAGCACTTTGTGGTGCTCTTCTCCACCCAAGGCCTGTTGGTGAGAGCGGTTGGAGAGTTCGACAGCGACCAATGCACAACGGGAGGAGCCAAGTGCGCTAGCAGCCAA
Source organism: Ascochyta koolunga (assembly GCA_026119515.1). Taxonomy (NCBI): domain Eukaryota; kingdom Fungi; phylum Ascomycota; class Dothideomycetes; order Pleosporales; family Didymellaceae; genus Ascochyta; species Ascochyta koolunga. The sequence goes on from JANLCG010000021.1 coordinate 877,500, forward strand.
AGCGGGCTGGCGCGCGGCCAAGTGGGGATTAGTTAACCGCAGGCGCTGCACGTCACCAGATGGTGTTTTCCAATCCCCTGCTGGTTCGTCCCTCCTTCCCATCGATCATGTATTCATCTCGACTACGCAAGGGAGCCGCCGAGCCGGTTCATGCCCCGTTGTTTCTCGCTTTCTTCACCGTTCAGACCCCGGCTAACGATATGCCGCTCGCCGCGCTCACCTCGTCCGAGGCGCGATGAGAGCTGAGTGACGACCATAGGCGGCATCCTTCACGATGACTGGTCCTGCCCTCTTTCGGAGTAATACGCAGTATCCCAGGCTGCTGGGTCGCGGTGTGCTAAGAGTGAGGCAGCCCGGATCATGGCGCAGTGAGCGCTCTAACCCCAATCTCTAGGCGATGCAACCTTTGAGCATCACCCGCTACACGCTTGCCTCAGCGAGAAGGACATGGCGCTGGTATGGGTGGGTGGTGGCTGACTTCTCAGTGACCTCAGTCACCCGAACTGTCGTTTTCAGAGCCAAGTAACAGCGTCTCTGTCGTTCTGTGACAGGTAACGGTTCTCGAGCCAAAGAACCTACTCGTCCTCCGAGTCCCTTGTCTTCCTGTTCACCCGCGGTTCACCCTGTCGTCTACCTGCGGCTACCGGGCCGTGGCGCTTTATCCCAGCCTGTTCTTGGCCCACCTTTGATCCACTGCTGACTGGGCGCCCCGGGCAGTGAGTGTCCAACCAACGTCGATGTGGCAAGAGCGAACCCTGATCATCTGTTCGCTTCATGGGTTATTCTTGGGCGGCTGATCGAGATGAAACATCCAAATCCCAGCTGTTCGGTTCATGTCCTGCTGTGTCGAGTCGCCCACCCTTTTCAGTGTGGTGTCGTGGTCAATGTTCCTGCATCGCTGCACGGGGACCGTGATGCGTCTGTCTGGCGAGCCAATCCACTCCTCGCAAAACGGTGGGCTATCACTCCCACGGACGACAGAGGCCCTACTCCGGTGCAAGGAATGCAAAGCTCAGCGTGGACCAGCTACCATTCGAGCAAGACGCGAGCCTGGGCGTTGGGGCAAGTCATCTCCCTGACATCTCGGAGATATAGAGTCGCCAGTTTGGGAAAGGCTCGCTGCTGCAGCTTGCCAATACTACCGTGGTGCTAGCAAAACGGTCATGGTCTGAGAGCAGGGAAATACGGATCATTTGCTTGTGGGCTGAAATCTTGATCCATCATCCTGAACGATGTTATGGGGCTATACTTGCTTGGTAGGCACTTCTCCTTTCAGCCAAACATCCCGAACCTGACCCCCAGCTCACCCTATTCTGGATCGAGCTATAGCGGTTTCTATCTGCGAACCATACATCTATTGCCCAGAGTCTATATGCTCACGTTCTCTTTGATCTACCAGCTCTCGAATCCATTCTGATTAAAAACTGTTCTTAGCAAGGCCCTCTTTTTCACTGAGCCGCACCATCCATCACATCTCATTGTGTTGATATTCCAGGGTTTGGTATCCTACCAGGCAGCCTCGAGGATCAGCATCACGGGAGCGTCGAATCCTAGCGGCTTTGTACAACGGTTCCGAGCAAGAGCCAAATTGGACAGAAGGCACGGTGCATATATGCTTCGACCCTTCAGGAGGCTAACACCCGCCCGAATCGAGTCAGAAGAGGCGTACTCAACATATATCCTGAGGTGTTTGCACTCTCTTGTCTGTATTGCTGTCCAGTGACCGCAATCACCTGCATCTCCTGTACCGGTGCAGAGCAACAGACGACGTCCAGGCTGTTCCATGAACCGGGCGTCTGCGTAGATCGCTGAACATTTGACGACAGCCCCCTCGCTGAAACAGCCACGGTTGAAAATCAGACGACGCCACATCATTCCTTTTAGGAACTGTGCAGAAGAACCCTGTAAGCTCCACCAGGATTGCGACATGCTCCCTTGATACGAAGGACTGACAGGTCGCAGTGCAGCGGCGACAGCGACTACACACACCGCCTACGTCGCAACAAGGATCTCCAAGCAGTAGGCAGCCGGGTAGTCGCCCGTACCTGTCTGTGCTCACACATTCAAGATCTGTGGAGACTGCGGGAAGAAGCAAAGCGCACCAGTTAGTCTGGTAGTCCACCTTGACGAACCGTTTAATCTCAGGGTTTAAGGTGTCGCGCAGCCGCAACAGGTGACATCAACGCACGCCAACTATCAGCTTTCTCGAAAGCCTCAAAGCTGTAGGTGTACCCATTACTCGATATAGTCCAAAGAAGCACACTGACCAAGCCCTGAGAAAGGCCTGACTATTCACGTCTTGAACATTGACGCGTACTACGAGATCTATCCTCTGGTCGCAGCTGCGTTGGTCACTTACTTCTGGAGACCACACTGTTCAAATTATCGGTCGGCGACAAGAGGAACATCTTCTCAATCCCCAGCAACCCGCAGCGGTAGCTATACGAACACCACCCCTGCGCCTGCTAGGCCGTCCTCAAGCGAACCAACAGCAGCATCAGACAAAGCCGTGGGCGACCATCAGCATTATCGTATCTGCCTTCCATCCGAGCCTCGATCGACAGCCCCGAGAGCTCGTTCTAAAATCGACATATTGACCCGCCTTTCGCATTGAGCCTCACGCCAAAACAAAAGCAATTCGGCGAGAGTGACTTGCTGTTGTTCGCAAATACGGTTGCGACTCTTCCAGCTACCACTTTATCCGGAACGTCAAACTGCGGCAACAAACGCTTACCTACTGTCCTCGCGACCTCCATTTTTCAACAACAAAAAACATCACGGTGGACAATCAGTTCTGGTTGTAAGATGAACACAAGTGAGTGGACAGTTTTTGTTTTGCGTTTGCATGCTCAGTTCTCCACTTTTTGCCTTCCAAGCGCTGCACCCTCCAGCCATGAACTGGCGCCTTTCTCCGCATTCTTATCATGCATTCCGTCTGCACCTTTTTTTTTTGTGCAGGTCAACAACACAGCCAGCTCGCGCGTTTCTGCTTCCTACTTGTTTATTGCTACACGCTGTGGGTCCTTTGTTTCAATTTCTGCAGCTCCTGTAGTGCGCTCTCGCATACTCCTTCTAGTCCGACTGGGGAACACCTGTACGACCATCACCCTATGCGCGCCTATGTCTCTGTGCTCTGCGGCCTACTGATGCATGCTTTTCACAATTGCTACCAATATTCCCCTAGAACACAATTCGTTACGGAGTGAAAAATGGTTCGCTAATTTAAGGACAAGCAGTACTTCATCGTCCTTTGCCAATGGCGACGGAGAATCATTTCTCTACAGATGAAGCATGTATTGACCAGATTGGCTCTCATGCACATCACAACTCTTTCGCAACTGGTGTACCCGATCAGCTAAGGCGCGACGGGGCCCTAGCTCATACAGCGACCGGTATGCCTTTGGGCGCGATTACAAGCCGTTACGGTGCACCCCGTCCCGACGCAACGTAAGTAGCCTCTCTCATTGGTCTCCTTCTTTCCGGCATGGCATGGGGGCCTCCGTGGTGCTGCCTGCCAACCCCAGCCTGCATCCTCGACGCCTCTTCGCCTGGTGCTGGCAACCCCTACCCCAGAACAAACACGTCGACGATGCCTTCATCATACTTGTCGTCGCACACATGTCGGATGCATGGCGCACCTGGTTCTCCCAACAGTCTGGTCTGTCACGTATGATCACACGACAAGACTAGCGGGTCTGCCATACCGTCCTTGGTCAACTTAACAACTTATACCGTGTCACCCTACACTTGGTTACACATCGCTGTCGCTCGCATCAGTTGGGCTAATTAGCATTATTTTGATGGACTTACTGACTGGCAACAGTTACCAATCTGGTGTGGCCCTCTCCGATTCGGGGTCCGGCTCCATCTCAACATCACCCAGCTCCAACGCCTCGTCGGCACTAGCTTACTCTTACTCTACTTTTTCTCCGATTGTGGCCACAACCTATCCCAACCAGTACCCTGTAGCAAATAACTACAGCAGCTACGCCTGCGGTTACGGTAACATGTCGACTCGACGGATGTCCTCCATGTAGGTAGCCGTTGTGGCGCATTCGTGCACAACAAACCTAATGTGTATGCATGACAGCTGACAGCAACACAATAGAACTGATGCTTCATCATCGGCGATGTTACCCCCGGCACGATCACCAGGGTTGAGCAACCCTGTGTCACCGCCCATGGGTGCGCCGGCTCGGGACAACTATACAACAACCTCTGGTCTGCAAAGACATTCTCATACCCTATCACCTCGTCATTCTGACTTGTCTCGCTACAACTCATTGCCTGAAACGCCTCGGAGTGTGCTGCCGACCACCATGCCTCTGGCATACAGCAACTACCAGAGCTCATCCTACTCTACCCACGGTCAATCCTCAGAGACACCACCTTTCAGTGCACAAGAGACGTACGGAACGATTACCTGCGAGGGTGCCACCGTAGTGCCAACTCTTGAAGCGAAGATTGAGAAGGGATTCTTCTACTCTAGCGACCGCGTATGGACTTGCTACCGCAGGAACTACTTCGCTGTTAACGTCTCCTTTGGACTCAACCCCTGGATCTCCAACGCTCGCTTATACCTTGACCAAGGGAATGGGAAGCCGCAAGAACAGATCCAATCGATGGCCGTTTCTCTTGCTGCGGCCGTTGACGGCACAGCAGGAAAGACTATTGAGCTCATCCAGCATACTCCAAAACGCGACAAGGGTCCTCAGCTTTCCATGAAGAAAGAACTTCTTGCACCTACACCGCCTGGGAAGAGCCACGAGCATGGTGGCTATGGACTGAACAGTTTCCACCAGTCTTCAAGTGTACCAGGCCCACAGTTACCTTTACAGAACGACTCAGACTCGTCGCAGCAATACTCGCCTACTAGCCATGCCAGTAGCAACTTCCAACACGGGTTCGAACGTATTCAGTTCAAATCCGCAACAGCAAACAACGGCAAGCGTCGAGCCCAGCAACAGTACTACCATCTGATCGTCGAGCTCTGGGCTAATATTCAGAATCCACGAGACGACACCCCGAAGTGGGTGAAGATTGCTGCTCGCTCATCGCATCCAGTCGTTGTCCGTGGAAGATCACCAAGCCACTACCAACACGAGGGGCCTCACAATGCTGGTGCTAGCCGAGGCGCTGGAGGGTCAGGTCTCGGTGGGCCTGGACATCACGGGCTAGGCTCAAACGGCACACGAGGTTTTGGATCCTACAGCAATGGCTTGTCAAATGGGAGTGCGACAATGGGCGGCAACATCTATAGAGGCAACACCTACTCGCTCGACCCAAGTCCGATGGGCAGTCATTCTGTGAGTTCTGCGAGCTCGTTGAGCGGCGGCCCGGGCGAAGGTCTTGTGGGAGACCAACAACACATGGTCGACGATGACACGAAGATGAACGATGCCCCTCAGGACTACTCTTACTACCCAGCGCCACTCTATGAGAGCATCCCAGCGAAGATTGAGCACTCGCTCCCATTACCACAGCGCATCGTCAAAGAGGAGTACCCGGGCCCTGCAGCACTAGCCGCAGGCTGGCACAACGGCGGCTGTGGACGTTTCCAAGGCATGGAGAGTAGCCGCGGTTACTACCCGGACGTGCACACTCATGCTGGATACTGAGCCACTTATCGGCCTGTTACCAAGACGCGTTTCTCGCTTGCTACCGACTCGAGGACAGCACAGTTCCCGATCGAGCAAGCATGGTGGGTCACATCACCCACGGATCGAAGCAACAATATGCCAGGCGCATAGCAAAACCTACACAAAGTCTCGACCTGGACCTCGACTATTTCAACGTGCACTTTCTTTGGACATACAATGGCGCAGCGTTTGCCGTGGAGTTGGGCGTCTCTTTTCTTTCGGCATCTCCTTATCATCCTCGTTAATCCTAACATGTTTAATTCTGCACCCAAAGCTGGCGTCATGACACGATCGTATGACCTGTATGAGCGAACATTTTCTTTGCTTGTTTTGTCTTGGGGTGCCCCTTCCTTTCGGCGTTTCAAGTCATGATTGTGCTTTTAGCGCGAGACAACACTGGTGTTGGTATATGGGCTCAGGAAAAATTGTCACGAGTTACGGATGCATTGTGCATAGAGCTTGTGGGTAAAATTGGTACAGGTCGATGGCCATACCCCTTCTCTTATGTACTGCCGCTGCTGGGCTCACAGGGTCGTGACGCCAGTGGTGGCAGAGATTACGGTTGTATGAGTAATGGGTCATGGCCATGGTATCCCCTTCGACACGATGGGTACGGCGACTGTGAGGCAGGTAGGAAGCAGGGAGCAAGGAGCAAGGAGCACAAGCATGGGAGCTATGATGGTGGAACAACTGCGGCTAATGATGGTGGCCCTTGTCGATTGTATGAATATATAGCCTCTAAAAGCTTCTGATAGTTGTGTGAATGCAGGCGGCCCTTCTTGTTTACTCGCCCGTTGCACATGTTCGCACCTCGCTTCCTCCCAAGTGCCTTTCATGGCGTCCGTGTGGGCGCGAGTCATGCCCCACCACACCATGACCAAGCCTCCCTCTCCGTCGTTCCCCCTCATTGGACATGAACTGCGGCGCCATCTGTCAGCCTTCTCGCTCACCGCCTCATGGTCGGGTTCTGCGCCATGACGTGCACAGCTTCCTTCTTTGTCTCGAAGAAACGACAGAGCGAGTGTTGAGATGAGGTGCAAGGAAGCTCCACGGTAGCTGGTTAGCGGCGGGAAAGCAATAAGCACTGAAGCAGTGGGTGGGAGCGGCGGCGGGCCAGGCCAGGCTTCGGCTTTGCGCGCCCTACCACCCAGACCTAACGCACCAGCCGAGTTTCCCACACCCAAGTCCAGTCCAAGCGCAAGTCCAAGCGCAAGTCCAAGCGCAAGTCCAAGCGCTGCCACGGGGCTGCAAGGCCCGACAACGACTCTTTGTCACGTCATCCTCGAAGCGCCAACAGACGCGTTCCCCTGTTCGAATTTCCAGCCCTGGGCCCCTCCAATACACGAAACTCACCGCCCTCATTGCGCGCATCTCCTTCGCCCACGTCTGGCATACGGAAAGAGCTGCGCTACTGCGAGCGCCCGCCCGAATACCTGCCACCTGCCACCTGCCACTGGACACGATACCTGATATCTGATTCCTAAGCGCTCAACTGCCCGGCACCACGTCATGGCTTGGTATGATGAGGATAGCTGGCTCACCCAGGCGCTGTCGCCGAACCTATCCACCATTTTGATTACGCTCGCCATTGCCATCTTCCTGCCTATTTTGCTGCATGCTTTCCTGTACGGGAAGGCGGCCAGCGCCACAGGCCTGCCCACCTTCTTGCTCGTGGGGCCGAGTGGTGGGGGAAAGACAGCCTTCACGACGCTGGTATGTTGCTTGGCCTGCTGCATCTGTGCAGTCTCGGCGCACAAAACACCCACGAGCTTTGTGCTAATACGCCATTCACAGACCGAGCGCGGTACCCTCCCCACAACACACACCTCCACCGCACCCCTCTCCATCGAAGCCCTCCTCCCAGACCCTCACGTCCCCGCATCCTCCCACTATCGCTCCCCGGCGACCCAGCCTTTGAGCGTTCGCGACGCTTCATCATTCTCGACACCCCCGGCCACGGCAAGCTACGCACCTTCGCTACCTCCACCCTCGCCGACCCCAAAAATGTCCGCGGTATCATCTTCGTGGTCGACGCTGCTGCCATGGCTGAAGACGCGGGGCTAAACGAGGCCGCAGAATACTTGCACGATGTGCTACTGAGTCTGCAGAAGAGGTACACCAACGCGAAGACGAGCAAGGGGCCGAAGGAGATCCCCGTCCTGATTGCCGCCAACAAGATGGATCTGTTCACCGCAGAGCCGGCGAACCTGGTCAAGATCAAGCTCGAGAAGGCTCTCTCTCAGGTCAGGAACAACAGAGCCAAGGCGCTCAGGGACGCTGGCGCTACGCTCAGTGGAGCTGAGGACGAGGTCGATGAAGAAAAGGAGTGGCTTGGCGAGGGTGGAGAGGGCAGCTTCGAGTTCGACCAGATGAGAGAGGTTGGCACAACAGTGGATGTTGTGGGTGGTAACGTTAGCCAGGGCAAAAACGTCGGCGATGTCGCTGGATGGTGGTCATGGATTGGGGAGCACTTGTGAGCATAGAAGAGATGGCGCAGGATAGTCAGGTAGTACATACATTGTATATTAAGTCGATACCCAAATTCGATGTTATTGCTGGACCGTAGGTGAACTTGTTCCTTCCGAATCAGCATCTAGTACCTTTTCTTCCCTCCACATCATCCACAAGTAGTCTCTTTTTCTGTCTCTCGCGTTGCTTACAGCCTGTTGTCGGTCGGGCTGCTTGTCTAAGATGTTTGGGCTTGCTTTGGGATTTGGGCTGGTAATTGTCAGTAGGAGGGAGTACTTTCAGGACAACATGTTCAAATAATGTCACACCGTCTGACATAGTCTTTCCCCCATAGCTGTTGCCCAGTGCAACACCACTATCCCACGATATATCGATTCGTCAGGATGAAAAACCCCAGAGACATCGCCTTGAGCATTTTCCTCTGCACTTGTTATACCGCACAGCCTGTGCATATGCTGACAGGTTTTTTTGGGGGTTTTTTTTTTGGGGTTTTTTTTTTTGGTTTTTTTATCTCGCATGCATCGCACCTGTATCCATCCCTTCGATTCGCCAGTTGTCGGGCACATCTTGCAGTGCTTCCAGGAACAGAGCACAGAGACAATAATTCGATATCTTTTCCACATTCGTCGGGTTCACGGCATTCGAGCGAACATCGTCGAAAGGATTGCCTAGCGTCTGTGGCTTGACCTTCACAGGGCTAGCCTACCAAGCTTTTGGGTGCTCAATCAAGCTCTTTCACAGCTACACTCTACTAATGACTGTCTGAAGCTGCAATGAAGAGTAGAGCAAGCTTTCTTAGCTGCCTGATCAAGCTTTCGTGACTGGCAATGTGGCGTGGTTATGCTGTCAGACACATCCGCTGCAGGTCTTTCCGAGCAGCCTGGTTGGAGCGCTGGGCGTTCGACATGAGTTGAGACTTACATCATGGCCTTCTTCACATTTCCTACTTGTTGTTCGATTCTGGACTATTCATTTGCACATTTCTCTTATTTACTTCTACCTGTACCGTTGTCAGCCCCCAACAATCCGCAAAGCAATAAATACCACGATTTCCGACATATTTCACGAACCATTCTTTTCGATCGCTGTTCAACGAGCAGAGAAACTTTAGAGTGCGCCATAATAGCTTCATTAAGAGTGATCTTGAGAGCAAGAACATTTCTTTCCAACTGCCAGGCCTAGAGAATAAGTCGCATAATCCGAACGCTGGGGCAGAGAATAAGTGCATGCAACCAGTTCTCTCACCAGGCGATGGAGAGACGAGGGTAGATCTAGTCACCCGGTATCTCAGTAGGTTTCTTTTGGCAGCCACTTGCATATTTTCGCATTGGTTACGACCGCTAGATCTTGCAATGAGATTAGATTGCAAAGGAACGGTACCAGACTGCAGCACAGAAGATGACATGATACCGATAGTCCCTCACAGGCTGAACGTCCCGTTTCCCATGGGCACTTGTCGCCAAACGACCTTGGGCGCTCTTAATCACGAATGTGTTAATGTGCCACAAAACGAAGCCTGGATGGCAGCCATTAGGAATGCCCAACATATAGTATTCATCTAAACACCGAATCTAAATGCTTTGCCGCTGTTACTTACACTTCCAGACGCAGCTTCTTGACAACTCAAAGTTACATACTGTATCTGCATGGACTACAACAATTTTGATGAATTGCTCCCTTTCCGGAGTGGGAATATCAAGGATTGAACGAGCAGCAGAAGAATCTGCGTATCCATTACTCCATGAACAAGGACTAGGCATCTCCGATCCACAAGAAGTACAAATTGAGGAGTCATCATCGTAAGTTGTCCATCTTTTATTGGCGAGCGTACACTAGCGGCTCGGGTGTTGGTTAAGTTCATGGTCGTCGGTAAGCGTGTTAAAATTCAAGTTAATGGCAATCAAGACACGCAGTCATCGTTTCTTTCGATAGTTATCAACATCATGATTGATTCGCATCAAGTTTTCGAAGATTGGCTGGAGCAGCTCCGGGGAAATCAGAGAACGTACCCAGTTGTTGAAGGGGAGGACATGGACGATGACTCGGTGGTAGATATTCATCTCCATGGGCTGAGATCGCAAGAAAATGGTATTTGGAGGGAAAGTTATGGAAGGGAAGTTGTATGTGCAATTGGAAAAGACCCAGGAAAGTGTTCTTGGGCAATAAACATGATTAGTGCTATTCAACAAGTGAGAGGGGCTGGGAACTAAATGTCCTGCACGATTGTTCTTTTCTGAGGCCAATCATTTCGGATAAACAGACAGAAAATCATTGCGCAGTTTTTTTTTGGGGTTACCTCAGTTTTGTTCGTTTCCAATTGTCGCACTTCCACCTCCCCTCGCTTCGGCCAGCAGCTGCGTGCCAACAACCTCCCCAGTGCTCTTGCTCTTGAAAACCCCCACTATTGAGAATAGACCTCTGAACGGCTCATATATGTACTCCTCCTCCCTGACCTCCTCGCCCTTGAATGTGACACTCTCATTGAACCCGTTGAACCGCATGTTTTTCTGATAGTTGCCCACCACGCGCTCATTCGAAATGGACCCGTAGTTGTTCAGCTTTTGCTCAACAATATCGCCATTCTGCGCCAGTACACGACGTGTGTGCGTGTTTCCTGAGAAGTCGTTTGCCGAGTAAAGAATATTGTTCTTGATATCGAACTGCATAAGGTCTTCCGATCGCTTACTTGCTGCAGAAGTTGACGAGCTGGAAGATGTTGAGTTCGATCCTGATCCCAGACCATCTGTCACATCTCCAACTAGATCGGCCGTGTCATTGATGATGCTGCCCAGTCCATTGCCTAGCTCGGCGATGACTGGGTTTAAATCGATGCTGTCAAGCACGTCACTGACCATAGAAACGAGATTCGTGAGGCGTGCTTCCAGATAAACTTTTGCAGTTACGTTCTGGATCAGAAGTGAGACTTTGTCGATAGAGAGATCGACACCGGCATTGAATGATAGCAATGAGAGGATTTGCGCGTCAAGATTGATTCTTGCGGTCAGGTTGTCGACGCCAATGTAGATTTCTCCGACATGGACCGAGGCGTTGAGAAGCACATCCGGCTCAGGAACTAAGGCGGAGACGTTCGGAGTCGTGTTCTCGGTCTCGTATAGGACAGCAAGAGGATCACCGTCTTCGCGGATGTCGAGCTTGTAGCCGGTGTATCCATCGTTGTCACTCAGTTGTCCTAGCACTGCGCAAGGAAGAAGGGCCGTAAGGGCTGTGGTGAAGCCCCGCATGATGAGTTGTGAACGCAGTAAATCTTGAAATCCTGATTTGTATAGAAAGGACGCAGCTGCAATAGCTGCTAGGAGAGAGTGTGGTGATAGACAGCTTCGACAGCGACGAGCCAACAAGAAAAGGAAAGTAGAGGCACGATAAGCAGTTGTATGCAACTAGGTGGTGGATTATCGCCATGGATCTGAAATGAACATGATGCGTTCTCAAGCCACGTTTCTCAACGTGCGCTAATTGAATTTTTCAAGAGAACCAATAGCAATGGCTGTTCGTCTTCTAAAATGCAGGTTTTTGTTGCCGATTTAGGGACCAGACCTTTTTATCCCAGAGCGACTCACGGCTAAGGCTCAATCCCTTGTTCTGATCACGGGCCGTAGGATGTTTCAGGGTTTTATCCGAAATGAGTTTTAGGGAAAACACGGCATTTGCAAGTTGATCGACTCACTTCACGGTTCGCTTCGAATGCTCTTTCCTTTTGATCTGCTGTAGGGCTGCTGTTGGTCTCGCTCGCCGTTCATTCTCTCCTTCAACACAAGCTGCCACCATGTCATTCTCTATTCGTTTTTGCTTCCTTACGTTTCTGTTCGCATTTGCGTCGCAAGTGTTTGCGCAGACTGGATCATCTGCAACATTGGATACTCCACCAATTACGAGCAGTCCGACTGCCAGTGCAACTACCACCGGAACCAGAACCCCAACGACTTCGGCACCAAATGTCTCCAGAACCTCAACGGCACCGGACGTTCTTTTGCAGGTGCCTGAGCTCCACGTTGGCCGGATCGAACTCGTAGTAGAGAAGCTGCAAGCGGACCTGAACCTGAACGCCAAAGTTGCTGGTCTTGTTCAGATCAATGCCGGAGTTGCGGTTTCGGTCGAGAAGGTCAATATCACTATTGCTGACGTCGATGTCAACCTTGAACTCGTAGTGAGGCTGGGAAACTTGGTCAACATTGTCGAACGTGTGTTCGACTCCTTGGACCTGAATCCGTTGTTGCTTAGCTTGGTTGGTAATATCACAAACTTGGTAGGAGAGGTCATTGGTGCAGTGGACGGTCTGGTGAGTACTCTCCGGGTATGTGAACGATTGAAAAACAGACTTGCTGACTGTTGCAGCTTGGTTCTATTACTCAAGGCGGCAAAACGCTCAACTTCCTAGTCGACAACTTGGGCAACATCGTCCAGGAAGTTGTTGGAGGTGGCGAAGATGCTCTCTCGGAGATTGTTGGTAACTACAAAGTTAGTCTTGAGCTTTCAAATCAACGACGATGAACTAACAGGGTCTCTCAGTTGAACATGACGGAAGTCGCAGGATCCGTGAAGCAAGTTGGACAGGGTCTTACGCAAAAGACGTTCTCGTACGAGCCTCTAAACGCACTCATCGACATTGTGACGAACACAGCTGGTGAGTCGAAATTTTTCCTGGTCTTATATTTACCAGTCATTAACGTAACGTACAGGACAAGTTGTTCAAGCCACAGTTCAAAAGCCTTCTTCTAGCGGAGGTGCAACATCCACACCATCTGCGACAGCAACACCTGTAACGCTCCCGGTCAGCTCATCTACCGGAGCCGCTTAATCTAAAAGAAGAACTTCAATAATAGCTTGATAGTAGACGCGAATTGATATATGAAGTCATTTTCTTCTTAACACGCACCACGCATCAAATCCGTGAAGACAAATAATGACAGAGCACATCTAAGTTTAAAGACGAATAGATCCACATTTCTCATATCGCATCACAGAGATGATATAAAGAGTGATATATGAGTAACCTAACCATCACGTCCGTGTTGTAGCGTGGTTTTCAAGAGGCGGGCTCTTGTGTTGCAGTTGAAATGGATTCGTGCAACTTCTTAAGCTAATAAATGGCTATCAGAGGCTGATTGAGATTGAGTCAGACTCCTGGTGCTGTCAGATCACACAGCACGCCAGGCTTTGCAGAATCCATCAGTACAAACTAAAACATCAGCAACGATATATTACAAAGTCTGTAGGAGGTATCGAGGGCGCTGGTGTGTATATTTTGACGACTTTCCACATCTTTCACTCTCAGGCAGCAGAGGGAACTTATCCAAACCCACAAGGTTCATAGTTACTAGATTTTACTTCTAGAAGTGGCATTCAAGAGGCTGTCTTGGGGTGTCACTGCTCAAATTTCCAGAAACTTGGTAGCTCGCGATAGGCATACGGGATTAAGTGTCAATTTTACGCTATTGTAATGTGCTACAATCGTTGCAGCAAAATTGGAGAAAACGTAAATGCCTGAGCTACAGAGACATAAATATGCAGGGTTAACCAAAAACAGATTTCAAGGCGATATCGACAGTCACGAAGTGAAGGTACCTAGTTTCTAACCAACAAGTCACTAGACCAATAGAGAACCCGTGCATCGATCGATTTAGTGGGTCATAATTCGTCAGATCGAGCAAAGATGTTGATGTCAAACTTGCATTATGGCCTTTTCTTTTTGAACGCGGAGGCTTTTTAGCAGAGGATAAGGCCACGCAAAACCTATTAAAGGGCTGGAGTATGTGTAGAAGCGGTCAAAGACTACCACAGTGACAACAACGACACTGAGATGGATGACGTGAGATTCAAGTTTGGGAAACTGGACCTCAAAGAAGGGAAAGCCGTATAAGCACGAAAAGAGGGCAGAAGTTAATTAATGCAAAAGGAGCGTCTGCAATAGCTGCTGGTGATAATGAACGGAGTCATTAAAAAAAAAGCATGGTCCAAGGCAAACCCAAAACTAACCACCCCTTCTCCTCACCAATTCAAGTAGAGTCCACTAACATTACCATCCCACTGTACCCTGTCCTGGTCTCCAACAGGCACAAGCTCGTACCCCACAAGGCCGTTCTTGACATTCCAGTCCCCAACCTTCGGGCACTTGAAGCCATTCAGCTGATTCGGTGCAAAATTCAAAATGGTGGCATCTCCATTGTAATTGACCTTTATTCTGCCAAGAGGGTTGTTTCGTTGATTTCCCGGGCCGCCCCAGCCCTTACTACCGTCCTTCGGCGCCGGCCCCAGAGACGAGAAGACATCAATGAACCCGGTGCCGGACCAGAAGGAGCCCGAGGCAGGGTTAGAGGACTGTGTGCCTGGCTCGAGCCAGAAATGCAAGAAACAGTTCTCAGGAAGAGTCTTGCCATTGAGGTCGAAAGTTACGAGCGTGGTGTTGTCGCGACCGTCCCAGTTACTGCGGGATACCTCGCCGCGGACAACACCGTAGTCGATGGCCCCATTGAAGCCGTGATAGATAGAGATCGCGGACGGGGAAGAACATTTCCCTTAGGAAAACGTGCCTCAAGGGCTGCTGGGGCAGCTGAGACGAAGGAGATCAGGGTTGCAAGGGCGATGCTGGGGAAATGCATTGTGAGTTTCGATGTTTGGTGAGCTTTTAGGAGGAGGATGTATAATTGATTGGAGAGGAGTTGTTTCACAATAGAAGACGTTATTGCTGTGATATATTGCTGGGTGCTCTGTGGGTCTCTTTATATGTCTTCCGCCTCATTAGATCCTACTAGAATAAACATCTTCATCAGGGGGTCATGATGCTCACCGTCAGCCATCGATTTGGACTTCGGCTTTGTTAGAAAGCCTCGTAAAAAGTTCTACCAGTAGAAGGTTCCATTATGGGTTCACTTGTAGAGGGTGCAGCTTCACGGGACCAAGTGGCTTGCGATTGTGGAGGCACTGTTCATCAGCTTTCCTTCCGCAATCCGCCTATAGCTACCATTCCAAGCGTTTCAGTAAACCTAGCAAATCGGATCAATACCAGCTCTCGTAAATCGTACTTAATGCGAAAGCCCCATGATGAAGGCAGTGGTGTGGGTCATGGAACCGGGGAAAGTGCGGCTGAAAGCTAGCCCAATTTGGGAAGTATAGACGGTGGTGATATTTCCAACGCTGCAACTTCGGAACCTCATCTTCTCTAGCTTTACCTTGGGCTTGCGCAATCAAGTAAGAAGTCATATGACATTCATACTCTCCAGATAGCATCCGCCATCTTAGCAACCTGACCCATCTCAGCTACATCATGCACTCTGACAATGTCAGAACCACCTTTTACCGCAGCTGCGATTGCCGCAGCAGTGCCCCAGGTCCTGTCTTTCGCTTCTTTCACCCCTGTAACTTTTCCGATGAACGCCTTCCTACTCGTACCTACCAGCCATGGGAAGCCTTCTAAACCGGGGTACTTCGTCAGTTTATCCAGGCGTCGGAGTAACTCCAGGTTCTGCTCCTGAGTCTTTGCAAAGCCAATGCCCGGATCCAGGATGATGCGCCAGCGGCGGACACCTGCTGCCTCAGCAGCACGCACACGCTCAAGGAGCTCGCGACCCACGCCTTCGATCACACCGTCCGGATATGACGTAAGCTTATTCATAGTCTCAGGTGTGCCGCGCATGTGCATGAGACATACAGTACAGCCTAGCTTCCCCATGGTGGGAAGCATGTCGTCATCCATGAGACCAGCACTCACGTCGTTGATGATGTGCGCGCCAGCTTGGATCGACTCTTCAGCTACATCAGCGCGATATGTATCAATGCTAATTGCGACATTCTGTGCTTCTGGTAAACATCTGACCAAGTTGATAGCGGGCAGTATACGGGCAAGCTCTTCTTGCGCTGAGACTTGAACAGCGCCAGGTCGAGTTGATTGGCCGCCAATATCAATGATGGTCGCTCCAGCTGAAATATGCGACCTGATTGTATCTGCAAGCGTAACTTCATCGTTGTTGAAGTTCTTGCCTCCATCAGAGAATGAGTCTGGTGTGACGTTCAGGATCGACATGATGCGTGTACCTCGATCTGATTGATAAGCTGTGATATTGGGAAGTGTAGGTGCGAGTGGCGTTAAAGGCGATAAAGGCTTGTCTGAACAGGGAAGGCGTGATAGATGTTCTACCAATGCACCCGCTGGTAAAGCCTCGTGCTTAGGCAAGGTGTCCTCTGAAATCAATCTAGGACTGGTAAGTTTGAGCTACACAAATGATCGAACGATGACTTACTCGCAGAGTGGACGTAGAACAAATTCTCTCTCAAGCATCAAGGCGTGCGGTAGTTGCAGCCTCTCACTCTTCATAGTGACATCTTCATAGAGTAGTATGTCCAGGTCAATGTTCCTAGGCCCTTTGTCGATGACTTTGACGCGCCCCATCCTGATCTCAACTGCCTGAAGCTCATCTAGGAGTTGGATTGGCGATAGTGAGGTCTCTATCTGCAATTCTTAGGGTGCTGGAACTGTAACCTGAGCCAATAGGACCTACCTCGCAAGCACCGTTTACAAACATGTCTTGATCTACCACATACATAGCCTTGGTTTCCCATAAGCTGCTCGTACGTACGACTTTGATCTTGCCCCCGGCTTCCATCTCTTTGCAGGCCTGCTCGATCATAGCTACCCTGTCACCCATGTTGCTTCCCAATGCCACGAAAGCGCAATGCTTCTCCTTGCCAGCAACCTGCGAGATGGGGCGTACATACTGCTGCTGGCTGAGCTTTAAATTTCTAAGATACTCCCGGACTGGAGATGCTGGTGGCAAGCTTAGGGTTGTTTGGTGTGTTCGACATTGTGTGCGTATTGGTGTTGCATGTGATCGGAGGGCATTATAGAATGACTTCGATCTTGGTTGTAAACCCTTCAATGTGTGTCTCCATGAGCTCATTGCATGTAGCTCTGCTGTGCAAGACATATTACCAGATCCCGGAGCGCTCGTGATGCCCACTGGTTTGCATGTGATGCAACCGGGTGCCGGGTGAAAATTACTAGCGGCGACACGCTACCCCAGATCTTGCATGCCAATAAGGTCTAGCGCACTCCACTTATTCTTGTGCCTCGGCAGACGGCTGCATTGCTGGAGAGTCGACACACTCCTCGCCCCATAAACACCCATTCTCTTCCTTCTTCCCCATCTTCCTTTCAGCTGCTCTTTCGCAGACCACTTACTTTACCTTCTCCTGGAATCTCAACACCAACCAGTCACTATGTCTTCTCCACGTATGTATTCACGTCACGCAGTGCCACATGTATGCTAATGCGCCATAGAGCAAATCCGCACAAAACTTACTGATCTGCTTAAGATCAAGCACCCCGTCTTGCTGGCTGGCATGAACGTGGCTGCTGGTCCCAAACTCGCTGCTGCCGTCACCAACGCCGGAGGCCTGGGTGTCATCGGTGGTGTCGGTTACACACCTGACATGCTGCGAGAGCAAATCGCTGAGCTCAAGGGCTACCTGAACGACAAAAACGCACCGTTCGGTATTGACCTCCTGCTGCCCCAGGTCGGTGGCAGTGCACGAAAGACCAAGTAAGCGCACGTTTCTATCTCCCAAGGCGAGCTGTGTTGACACGCAGTAGCTACGACTACACCAAGGGCAAGCTGAATGAACTCGTCGACATCATCATCGACTCCGGTGCAAAACTCTTCGTCTCCGCTGTTGGTGTTCCCCCAAGGCCGTTATCGAGAAGTTGCACAAGCACGGCATTCTATACATGAACATGATCGGTCACCCCAAGCACATCAAGAAATGCCTCGACCTTGGCGTTGATATCATCTGTGCACAGGGTGGTGAGGGAGGTGGACACACTGGTGACACTCCCACATCTGTCTTCATTCCTGCGGCAGTCAAGATGGTTGAGGGCCATAAGTCGCCTCTCACCGGCGAGCAAGTGCAAATCGTCGCTGCTGGTGGTATTTTCAATGGCCAGTCGCTCGCCGCCATGCTTACTTTTGGCGCCACTGGTGTCTGGGTTGGTACCCGCTTTATCCTTGCTGAGGAGGCTGGCGCCCCCAAGGCCCACCAGGAAGCAGTACGCACAGCCGGCTTCGACGACAACGTCCGCACAATTATCTTCACCGGACGACCCCTCCGTGTCCGCAATAACCCATACATTGCAAACTGGGAAGAGAACAGAGCAGCCGAGATCAAGGAACTCACCAGCAAGGGCATATTACCTGTTGAGCACGATCTTGAGAAGCTGGGTGATGACCTTGATGATGACACAATGGACAACGCGCGGCCATTCTTAATGGGCAAGGTTGCTGCTGTTGTGAACGAGAAGAAGAACGCAAGAGAGATTGTCGACGAGATTGTCGGTGATGCCGTCAAGTGGCTGCAGACCAGCAACAGGTACATTGTGTCCAAGTCGAAGCTATAAGTAATACAGCTGCGTCCAATTTGTCAGATACTTTAGCATGTTCAACCGACAATGTTTACAACTTCCCTCGCAACTCCATAGTACACTCCCACCCCTGCAACCCGCTGCGGAATTCGTGCTCTCTGGGCTGGATCGGTCGTTACAAGCCAGATGCTCGTGAACCATGCGTATGCTCAAGTGCAGGGGCGTGCTTAACAATCATGAGTGATCACTACGATGTGCCTGACGTCAAGAGCTTGGTCACAATAGATCTCACTCTAAATGTATATCTAAAGTTACAGCGCCCTCTTCGTGTCAACGGTGCCTGTTTCGGTGTAGCAGTTGGATTGTGAGGCACTCTAGTCTCCTAAATATGGCCCTAGTCTATTGAAGACACATAGAGACATCGAGGCAAAGACTAAGAGATTGTACTGCACTCGCGATCATCTGAGATTGCGAGGATGCCAGAGTTGGTCGAGCGCGAAGAAGCACAGCAACCACACGAGTGAAGCGTTATGCTAGAATTAAGCTGGCGTTCAAGTAATACCCGTGATTGAAGGGTTATCTGATTATCTTACGGGATTGGTGTGGTAAGGGGAGAGAACAAAGCAGCTATCAGCAGAAGGCGACCATGGCTTGGCAGGCGCGACTTGCCAAAAGTCGCGAAGTCGTTAGTTTCACGCTTCACCAAAGCTCGCTGCTCCGCGTAGACGCTGCACACTGCATCAAACACCCTTTGCAGTCTTCCCTATTATTGCCTCAGCACAGCGACGCTAATCATGGCGTCACAAGCAGCGCAAACGGAGGTAGAGGACCCGCTATACAATCTGCGTCTGTCCATCAAAGCCTCAGCGACACCCATCCTCAGCACAAGCGCCGAACCTACCCCGGCCGAGTACCTCGATGACCTGGCACGAGCAACACACATCACATTCAATGTCGAGGACGCGCATCGAACGTTCGACCTCACAACCGACACGCGCTTTGCGCCAGACAGCAAGCCAATCGACTTGCGCAGCTGTTACTTTGCCTGGGTCAACAAAGATGCCTCCGTTACCGACTATTTCGCCGCCGTAACGACACTGAATGAGGAACTGCCAGGTGGTGCGGGTGGGAGCGTGCAAAACCTGACGTTTGCGCAGAAAATTGAGCTGATTGCGTGGCTGAGCGGAGAGACAGAGAGCAGTGATAGCATCGCGCCAATTGACAGCGGCGCCGCGACAGCAGCAGCGGGTGATGCGGCAGCAATTGCCGGCGGAAAGGGCGTGCCAGTGGACCGTAACATGAAGAGCACACAAGGCGGCATGGTAGATGCACGACTCCTCCAGATCTACGATGGCGAAAGGAATATGGGCGACCACAACACCATCTTACGCGGGAACAAGCCGATTGTAAGAAGCCTAGGCTTCCAGGCACCTAACAAGCTAACACCGCCAGGACTTCTCCCCTTATCGCAAGGTTGCCGCCACTTTCCTCCGTTCGCGCCCCGATTCGCACAAACCGAGCGCCCCACAACCTGCTCTTGTATCGAACCTTACAAAGAAGCCGCACCAGAAAGTGCAGCCTATTATCCTGCTCTCGCCCTCTGCCTCGTCCCTCTTGCGCACTTCCAACATAAAATCCTTCCTCGACGACGGCATCTTCATCCCCCAAATGCCGCCGACACGACCTCGGCAAACATGATCCAGATCCGTCGGCCAATGCCCTCCATCTCCTCGCAGCCCATAACCTTCATTTTAGTCGACAGCACTACCTCCTTCAAGCCAACCTACTGGCAGCGCGTTGTCGCCGTCTTCACTACAGGTCAAACGTGGCAATTCAAGTCATACAAGTATCCGAATCCGGCCGAGCTGTTCAGCCACTACCCGGGTATCTACGTAGGGTGGCAGGGCGAGGAGATACCTGAGGGAATCCAGAATCTGGGGAGGGGCGTGCTGAGCGCCAAGGTGGACAAGTGGACGGGCAGCGAGAAGGGGCGCTGGAGGGACAGGGAGGTTGTGGAGAGGATTTGGGGCCGTATTGAGGAGGGCATGAGGCGCGCTGGGTGGACGAGGGAGGGGCCTGGGTTGGCGGGCCAGCAGCCTGGACGGTAGATTCGCGGAAAGGAGAACATGTAGATGTACTGATATGAGGCGTTGGGCGTTTGGGAAGAGCAAAGCTGTACAGCAGGCATGGCGTATTTATCTCGAAAAGCTGGCGTTGGTAGCGCGGAATTCTGAAGTTGAAAAAAGCAAGAGAAGATCTATCACAAAGCAGATGTGTGCAAGCAATCATGAGCTGGTGGTATTTGTAAATTGGATATCGTGATTTTCGCTCGTACATTCATAAACTGTGGTCTGAACAGCAAAACAAATCCGCCCTCCATATAGCTCATTAGATTAAAACGAAGACTTTTCCTCTCACAGCCTGACCTCTACCAGTCGAGAGGTTCATTGAGCTCCTCCCCCTGTTTGTCTTGGGCACCTTGGCGGCCTGGACCTTGACAGGCCCCTTACCGTGTCGGGCAAGGTAGCCGCTGCCGTCGAGCCAGGGCCAGACAGCCGAGCGCTTCTTCTCGTGCTTCTGGATCGCTTCTTCGCTGGCCATAGTGAGGCCAATATCATCGAGTCCGTTGATCAGGCAGTGCTTCCTGAACTCCTCTACTTCGAACTTGCTCAGTTCGTTGCCGTCTGCAGAGCGGATGACTTGGTTGACGAGGTCGACTTCAATTTCCTTTCCAGCCTTGGCTTCTGCGGCAATGCGGTTCAGAGCCGCCTGGTCGGTGATTTCAATCGGCAGCATACCGTTCTTGAATGTGTTGTTGAAGAAGATGTCACCGAAAGATGGCGCAATGATGCACTTGATACCAAAATCTAGCAGCGCCCACGGCGCGTGTTCACGACTGGATCCGCATCCAAAGTTAGGTCCCGTGCAGATGAGGATCTTGGAGTTGCGGTAGGGTTCCTGGTTCAGCACGAAGCTGGAGTTTTCCTTGTCGCTACCAGGCTCGTAGCGCCAGGCGTGGAAGAGCGCGCTGCCAAGACCGGAGCGCTTGATGGTCTTGAGGAATTGCTTAGGAATGATGGCGTCGGTGTCGATGTTGGCAATGTCCATGGGGGCCGCGTAGCCGCGGAGGGTTTCGAACTTGGGCATGCCGGCGCTGGCACCTTTGGTAGAGGTCGAGGCTGTGTGGGATGGTTGGACGGCTTCAGGAAGGTCCATGATCTTGTCGAGGTCCTCATCGTCCTCGGCGTCGTGGATATGTGCGACTTCGACCTTGGGAGAGCCCTTGGCGGTGGAGGAGGTGGAGGGGGTGAGCTTGCGGACGTCTGCGAGGTTACCAACAATGGCGGCGGCGGCGGCCATGACAGGGGACATCAAATGTGTGCGGCCACCGGCTCCCTGACGACCTTCAAAGTTTCGGTTTGATGTCGAGGCGCAGCGCTCACCAGGAGACAAAATATCGGGGTTCATGCCTAGACACATGGAGCAACCAGCTTCTCTCCAGTCGAACCCAGCATCGATGAAGATCTTGTGGAGACCCTCTTGCTCGGCCTTCCGCTTGACGAGGCCAGATCCAGGGACGATCATGGCGTGCTTGATATTCGATGCAACCTTCTTACCCTGGACGACGCTTGCAGCCGCCCTCAGGTCCTCAATACGGGCATTCGTGCAAGAGCCAATGAAGACCTTGTCGAGCTTGACTTCCTGCATGGGTGTACCTGCAGTCAGGCCCATGTACTTCAGGGCGCGCTTGCAAGCCTCCTTTTGACCTCATCGTCGAAGTCGTCGGGGCCAGGGACCTTACCAGTGATGGGCACAACGTCCTGGGGCGAGGTTCCCCAAGAGACGGTGGGCGCAATGTCTTTCGAGTCAATGTAGATCTCATGGTCGAATTTGGCATCATCGTCAGACTTCAGGCTCAGCCAGTAGCTGCAGGCCTTCTTCCACTCGGGGCTGTCGACCTTGGGTGCCAGCGGACGTCCCTTCAGATAGTCGATAGTGATCTGGTCAGGTGCGACCATTCCTGCTCTCGCACCACCCTCGATGGACATGTTGCAAATGGACATGCGAGCCTCCATGCTAAGGCTGCGGATGGCTGAACCGCAGAACTCAATGACGGCTCCAGTTCCTCCAGCGGTGCCGATCAAGCCAATTACGTGTAAGATGATATCCTTGCTGCTGACGCCGGGAGCCAGCTCTCCATCGACCTGGACCTTCATGTTCTTGCTTCTCCTTGTAATGAGCGTCTGTGTGGCCAGGACGTGCTCGACTTCACTGGTGCCGATACCGAAGGCGAGGGCGCCAAATGCGCCATGTGTGGAAGTGTGGCTGTCACCACAGACAACGGTGGTGCCGGGGAGGGTGAAGCCCTGCTCGGGGCCGATGATGTGCACGATACCCTGCCTCTTGTCGTCGAGGCCAAAGTAGGTGAGGTCGAAAGCCTTGACATTCTCCTCGAGAGTCATACATTGTGTCCGCGAGTCAGCCTCGTCGATAAACTTCTCCGTGGTTGTGAGGTTTTTCCGCGAGACGGTGGGGATATTCTGGATACTGTTAGGCTGCAGCCCATAAGGTATACTGGTTTTGCGGCTACGTACATGGTCGACAGTGGCGAGCGTGCAGTCGGGTCTTCGCACTTTGCGGTCGGCATTGCGGAGACCCTCAAAAGCTTGCTGCAGCCGTGGTTAGCTGCTGCACGTGTTTTTGCGTCCAACCGCTGGTAGCCTTACTGGTGATGTCACTTCGTGAACAAGATGTCTGTCTGCGAGCTGTGAGCTAAAGAATCTAGCACCAACGATGGCAAACGGCAACAACTTACCAATGTACAGCAGAACGGTACCGTCTTCCTTCTCCTCGACAATGTGGTCCTCGAAGACCTTATCGTACAGGGTCTGCGGGGGTTTTACTGCAGACGGCATGGTGGATGTGATGCGTGCTATCTGAGCGTGTGTGGGAGGCAATTAAGGGGGTGATGCGGCAAACGCAAGGTGAAGCCTCGATACAAGTGCGAAGGGTACAAGCAAGGGCAGTGCGTGGGCCATTAGAGGCGCGGGCCTTCACACTCAAATAGCTGATGGCAAAGTAGGATTCAGAAATGTCCCGCCGATGCCGGAGAGAGGGCGGCCACGGCCGACTGTCGAATCACAGCGCTGCTGATTCATGTGCGGTCCGTCCTCGGCATTTTGAGCGTAGAGCACTGCACTTACAGCATGCCGCAGCGTGCGATAGCTGGCGATGCTTGCTTGATTCATCTTGCAGGCCGAGGCTGGCCAACCTTGCTGCCATCTGTCTTCTTGTGCAGTGCAGAGAGCATATACTTGCACCCAGCAGTTTGCCTGACTGACTGCTTGTTTCCGCACGAGACCGGCAATTTCGCGTGCGGTGACTGCCCCGCATCTTACACAGTAATTAAGTCGGCTGCTATACTTGACCAAGTTGCTGCCCTGCTGCCCCGCGCCGCGCCTTGCCTGGCATCTGTTCCATCGAGCTCCGATTCGCCTTCAGCAGCATGGTAAACCATGCATCTCGTCGCTCGCATACACCATTGCTGCCGACCACATCCGTGCTATCCATCTATGGTTCGTACTGTGTGGAATTGATGTGTTATGCATACAAAGCCTGTCGAAACATATTCTCATTGCCATGCTTCGAGGCAGATTATGACGCCGCGCAGATGCTTCAAAGTGCCCCAAGATGCTCCCCTCTACCAATTGTCCGCCGTGAAGATAAGTAGCGCCATGCGGTGTCGAACAAACAACCCCAATGCTCCGACTGCGAACTGAAACGCCAACAACCCCAGCGCCAGCCGATCCTCCCGCATGGGGCCGAACCACACCAACCACAGATTGATTAGCGTGAAGTTGGAGGATGACAGCACCTGTCCCGTCTCATCAACCTCGAGATCAAGCAGCCGAAGCCGGTACAGCACCTTGAGGCTCTCCGCTATCGGTCGTCGAAGAGGCCTCTGGAACTGCACGCGTGAGGGTTCCAGGAGACCTGTCCGTGCATTGAAGTGTGGAAGCCGATGTCGGGGACATGGTATCAGGTGGAACAACTGAGGAGCCGAGTAAACAAAGTTGAACGCTTGGGGCAAAAGCAGCAGGATTAGCGTCTTGCTGAAGTGTCCCAGGATAGCAACCACTGCAAAGACCATGCCGGCAAAGTAGCAGTAAGTATCGCCCACAAATACCTTGGCAGGGTACCAGTTGTGCATCAGAAGAGCAAGAGACACACCGATGAATGGTAGCAAGAAATACAATGAGAAGAGATGCGAGTCTGTTGCTGGGTGCGGGTAAGTCGTAAAAGGCGACAGGTAGAGCATATCGTTACCGGCTATCAGCACCGCAATGACAATCGACTGAGCGACTTCGATACCGTTGATGCCTGCGAGGATGTTGATACTGTTCGAGGAAAATATGGACAACAGTGCCATGTAGACGTAGTACAACCACCCTAGAGACTGGTCAGCACCGCCTAGGGACAAGAGAACAAGAGTCCAACACGACTCACCAAGATCAAACAACTCGCCCAGGTATGGTCGAAGAGGAAGTGGGACAACCATCTGCGTAACGCCAAAGTCCACAAAGTAAACCACAAGCATCGGAATCGAGGCGACAGCCGGGATGAGCACCTTGTGCCGCCATCGGATGTCGAACAGGTCATCGCCGATACCAAGCAGCACGATGCATTGCAACGAGAGTATAGCGCCAAGGAACGACGCGAGCTTGTTGTGAGGGAACCGGTGGAGGAGACGTCCTGTCTCAACCTCCTCTATCTCCTTGATGACGTCTCGGTTACCACCACCTGATGTCGCAACCACAATATCTTTGTAGAAGGGCCAAGGGATGAAGAAGATGACGGTGAACAAGTACACCATGGCACATATTGCACCCATGGTCTCTGGGCTGTTGTTGCTGTTAGCTTCAATTTCACGTGCATGCGTGGCGTCGCACTCACATCTCCGTCTTCTTGACCTTGCAAAGGTCCTTGCCTTTGAAACCACGCCGGATAAAGGCATCTCCAAGCCATCGTATCAGTGCGTAGCAAGCTGCAAACGCAAGTGCACTGAATGCAATGGATGCAACGAGGGGTTCACCTTCACCTCGAAAGGTGTTTGCCAAGACCGAAATGCTGGCCCATGATAGTGCTATAAGTGAGATCGTCTCAGTCGTAGTCAGCGCCGTCGATGTTGACATGTTGTTCCAGACTCTTTTGCTATGGATGATGGGGAAGCTAAGCTCCCGGATGAGGTAGTCGTTACGAAGTTCACAGTCCGTAGCGTCCGCTGAGGTGAATGTGCGTCTGCACCAATAGGGTAAAGCTCGACTCAAGAAGGCTGTGATTGTGTTTGTTGTGTAGTGTACACCTTTCTTTGATTATAAACGACTGTGCAGGGTACAATAAGGACCTGCATAAGGTTTGGCGATCCACACTGGGCGAACGCCCCACGAATGCAGATAGGAGCAGGTGCAACAACCGAAGGAGCGGCGAGCGATCGATTGCGCGCGTTGTTTGAGAAACAGGCAATTTGAAGACTCTGTGTTGGTGAAAGGCCACGTTCAAGACTCGTGCCTGCCGCCGGCTGGTTCCTCACAACTAGCCCCAAACGAGAGAAGGCTCATTCGCGACGCGCAGCCTCCATGGACCTCCACGCCCCAGCACAGCATACAAGATCCGATACCGTTCAGCTCCTGGACGCTGTGACACGTCGCCTTGCACGTCCAGCTTTCCTCTCCAGCATCACGCCGTCGCGGCTGCCATCGCAGGCTGCGAGCGATGCGTCTCTGAGCCCCACACGCGACGAAGCACGGTTGCAC
Organism: Ascochyta koolunga; assembly: GCA_026119515.1. NCBI lineage: Eukaryota > Fungi > Ascomycota > Dothideomycetes > Pleosporales > Didymellaceae > Ascochyta > Ascochyta koolunga. The sequence continues at coordinate 903,791 of JANLCG010000021.1, forward strand.
GCTGGCCCGCTATCCAACCATCGTCACTCCCCCTCGCAGTGACAGTCAAAGATGCTCTTGAACAGGCCGACCTTGTCGTCCCACTGATTCAGGAGCCTTGTGCAGACGGCAGCTCACCAAGCGTTGACAAGCGTGTCCTTCGGCATCTGGAGCAGGGCTTCGTTGGAGCGCGTCACGCATACGCAAAGATGGCTTCAGAACGCAACTTCACCACCTTCTCTCACGGTCACCAGGACCTTGTGCTTGCCGTTGACTTCAATTACTTCGGAACACGTATGGTGACTGCGAGCTCGGATCATCGCCTGAAAGTATGGGATAAGAAAGACGATTCTTGGTCTCTTATCGAGAGTTGGAAAGCACACGATGCTGAGATCACCGACGTACGTTCTTGCGATGCAGGTATTCTAACCGCTGAACATGAAACTCTCTCTCTCAATCACCGATACTAACATCGCGCAGGCAAAGTGGAATGGCCCTTTCATGGGCGAGGTTGTAGGAAGCATCGGCGAAGATGGCCGCTGCAAGCTTTGGCAAGAGGATGCTACCGAGGTGCCCCTGGCTGGCAACCGTTTCAAACTCATTGCGAACCTGGTGTCAACCGGCCATGCTCCGTTCATGTCGCTTGATTTCAAGAACATAATGCAAGAGACTTGGCTAGCGTTGATCACTCGTGATGGTCGTTTGACTGTCTACGAGCCGTCAGATCAGAGTAGCTTGAATGAGTGGACAATTCTAGCAGAGCGCTCTATCTCCGAGGATAACCCTCCAGATCGTCAAGATGAAGTTGGCTTCAAGGTGGTGTTTCACAAGGAGAAATTGCCATGCTGGACAGCAATCATGGCTGGCTTGGATCGCAAGTCGCTCTCACTTGCGGTGGCAGCGATGAAGGATGTCCTCGTATTCCGGACTGATAAAGCCAAGCGCTTCTTCCAGGTAGCGAGACTGGAGGGTGCTCGACAAATCATTCGTGACCTAGCGTGGGCCAATGGATCCATGCGGGGGCACGACATACTTGCGACAGCGAGCAAAGATGGCACCATCCGCATATACGAACTATCAACGCCCAGTTCGGGCAAAATTGCGACTACTGAGTCATCGGCTGTTGCTGCAACTTTCACGCCTGCCGAGTCACCTCGCACAGACCTACGCAGGAACGCTCCTTCCGGCATAGGAGCTAGATTGGCTGGCACATCTAAAGGTTCTGACATGCCACGCGAGAGCGAGCAATATCCAGGACGAATCACTCAGCTGGCAAAGCTCACAGACGAGCTTACTGACCATCATGGAGCTGTTTGGCGAGTAGCATTTTCGCAAATGGGTATGTGTTTCCTTGCGCTCTCCTTGACATCTTCTAACCCCTTTTCAGGTGATTTACTTGTCTCTACCGGCGATGATGCTTCGATTCGCACATGGAAGAAAGCCGTGAATGGACGTTGGGCAGAATATGCAGAGATCGAGACTGCGCGCGAAGATTAATATCCTTCCGCGTAAGAATCGTTTGCGTCTAAGTCTGCTGTGCATGATTCTCTCTGCCAAAATGGACTTGGAGGGACTAACGGCGTCCTGAAGAAACGGACAATGGGTGAGTAACTCCATAGAGGGGCAAGCATGCACTCAGGCAAAACCTCTAGTCGGCGTCACACGATATGGCAGGCATTCTGGACGGTACCGGCATAGCGATAGTGGTCCGTACGTCACTATCGGTAGATTTATGAACTTATGATTTATGTAGGTTGCGTTTTCATCTGCTGATATGCGTTCAGAAGCAGCGATCGTCATTGCGTGGTATTCATAGACGTTCGCACATCTGGCTTCACGACACATTCCTCGCTTCAATGCCAGCCACGACACATTCCGTTCCGGCCTTAGGTAGCCTCTCGATCTCACACGATCTCCTAAAAGTTGCTTGAAGCCCCAGCAAACATTTCGAATCCGTCTGATATTTGAGACGTGGAAGCGCACTCGCTGTGGGTACTGCAAAATAACATACCCCATCTCGACGTCTTAGGGGACTCCACGCATACTGACTACCAACTACGTCTTACAAACAAGCCGCGTCCTTAATCGGTGGGAAAGTCTGTAGGAGCGAATTGTGCTGTTCACTATCTTGCAGAAGCCACAGCATTGCAGCATACTTACAGTCGCCTTCAATCTTACTCCATTTCATGCGAGGGTATCACGATGATCTTCCAGCGGCGTTTTCACTCTCACACTACTGCAGTGATTGACTCTCCTCCAACGCCTCCTCCAAAAGATAGGGCTTCTCCACCAAAGACACTTGAGGAGATCCTTGCAATAGTAGTGAGCCCACGTGCTCCGAACCCTCCCCCACATGCAGTTGGTACTGTTTCCAGCAATCCTCGGCTCGTCAAACAAACTCAATTCCGGTCAGCATCGAGCCCACTGAATAACACCGTACCGAGGCGAGCACCCAGTAGCAGGAGAACAGGTCATGCTACTATACATACGGATGCAATAGATGGCCATGATGCATTTGAAAGCGACGCGTTTGCTGTTCATATGCCGACGACCCGCATACCCATCATTGATGTCCCGACGTCTCGGCCTAAACAAGCCAGGCCGAACAAGGCTCAGACGGAAGCTGTTCAGACCTATAAAGAGAAAGCGAAAGAAGCAAGGGAACGGAACAACAATATAGGTGTGCGTGTGCCACCCAATATTGCCTCCTACGACTATGCCTACGCAAGCACTTCTAAAGACGATACGTCAATACCGGCTGTGTTAAAGCCATCCAACAGTCGTCCGGCTCCAGCAGGCACATTCCCTGTGAGCCCGCCAGCCCATCAAGAAAGATGGACTCGACATGAACAGAAGCCTGACCCGGTTATGAAGGCTAGCAAAATCTCCAGCAATACGTCGGTGTATCGCAAGCCCACTGTGCTCGGAGTCACAACTGCACCGGCTGTTGTCAAAGAAGGTGTACAGTATGTACGTGCCGATGCGAACGGAGGTGCCTCGAGGCCAACGTCGCCGCCGAAATCAACAACGGTCAAAATCAGCATGAAGCCCAAGATTCCGACAATCAAGGTTGAGACATGCAAAGTCGAAAGCTGCCAAAGCGGAAGCTGTCAAGTCGAACACTGTCGCGGCACATACTACCGGACACCAGACATTGAACCGATAGCCACTACTCGCTCTCCAAGCCCTACTAAGACGATGCCAAACTTCACACGCCAGTACTCAATTGAGGGCGATTCAATTTTCGGCTACAAGGTCAAAGACCCTTTAGGCACATCGGCTGGCGCAAACAACTCCAGCTCTAGTGAGGATGAGAAGCTGAAAGCAACACCGAACAAGACGCAGGACACTCCCAAGCGCCCATCGCCAAAGCGAACGCTCACGGACCGTTGGCCATGGATACGAAAGGGTACAGGTGCTATTGGCAAACCACCCAATGCTCCAGCTCCAGACCCACCTGCAAGAGCGCCAAAATCCAAGCGCCCCATGTCGAAATATGTATCGCCCTTTGATTCGAACACTTCACCTCTAAGCACGTCTTCACCCTTACGTCCCACACCACTCAAACCTGCGGCCGCAGCAGCGGCAAAGGCAACAAAAACAGCAACGGCAACAGCGTCAACAGTCCGACAAACCTCAACCAAGAAACCAGCCGTCGCACCTAGAGCCACACTCAGGTCAACACCCGCTGCATCCTCTACCTCAGCGAACTTCGACACCGGCTTCGGGCAAATTAAATCATTCTTCCTCCTCACCCTCAAGATCTGCCTTGGGCTGTATGCAGTTGTCGCGCTATGGTTCATCCTCGACGCGATCAGGGAGGCATTGTGTGTGGTCTGTGTCCCGTTCCGGCTTTTGGGACATATGGTCGGCTTTGTGTGGGCGGTTGTTAGTTTCTTTGGCAGGAGCTTGGGGCGGCTGCAGCTGGTGTAAGCGGGAAAATCAAATTGCTTAGGCGGTGATGTGGGTCCCATGTTTCTTGGTCGTGGCATCTTGTTTTGTGGGAGTTGTCTGAGATGTGCAAAGCGTCATCGATGAAGTGTACAAACACTTTAGGAGAGCGTGGCACGGTCTACATGTCTGAGGCTCAACAGGTGTGGATCGAAAAGGGTCCGAGGATGGATTAATGCGTTACGGAAGGATTGTCGATGTTTTTAGCGCGCATAATCTGCTGCTCGTAAAAGAGTAATGTATGTGCTTGTGTTAGGCAATTCGAAAAGAGACTGAGACTGTGAAAAATCGTGCCGGATGCAGCAAGTCACATGTAATTCCTGAATGATTGAACATATGTTCCAAAAGGGTCTTTCTTCCGATCCCGTGTCAGAAAAAGCAGACAACTTGTTGAAAGTGGTAATGTTGATAATGATGTACGGGTCCGGCTTACGCCGTAGTAGGTGCCTCAAGTTATGGCTTTATAAAATTACCAATTTTTCCCAAACTTCATCAGTCAAATCAGACACAAGCGCGTTCCTTCACAGACGCACAACTCCGCTTGGTGTAGTTGGTTTATCACGTTCGACTGTAATAGCAATTGTTATCGAAAGGTCCCTAGTTCGATTCTGGGAGCGGAGATGTTTTTTGGAGCTTGGAAGCACTGGCGGCGTATTCCAGTTCGGTTTTCAAGTTTGTTTTTGGTTTGATCAAGCGTCCTCTAGGATTTGCGCATGTCTGCTCTGTGCTTGTAGCCTATCCATTATGTTCGACTTTGATTCCAATTGACATCGGAAGGTCTTAAATGCGGCCAGCTGCTTTTTTGGCAAACGGGAGACCCGGCCCTGGCTCTAACTGCACGTGCGCTTTGAGGAGTTGCGCTTGAATTGTACCGCGGTTCAAGTCGTCGTTTTGGCTGGGCAATGTGGGGTGGCGGCGGGGTTGGAGCACGGGTGCAAGTCCGCATCGAGAGTCGAATAGCTCAGATTGCGAATTGTAGTTCCAGATTTCATTGCATTGTGAGCTTTGATTGATTTGGTCCTGCTGCGTTGTGACATACTGCGATATACTGTTTTGCTGGCTTTATAATGCACCACACTTCTTCATCTTCCATCAAAGAACTGCCAAACCGGCCCGATGGCGCAATGGTAGCGCGTCAGATTCCAGTTAAGGTGTCTCCTGAAGGTTAGGCGTTCAAATCGCCTTCGGGTCAGTTCTATTTTTTCGCTTGCGCTCAGCCGGGAGTTTTTTTTTGTGCTGGCGTTGATTTGATTCCTTGTCTCTCGACTGTAAGGACGTTTTGTGCGGTTGCCCCTCATATCATTCGTCATGCGTGTCGTTTCCACTTTGATTGAACGGTACGCTATCCAAAAGAACCGAACACGACAGCTTTGCCGGACGAGTTATCTTCCTGTACCATCGACTTTTCAAGCATGAGTAGGAGATGTGATGTGCGTATTAGTAGCTCTGCCATGCATGTTAGTAGACTGGTCATACTGGCGCACCGATCCTGCAACCTACCATCGTATTCTATATCATAGCTGACTGGCACGTATTCGTCGTTCCTAACGAGGATCGGAGCGTCTCTTTGCAGTTTTCTTTCCTTCACGTTGAAACGTATTCCTGTATTTTTGCTGTGCTGACCCACAATATACGTTGATCGTTAGGATCGAACTTCTCCTCTGCAACCTCGCGCACAACTGCCTTCCCCTTTCCCACCTCTTCCACAATCTCATGTTGTATGTCGGCAGTAGGCATACTACCTCTAGCCGCGGTCTTGCCAAGCCATTCCCTCCAAACCCTCAGGACACCTTCTTCTACATCAACGAAAGCGCTGAATAGGCCGTTGTAAGGCCTAATCTTAACCAAATTCGTTTGCGCCACCAGCTGCGTAAACAGCTCATGTGACTCTAGGCTGACAATCTGCCTAACGAGATTGCCCTTGTACTTGTCTTGAACCGTGCCAGGGTATGTGCGGCTTCCAGGTATGTCGCCAGGTCGGCGAATAACCCTGCGCCCTCCATCCTCGAGCTCTCGTCGGTGTGGTCGAAACCTGGAATACATTTGGCGCATCTCCCCTAATCTAGCAGTGATGGCACGATCGGGCTCGGAAGGATTTTCGTATAGCGACAGGCCATCGGTGCCTTGGTATGCGCAGAAGTAGGGAGGTTCTGTAAGTTTTGCAGAGGGATGATAACACTCAAGCAGCAGTGAATGCGAGTCGAGTTCGGCGGCGGCAACTAGACGGTTGTGCAATATTCGAAGGATGATGTTGTAGATACGATGTGAAATGATGGTCAGAGGGAGCAGCTCAGGCGTTGGTATTGACGTGAACAAGTGCAAAAGCAGCTGTGTAACACCATGGTTAGCAGGCGCAAAGGAAACTTAAGCGATATAACATGCCTCGTTGGGGAGCTTGTAAAGATAACATGGAGCCATGTCTATGGCTGAATAACGTCAACAATCCGAAGTCTGAGATGCACGGTGCAAGTTAGTAGTCCATGTCAAGCATGGGTGAAGGGAAGGAAGCCAACGGAGATAAGATATCGTCATCGCCCGCGTCATGCTGTATCTAGTTAGTGCCAAACACGAATGCGCTTTGCCCGTCTAAGCTCCACCTCACCTTTCGTCCCCTGCCTCTTGACCCCAGGACGCGTGACGCCAATCGAAAGCTGTTTTCCGAAGACCATATTACGCGTTAACGTGTATCCGCTATCATGCCGATGGAAACCTACGTCAAAAACCGTGGTGACCAAGCAGGCACTCCCCCAAATGGGTCGGGACCGGTCAATCCTTCGCGACAGGCCATTGCAGCGAACGCGAGGGTTCAAGTGACAAGGCCTGCCGTCTCTCGGGCGCCTATCGCTCAAAATGAGCTTCCACACCGTGGTGAGAGCGTCACTCAGCAACAATCTGTATTGTTGCCACAGCACCCACAGCGATGGCCGTCAGGTGAAGGTGGAAAACGTGATCTTTACGATACTGACGCCGAGAGCCTGAACTCCACAACCAACCATTCGGCTATAAAAGTTGAAAACAGCCCGCGGATTGACCACCATCAGCTGCAGCTTAACAACGAAGAAGCTGAGGCTGGTGGCAACGGTGAAGCTTCTAGCGAATTTGAGTACGACGGGGAGGAGTACCAGTTCGATGAAGCGATGAAAAACTACCTTGAACAAAATGGCAAGGGTAATGCCAGCTATGATGAGCGGTTACAATTCATGCAAGATACCCAACCTCACCTCTTTGCTACACTCGAGGGCGATTCATACCCTACAACAACCGATGGTAATCCTACGGAATGGGGAGAGAATCAGGCGGCATATTTCGAAGAACTTGGTTCGTCTTCGTCTTCTCCTCAACGCTTTTCTCAACCAGATCCAAGTCCTGCGCTCTTCAATCAGCAGCCTTTGCAGCAAGAGTCAGTTTCCAATCTACTGCACACCAATTCTACCGGGCTCCAGGGTTCCAAAATCTACAAAAAGGGTGAGCAAATTCGTGGGCAACAGCGCACTGACGGAGCTCGCGGACAGCAAGGTCAACAGCATGACATAGTCTATCCACCAACAAGTCGACTGCCCACGTACAGCCAGGCAAATCGCGCACAAGGCTTTGCTACAGCTACTCATGCTCGCCAAGAGGTGATATTACAGGCTGGTCAGACCGGGTTTTCACAACAAGCCCCAGATTTGCCGTCAGGACGGGGACAGTCTGGAAACTCTCTCCCTACGATCACTAGACCTACCGGTCCCTCGAAGCATGCTTCAAAAATACGCACCAAAGTAGTGCCCACTATTCAACATCATACCGAACGTATCCCAGTGGAAGAGCCAATGCTCTCTCCAAACGATGATGATTACGAGTCTGAGATTCTCTTCAAGTTGGGCTACGAGCAGCTGAGGGACGAGAGTTTCGACAAAGATCCGCGTGCGCGTGAGCCGGTTCTAACTGCAGACATGCTTGAGAAGCCACTTGTTGAGCGTTTGCAGTTCGTATACAGCAAACTTGACCCTGCAGCGCAGGCCGAGTTCTTTGGTGCGCTTCCAACAAACGAGTGGGAGGATGCAGGTGACTGGTTCCTGGACCAGTTCAGTGCAATCATCAAGAGCACGAAAGAGGCACGACAGAAGAAACGAAAGGCGGCACAAGATCTTGAGCGGGAGATCGACAAGCGTCACACACACGTTGAAAAGAAGCAGAAAATCGTCCAAGGTGCCATGATCAAGATGAAGACGCAGGGAGAGGGACTTGTGCCGAAGAGTCCGGGGGCATCCAAAAGTCCTCGACCGAAGAGAGGTTGAGGGCAGCGGTTGACATTTCGTGTCCGATCGGAGTCTATAAAAAGTATTATCAGGTTCATAAAGTGCACAACATAGGTTTTCATGGGAAATAGGGTGCTCAGCGAAGCGGCCACTGTATTGTCAATGTTGTTAGGCAGCATTTGTTCTATACCCATATATTTAAAATTTATCGTTAAGCTCATGAAACCTCACTAGGCGATCTGCTGGCCGCTTGCTTCTTGAATGCACCACATGCAGTGCGGTGCATACTTGCCTCAAAAGCCTGGCCACAAAAGGCGGCACTTAATCCACCTCTGCGAAAGAGTCGATATGATGCACTGAAAACACAAGTAAATAACGATAGCTACAAAAATTGAGGTTGTTACTCGTTCGTTGCAATAGAGTAGCGAGGCGCGCCAAAGGATCGTGGGTGAAGCATATAAAGCAATATATATTCAACAATGTATTCCAACCCTAAATGCACACCAGTATCAAACAAACAAAAAATAAAAAGACTGGAACATGGCACTGTTATACTTTCTCAGACAACCACGCAACATCATACACCAATCCATTGGCATACCAATTCCAAGGTTCTGGACCCTCCTCTAGCTAGACACCGTTCTAGGCCTTAACTCAACTCTCACGCAACTTCTTGCTCAGCTTCGAGCGCGTTTGAAGACCATATTTGGGCCTGCCAATCGTTCCCGTGGTCCTCGGTGACAGCAAAGCCGGGTCCTCAGGCAGACCGGGCTTTCTCGTCACCTCAACGAATACGGTATCAGAGTCGAAAGACTCTGGATCCTCAAAGCTCGCCGCCTGCACCGTGAGTTTCGGAATGGGTTTGGGCAAGTCAGCGAGGCGCTGCAGCGTTGCCGGTTCGTAGGCGGCCATGACGCGCCTGCGGATCTCGCCGTTTCGGATCCTGGGGTCCTTGATCGCTTGTAGTTCTGCGACTGCTGGGGCGTTGAAGACAGTGGCGTCGTGGATCCACACGTTGCTGAAGTTTGCGTCTTGTTCGTGCAGGAAGGTTTTCTTGAACTTCATGTGCAGTTCGGCGCGGTAGGTGACGAGATTTGCTTTGTCGTTTTGTGCTCCTAGCTTTGCTCTTAGCTCCGGGCTGCTTGTGTACCAGAGCTTGAAATCTGATGCGTCTATGTGCGCGAAGTCGGGGAGTTGGGATATGTGCATCGGCCAGTCTTGCTTGGTGTTGTCCCAAGGGAGGAAGAGAGTGGCGTCTTCGGGGTTGAGGATGTATGGCTCCCGGCCGATGTAGACCTCGATTGTTGGGTCTTCGACTGTTGAATCGCTTTCGAATGAAGAGGTAACCTGAGGGTCGGGAGGCTCGTCGACAATTGTATGGTCCTTAGGATCATTAGAGGGTACTGAGGGGAGATCGTCTACGCCGCTGCTGTTTGGGTCAGTCGCAGCTTCAGATTCACCCAAGGAGGGCAGATGACTTGTCTTCGCTTTCTTCGAACCGACAGTCTCAATTTCTGTGGAATCATCTTCTGAATCGCGACGGCGCTTTCTGCCGCTGTTGGCTAAGTCATTGTTATCGTCAGAGTCGGAATTTTCAGATTCAGATGAGGTAGGGAAATCATCAGAATCATCAGGATCAGGAGGATCAGATAATCCCGAAGGTTCAGACGACGATTCAGACCCAATACCATCGCTATCACCTCTAGCTGTAGAATATGGCCGAGGGCTAGCTTGAGTCGACCCGGTCTCTCTGTAAGCCTGAGTAAATCTATCATCGTCATCGTCATCGTCATCGTCATCTCCAGAAGCATGTGGTGTCGAGACAGCGAGAGCGGGAAAGGTCAGCCTATTCAGACCGTCAGCAAAATCCTGAACAGCATTTGCAGCATCTTGAAGAGCTTGCGCAGCGCGCAGAGCTTTCTGGCACTGTGCGTCGCGGGTAGACCGTTTACCCTTGGTGGGTTTGATACCGCTGGTTTCATCCTTGTCGTTTCTGGGTTGCCCAAGAAGCTGGGCTGGGCTGTCATTTGGTGTCTTTTTGGGTCCTGTGTCTCAGTTAGACTGCATTCTTTTTTTTTTTTTATTAACCATGCATTCAATACTGGCTATATTTACACCCAAAAGATCCCAAAATACGAAAATACACACTATAACACAACATTGACAGCTGATTAACCAAAGAAAAAAAAACAGACTTGCATGCAAAACAGAAAACCATATAAACTAGCTCGACGTACCTCGGAATCCTGATATGGTGCACTTTTTCTTTTTGTTCGACGAAATACCCTCCGGTCTGCTTTCCCCAGCGCCTCGTTTTCGCTTGATGAGAGCCAAACCTAGGCCATTTGAACCATCTTCTGAGCCATCAGACGACTCGCTGGGTTCTGGATTCAATTCTTCTTCAGTTTCTCTCATCGTGATGTCATCTATAGGATCAACCTGACCCGAACCAGGAGTGGGACTTGGTGACGTGGGAGGGCAGTAGTGCGCCTCCATTCTCGAGCGAATCACATCGGTGAACTCTGTCCAGTCCGACTTTCGATCCTCGTCGCTGAAAATGATAGTGTCTCTTAGCCAGAGGTTGATACAGTTGTAATCGCTCTCATCCCCAAACCTCTCGTCTTGAACTGTGGCGAAGAGGAAGGCTCTCCAAGAGACTATGTTGACGTTCTGCTCTTGGAGTCTAGGGTCGACCAGCTTTTCAGGTGTTTGGTATTCGACGAGGTCGATTTCAGGCATGGCGCGGAAGTCCAGGAGACCTGAGGGCTTCGGGGTGGGCTGGCTGCAGTTGCTGATATTGCCATTGGTGGGCGCGTAGGGATCAATTTCGTTAATATCTGGTCCGAATTCATTAGGGCCTTGGTTTGGAAAAAGCATCGCCATTTTCATCTCCGTTTTGACCGGTGCCACTGCGATTTTTCTTGTCACCATTGCTGCTTTGGCCTGGCTTGTTTCCGTCGTTATCAGGATAACCTTCATCTTTATCGTCATCGTTGTTATCTTCGTCATCGTCTTTGCCTTTTTTTCCAGAAGCAGGTGTATCAGGCTTGTACTTTGCAAGGTTTGCAAAAAGAGCAGTCAAAGTATTGGCTTCGTAGTGCCGCATCATCAGCAACCTCATCTCTCCATACTTCAACTTGTCATCCTGAAGGTCTTTGATGGCAACAAGGTATGAGTCATGCGGATTGAAGACGGTTTCGTCCTGGGACCAGACCGACTTGAAGTTGTCGTCTGATTCTCCCAAGAAGGTCCTCTTGAACTTCAGATGTAGCATAGCGCGAGAGGTGACATGTGAGTGCTTCTTGTTTTCATTTAGACGCTCTCGAATATCGTGATTCGCGTTGAGCCACCTTATCAATCCTTTATTGTCCACTTTGGTGAAGTCTGGCAGTTCCTTCACATTTCGGGGCCAGTTGCCGGAGTCTTCATCATGCGGCGGCCAGATCGTTTTGTCATCTAATGGAATGTTTCGGTATAGCTGTCGACCCAAATGTATGTCTGTGACGGTCTTGTTGAAGCCTTGGCTGGCTGTTCCTGGACCGTTTGCTCCACCTTTGCCTGTTGCTTTTCCATGAGCATCGAACCCTGATTGCTGAATCATATAGAAGAGCGCGAGTGCTTCAGCATCGTTTTTAAGATCCTTGTAAACCTCAGGGCTTTCACGTTTGTCTTGCTTGAATGCAGCCAGGAATAATGGATCAGGCTCAAAGCCACGTGGTAGTTTATGAGGTTGTTTGGTGAATGGTCGATTGGGTACAGACGCTTTGTCTTGATACGCATCAACAGAGCTTTGTAACTTCTCGACAGGCACAATGTTAAGGATACGAAGTAAGTCTGGAGAGAGCTGGAACGGTATCACGTTGGGCTGCTCACTTTCTTCTTGTATGAGTCGGCGCATCTCCTGTCGAGCATGCATGGAATTGAACTCAAGCTGACCCCGCTCGCTCTTTGAAAACATCTTGCGGAGGCCAAATCGGTCCAATCTCGTGGCTCGTTCGAGTATGTACTCCAAGAAGGCGAACAGGAAGGGTCCACAGGGTCCACCGTCATGCCCCGAGTAAGAGTTATTTGTACCTTGCTGTGGAACATACTTGAGAGTACTTGTTGTGAAATCGCCTCTGAAAAAGCCATTCTCTTCGCCGAGTAAGGTATCGATACCACAGAGAACTTGACCTGCGGTGATTGCTGCGGGATGCATATGTTCAAACATCAGCTTGTTGGGCTTATCCGACCTCTGCTTCAGAGTAATGGCACTGTCGACCCATCGTGCAACTTTTTCTGCCTTGTCTATGACGAGAAGTCCCCAGTGGTTACCATGTTGCGCTGGACCGTGAGGCTTGTTCCTCTTCTTTCCATGCTCTTTTTCCTGACCATAGCTCTGCCCTTCTTCTTGTCGTTCATGTTCTTGCCTCTCGGTTGAACCTGGCTCTTTATCAGCCGCCAGCGTAGATGGTGGTGAAGTCTCCGGTGGTGAAGCAGCAGGTTCATCGTTGGCACGACTGTTCTTGTGGAAGCTTTTACCGATGTTTACAGAGTTTTGTACCCCATCGTTGCATGGTATGATGATCCATCGCTTATCAGGGCTCAATAAAGTTTGCTGTAACGTAGGGCAACTTCTAAACACTTCTGCGCGTGTATCCGTTCCGGCCCCGAGGTGAAATAATCTTTGTGCATGTATATCGGAGAGAATTACTACATTCGGGCGCTTCCATTTCTTTGCTGATAATGCAAGAGAAAGATCCAGTGTCTGCTCGGGCATGTAACATTCCGGGAAATCAGTGCGAACGATATTCAGAAACCCTTGTATACTAATTCTTGCTTCCGTACCATCCTCTAGGTCGTACTGCGTGTATGTTTTGTTAAGCCATTGGGTTACAGTTTCTCTATCTGAACCAGCCGAGGGTTCAGTGGGCGCCAAGTGTGTAGTCTCCCGACCAGCGGTCAGCCCGTTGGAAGAGCCAGCCTCGTTCGTAGTCATTCTGGTTTAGTTTATGCGGGGCGTGAGTCCACTAGAAATGGTAACAGAGCTGTTTAGCAACGTTTTGTGTTGTGTTTGGGCGAATATTTGAGGGTATTGTATCTATACACTAAGAAGTAACTTGAACAAAGAGCCTGGCGCAGGATACGAATATAGAAACGGCGGGTTACAGAATTTGGTATCTTACTCGAAACAACAAAGCAGATGTTGTAGCTTTGTGATGGCTTTACGATATCCAATAAAGAATGTACGCTGAGGTCATACTGTCTTGCAGTTGCCTTTGATCTACTGTCAATGGCTCGAAATCATTCGTAGCTGACTCGAACCTCTTCTCACGACCTTGGGCCAATCTGAATAGCTTGCCAGCCTTGTGTGCCCCTCCCTCTCTCACGAGTGAGGCTTTGTAATTTAAGAATACCTCAGCCACCGAAATACTGATTATATGCTGTCCATGTGCATCGTATGAGGTTTCATTGTAACAGGGATCAAAAAGAGAAACGGACAGAAAGGTAAATGGAAAGTGACGGGCACAATGGACGGCCACCCATGCACCGTATTTGGTTATCTGCTTTATAATGCATTCTGGAAATTGTGTTGCAATGTCCTGAAAAATCCAACTATCTGAGCAGAGCGTCGTCGCCGCGAATGTTAGTGTGGTGGGTTGGCTCGAGTTGATGAGCGTGCAAGCAAAGAAGTGTCGCGGTTGTGAGGTTAACAACATAAGCAGCGGTGCAGACAAGCGTTTCGCACCAAACGATTACCTTGATGTTAAAGCAGGTGTAGTGACTAGTGATACCGTACTCCCCACTAAGACGTTCCCTAGCAACGCATCCTTGGCGGCCAAATCTCGCGCTCGACGCACTCTCAGGTCCGACCACGCTACATGGTCAAACAGCCCCTTCAGCGCCTCGTCCACCACCTCGTACCCCATACAATCCGCCTTTTTAAACATTAAGATACCCTTCTGTCGTACATATACTGCCACAGCCACACGCATACACACACAATGGTAAGTAAGACGCTGGTCTTGTTTACTGGAGAGGGAAGCGGCGAGTGAGTCGTGGCTTCGCATTCGTTGGTTGGCTGCCGCTGCCGGTCAACAAGCAAGGAACAAGTGCGGCAGCAAACAGACTCGATTCAGCTTCCTTTTGTTGCCGCTTTGTTACACTGCATCCAAACATACATTTACCTGCTCGGCACACGCACTCGGCCGCGACTCTTGGACAGAAATACATCAAGAAAGAGTTGAGACAAGAGTAAACAATGAATAACCACGACCACCAGGCCTCCACCAACTACCGCGAAGCGTTCCAGCTCTTCGACAAGCGCGGCAACGGGCGCGTCGACCGCGGCTCTCTGGGTGACCTGCTGCGCGCCTGTGGGCAGAACCCTACGCTCGCTGAGATTACGGATCTCGAGCGCGGTGTAGGCGCTGACTGTACGTCTCGCCACATTTTGCGCGCGCACGCACTGCGCCAGCACAACCGCTTGCTAACCGCCTTCGCAGTCGACTTTGATACCTTTTCCAAGATCCTCAACCGCCCCGGCGGCTTCCGCGAACCCTTCGATATTGAAGAATACATCCGCGGCTTCCAAGTCTTTGACAAGGACCGGTCAGGCTTCGTCGGCAAGGGCCAGATCAAGTACATTCTCACAAACCTGGGCGAGAAGATGACCGAGGAGGAGGTCGACGAGCTGTTCAAGAGCACAATCGACGCGAGCAACGACGAGGTTGACTACAGGGGTAAGTCGCAACACCACCACATACATGCATGGTACACAGGGTACGAGCACAGGCTAACGAGGATGCAGAGTTCGTCAAGACGATTGCAGAAAACTAGACGGCGAGATAGCTGGCGGGAGAGTGGGTATGTTCTTATGATGCTTAGCTCTGCGGACGGGCGAGGCGGTTTCATGTTTATGGTTTCAGCATGCGGATACTGGCGTTGGGATACTCGAGGCACTGGTCCTTCTTGTCGCTGGGACAAGGGTAGCGGAGTTATGTAGCCAGGCTGCTACTGCAGCCTCAATGACACAAGATTCATGCACATGGCTCCCTGGGTCTCGCCGCGGACAAGTGAAACACGACCAAATGTTGAATTGTCAATTGTTTATAGTGGGTGCACAGCTTATCCTGGAGTTATGGGGGTGCACGGTTATTGATAACAGAGGGCGAGAGATCTACGCAAGGTATGTTATAGAAATCACAGCGCTAGGATGTCATATTTGTAAAATCAATATATTTGTTGATTCAAAATTTCTCGTGTCAAAATTTGTTTTTGGTCCAATGGGCCACGTCTTAAGGAGTTGTAGGCTTGTACGTAGCATGAGAAGCCTTGCGCGTTCGCCAGTGGGGTATCGCGTATGATAAGAGAAAAAAACAGAAGCGCGAGATCCAGAAAGCAGAACTCGCCATGCAGTTCCTTGCTATGGCGCCGTAACACCAACTCAGTCCAACGTAATGTATGTGTGAGAGAATAGAATGGAAGTCGTGATGAACATGATGCGCTCCGCGGCAGTCCCGCGGAATGGCCGTTGCTCACGGATAGTGGGGGACGTGAGGCTGAGACCCTGGCGGGTGGGGAGCCTACGCAGCGACAGCTGTCGCAGCCGCCATTCCTGCGACACCACCGCCACTGTTCGCCGAAGCGCTTGCGCTCTTCTTGTAGTTGATCATCTCGGATGTTGTCATGAAGCCGCCAGGGATGAGGAACACGACATCGTCGCGGCGCCCCGTGCGATCTCCGCCGAACTGTGCC
Organism: Ascochyta koolunga; assembly: GCA_026119515.1. Taxonomy (NCBI): domain Eukaryota; kingdom Fungi; phylum Ascomycota; class Dothideomycetes; order Pleosporales; family Didymellaceae; genus Ascochyta; species Ascochyta koolunga. The sequence continues at coordinate 919,699 of JANLCG010000021.1, forward strand.
CAGTCTAGCTGGTAGCCCACGGCAAGGTTACAGCGTCCGCAGCGCTGGAGGTAGCGCTTCTCAAAGCCGTCGTCGCTCGTCATCATCTCGGCGGTGCGCTCTTGGCGCGTGGAGAGGAGGAGGCCATAGTGGCTGTTCGATGTCGAGCCGGGCTTGTTCGAGGAAGATGCAGGTGGGAGCGGCATGATATGTGCCTTGTCTTGCGAGTTCTGCCGTGTGGGAAGGGCGGGCAGAGGGGTGGTGGTAGCAAGGAGGAGGTGGCTGCATAGGCAGTGGTAGGTGTATACTGTGTTGGAGGCTTGGAGAGTAATCTTCTCCTCGGGTGTAGGCGACGGCATGGCGAAGTAGGCGCGCGAAGACTGTACGATATCCATTGTGTCTGCGTGTGTGTTGATTTCGAAAGCGAGCAAGTTGTGCGTGTTCGCGTTGTGGGCGTGGTGTCACGGGAAGTGGGGCGCAACGCCAGGAGACTTTATATGGGGGCGTAAGATTAACGCTGGATACTGGACCACGGTAGGGTTGGTAGCACGCGGCGTCTTATACTGTAGTAGCTGGAGAGTAGAAGTGCTGATGGCTGCCGTCTGGCGAGGGAAACCGAGCACTCTTATGTCCGTCTGAATTGAGTTGAAACAGAACTTGGTACGCTTAACGCTGACAAGAAGCAGGTCAAGCGCTGAGGTAGTGAGGGCCCAAGGGAGCTACTGTTCCAAGTGGACAGCCAAGAAAAGCGCCGTGGGTGCCTGTGCGAATGTGTGTGCACCGATGAGGCTCAAAGACCAAGTGGAGTCGCAACACGTATGGGGCGCCGTCGCTGCGTGAAACGGTATGCCGTAGCCAAGAACCGTTGTCAGTCTGATACTCGGCCGTTCTTGGTGGGAGAAGACAGCGGAGCTAAGCAATGGCTGGCACGGCTGGCACGGCTGGCAAGCGGTTTGTGGCACAAAGTCGACAAGAGGCTCCACACGACGATCCACAGAAGCAACACTGGAATGACAAGACGGGCGAGTGCGATGTGTTGAGGTGAACACGGTAACCTTCATGTGGTGGCGGGCGCTTTATACGCAGCATTGTTGTGCACCGAATCGGGCAAGCTGCCAACCCCACGACCCACGACGAGAGCCGCCGTCACGGTCCGCACGACCATCTATCTGCGGAGAGTGTGCCCGTGTAAACACAGAGGATTCGGCGAATGAATTGCGCGCAGCCCACCACGCGTTCCTGGCTCGGGCTGGCTGGCATGTGACATGGTTGCGTCTCCAAAGCACTGAGCGCTCAGCGCGCTCGCCTACTGCGTCTTATCAGCCCCGAGTAGCCACGTCTGTGCTTGGAGTCAACATCACCCCCGCAACTTTTCGAATCTTACCGTAGAACTCTCTAGGATTGTAGAAAACATGGCAAAGCACCTACATGTAAATTCAGATATTTTGCCGGCTACACGCTATTGACCGCAGCCAGTGTTCATGTGCGGAGCTGAATGCCATGTGACTGCTTAGAACTGGCAATGTGCATTGTGCAGGCGCGGTCCCTGCATGCATTGCAGTTTGAAAGCTATGACGCCCGCTCTGTTTCGGAGCCTCTCGCACCGCATCCGCATTGCAGACTGCGCTAACGCAACGTCTTGGCTTGTGTGCTTCGAAGCAACGCTGCGACGGCGACGATATTCTGTCAGCAAGAGGCATGTCGGTCACGAAGGACGTGGTCAGATTTGGCACCTTCGTGGTGACAAGCCAGGTGTGTATGGCGCTGGCACCCCATTGGCGGCGCGCTGTATGGCTGTGACGTGATGGAGTGAACAACACAGTGCACGTCAGCTCACTGTTAGCTTATCTGCTTACGGTACGACTGCAGGTCTTTCATCTGACTCGTCTGTCATTCGCAATCGTAAACCTCAAACCGCTGCTTTCGGGCCATGTGCTCGTGTCACCCCGTCGGGTCGTGCCGCGCTTTAACGACCTCTCCGCCGCAGAGGTCCAAGACCTCTTCCTGACCGTGCAACGCGTGTCGCGCATGGTAGAGCGTGTCTTTGCTGCCTCGTCGATGAACATCGCCATACAGGATGGTGTAGATGCAGGTCAGAGCGTCCCACACGTCCATGCCCATATCATCCCTCGAAAGAAGCATGACCTGGAGCATAAGGGCGGCACCGATGCCATATATGAGATGATGGAGAGCGACGACGCTCATCTCGGCAACCAGATGAAGAACAAAGAGAAGGCTGCTCAAACTGACCTTGCCGAGGACGAGAAAAGAGGCAAGTTTCCGGCAGTTGACAATGACAGTCGCAAGCCGAGGAGTGACGAAGAGATGCAAAAGGAGGCAGAATGGTTGGCCGAAGAAATGGCGAGGGACCAGCAGGCATAGAAAATACCAGTCCAGGCTCTCTACCGCCTTCGAATGCTAGTGAATTGCTGTAGCTGTGTTGAGTTCACCTTGACCTACATGTGCTCTTGGCACGCCATAGCTGCGCTCCATAGCAACAACCTCGCCCTTTCAACAACCCTTCTCAAGGCCTTCATCGTCTTCAGCATAGCTACTGACCATGCAAAATCACCGCGCACTATAGGCGACACGATTATCATGTCCACTTCCTTATCCGGCGCCTCGCTATTCGAGAGGCTTCCCTCAGAGCTGGAGCGTCAAATCCTAAGTTACGTTGTACCTCAAAGCTTGTCCTTTAGTTTTGCGCAGTGTCCGCCTCGCTATGCTTTTTTTGCACAGGCTGAGCCGGCTTGTCGACGCTCGCGAACAACCCAACGCTGAGGTATCTGTCGCAGTCAATGACAAGCAGTTGGAGGACGCGGGACATCCAAGCTCAAACCGAGGTGTATACATATCTCTCATTCACAACTCTACAGAACTAGCTACAGAATCTTGAGGTGTGTTATATAATGTTTAAAATGCCACTCACGTATTGACGTTAGGCAGCTGTGATGTACAGTAACAACAAGTTCTTGCTCAAGACCAACATGCCGCTCCCAGGAGGTAACTTTGGCCCACTCAGCCCAAGACTTCTCCATGACATCACAACCATGCGAATCGTGATGGAGAGGGACGTAGACTCCAACAAGGGTTTTTTTGGCCACCAGCAGTTCTTGAAGTGCTTTTTCGAGACCATTACTGAGCACAGCAAAGACGAATATAAATATGTGACGGAGCTTGCAGGACTATACTCAAGTGATCGATTGATTTGATCAGTCTCTATTTTTCTATGTAGAACGTGCTGCTTAAATACAAATGAAATGTGTGGGTCACGTGATCTCGCTTAACGAGCGTTTAGCTAGTATTAGGGCCGCTCAGAACTAGCGTTGCTAGGGTAGAGCAGCTTAACCAAATTGGCACGCTCTATTAGAAAATAAGCTGCGTATGTGACTCTACGCGCTTGGTTGCGCGACACACCCCCTAGTTAATCCTGTATTAGGAACAACTAAACTAGGAGCGTGCCCTTAGTAATTATAGGGCTCTAATCTTAGATTTTTATATTTCCCTAGATATCTAAGATTACCACGCGTCTGCAGCGTACTCTAGGTGCTCTTCCTTTTAAGAGACCTCTCTAACTTTTAGGCTACTTTTGCGAGTGGTTTATTGCTAGTTTAGGCGCTTGTTTTTTAACAGCTAAATTTTCTAAGCCTATAGCTAGCTATTAAGCTGCTTAGTTATAGTTAAGGTAAGCACTTCTTAGGTTAAGCATTTCTAGGTAGTAAGAGTGAGCGTAAGGACTATAATCTAGCAGCTTCACCTTTACTAACCTAGTTGCTTCCCTATATAAGCGTCCTACCTGCTTAATTTCTCTGTTTCTCTAGTTATATCTATTAATATGCCTATAAGTATACTAAATTATTTTCTAAGCGCCTAAGCACTCTCTAGCTAATTGTTTCTAGCTTCTTAATTAGTTAAGAGCTTTATTGTTAGACGTTGTCTAACTAATCTTGCTATTAACGTTTTTCTAGCTTTTTCTAGAGGTTTTGCTAACTTAGGTTATAGAAACAGACTAAAACCTAGCGCTGCGCGCGCACTACTGCCGCCTCCGCTGCCTAAGCTGCTGCCTAAGCTGGCTAGCTGCCAGCTGCCCGCTTGCCCTCGCCCTTGCCCTTGCCCAAGCCTGTGGTTGCAGCTCTACCCGCTCCTTCAGCAGTTGCTGCTGCTACTACTGCTATAGCCGCCGCCACTGCTGCTGCCTACGCTGCTACGCTGCTGCCACCGCCTATGCCTGCGCCCGCGCTGCCTGCCCCCGCTTTAGGCGCTCCTGTGCCTGGTGCGCGCAGGTTAATACCCTGCGCGTACTGCGTGGACGCGCTGCTAGCAAGCAGCTTAGTCGCGCTGTGCGTTAACAACGCTGCTGCCAGCTGCTGCAGCAAGCGCTGCTAGCGTTGTGCCTTTAGGCACTCCTGCCGCCCGCTCCCCCTACCCTTAAGCTGCTTAGGCTAGAACTAGTAGAGGAGCTTGCTTCCTCTAGCAGAGTAACAACTTTAGTAAGTGTCTTAGTTTTTAGGTAATAACAGTAGCTAATAAGCGTTTAGTAGGCTACTAACCTACGCACTGCTATCTAGGTAGTAAAGGGCCTGCTTGCAGATAGGTACAAATTTTAAGTACCTATTTATAAGTAGGTTTATTAAGATAAAACCTATAGGGAGGAGGTTATCCTCCCTACCTATAGTTAATTTGTTTTTGTAAGCTTCTTAGCTGCTAGGCGTGCGCTTAAAAGAGCTGCTACTAGCAGTCTAGAGAGACTTATACCTATTTAGGGAGAGGGTTATCCTCTCTAGCAATTTAAAGATCTTCTCTTTCTCTATTAACCTGCTCTTTTTCTATAACTAAGTCTTTCTCCTCTTAACTAATGCTCTATAAGTTTAAATGCAACAGAAAGCGCTTGTAAGCTTGTCTAGGAAGCGCTTTTATAAGGCTGTTAGCTAGCATCTTACTTGTTTTAAGGTAGGTTACTTAGAGGTTTCCCTTAGCGTACTCTTGTTTTAACTATATATTTTAGATATCTATATAGCGCAGCTAGGTAGTAAGCTAATTACTCTCTTTAACTACTAGTTAGATAGTTTATTAGTTGTTACAGAAAATCTCCTACAGCACCCCTAAGTCTAGCTAAAGTTCTCCTAGGAATTGTTTTAGAGCTACTAACTGTAACGACACAGGATGATAGAAAGCTCTAGAATGCGTGTGTATCTGCTGCGAGGTGTCTAGGAGCACTAGGATAGGTAACACAGAGACAATTCTATTCCTATAGGTCTTGTACAAAGAATACTTAAAAACTATCTATCTATAGATAATTCTCCTTATACCTTTATACTGCTAGAATACAGGGAAGTTTAGAATGCTATAACCAAGTTATAGGCAGGAACAGAAACGTAAAGGAGCTAAGTTAGAGGTAAATTAGGGTGTAATACTTTTTAGAGACTAGTGCTTTACACTACCCCCTCCTATGTAGGCAGATTGTCCTAGATACGCGTAAGTAATAACAGTTGTTATCCTATAGCGTTAGTGCGTTAATTTAGCGTCTATTCTAGGTTTTTAGTTAACTTAGGTTGTTATTTTAGTGTTTTGTTGTTATTTTTATCTAAAGTAAAGATAACTTTTTTTTTTTTTTTTTTGTTAACTCTGCTGCCTAAATCTAACGTAACAACAAGCTGTATTATAACTTAATTAGAGGGAAACAGGTTTGCTGTTATTATTATATCTAATTTCTAGGACGCGTCGCGTAGGTATATAAATAATTAATTCTTACACCTTTCCTAACTCTAACAGATACTATTTCTTACTGTAAGTATCCCTACGCTCTTTTAATTATTCCTATGCTAATGCTCCTAGGTTTGTTAATTAGTTACTATGCTAATACTAGTCCCGCCTAGAGCTCTTGCAGTAGCCTATTAGGTTATTTGCCTTTGTTTAATTTAGGCCTTTGCGAGAGGGAGAAAGGTAGACTACGCCTTTAATAAGGTGTTGTTGTTAAAGTATGCTTATTACACACTTTAAAATAAGAAGTATTATCTAGTAACTAGACTTTTCTTTACTCCTGCTCTCTAACTAATACTAATAGTTATAGGTTCTAATTTACGTTAGTCCTAAGTATGCTACTTTTTATAACAACCTCATTATGTAGGAGGAGGAATCTAGGGGTAAGGCAGCGGGAGAGGCAGTAGAGGAGGCACTAGAGGCATGGCGTAGCCTTATAGCATCAGCAATAGCTCTAGCGAGTGTGGTGCAGGTGGCAACTGCGCAGCTTAAGGGAGTCACCGCTAATAACGTGTTGCTGCACCAGTACCACGCTAGTACAGCGCAGGGCCAGGTAATAGAGGAGATAGTAGAGAGTATGTTAGTGTTAACTAGGGAGGTCATCAAGCTGCAACAGGAAATAGCCCCTTGTAGCTCTAGAGTTAGAGGTAAGTTAGTAAAGCCAGCTCTGCTTCTAGCACCTAAAAAAGGGTGCTCCTAGGTTGTTAGATAAAAACTAACGCTAGTAGCTCTAAGGAGATAAGTAACATTAAGAACCCTTAAAAAGAAAGGGTTTCTTAAGCTATACAGTAAGGAGGATTTCTTTTGTTTTTCTTTTCTTATTATCTATTGTATAAACGCGGTTAGAGGCGTTTTAGAGTTAATAGATTTCCTTTGTCCTTTTCTAAATTATAATGTCTTTATTTGCCCTACAATTCTTAACCTTCTTCCTATGCTGTAATCTATTCGTTTAATGCCTTTAGTAGACTAGGCTGCTCTAGGTACTTATTGTAATACGCCTTTAGCTTATAGGGTGCTCCTATAAAGTTTTTGTAGGATACTAAGTTAGGTCTAGGTTATAGCTAACCTAGCTTACACAGTACTTGAGACTACAGTAGACTAACCTACTAGCTAGGATTTCTTAGACCTCCTATTCCTCTACTCCTTGAATAGGAATACCTGCAGGTTTTAGAGCTTCCTAACTAGGCAACAGGTTATCTAGATCCTTATACAGAACGTTAGGTGCAAATACGTTATATATTTTTAAACTAGGGGGAAGTTTCAAGCAATATAAGTAACTAACCTGTTCTAGGACCTTAAAGGGTCCTTCCTACTTGTTAGATAGCTTTTAGCTTAGTTGCTTACTTGTTAAGTTTTTAGTAGAAAGGTACACTTTGTTACCTATAGTCTAGTTAACTAGGTTACAATAAGCGTTAACTGCAGAGCGCATGCAGTCTTAGGCTTTCTCTATATTCTCCTTAGCTACCTTCTAGGCGTTGTGCATACAGGTTGCTAATGCTAAGGCCTCCTTGTAGTTAAGTTGTTCTATAGGGGTTACTGCTGTATCAGCTCCTTTCTAACTCTAGCTCTGTTTAGGTTAGCTACTATAAATTACTTAGTAAGGTAATATTCTAATTAAGGAATGTAGCAGAGTAAGTTAGGCACAATCTATAATTAGTAGGAGTTTAGACTAGTTATCCTAATAGTACAAGACAAAGGGATAGAGCTGTTAGTCTATATACTTGTTTATAATCTCTGTTTAACTGTTAGTTTCCTTATAATAGGCAGTAGATAGCTTAACTTTCACACCTATAATTTAACAGAATTCTGTCTAGAAAGTTAAGATAAACTAGGGGCCCCTGTTGCTTACTATTAACTTAGGGGTGTATCTAAACTAATACACCTATTATATAAACAAGTTTGCTATCCTACGTGCTGTAATTGTTTTATAGCATAGGATTGTAATAGCTTATTTAGTTAGGCAATTAATAATAACTATAATCTAGTTATACCTAGCTTTGTCCTTAGGAAAATCCTTAAAATTAATGCACAAATGTTGCATTAGTTTGTTAGGTATTAGCAAGGGATGCAAGTACCTACAGAGTTAGGTCTGTCTTAGATAGCCTTAGCAACATAGGATGCAGTTTTAGACATATCTTTTACATATAGCACTTATACCTTTCTAGTAATACTATTGTAATAGCAGTTAGTAGGTCTTCTTAGCACTAGGGTAAGCAGTTAATAGTTAGTTATAGGCTTCCTTAATTAGGCGTGTGCATAGGGTTAAGTTAGTAGAGACACAGAGTTAATTATAGTAGAGAAGGAGTCTATTTTAGATCTAATACAGAGATGGCAACAACAGTTGTTCTTGTCTAAAAGATTTCTAGTTTTCTTGTATTAACGCCTTAATTAGTTCTAAGGAATCTAGTTTTATAATAGGCTGTACTAAGCAGATAGTAGCTACAACTAGGTTAGTCTTAGCTAGATATGTCTAAGCTAAATTAGAATTAATCTAGTTGTGTAACCGCTGTAGACCTAGTAGGACTTAGGACTAATTATCTTCTTAGGCAGACTTTAGATTTGCAAGATCCTGTTCTTAGCAACTTAGGATATTAGCACGCTTGTTATTCTTGCCTAGCGTGTATTTAATCTTAAAGTTAAACAGAGCTAGAGCTTCTGCCTATTATGCTTGTTAAGCATTTAAGATTTTAGTTGTTATAAAGTACTCTAGAGATTAATAATTAGAGTAGACTTAGATCTGTTTTGTGACTAAGGTGAGTTTAGCTCTCTACTTATTAAAGGCTTGTAAAATCGCAAACAACTCCTTATTATATATTTCCTAATTAAGTTTAGCTCTAGAGAGTACTTAGCTGTAGAATACTACAGGGTACTACTTATTATTAGGGTGCTGCTGTAACAAAACCCTAGTAACAACTCTATTAGAGGCATTAGTTTCAATCTTTGTATTGTAGTTAGGATCAAAATAGCATAGAGTTAGGATAGACAATAAGGCTTCCTTTAGGTTTTTAAAACTAGATTAGCATTAAGCAGTCTATTTAAATGGATTTGCTAGGCTTTGTAAGGCAATAAGGGGCTTAGCTACGTAAGAGAATTTAGGTACAAATTATTAGTAAAACCTAGTAAAGCCTAGGAACAATTTCACACTAGTAACAGTAGTAGGAGGGATCTAGTTCCTAAGGGCTTGTACCTTCTTAGAGTCTACTTTAATTCCTTTGTTGGTTAGGATATAACCTAAGTACTTAGTACAGGTAACGTAGAACTTGCTCTTCTTAATATCTACTTGTAATCTAGCAATATAGAGTTAATTAAGTACTAGCTTAACATGTTGTTTATAGGTTACAAGGTCTTTAGAGTAGATAAGGATGTTATCTAGATATGTAATACAGAAGTTGTCTAGATATTTAATAAGAATATTATTTATATATTGTTAATAAGTGGCTGGTCTATTATATAGCCTAAAGGGTAGAACCTTGCACTTGTAACTACTATAACGTGTACAGAACATAGTATACCTTAGAGGCAGGATCTATACAAATTTAATTAAAGGTATTCTAGATGTTAAATTTAGTAAATACCTTAGCCTTAGATAGTTGTGCTAACAATTTGTCTATGCGTAGTATTAGATAGGAGTCCTTTCTTGTAAGGGCGTTAAGTTTACAATAGTTAACACAAATGCGCAAATTCCTATTTAGTTTTTAAACATAGAGTATAGGCAACGCAAAGGGGCTCTAACTGTGTTTAATCTAGCTGTGCTGTAGTTAGTCTTGCACAAACTTCTTAGTAGCTTTAAGTTCCTTAAGATTCTGTTTATACAAGGGCGAGTAGGAATTTAGCAATTAGCCCTCTAATATAATTTTGTAGTTGTAGGGGCAGTGTTCTAGAAGGGTTTTAGCTTCTATTTTGCTAAACACATTAGCATATTAAACATATTTGTCTAGCAATTGTTTGTTAAGCAGCTAAGTGTTCTTAGGGTTGTCTTAGGTACAATAGTAGTTAATAACGCAATTAATCTTGTATAGACTAGTAGTAAAAAATTTGTTCTATAGTTTTTATAGAAAAGTAAAAAGCATTTAATAAAAGTAAGGAAATGCGCGCCTCTCTAGGAGGTAGTAAGTTAGAGGCTTTTAGGTTAGGATTGTTAGTAAGGAATAGTATTTTAGTAATTAAATAATACCTCTTATACAATGTATTAAGTAATTTAGACTTTAGCAATGTTAGTACTCTACAGCTTCCTATAGGTTGTCCCTTTATTGTACGTCTTGTAGGACGTAGGCTTGTAGCAAAGGTTAATGTAGGGTTATTATTAATAGAGGGGCAGGGTTGTACAACCTAGGGTACCTTACTAGCTATAGGAGCCAAGATTGCTCTGTATTAAGTTAGAGTTTAAAACGTTTTAACTATTTAATTCTAATAATATATTCCTAGGATCCTAGATTAATAATAACAAAGGGGCAGTTGCGTATCTTACGCCTATTAATAGTTAAGTGCAACTAAATGTACTAGTTTACTAGAGTTATAATCTAATTCTAGAATCCTTTAACTTAGACCTTAAAGGGCAACTTTTAGATAGGAGTCCTAAGTGTAGCAGACACTAAAGTAGCAATGTTAGAATTTAAAAATAAAAATCCTTAGGCACTAGTGTTAACTAAGGAGTTAAGTTGTACGCCTAGCCCTTAGTTTAATAGAATAGAAGAAGTAAGGAAATAGGGGCTACTAAATAAATAAGATAAAGAGAGGTTAGATAGGTTATATTAGTTTAGGCCTAGGTAAAGTTGTCCTCCTAGGCAGGGCTGTTTCCCTTAGGTATTAGTTCCTCTTTAAAATCTTCTTTAGCGTTAATATATTCCTCTGTATCTACTTAGATTTCTTATACCTAGGGACTAGGGCAATCTTTTGCAAAGTAACCTGTCTTGCTACAGTTGTAGCAGTTGCCTAGGGTTAGCTCTCTTACGGGTGTGGCTTGGGACAGTGTAGTCCTAGGTGCTAGAGTAGGAGTAGATATAGGAGGTTTCTAAATGCCAGGTGTAGGCTAATTTAGAGGTAGGTTGTTAGTCTAATGCTAATTATTAACAGTTTAGGGTTAGGTCTAAGTTAGTAAGGTATTAGGTAGGGCATAAACAGGATGTTGTTTTCTTTCTATGTTATACGCTGTAAGATGCTCTACTATAAGTTTAAACAAGTTATCCTACTACCTCTTAAATCCTAGGTTAGGACTTTAGAGGGTAAGGGTAACCTTTATCTACATGTAGTAAAACTATTCTAACTTAGGTACTTGTCCCTAGATAGTAGCACTTAGGAAGCGCGCTTTAAAAAGTAGAAACGTGTTATCTTTTCCTATTTAGAGTTAATTAAAAACAGCTTAACTTTTAGCTCTCTTATTCCCTGTAATAAAGTAGGAGCAGAGAAGCGTTATTATTTCCTCTGCGCTCTAGAACTAGTCTGTTTTGCAAGACAAGTATTAGGGCTCTAGGTATTCCTTAGCGAGCCTAGAAGTATATCCCTATACTAGAGCTATACAAGCTTGTTCTATAGGATAGTAATCTAAATTAATGTTAAGTTAGTCCTAAATTAAGGCTTGCTACTGTCTAAAAGTAGGGTCTTTTCTATTACTTAATTTGTTAATAGCTAGTGTGCGTTTACTAAGCCTAGGGTAGTAGACTAGGGTCTTAGACTAGAACCTTTTAGGAGGTTGCTAAGATTAAACAAGGGGAGACTTTGTAGTAGGCATAGGTATATCTTTGTAGGGAAGGGATCAGGCGCAAAGCTAGGCTACTTTAGCCCTTAGTTAGTTAACTAACTTATAAAGATTTACCTGTTCTAAGTCTAATTTAGTATTGCTCTTGCTAAGCGTCTAGGTGTTAGTTAATCCCTTAGCGGGCGCTGTTGCCTGTCCTTAAGTAGATTGTCTAATAGGTTCCTTTAAACTAGGGTTAGTAGTGCCTAATATTAGTAGTAATCTAATTTAGGTAGGTTATTAATAATCTCTAAGTCTTTATCTTAGCGCAATCTAACGCAACTTTTCTAAAGTAATCCTAGAGTAGTAAGTTGTAGGAAGTTCTAAACCTAAAGGCTTTAGTTGTTAGGAGGTCTCTAGAATCCTAACTATTAGATAGACAATAATTAGGACCTGTATAGTTTGTAACTAAAAGGGGTCTAAATCTGCTTGGTATACAATAACTAAACAAACTTGCGATATTATTTAGAGGCTGTTACTAGCTAGGATAAGTTTTTAAGTATAATGTAACAACACAGGATAATAGAAAGCTCTAGAATGCGTGTGTATCTGCTGCGAGGTGTCTAGGAGCACTAGGATAGGTAATACAGAGACAATTCTATTCCTATAGGTCTTGTACAAAGAATACTTAAAAACTATCTATCTACAGATAATTCTCCTTGTGCCTTTATACTGCTAGAATACAGGGAAGTTTAGAATGCTATAACTAAGTTACAGGCAGGAACAGAAACGTAAAGGAGCTAAGTTAGAGGTAAATTAGGGTGTGACACTTTTTAGAGACTAGTGCTTTACACTAACTCTTTAGCTACATGCTCTAAAGCAAGTAATTTAGCCTTAGTAGTAGAAGTAGTTACTGTTAACTGCTATGTAGCTTTCTAGATAATTAGACTGCTAAAGAGCTGTATAATATACCTCTAGGAAGATTAACAGGACTCTCTATTGTTAGCAAATAAGGCGTCTCTATATATAAGCAGATAACTGCCTTTGTAAGTGCTGTACCTTATACCTAGATGCTTTGTTCTATACAAATAAGCTAAAACCTAAGCAGCTGCTTTAAAGTAAGCTGCTCCTAGATTTGTTAAATAATAAGATAGCTAAGAGGCAGCATATGCTATATCTAGTTAAATTATAATTGCTGTATAGAGTATAGACCTAACTTGTTCTTAAAACGCTTTAACCTCTTGTTTTAAAGCTTCTCTGCTATATTTAAGCAGCTCCTCTGTAGGAAATAGGACTGCAGGGAAGGACCCCTTCTCTACTATCTTAAATTTTATAGTAAGCTTATTAATATAGGAGTTGTGCGCAAGAGTTATAGTATAAGCCTCTTAGTTTCTAATTATTTAAACGCCTAGAAACTATTTAGCAGCTCTATAGTCTTTAATTTAATACTTTTCTATTAACAAGCTTATTAGCTGTTTAGCAGCAGCTTAATTGTCGTTGTAATAGGCTAGGAGAATATTATTAACATAGAAGAGTAGCACTATTTTCTGTTTAGGATTATAGAAAAGGCACAGCTCTTCTTTTAATGCTAAGAGACTAAGCTTCTAGAGCGTACTAGAGAGCTCTCTATACTATAGGACTAGCAAATTGCGTAACCTGTATAGAGCTTATAGTAGTAGAACAACTTGCTTAGGTTTCTTAAATCTATCTAGTAATTTATAGAGCACCTAAGGTTTGTCCTAGTAGCTTGCGTTTAGAAACGCGCTAGTTACGTTATACTAATAGAGCTCTAGGTTAAACTAGGCTGTAATTGCTACTATAGTGCAAAACAAGCAAGCAGTAAGCGTTGTAGCGTAGGTTAAGACAATTAAATCCTTTGCCTATAGATCTCTACGTACGCAGATCCTTGCCTTACATTTAAGGAAGTAGCTATCCTAGTTAAATTTGTAGGTAAAGACCTATTTAAGCAGTAGGGGCCTTAATAAGGCGCTTAATTAGTTAATTTCTCTCTATATTTCCTTCTTGATAAGCGTGTCTATCTCTTTTTAGCAGGCCTAGCGAAAAAGAGCTCCTAGTAGGTAATAGAGTAGATCTTTCTATTTGCTTGGCAGTAGAGGGAGCTTGTCCCTGTGTAACTAGCGCTTGTTTTAAGTGTAACGGGCTAGGCCCTAGACTAGTGCCTCAGCGCACGGAAGGCCTTAGGCGCTCCAGCCAATTACGCTCTGACTATGTAGACCCTTAGCAGAACTCTAAGATTTTACAAAATCTCTGCATAGGTCCTCTAAGACCTCTAGACTAGAGCCTGCCTCACCGCCACAAGGGCTACTAGAGGCCTGCAGACCCTTTAGACAGCCTCTAATATACTCCTGCTAGGTAGTATTTATATGCGAAGCACTGTACCTGTAGATAGGCATTAAATTCATCTAGTTCTTACTTGCACACAGCCCTTAGCGGCCAGCTCCTTACAATTAAATTTAATTACTCTTTTCTTCTACTAACACGTACTAAAAGGTACTACTTAGGATAGATAAAACTATTAACAACGCTGTAAGGCGCCTGTTAAATTATAGAATTAAGTTATGCAATAGAAGTAACTTAAGAATAGACATCTGTAGTAGAGTACAACACTAAGCTATTACAACCCTCCTAGAGGATTAGCAGGAAGATGCTCTAAATAGAGCCCTAATAAACTTAGTAACCCACCTGCTATAGGCACAACTACTAGAAAATGCATTAGCACTACTAAGCGCTGAACTACTAGTCCTAGCAAGCGCCCTAGCAAAGTCCTAAGACGACTTGCTTAAGGAACACATTGCTGGCTTAGTAGAGGCCTAGTTACAGCAACTTATAAGTTAACAGAACTTAAACATTAATACCCTATCTACTACAGCAGCGCCTAACAATAGACGCTACTGTTCCCCTAATTAACTAAACTCCTAGACGTAGGGAAGTTTAATAGAAACAGACAAGCATACTAGACGTTTAAATTACAGATAATTAACAAACTTGCATTACTAGAAGACTACTCTAGCATTAGAGTAGCCTATATGTTTAACTGTCTAGAGGGACAAGCTGCACACGTAGGTCTTTTATAGAAAGAACAGAACCTAAATAAGATAACAGATAACTTCTAGAAATTCCTAGACAAACAGTACAAGGACTCCTTATTTAAAGAACAATTGCGTTAGAAGCTCTAGACTATTATAATAAGGAAATATAACTACTCTCTAGAAACTTTTAACGTAGAGTTTATTTAGCTAGCGTATAACGTATTAGAAGAGAAAAACATATAAAACCTTAAAACAAGATATCTGTTAGCACTCCGCCTAGATCTCTAAGAGAAAATAATATTAGTAGACATCCTAGAAGAATAGGACCTCTAGACTCTTATAGCAAGAGTCTCTAAGGTAGACGTTAATATACAGTAAGTACAAAGTTACTTTAGTAGGAACTTTAACAGAAGTAACAAGAAACCTAACAATAGTAATAAAATAGATTAGGAAGCTACTAAAGCCTACGCGGGTTACATAGAACTAGACAACTATAGAAGAGCAGAATAGCAACCCTTAGAAATAATAGAAAAACGTAGGTCTAATAACCTATGTATACGTTGTAGGAAGGATAGCTACTACGTAAACTAATACAAACTTAGGCTAGTAAGGAGACCTAACAGCATCTAGGCAAAAGCTGCAGTAACAACCAACACTCCTAAGGAAATCTCTAGATTAGAGATATTAGACTTAGAAAACTAGCCACTCCTGTCTATAGACGCAGACAGGGGTTAAGAAATAAGAAAGTAAAGAAAAACAAATCCTTTAGGGAATTCTACTAGCGATAGCTAGATAGCAAACCAATATCCCTCTACATACTAGTAGACAAAACAGCTGTAGCACATACACTAATTAATACTAGTTGCCTAACCTATAGAATTATCTCCTCTAGATTTGTAAAGAAACATAAGCTGTTGCGCACCTAATCTTATAAGAGAAAGATAACTAGCGTTGCTAGAAAGACGTTATAGATTATAGAAGTGACTAAGTTTAACCTAGATATAGACAGACATAAAGAAACTATGTAGGCCTATATCCTAGAGGACGAAGAAGAATACAACCTTATACTAGGACGGCCCTAGATAGACTAACACAACGTAATATTAGCACTAGCAAAAAGTCTATGTTTATACACTTATCTAAAACACAAGTAAGAAGCTAAGAAGGAATTAAACCTAGCTAGGTTGCATAATAGGCTAGCCTAGCCCTGTTTTAGGCCCTACAAAAACAGTCTTACAGAGACCTAAGTACTATAATCTTCTCTGCTTTAATAGCAGACATTTAGAAGGCTCTTAAAAAAAAAAAAAGAGTTAGTAGACCTACAAACAGTCCTACTAGACTATTTAAAAAGCAAATATTAAACTTTCCTAAAAACAGAAGCTAACAAGCTTGCTCCCTACTAAGGTCTAGATATTAACCACTCTATAGAGTTAATAGAAGAGGATAGGAAACCAGCTACTATCCCCTAGGGCCTACTTTACAACATGTCTAGAGAGGAACTCTTAGTGCTTAGACAGCAACTAACTAGTTACCTAGACAAAGGATTTATATAGGTTAGTAAGTTAAGTGTATTAGCCCTAGTCCTCTTCGCAAAGAAGCTAGGTAGAGGACTTAGGTTCTGTGTAGACTACTAAGCACTAAATGCTATTACTAAGAAGGACTAATATCCCCTCCTATTAATACACAAGATGCTGTCTTAAATCTTAAAAGTAAAGTAGTTTACTAAAGTAGACGTAGTCTAAGCCTTTTACAAAATCTGTATAGCAGACAGAGACAAGTAGAAAACTGCCTTCTAGACCTAATTTAGCCTCTATAAATAGTTAGTAACACTATTTAGGTTAGCAAACACCCCTAGCACGTTCTAACAGTACATTAATTAGACGCTCTAGGAATACCTTAACAAATAGTACTCTGCTTATATTAACGACGTTCTAGTCTACTTAAGCAGGAGTTAGAGGGAACATAAACAGAAGGTACTTAAGATTATACAGAAACTAGGCAAGGCTAGCCTACATCTAGACGTAGGGAAGAGTAAGTTCTCTGTTAAGTCTACTAAATACCTTAGGTTTATTATTAAAGCTGGGAAAGGCATTAGGATAGACCCTAAGAAGGTTGTGGCGATTAAAGTATAGGAAGCCCCTAGGATAGTAAAAGGCGTCTGAAGTTTCCTTAGCTTTGCTAACTTCTACTAACAGTTTATTAATAGATTTTTGTTAATAGCAGAACCCTTAATAAAGTTAACTAAGAAGAACTCTAACTTTAAATAGGGACCTACCTAACACAAAGCCTTTAAATTAATAAAAGAAGCTTTTATTGCAGAACCTGCCCTAACTAACTTTAACCTAGATCTAAAGACAGTCCTAGAGTGTAACGCGTCTGGATAGGCTACTAGAGGAGTGCTATCCTAATTTAGCAAGGACAGCACCCTTTAAACAGTAGCCTACTTCTCTGCTAAGAATTCTAAAGTAGAGGTAAACTATATAATTTATAATAAAGAAATGTTAGCAGTTATTAAGTGCTTACAGGAATAGAACACTAAGTTAAAACAGGTTAAGGAGTTTACAGTAGTTACTAACTATAAGAATCTAGAGTACTTCTATAAAACTAGACTCCTTACAGAACGCTATGTCTAATAGTTAAGCCTCCTTAGTTAGTTTAACCTGACCTTTATGTACTAGCTAGGGAAAACCAACTACTAAGCAGACGCCCTGTCCTAGAGAGAGGAGGACATGCCTAATAGAACAGACAATAACTAGAAAAGAACGCAACACTTCTAACTACTCTGCCTGTTTACTACAGTAACACAGCCGCCTTTAGAGGAAGGGGAGGCAGGAGCTACAGTGTCCTTCTCTGCCCGCCTCTAAAGCGCTAATACTCTCTAACCAGCTAAACTAACAATGCACAGCTATCTAATTACTACTTGTTTATAGAGACAACAGAGGCTAGCATTAACAACACAGGAACAGAATAGTAAAATAATAGTAACTCCTGCTAAGGAGCAAGACTAAGCAACTGCTAATAAATAGGCCCCTACACACACCTACAACAAAAACCCTATAATAACATAGACGCGTTTAAGACACTGTAGACTTAGACTGCCTAAGCAGACAAAACTTACTAAATAGCAATAGAAGCTATATAAGTAGGCGCTTAAAAGTTTCCCCTATAGATTAACCTAAAAGTCTCTCTAACAGAATACTTACTAGACAAGAAAGGTTAGCTGCGTTATAGAGGAAGGAAGTAGGTACCTAACTTAGAAGCTTTAAAAGGACAGATTATAAACAATATCTACTACTTACCTATAACAGGACACCTAGAGTAAGGGAATATGTACGCTATCCTATTATAATTATATTTCTAGCTAGGCATGTCCTTAGCACTCTAATGTTACGTCTCTAACTGCAACGTTTGTAGAAGGACTAAACTATAGAGAGAATTAAAACAAGGCCTATTAAAACTACTTCTGTTACTAAGTTATATATAGAAAGAAATCTCTATAGATTTTATTACTAACCTACTAGACAGTATAGGGAATAGCAATCTAATAGTTGTTACTAACTAACTCTCTAAAGACACAATCCTAATTCCCCTTCTAAACATATCTATAGAAATAGTCTCTAACGCGTTTATCTCCTGCGTAGTTACGTACTACTAGACACTAGACGCTATAGTCTCTAATTAAGGATTATAGTTCCTAAGCAATTTCTAGGGAATAATGTGCTAAAAGCTATAGATTACCTAATAGTTGTCTACTGCTTTTTATCTACAAACAGATAGCAGCACTAAACACATAAACTTAGTTGTAGAAGCCTACCTCTAAGCCTACATAGACTAGACCTAGAATAACTAGGCACGTTAGATACTAGCAGCATAAATTGCTATTAAAGGACAAGTAGCAAGTTCTATAGGCGTTAGCCCCTTTTTATCTAGCACGGATACGATGTAGACACTGTCTAGGAGGACCTAGACCTAGCTGCTAAAAGCCTCTATTAGAACGCTAGGGAACTAGCGAAGGCGGCAGCTATAATAGTGCAGAAGTTTACTAAAACTATAGGATTTGTACAGTCTAAAATAGCAGAAGTATAACAGGCCTAGGAACTCTAAGCTAACAAGCACTAGAAAGAAGCACCCTAACTCTATATAGGTAACAAAGTCTAGCTAAAACTAGGAAACTACTTCTCTAACAACTAAGCTAGCTAGAAGTTAGATTAGAAAAACAGGAAGTTTACTATAACAGAAGTAATCTCCTATATAATATAAAACTTAATATTAAGGGAAGAATCTATCTAGTGTTCTATATAGATAGGCTCTGTCTCTATGCAGACAACCCCTTAGAAGGATAGACAAACAATAACCTACAACCAGGTCCCTTAGTAGTAACAAGTAAAGACAGTTCTTCTGCTAAAGAATAGAAAGTTAAAGCTATCTATAGAGAACGCCTATTAGGGACAAATAGTAAGGATTGTTAATACTTAGTAGCATAGCAAGGCTATGCTTAGAAAACCTAGGAACTAAAGTCTAACTGTAAAGAGTTGTCTGCTCTAGACAAATAGATTATAGAAACAGCTAGAAGCTGTAACGCTTAGGGAAACCTACCCTTAGGATTCTCTCTAGAACCTTCTAACAGACACTCCTAGTAAAAGGGAAACTACACTTCTAGTTAAAGAAATAGTAAGCAGCTACTATACAAAATAGCTGCTGCATAGGGAGCGGAACCCTTAAGGACACAAAGAAGAGAAGAAGAAGACTACACAGTTAGGAGGGGAACGTTCTAAAAGAAAGAAGTTCTATTTATTACACTACGAAAATACTAGTTACTGCTAAATAGTGACTAATAGAGAAGCCTATTATAGGGGTATACTATAGCACCTAAACGCTAGGGACAGAAAACAATCAGTTTGCAAGAGGCACCTCTTTATTATTATTAGAAGAAGCCTTAATACAGTTTACCCTTGCAAACGCTATAACCTCCTACTCCTAATCGCTAATTATAGTACAAGCAATAACAGCATCAGCCCTAATATTGTCCTTAGATGCATTATAAGCCTAAGTAAGCACGCCTTGCGTTATAGACTACGCAACAAACATATTATAAAGAGAATTAAGCTATAAATGTTAGCTACAGCTAGACTAAGGATAATAATTTCTAAGAGGAGACTTACAACAAGCTTGTTCTAGTAGAGAATTTTGTCTATAACCTTATAGGTAGAGCGCAGCTCCTTAAGCACCTTCCTCTAGAGATCTAAGCCTTTGCAAGTTATACTAACAACGTTGTTAGGGTTCTTAAGCTCTTCCTTAACCTTAGCCTTATAGTCTAAAAGATTAGCATAGTACCCTAGCTTATCCCTAGGCTAGGACAGAAGATCTCGCATTGTTACTAAGTTTTAGTAGCGCTAGAGAGCGCGCTTGTCCTTAGCAGAGACTAGGGTAGGGAGGAATAGGGCGTAGAGCTTAGGGTTAGGCTAGAGCTTATAGATGCAGCAAACAGCAGTAGCAGACCTAAAGGTCTTGTAAGGAGCCTAGGGAACCTAAAGATTAGTAACTAACTAGACAAAGGGGACACACTTAAAGAATAAGGAAGTTATAAAACTTACCTTATAGCAGCAGCACTTCTTACGCTTGCACTTAGAACACGTTAACTTGTCCTTATTAATATTACAGAACTAACAATTAAGAGTGCACTAAGTGTAACTGTAAGGGTCTATAAGCATAACAACATCTTCCTCTATATTATTAGGACTATTAACAGAGGTAGTAAGGGCGTTAAAGTTAATATTGCTAAACAGCTTATAATTAGAGTTAGTAATAGTACAGCTAGGCGTAAAGGAGGAGCAGAGTAAAGCTTTCTTGCTAGGCTATAGGGAACAAGTAGTTAGCGTGCGCTTAGGTAAAGGTGTTACGCGCTGCAAACGCTTCCTAGAAGGAAGAAACACTTATTGTAGAGCTATAAGTAGCTTTATAAAGCTTCTGCTCTATATAAAAAAACACACTGCAACAGGAACAATAAGTAGGACAACTTACAGAACTAGCAGTAGAACTAGCTTTGCGCTTGCTAGGGCTAGCTATAGTAAGACAAAGCAAGGGCAAAGTAAAACAAGAGTAGGCAGGAGGGGAGTGCGCATAAGCAGCAAAGAGGTAAAAGTAGTAGTAGGCAGGCGCGCGGAAGATGTGCGAGTAAGTAAGTTAGTCTATTATTTTGTTCTAGATGTTGTTTATAAACAACAGGAATAGTAGGGAGGTACTGTAACAGGCTAGGCCCTAGACTAGTGCCTTAGCGCATAGAAGGCCTTAGGCGCTCTAGCTAATTACGCTCTAACTATGTAGACCCTTAGTAGAACTCTAAGATTTTATAAAATCTCTATATAGGTCCTCTAAGACCTCTGGACTAGAGCCTGCCTTACTGCTACAAGGGCTACTAGAGGCCTACAGACCCTTTAGACAGCCTCTAATATACTCCTGCTAGGTAGTATTTATATGTAAAGCACTGCACCTGTAGATAGGCATTAAATTTATCTAGTTCTTACTTGCACACAGCCCTTAGCGGCCAGCTCCTTACATTAAGCAACTAGTCTTTCCTTCTTTAGGGTTAAGGCAATAATTACTGCGTAGGTAGTAAGCAGCTCCCTTCTATCTATGCTATATTTGTTCGTATGTTTAAATAGTAGGTAGATAAGCTAGGCGTATCTGTGATTATTTATAGAGCTTATTATAGAGTACTAACCTGCTCTATTATTGTTGTTAGCAGGCTTGTTACGCTTATCGCGCTTACAGTTCTCTATTTAGCAGCTCTGTCTTGTAGGCAGGCTCTAGATTCTCTGCTAATACGCGCGTCTCCTGCCTACCTCATCCGCTTGCGTTAATCTTTAAGAAGGTATTAGAATAAGCAGTAAAGTAGGTCTTAGTAGATTATTAAGATCCTTACTATCTACTAGCTTGCTCCTTCTTCTATAGTTAAGTGCACTTCCTATAAGCTACTAGTTAGATTATCCTCCTTATTAGGAGCTTCTCTACCTATACTTAACTGCTCTAGTTTAGGCATTTAGTTAGGGGGAAAGTAAACCTGTTTCTTAGCGTTGTTCTGTACAGATCTCTAGCAGCTTGCTAGCTAAGCTTGCTGCGCGTGCAGTATCTATCCTAGGGGCTCCCTCTCTACTAGACTAGCCTTCTAGCAATTAAGGTTCTCCCTAAGTGTTACCCCTAAGCTAGTGCTTAGTAGACAAGCTAAGCAATAGGTCTCTTTATTTAAGGGGGAGCTCTATTACTTCTCCTACCTCTATTATCTTATTAGGTTTATGTAGAATTTCTATAACTACTTCTACTTCTTAGACTGTAAGGGCTAACAACTTATCTAATTTGTTATAAAAGAGCTCCTTATTAAAGGTTACGTTACGCGTTGTAATTACCTAGTTTAGTTTAGGGACCTATATCTAGTATATGTTAGAAGCTTAGTACCCTACTAAGTATCTAATATAACCTCTTAGAGTTACTTTAAAGCTTCTCTAATTACGCCTAGCTGCTTGTTCCCTATTTAGGGGATACGCTCTGCAGCTATAGGCGTATATCCTGCTCTAATTAGGTCTTAGATTAGCTGTTAGTGCTCTTACCTGCTTAGGTTTGTACTAGCAGAAATAGTAAGTAAACTAGCAATTAAGCTCTTTGTTTAGGCTCTAGAGCTTGTTTAAGTAAGTTAGACTTATGTTATAGAGCTATGTTGCTACTGCTACAACCTCTAGCTAGAGCTTCTTAGGTAGGTTTGCACTGCTCCTTATTTTAATAGATTTAGTAATTATTTCCTGCCCTACTCTTTCTGCTGCCCTATTTAGCTTATAGGTATATAGAGGTATACGCTTAATATCTATTCCCTTATTAATTGCCTAGCGCTTATATTAGGAGCTCCTTGCTATAGGAGAGTGGCAGTATTATTATCTTAACTTATCTTACAGATACAGAGCTTGTACTAGGTACGTACCTAGCTTAAGAAACTTGTAAGTACCTGCAGTATCTCTACTTAAGTCTTCCCTAGTAGTAAGTACGTAAAGAGCTTCCTACTATAGTACTCCTTAATTAAAAGTATCTATAATTTGCTACTCCTTCCTATAGGTATATCAAACAGATCCTAGCTAATTCTCTAAAAGGGTTTAGTAGGTTTTTCCTATTTCTATTAAGATATAACTTGCTTGGCGTAGGTTGTTAAGTAGACCTTATAATCTTTTTAGAGCATGCTATTAATGTGTACACTGCGCGCTTGTTATACTAGTGCTTTTAGAGCTTCTAGGCCTAGATAACCTGCTCTAGCGTGCTAGAGGTGTTTAGCAGAGCTTTGCAGGTAAGACTTATACAATTATTTTATTACTGTGTTAAGGGTTAGAGGGTAGTAGGATAGTAGCTTATATTTAAAGAAAGTAAGGTTGTAAGCGCGCTTAAGAGTAGCACATACAACGCTCCTATTTAGATTATTAATATACCCTACTTAGAGCAAGCTATCTAGCCCTAAGTACTAAACTCCTTTCTCTTAGAGGCGTGCCTTAGAAATAATGTTAACGTAGAAACCTTCTACTACTACTATATCCTTAAGGAGCAGGTCTTCTGTATACAGGCTGCGCTTTCTATATAACGCGTTTTTAAACAAACAAGCTCCTTATCCTACTACTAGAAACGCTTGTGTGCCTGCCTCTATAGTGTTAGTAGAGTTAGCTGGGCGAAATAACCTAGGTATAAGCTAATCTGCGCTGTTAACTAAGTGTGTAGCCGCTCTATTATCTAAAATTATACTCTCTAAGAGCAGATAAGTGTTAAAATCTATAAGGTTATAAACCCTAGGTTTCTTAGCTAGGTTGCTTAGTTGCATTATTTTTAGATTAATTAGAGCAGCTTGTACATTGCTAGGAAACTTAACTTTAGGTAGGATACCTTTTGCTAGTAGAGCTGTTATTGCTAATAGAGCTTTTAGGGTCTAATTAAGCTGCTTAATTGCCTTCCTAGTATCTGTATACTCTTGGCTCTTAAGCCTCTAGAGAGTATCCTTGCAATAGCTTTCGCTTATGTAGATAGGCAGTAAGGAGCTCCCTCTAACTGCTGTCTCTAGGCGTTAGCAGTTAGTTAGTTTCTACTTATAAGTTTCTCCTTTTGTTTACAAGGGCAGGAGTACCTACTTAAGCTCTTAGAGTTAGTAGCAGGAGCTTAAGTAGTATCTGTTTAGCTTCTAAATATTACAAATACTCCTAGGTTATCTTTCCTTACTCTTATAGTGTGCTTATGCATTAAACTACTAAAGACCCTACTTACTTTATCTAAATTAAGTAAATTAAGCCCTAGGATACTATCCTAGATAATCCTTTAGTTTATAGT
This sequence comes from Ascochyta koolunga, assembly GCA_026119515.1. Taxonomy (NCBI): domain Eukaryota; kingdom Fungi; phylum Ascomycota; class Dothideomycetes; order Pleosporales; family Didymellaceae; genus Ascochyta; species Ascochyta koolunga. The sequence goes on from JANLCG010000021.1 coordinate 943,510, forward strand.
ACAAGCCTAATCTAGGGTAATCCTATAACTTAAGGCATCTAAGAAATCCTGCACAGCAAGCGCCCTATTAACCTCTAGAAGCTTGTATAACTTAGCTCTTCTATAGAGGTATAACTACCTATTGTACTAGTCTTATAGAGCAGCTCTTAACTGTTTAGCTGCTCTAAGATACTGTTAGTATTCTGCCCTAACCTAGTTCTAGGTGCTAACATCTGTTAGAGCGAGCTCCTCTTTTAGTGCTTACATAAGCAATTACAGCGTTATAGTGTTATTAGTAACAAGCTTTACTATTACTAGTAAGAGGATTAATAGCAATACTATTATGTTAACCTAGTTCTAGATCTTCTAAAGGCGCTCTGCCTTAGCAGCCTACTTGCTTGCTCTAATCTTGTATCTAAGGAGCTCCTTGTTATAGTTCTTAACGCTTGTTTAGCCTATTAGAGCTTGTTAGGTTAGGTGCTCTAGCTTTAGGTAGATTAAGCTAGTAGTTAAGTAGGGAGCAAGCCTATAATAGGTAGTTTAGGCGCTCCTTTGTGCATGCCTAGGGCGTCTTTAGCGTCTAGATCTACTATATCCTATACGTTACAAAGCTTAGCGTGCCACGTAAGTTAGATGTACTAATTAGGCTAATTAGATCTTGTTTTAAGCTAATAGGGTCCTATAGGGACACCTAAGAGAGCTTGCTTATTATAGTTAACAAGCTCGCCTATAGTAGCGTTTAGTAGGGGATAGAAAGATAATTAGGTAATTAGAGCAGTTAAGCTAAGTCTAACAAGCTTGTTTGCTAAGTGCGCAGGGAGATCTACTGTGCTTAGGAAGCTAGGCTTATAACTGTAACAGAGCTTACAGGACTATACTTAAGTAATTAATTAATTTAATTAGTCTCTATTTTTCTATGTAGAACGTGCTGCTTAAATACAAATGAAATGTGTGGGTCACGTGATCTCGCTTAACAAGCGTTTGGCCAGTATTAGGGCCGCTCGGAACTAGCGTTGCTGGGGTAGAGCGGCTCAACCAAATTGGCACGCTCTGTTAGAAAACGAGCTGCGTATGTGACTCCACGCGCTTGGTTGCGCGACAAAATACTATCTTCAAACGAATTGGGATTGAGTTCAATATGACGGCAGGTAGGACTGAACACGAGTACAAGCTGAACGCCAACGGTGCTTAACCATACATACCGGGATCAGAGTGTCCTGAAGTGCATGTACACACTGGAAGCTCTTACCAGACTCCCAATCATCAATCAGGCCAGCATCGTTGGTCCTCCAATATGGTTTGCCGAAGACTGGCGCTCTGCATTCGTGGCAACGGTGGTCAGGTGCCACCGCTGCATTGGCCGACACAGAGGATTAAGAACAAGGACGGTCTACCTCGATATAAGTCGAAGCGGGCCAGATGGTGCTCCTTGGCTTGATTGGGGTGAGCTCGCACAGCGCAACAAAATTGAACTGCCGGCTCCTATGGTAGCTTTCTTTCGGCAGCATAACTCTCGTTGGCCCCACCCGTCGCCTGAGTCTATCGGCGGGAACAACGACCGAAGCTCCATAATGTATAAGAGGTGAAGGAGGTTTGGTGATGGGTTATCTCCTCTCCGAGATGGAATGAAGAACTGGGGTCTATTGTTTTCGTTTCCGCAATTCATCAAGGCGAGAGGCTCAATCCCTTCCTACAGACTTTGTTTTTGTCGAGATGACGACAACTAGTACGCGGATCACGATTGCTGGAGTTGTTTTGGAAGAACATCAAGAGGATTAGCAAACGCAATAACGGGTTTATGTCTAGTGTTTCGGAAAAGGAGCGTCCTGTGTGCACATGTTCTTGTAAAATACGCAGAAAGGAACAGTGGGTTGGTGAGACCAAATCCGAATACCGCAACATTTAGCATGCTACAATGAACCTAGTTACACTAAGGAAGCCTCGAACGAGGCGGTGGTGGACTGTATTATATGGTTGCACCTTGACAATGCTTGCAGAAGTAACTACACCTGAAGAGGCAAGGCGTCAACGGCCCTAGAAGGATCCACCGAGCACGCACCAGTGTCTCATCTCGACCTCCAGTCCTCACCATGTCTCTCATCAATCAACAGTATTATCTTCCGTGACCCGAGCCTTGTGACTGGAGCATGTCGGATTTTGCGCGTGCTGACGCACTACGAAGTTACAAAGATGAAGCAGACGAGACGAGAGCTGGAGATGCCGCAGACGCCGACGAGGAAGTGCAATTGCTGTTAAGAGAGGAGATGGACTTTGAGGATAACGACGTAACAAAACAGCAATCAGAAAAAAGACCCGCTGGCTTCTTGGGTTTCTTGAGTGGACCGCAACCTCCACGCCCACAAAAGATCAACCCCTTCTTTCCATCTCTTCAAGAGGGCCCTGCGAGGCTACTGAAGAGGCTGCTGCCACGCCAGAAACACCAGAACTTCCTCTTGAATGCGGTCTTAGTAGCTTGGCTCTTGCTTTTTGTAGGCTTCTTAGCTATGGAATTGCCCACGGCCGATGGCGACGGCAGGTATGTAGTCAACCTCGACTGTACCGACTCGCTCTGGAAACGCAAGAACGGGTGTGGTGTTGACGGAGTCAACTGCCACCCTTTCAACAACTCCTCTTTTGCTTTTCGGTGCCCATCAAAGTGCGCAGGTGTGCAGCTGCTGAACCCACACGCTGTTGGCCCTTTTGATGCCAATTACCGCCCTCTCGTTGTTGGTGCCGAGACATACAGAGGGGACAGCTTCGTCTGTGGCTCTGCTATACATGCTGGAATTATTGGCAGCCGGAACGGTGGTTGCGGTCTTGTCAATCTTGTCGGTGAATACAGCAATTTCACGAGCACAAAAAGCCATGGTATAGAGTCTATCTCCTTTGACTCGCGCTTTCCATTGTCGTTCACTTTGACCTCCAGTGAGGGCTTCAAATGTGGGAGCGAACCTCGCTCGACTTTGTTACTTGTCTCTCTCATTGTCACCACCATCTTATCAGTATTCTCGACGGAAACGAAGATCTTTTTCCCTATCTTCATTATCCTCTTCGCACACGTCAGCTTCGTTTCCGATCCACCCCAAGCCTCAGATCGAAACATCACGGTTCTGCCTGATCACCTCTCGATGTTCGCAAAGCGACTTTTGCCAGCTTTGTTCGTCGCTGTCATCATCTGGATGAGTGTGGTGAAGCGCACATTATCTGGACTTAGCGCTCCCATCGAGAAGACTATACTGTGGCTCGGTGGCTTTTGGATAGGAGCACTATCAAACTACACATTCGACTGGATACCCATATCAAGGCTTACCGCCCATGATCTGGAGGCACAGCCTGGAGCCAAATTAGCTCTGGCTATCATCCTTGGTATGCTTGTAGCTATCATAGTAGGTCAGGTATACTACTTCTGGATTGAGGGTCGCCTAGCGAAGTACCTCGGGCTATATGGACTGTTGGTTTTTGGCATCATTTTCTGCCTGGCCATCCCTGGTATCAACCTGAGAATCCATCACTACATTATCGGGCTTCTGCTATTGCCAGGAACGAGCATGCAGACACGACCATCTTTGCTTTACCAAGGCATATTGCTAGGTCTATTCGCCAACGGGATCGCTCGTTGGGACTTCGACTCAGTTCTTCAAACGACCGCAGCACTGCGGGAGGACGGCAAGTTCAACTCGGTTGTACCCACGATCATTGAGCCTCTCATCAACTCTAGCACTACTCAAGGCTTGCTCGCGTCGTTCTCTTGGAAGTACCTACCTGCAGACATGGAAGGAATCAGTATCTTGGTCAATGACGTGGAACGCTACCGTGCGTTCTCCGATGATAAAGCGAAAGGCGACACATTCGACTGGAAGCGTCCATTGGATATGGCGGAGAACGAGTACTTTCGCTTCGCTTTCATCAAGAGTGGACGCACGTTGGACTACTCGAAGGCTGGGACGCTTTTGAGCAACGGCACCTGGGCCGTTTGAACGTGGTTCTCTATATGCAGATAGCAGAAGTTGAGATAGATTTGTGAAGATGTGCCAGAGGCTACTCGACTTTTCTTTGTCAGACAAAAGGCCAGCATGCGTTGTTGCAGTTCAAGAGGCCAAGCAGCTCGAGGAGACGAAGGGAAACGGGCGACGTGAATAGGTAGCTGGTGTGTAGACGTGGTGGGTGTATACTTAGCAGGTGTTGGCCAGCACAGATATGCAGACTAGATATATCTCTGCAGAGTTGTTGCGTTTGAGAAAGTGACCCAGAATCTGTTCACAGCACCGAGGGGGCTGAACGCGGCATCGCGCGCGCACGTGGACCCTGTCTAGCGCAGATTTGTACCGGCAGGCGAGGCGAGCCCAGCGCATCTCGCTGCGGCGTTGCCCCAAACAAAACAGCGTCCCAGCGACTCACAACAACAGCACATGCGGCCACCATGAAGATCACCGAGCTGGTCATAGACGTGAGTATATCGTCGAGGCCGTGCGATAATGACTAATGCGTTCCCAGGGCTACAAGTCGTATGCTGTTCGAACCGTCATCTCAGGCTGGTTTGCTTACCCCAACATCGCAAATCGTTCGTGCGCTCACACCAGGCAGGGACGACAGCTTCAACTCGATCACAGGACTCAATGGATCGGGGAAATCGAACATTCTCGACGCAATATGTTTCGTACTGGGAATCACAAACCTGGGCGTCGTGCGAGCCCAGAACTTGCAGGTAGGCCAAACTGGGGGTGCGCATTCTGTACGCGCTGACCACACTTCTAGGACCTCATCTACAAGCGCGGTCAAGCAGGTGTTACCAAGGCCAGCGTGACCATCACGTTTGACAACCGTGACACCAAGAACAGCCCGGTGGGCTTCGAAAACCTTCCCTCCATCGCCGTGACGAGAACCATTGTGCTTGGCGGAGCAAGCAAATACCTGATCAACGGAAACCGCGCGCAGCAAAACACTGTCCAGAACCTGTTCCAGTCGGTGCAGCTCAACATCAACAACCCAAACTTCCTCATCATGCAAGGACGCGTGACAAAGGTGCTGAACATGAAGCCGGTAGAGATTCTTTCCATGCTGGAGGAGGCTGCAGGTACACGCATGTTCGAGGACAGGCGAGACAAGGCCTACAAGACAATGGCGAAGAAAGAAGGCAAGGTCCAGGAGATCACCGAACTGCTGCGCGACGAGATCGATCCCAAGCTCGAGAAGCTGCGACAGGAAAAGCGCGCTTTCCTCGACTTCCAGCAAACACAGAGCGAACTCGAGAAACTCACAAAGCTTGTCATCGCATACGACTATACCCGCTTGCAGGAGCGGCTGCAACAATCTGGGGACGATCTGGAAGCGAAGAAACAACGGGCGAAAGACCTTGAAGAATCGACCGTGCGCATGAAGAAGGAGATCGAGTTTCTGCAGGAAGACATCAAGAAAGTCAAGGCTACAAGAGAGAAGGAGCTGCGCAAAGGCGGCAAGTTCCAAGCGCTGGAAGAGGAGGTCAAGGCGAACTCGCACGAGGCTGTGCGACTAGACACCGCTCTGGATCTGAAAAAGACCAGCATGGCCGAGGAAGTCGACCGGAAAAAGAGCATTGAGAGGAGCGTTAAAGAGCTAGAGAAGCAACTGCAGGACAAGAAGAAAGTGCACGAGAAGCTGCAAGAAAAGTATCAGGCTGCGCGCGACGAGCTGGTGAGGCAAATAGAGGAAGTTGAGAAGAAGGAAGAGCTGTTGCAGACGTTACAAACTGGTGTTGCCTCGAAAGAAGGTCAGGAGAGTGGTTACCAAGGTCAACTCCAGGATGCGAGAAATCGAGTCAGCGCTGCAGCCACTGAACAGGAGCAGGCCAAGCTCAAGATTTCCCATCTCGACAAGCAGATCAAGGAAGATGAACCCAAAGCAAAAAGGCGAAGCAACAAAACTCAGGGCTGCTCAAAGATCTTGAAGCACTGAAATCGCAGGCACAGAAGCTCGAGGCTGACCTCACAAAGATGGGCTTCGATGAAAGTAAAGAGTCAGACATGTACCAACAGGAGTCGCACCTGCAGGCCCGTATTCGCGAGCTAAAGCAGCAGGCGGATGAGCTGAGGCGGAAAGTCTCGAACATTGACTTCAGCTATAGCGACCCGTCTCCCAACTTCGATAGATCCAAGGTCAAGGGTCTAGTGGCTCAGCTTTTCACCTTGAAGAAGGAATTCACCGAAGCCGGTACTGCACTCGAAGTCTGTGCTGGTGGACGACTTTACAACGTGGTTGTTGATTCCGCCGCCACTGGTAAACAGCTGCTAGAGAACGGCAGGCTGAAGAAACGAGTCACCATCATCCCTCTCAACAAGATCGCTGCGTTCCGAGCGTCTGCACAGAAAATTGGCGCAGCGCAAAAGATTGCGCCTGGGAAAGTTGACCTTGCCTTATCGCTTGTAGGCTACGATGACGAAGTCACGGCCGCTATGGAATATGTGTTCGGTTCGACACTTGTCTGCGAGGATGCAGAGACCGCTAAGCGCGTGACCTTCGATCCTGCAGTACGCATGAGGAGTGTCACGTTCCAAGGCGACACTTACGACCCTGCGGGTACCCTGTCTGGTGGTAGTGCACCGCAATCGAGTGGTGTTCTGGTCACTATGCAGAAGCTCAACGAGATTATGACAGAGCTTCGATGGCAGGAGCAGCAGCTCCAGCAACTCCAGGCTACCATGGCAAGAGAGAAAAAGAAACTTGATGCTGCACGCAAAACCAAACAGGAACTTGATCTCAAGAAGCATGAGATCAAGCTCACAGAGGAGCAAATCAGCGGCAACTCTTCGTCGTCCGTACGCATCGTCATCATCGCAAACTTGTCATAAATGCTAATGCCAGCGTAGATCATTCAGGCTATTGAAGAGATGAAGCAGAGTGTCGCCCAGCTGAAAGAGGATGTCCAAGCTGCCAAAGCCAGGCAAGATGAGGCGAAAACAGACATAAAGCGTATCGAGCGCGACATGAGCGAGTTCAACAACAACAAAGACAGCAAGCTAGCAGAGTTGCAGTCGACACTTGAGAAACTGAAAAAGGCTTTGGGTAAGAACAACGCAGCTATCAAGCCCTTGCAGTCAGAAGTGCGTGAGGCTATGGTGGAGTCTGAGCAATGCGGCAGCGATCTTGCAGCAGCGCAGGAGCAGTTGGAGGATGTTCAGACAACGCTCAAGACGCAACAAGAAGAAATCGATGAGCTTTTGGCAGAGCAGAAGCAGGCTCAAGATGCACACGATATTGCACAAGCTCAACTAGCTGATGAGCAGGCAAAGCTGACTGGCTTCGACGAGGAGCTTCGATCCCTCGAAGATACTATCCGCGCAAAGAACTCGTCCATCACAGAAGGTGGATTAGAGCAACAAAGGCTTGCCCACGATATTGAGAAATTTCACAAAGAGTCCGAAGGTGCAGCAGGGCACATTGCAGCACTCGAAAAAGAACACGATTTCATCGCCAGCGACGCCGAACTCTTCGGCCGCCCAGGGACCGTCTACGACTTCCGGGGCGTCAACATGGCCGATTGCAAGCCCAAGCGCAAAGCTCTCGAAGATCGCTTCCAGCAGCGCAAGAACAAGATCAACCCCAAGGTCATGGCCATGATCGACAATGTCGAGAAGAAGGAAGCAAGTCTCAAGAACAACATGGCGACAGTCATCAAGGATAAGAAGAAAATCGAGGATACGATTCTTAAGCTTGATGAATATAAGAAAGAGGCCCTGCACAAGACGTGGACAAAGGTCAATGCCGATTTCGGTGCGACCTTTAACATGCTGCTGCCTGGTAGCTTTGCGAAGTTAGACCCACCCGAGAACAAGACGATCTCGGATGGTTTGGAGGTCAAGGTCATGCTGGGTAAGGTCTGGAAGCAGTCCCTCACTGAACTGTCTGGCGGTCAACGGTACGTCTTCCCTCCGTAATTTACAAACTTGACCTGCTAATGTTGATACCAGGTCTCTAATCGCGCTCTCGCTCATCATGGCGCTACTCCAGTTCAAACCAGCGCCTATGTACATTCTAGACGAAGTCGACGCCGCGCTTGACATGTCGCATACGCAGAATATCGGCCAACTCATCAAGACGAGGTTCAAGGGCTCACAATTCATTGTGGTTTCTCTGAAGGATGGCATGTTCCAAAACGCAAATCGCATCTTCAAAACGCGCTTTGTTGATGGTACAAGTGTTGTGCAGGCGACAACTGCTGCTGCGGAGGCGAGGTAACGATGAAGACGTTGTATAATGTGTCATGAAGCGTGGGCTTGGGATACCCGGTGCATATGGGCTGGTTAGGACGGATTTACTTTGCATAGCTTGGCGTTTGCGGCTTGTGTTCGGGGCTAAAGTCTGGTTTGGAAGTTGAGTACGACTATCTGCGCCGTGAGTGGTCGCTGCTTCTTGGAATCTCTTCTCGACTATCTCTCCTTCCCGATTGGGATGCCGAAGGCGCAAGCTTCTTTGGGCTGTTTCTTACCACAACCATGTCTCGTGCCCTTCAACATTGATCATCACCCGCCTTTGCCGCCTTCACAACACCTTATTCCTAGACCGACTGCTCTTCAATCAGTTCGACGGCAATTTCGTTGATCACTGTATTCATGCGCACGCATACCGACGCGAGCGCCTGCTATCAGCTCCCTTGGCCTGTTTTCGAGGAGCGCCTATGTCGCCATCGAACTCGGTGACTTCAGTTGATACGACATCTTCCTCCACTATTGACACTGGGCTGAGACGCTCCGGCATCGCACGGAACCAGCCGCCTGCAAGCTCAACCTCCAATTATGGGAACGAACCTAACGCCTATCTACATCAACCTACGCCATGGCAACCACCACTATTATCCCGGCACTACGAGACATTCCAGGAACATGCCGATTTCGTCATCCAAGGAGATTACACCGACGCTGAGGCTCCCACTCCTCGCCATGACATTCGACGCGGAAGCGTTACTTGGGAACTGCGAACGGCTCACAGAGAGGAGTCGCCAAAGCACAATCGTAATCCAATGATGCCGGAACGGATGGACAACTCGACGCCGCCTAGCATGAATGAACTAGTACGCAGGAAAACGTCCGAAGAAGACACTTCCAGTACCCGAAGATCCAGTGTCATGCATATCGATACCATCGTCAGTGCTCCATCCACTACACGTTCGTCGACCCCCGGCATCGACACCGACAATTTAACACGGTCCGACACTAAAAGGTCGTCCGTAGGTGGACTTGCGAGGAGTATGACGAGACGTATCTCTGATATGAGGTTGCACCACGTACCCGTGAAAGATTATTCGGAAAAAACGGAAAACCAGACCGAGGAAGAGTCAGAAGTAGCGCTGTCTTCTCAGAGCTGTAAGAAACCTTGCAAACTGTCGTTTCACCTCCCATCCGACCTGAAGATGAAGAACCCACTCGAGCTACTACAGAAGCCTTCCCCTGTCATCAATGAACCCCCAGTGTGCGAAGCGTCTGTCAATGCTGGCTCACAAAACGCACCACCGAAATGCGGTACCCTGGCGGCCCGAAGGCAAGTCAAGATGGAATTGACGCTTCCCATGGATCTCCCTGGTCTGCCCACTCGCAATAGATTGCCTCCTAGCTACATCATGAGCAATATCACTCCGTCGCGCCCTCGAAGTCCCAAGACCCCCTCCATCAACGATCAGCAGCTCAATTGGGGTCGCGACACAAAGTATAAACCCGCCAAAACCGCCTTGATCGTTGAGGAGGACCAGCCTTACCTTGAAATGGTGGCACATCCTACTTCGAACGGTGCCGGTCCCATGTCTAGTCTGGAAACTGCTTCGATCTTGCCTATAAGCCCCCTCGCGACCCCAGACTTTGTGCGTCCGCCTCAAAAGTTCCGCGACCGCTGTTACATCAGTCGCCCCATGGTCAAACGTAACAAGAGCGGAGGTCCCAGCACAAGCGAATCTGACTTTGGAAGCACGCCGGATGGCCACTGGACACCAGACATCAAGGAAGGAATGACTAAACAGGAAGTTCGCAGGCAGTGTGAGCTTGGTGAGCTGGCGAAGACTTCAAAGAGTACACGCACCCGCCGCTGGCCTTGGACAAGATCGAAAACCTCTGGTTCCGATGAGCAAGTGCAAGATGAGCGCAGTAACAATCGTAGGAACATCTCTGCCAACATCTTCAAGCGTTCCAACCGCGTTCCAGAAATTCCGGAGAAGGAAGAAAAGGATAAAAAGGAGAGGAAGGAGAAGAAAACATCAAAGGGACTCAACCCACGCTGGCGGCGGGAGAGGTCCTCAGGCAGGTCGCCTCTCCCTTCAGCTTCCCTGGCTAACATGCCCATCCCGCCGACCTTTGTGCCTCCAGGTTGCGAGAAGGTCCCAACACCACCTATGTTTGATGCGGCTAGTGAGGTCCGGGGTAAACTTGCAGACTTTTTCTTCGAATCGGGAGGTTTCTCATCGTCCGGACGGAAACCAAAAGCTAGCCCTGGTGGCTATTGGGACTCTGACGCGGTTTTAATGAGCATGCAAACCGATATAAGCCTCACTAATGATGAGAATGATGAAGAAGGGCCGGAGGGCCGTCCACCGATCGCGTTTCACTTCGGTCCCGTTAATGATACACCGGGTTTCATGGCCTCTCCCTGTATTACGACTGGTCCAGAAGGCTACCTCACTGTCAAAGGCTTCGCGACTGGAGCTTCACCTCTCACTCCAGGTGCTGCACAGGATTCCTGGTTCCGCATGCACTACGGTGATTACATGCCTGATGAAGAATCTTTGACCGCCACTGCTCTCAAAGAAGCTGATGAGAGACGAAAGTTTGAATGGCTCGTTCCTGAACATCTTCCCAATAGCCCACTCTGTCCGCTGCATGTCAAGTATGTAGGTCCAAGTAAGGGTCTCTGCTATTGGCATGGAAGAAAGAGTAACGGCTGGGGCGCCGAGTTGGGAAGAAACTACGTCAGTAATCCTGTCACAATCGGGGGTGGTAATAGTGTTGGATGGGATATAGGCAGAATAGACAGACCAAAGGATGAGAAGAAGAAGAAGAGGAGGACGTTGCAGAGTTTTAGCGGTTCTTGAGGTCGCTTGGATTAGTAAGGCGTATGTTGCTTGAAAGTGCTGGTTTCCGGTGGTTGCGCGTGCATACGCCTAAAGATATTTATAATGAATGTAGTAAAGGTACTGGACGAATTTAGACCAACCCCGGCTTCGAAGAGGATCTATCGACACTTATTTACAGTGCTGCGTTCGATAGCTGTTCAGATTGCAGTCGGCAGGTGTGATGACGTGCTCGCTTACTTCTATTGGTCTTCAATTGTTATTAATCATCACTCATGTACCTACTTCGCCAACACCCCACCTCACAGTAATCAAACATCGCTATCTGACACTCACCGCCTCCATTATGGTCTCTCAAACTGTTACGGAAGCTTACACGACCATCGAACTTCTCACGCCGAATGGGCCAGAAATCCGGCGTGTCTCCACTGCTCCCGCACGCCCTCCATACAACGAAGAGATACCTCTCATTGACCTCAGTGGCATTGATGGTAATTCAGGAGCCCGTAAGAGTATTGCTGAGCAAGTGCGGAAAGCAGCCGAAAACACCGGGTTTTTCTACGTCTACAATCACGGAATTCAAGACTCGCTGATTCAGAGTGCTCTGGCGCAAGCCAAGGCTTTTATCGAGCAACCTCTCGAGGATAAGGCAAGGCTGTTGCCTGAACAAACAGGACTGGGGGTAGGATATCGAGGTGTTTCTTCGACGCAGATCAATCGCACTGAATCAAGAGGTTAGTTCAATTGATCCATTTACTTGATACCTCGGTTTGGACTGATTGCATGTGAAGATCGAAAAGAGACTTTCTCTATACAGTATGACCCACGCTATGATCCTAGGCAAGACAGCTCATTAGGCACCACCACGGCCGATGAAGAAACAGCCAAAAGCCATGATATCATCTGGAAACATACGCAGCAGCTTCAAGGGTTTCAAACTACTACTGTTTCCTTCTGGCAAGAGCGTCTCCAACTCGCTCGAAAACTCGTCCGCATTTTCGCCCTGGCACTTGATCTTCCCGAGGACTACTTCGACGCCATCACGACCCGTCCCGGGGCTGATGCGTTGTACATACACTACCCTCCATCCCCCCATGCTCTTCTGATGAGTCCATCGACGTAGGTATTGGCTCGCACACTGATATCCAACTCTTCACTCTCCTCTGGCAGGACAACTCTGGAGGCCTACAAGTCCTGTCCAACACCGACGAATGGCTGGACGCCCGGCCAATCGAGGGTACGCTGGTTGTGAATGTCGGCGATTTCCTGCAGCGGCTGTCGAACGACAGGTTTCGGTCTACTGTGCACAGGGTATATAATAGGACGGAGCAGTCAAGGTATTCTATGCCGTTCTTTTTTGGATTCAACGCGGACGCGGTTTGTGAGGTCGTCCCCACGTGTTTGGATGATGAGAGGCTGCCAAAATATGCACCAATATCGTGCGGAGAGGTAAGTATGAATTGTGCTTCATCGATTGTGAAGCCTAAGTTAACAGTAAGGTATAGTGGCGGCAGCAGCGATTTGCATTGGCTATGAAGTCGAGTTGATTGTATATGAACGCACCATGATTCACATTACCAGCGAACCCATTTACTTGAGCGAACGCTTAATACGAGTAGTCTTGCAAACCCATTAATCCTTCACTCTCGTAACAGGTGCACTCCTTAAAGCATACCCATCACAGCCGCAACGCCCAACCCAGCAAGAGCAGGTACTACGGCGTTGACCTTTCCTGCCGCACCAGTGCTCTCGGGAGGAGAGTTCGCAGTAGGACTGGCACTTGCACTTGCCGGGCTTCCTGCTGATGCAGTAGCTCCTGGCACTGACACACTCGATCCACTACTCGTAGTCAAGGCGACCGAAGAGCCCGAGTAAGCGCTCAGCTTCTCCTCTCCGGCGGTGACAACAACCTTGTAGAAGGCAAACTGATTAGCATAGGTCGTGTACGGGAGCGTTAGCACTGATGCCGGTACTTCGTCGCTGGTGCACCATGCCGGTGTCGTGGTCTCGAGTTGTTCTGGCCAGTTCATGGTCAAGGTAATGGTTTCAATGCCGCTGGAGCCCCAGAGGCCTGTGCCATAGGTGTGGGGGTATATGGACGTAACGTTTGGCGGCGAAGAACGGGTTTGAGTAGTTAAATATTCATTGCAGCGGAAAAATCGCGCAAACCCATCGCCATGGATTTGCGTACATTGCACGTCGTCGTTGGACTGCGTAGGCGGCGGCTGTGTGCATTGGACGCGGAGGTTCGCGTCGCCTGTGATTTCGGGGAGGCCCTGCACCACTGTCTGGTCATTTATGAACGAGGATGGGCCAAATGTGAAGTTTCCCGCGGTGCCGCCCAAGTTGAGGGCGGATTTGTTGGTGTCGCTATCCCAGTCCAGCATCATGGTTACGTGCTGTGCATCGGCGTTTATGACGGACGCGACATAGCCGTACTTGTCCGAGTTGCCAATCTTGGACATCCATACTGTCGTCGTGTATTCAGCGGATGCTAGGGCTGCGAAGAGTAGGGTCGCAGTTACTCGAGCCATGAGGGTAGATTTTGGAGAACTGAAGCTGAATATCTGCGTCGTGATCGTCTAGAGCTGGTAAAAAGATAGCTAAACTACCTAAAATCGTCGTCAAACCCCAGAAAACTTGGAAAAACCAAAACTTTACATACTCGTCAAGGCCTCCCACGCCGTGGCGCAGTAGCGTTATCTCGTGGTCAAATAACCGCGTTTCCGGTTAGTGAGTCGACGGAAGCCGACTTAAGCAAAACCAACTCTTGTTATTCTTCTGCCTCGAGGCTGATACGCCTCGTACTAGAATCTTAGGGGTATTTTACTGGTAGGAAATGTAAACGCCAAGCAATTATGGAAGAATGGGTAAACTACTACACAGCCCTGTGAGCCTTACTGTCGATCGGTTCCATGAGCGAGAAGATGTCGCGACCGAGTTTGACAGTCTTGTAAGTTGCTATTCTTACTTACGTATCAGCATTTAATATCTGTTGCGCCAGCGAGCAGAAGAATTAACGTCTGTTTGGCAGGAAAATGCTCTCAATCCATCTCGTCCACAAGAAAGGAGAGTTTTCTTGGCGCTTCAAACATGACGATCCAACATACAGTAATTAGCATAACCGGTGAAGCATAGCCATTTCAAGCTCAAGTAAGGGTTGAGCTCTATCGGTGAATGCATGTAGTCGTACAGGATGCCGTGACCAGTATCGAGGGTTAGAACGTTGTTTCTCTGTGAGGTTTCCACACGTGGGCTCGATGGCTGGCTATATGTTTTATTGGCGGATGTTCGCGCACGCCATGTAGAAAGAACATGTGATGCTGGGTGGTCGCGAAATATTGATAGGAAACGAGCTCTACGGGCTGCTGTGTCCAATCGTGAAAGCCACCGGTCTCGGTATTTGAGTCGAAGAAAACTGTAAAGCATGAGAACTAGCGAAAAAAAAAAAAGAAGATATCTCGATAACTTGAGCGTGGGAATTTAGCGACTAAGTAGAGCGCTTGTGAGACGGCTAGAGTCTGTGACTGTGTTGGTCGTCACCAACTTCAGCAGTCCAGTAGCTGGCCATCTTTAAGCTTGTATGAAAGCTCCGGAAATAACGCGAGACGCACACGTGACGACAGACATATACCCACAAAGCAGCTGAAACGGTGGCAGCTCAGGTCTGGAGCCCTGTGATATGAAGATTCGCGATGAATTGGGCAGATGATAGTAAAATATCCAAAAGGCAGCAAAGAAGCAGTTAAGGCTAGTAGGCTCAGTCAACACAAAGTCTCGGACTCAGCCCAGCAATTTCCTACGTTCTGCACTTGTCGTAAGAAAGCGGGCTTTGCTGACCAGCAGCGCTCCTAAGCTGCCAAAATAGCTTTACATGCACTTTCCCAGGCTGGGACACACCCACCAATTATGATGTAATCGGCTAATGTCCAATCGCACTCGCCTGAACTCCGCAGCGGATGTTGGGGAACCGATGGCTGACCAGGAACCGGTCGATCACATCAGGTCGACTGACACGCCGGAAAAGCTATATTGGTCTTCCGGAACGGAGATGCCTATCTGTCGGTCACGTCGCGGTTCCGATGTTTATGTTTGAGGGTCTTGTTGACACTGGATTGAAGATCAGCTCGTTCCCCGTAACTGCGCCCTTCCAGCCTTTGATTCTCTGAGCAATATTATTCTTGAAGTTTTGGTCAATTCGAATATTGCAATCATGTCAGACAACCTTATCGTCAAAGGCGTAGCGGGCACCTGCATCACGTTCTCTTTCATCCTTGCTGGTAGGGCAATTGGTTGCATGTGACGACAATCAGAATTGACATGGTTAGGAAATGCGATCACACAGTCCTTCATGACGGTCCCAGCGCTGCTCGTCAATTTCCCACCCCGAGCTCGCCTGAGCACAAGGAGCGCGCACGACTTCTCGGCCGCCAATGGCCTCTTTGCTGGACAGTCGGCAACCAGTTCTTCCGACCGATTTCCACTCTTGGCTTTTTGGGCTATGCATATGCAGGATACGCTACGTACAAGCAAGGGATACTTGCTCGCAACGATTGGAAGCTGTTCGCCGTCGCGGCTGCCATGCACCTCATGACCATTGTTCACTCGGCGAAGAACATGCAGCCTCTGAACGACAAGCTGGAGGCGCTTGCCGGACGTGCGAGTGACTCAGAGTTGAAAGAGGCAGAGTCCGTCGCGAAGAAGTGGGCGAGCTGGAACAGGCTGAGACTTGTGACCCCGGTCATTGCCGGAAGTCTGGCGCTGTACCAGTTGCTCGCGTAAGTGAGCACTTGGGATAGAAGATTGGAAAGGTGTTTTTGTGAGCTCTCTCAATGATGCTCTGGTAATAGAGTTTTTTTGTAGCAAATGCTCATCTTCATCGACTACTTCATACTCAACCTGCAATGCTTGCATTTGAGTGCGCCGAGATTCGATGCGGATGTCTATGCTGTCAATCATCGCAACTTCGAACGGACATGAGATACTGACAGAGCTTGATTCAGGTTTATGGGAGATGTGACTGCTTTAAGACAGACCAAGCGGCAGATGACTCTTCATGGCACTGCCTAATTCTTGATCGCTTGATCTTTCCACCCGCTCCTCTCCTTCAACCATGTCTCAAAGTCGCATAGCTGAGGTTCTTCCTTTTTCAACTTCGCAATATCAACTCCATAACCCTCATCAGCAAACCAGTTGATCATGACGTTCAACTCGGCGACCGCCCACATTAGAGCGGACCCCATGAAGCTGAATGCGTACGGTACTGGCTGTCCAATCGCCCTTTCAAAGCACCCGTTCATCTCTTCCATGGTAAGCTCGCTGCCTGCCAGGCCCTCAGCGCGAGCATTCCACTCTTGCGGCTCCCGAAAAGCCCTGGCGCCAAAGATGCCAATGTCTTCGACCGAGACCCATTGGTTGGGCTTTCCTTTCAGGGTATCTCTCAAAGCAGTAAGGAAGACCTTGGACTTCATTCCGGGCTCAAGGTTGTCCATGAAGGCGACAGGCCTCAGGATAGTCCAGCCCATCTTCTCGCCGTTCTTGCCTGCCTTGTCGAGTAGATGCTTCTCGATCTCGAATTTGGTCTGGAAGTGGGGGATCGGTGTTGCGTTGTTGAAGCTGTGCTCATTGCCGCCGCGGTCTACGCTCGAATAGACAAAGTGTGTGATGCTCTCTTTGATGGACTCGTCAATCAAGTCAGAGCCCTGCTTGACTTCGAATTCTGTGGTGACGCCAGGTCCCATCGAGATCTGGACTGAGTAGACACCCCAGATCTGCTCGGATTTTCCAGCTTCTTTGAGAGTCGACTTAGCGGAAGCGAAAAGACCTGCAACATCATTCAGATCACCCTGCACGAGCAGGACTTTGGGGTGGCGCTCGACGATGCGCTTGGCTGAGGCGCTGCTCGCATCCCGGGTCACAGCCAGGATGGTGAATTGAGGAGCGGTAGGATGGCTCGCAAGCTGATTCAAGACAGAGCCGCCCTGCTTGCCCGTGGCACCAGTGATGAGAATGGCCTTTGTGGCGGCCATGACGGTGCTTGTCGATATGGATGTTACCTGACGTAGTATAGGCAGGGTACTGGTTTTCTGGGCGTTTGAGCTTGTTCAAAGTCAATGACCAGGGTCAAAATACAGAGCAAAGAACGCTGCTGGGCATTGTTAAGAGTGCCCTGAAGGTATAGTACGGCTCCGCTTTCCACACTGCTGAGTCGGCGCATCCCCGCTTGAGTGCATGCTCACGAGTACACGAGCGCTCGTGTCACCAGCAATGCGTCGGCGAACCGCTCAACGACGAGCTGAGGGAAGTCCGATAACGTTTGTGGGTAAATGTACGGGTTTGGAAAGGCGCTAGGTGAAGCTTAAGTCCCAACACAGCAAAGGTTGGCAATCTTCTCAATAAGACTGACATGCATGTGAGACTGCAGGTAGAACAAGTGTGCACTCTAAAATGTTCGTGAAATACCTATTTACTGCTTTCGCAGTAATAGAGAGACTGAAGCCATATAACCAGCTCAGAACCCGAGACTAACTACTCAGCGCCCCTGCCAACCTTTCCTGCAGCTCTTTTGCCTTCGCGCTATGCACAAACTCCCAAACTTCAACAATCCTCTTCCCATCCAGACTCACCTGCACGAATAGCACGCACTCTTTCCACCATTCCGTAAGCCCATTGGCAATGAGCTTCTGTCCCATTGGACTTTCTGCATTGACCGTCCCGCCCATCTTGCAATATGCCGTGACCGTATTCGTCTCCATTCCCATTTTTCTGCGGCGTCATCTCAAAGCTCTCGAACAGTGAGGAAATTATGCCAGCATGCTCTTTGAAGGCAGCTATGGGCCGTGCAGGGAGGTTGAGAGAGGCCGGTAAAACGGTGTGTGTGAAGTTGCGAGACGCTGTTGATACTAAGGCTTCCGGGCGAAGTGTCGAATAGCTCTTGATGAATTTTTTTAAATGTTTTGATGTGTTCTGTTGAGTCTTGCTTCTTTGCTGGTAAGAGGAAGTATACTATAGGCGCAAGAGCTGCAAGTGTCGCGAGAGTGGCTGTCGCAAAGCGGAGCTCGGAGGTGCTGAACCTGAGGTCTGACATGTTGGTTGTAAAGATGTGTATATTTTGATCTAGCTTTGAAGGTATATCATCCCTAAAGGCTGTCTGGAAGAAGGCATTAAAATCGTGTGGCTGTGCTCGAGTCAGGCCACGTGCCGTTCAATTCACTCTTTGAGACTGTACAGAGCTATGTAGAACTGTAGACGGCCTCGGATCTCAACTATTGTTTCACACCGGTGCCAAACATGTGACTGCTAGGTCAGGTGCGTATATCTGAAATGGTCTTAATTGCTGTCCATAATCTTCACCAGGGTGTCTTTGGCCACAGAATAGCCTGGCATTGCTTGCCAGTATCTTCATCTTGCACTTCCTTACCCCAGACTCCCTCGCTCATATGGTGCTACGCATGCACTAGATCTAAATGTTGAGCTTCGGGTTACACTAGCATCATCAAGTGACGTCATTGACTCTGTTCATTCTTCTAGCAGCCCATTGAGCCTCACTCGGGGCCAAAGCTTTGATTTCCGTTGGAGAGCCGGAGCAAGCTGCATGGTCAACGCATAAGATGGGGGCATACAAGCGCCCTTGCTTCTGCAGATCGGCACCCTGAACGTAGGAGTCGCTGATTTGGCGTCCTCCGATTGGCGGCTAGATCGCTGCCGCTCCGAGTGACCGTTCTGTGGTGTGCCTGCATTGCGAACAAAAACAGATGCACTGTGGTCAGCTACAGGGCGTTCATCAGCAAGACTCAAGCCGGTAAAATCTATCAGTTTCCGCAAACATGATATGTGCTTGAGCTGAAAGGGTGATTTGGAGAAGTGATGGGAAAGGATCACAACAGGTCAAGTTGCCTGTCGCGCAACCTAATCACTATGGTTCATGAATTAAAGTCTCCCGCAAACTACGTGGTGGATTGTAACATGGATTACTGTTTGTTGTTATAGATATTGAATGATCGCTATGTAACTTCTAATGCATGCAGACTTTGTGAACTCCGTGATCCCAACCATCACGCTTATTCCCAGTCACCGGGACCGAGATCGATTGGCTTGTGAGCCCTCATGTCTTCCATGATCTTCTCGATGTTCCAGGGCTCGTACCTGTAGCCCTTGGGGTAGTTGGGCTCATAGCTGTCCTCGTCCGCCATGTCAATACCTTTCTTGATGCTCTCAGCAGCCTTGTGGTAGTTCTCGTAGGCATATGCCTCGGGATCGTGCGACCATACCCACTTCGGCAGTTTGGGTGCGGCACGGCGGGGATCAAGCTTGACTTTGTCCCAATCAGTGTCCTGGAGAAGCTCGGCGTTGGAGAAACCGAGCTTCTGTGCGCATGAGTTGCGGATGAATCGGAAGCGGAGATGGATACGGACAGACTGAGGAATATTTTCCTTTCCGCCAATCTGCAGACAGGAGGCAATTGAGATAGCATCTTCAATGGCTTGTGTGGCTCCGTTGCCGGAGGCTGGGAGGTATGAGTGTGCAGAGTCACCGATCTGAATGACGCGGGCAGCAGGAGATGCCCATACGGGTTGAGGATTTCTCCAGAGAAGTTCGAAGTTGACGATGGTGTTGGGTGGCGTAACATCGACAAGTTCCTTGAAGATTGGTGCCCATTTGACTTTTTCCATGCCGGGCATCTTGTCCATCCCGTCCAGAACTTCGTCCTTCTCGATGGTATTGTTCCAGTTCTCCTTCTCGGTACCAGTGACCTACAACCGTTACTATGCACTTCATTGATAATATGATGGTACTTACATCATGGTTCATGATCCAGACCATGACATCCTCACGAGTTAATGTCAGGGCGTAGGTGGATGGGCCCAGCCATGTCCTCACGATCGGCTCGTTTCCGGGCATCATTTTGAAGAATTCCTTGACCTTGGGATTCTTGTCAAGCTCCTCGATGGGAAATGCAGCGCGCCACATAGCACGGCCAGACGGCTGTGCGCGCACCTGTCCACCAACCAGCTTCTGACTCTTCGATCCTACACCATCGGCTGCGATAATAATGTCTGCCTCGTATCGCTTCCCATCATCTGTTGAGCATCCACCCTTGCCAGTTGACTCATCCTCAAAGTAGTCTACGATCTTGCGATTGAACTCGACCGAGACGCCGAGCTTCTCTACTGCGCTCACAAACATACGGTAGACAAGTGGGCGCATCTGGAACTCGCCAGGTGGTGTGTCAGGATCCAGACCCTGGGCTCGCAGACGGTCGGCGACCTTCTTTGGGGGAACGACAACCTCACCAGAGTGCTTGAATGTTTCAATCCAGGCATTATGAAGCGAGATTTTCTTATACTCCTCAAGGAGCTCTGGCCAGTGCTTCAGGAAGCGTGTTGCGCTGAGACCCATGAAATACATGTCACCTATACATAGGGTAAGCTTTGAGCATCATGGATTACTGTTCCAGCGCGTACCAGCTGTGTTGATGTCGGCGTTCCTCTCCAGAACGCAAACATTGTGTCCTTTGCGCGTGCATTCGAGCGCAGCAACGAGACCTGCCAGACCAGTACCCACAATCAAAACATCGATACCAGTCTTCTCGTAGGACCCCAGAGGCTTGGCCTCCATGGCGGAGTCGCGGGATGTAAGTGCGTGAGGCATATTTGCAGGTTCAGCCTTTCAATGTGTAACGTGACAATGAGAATTCAAGCAGACAGCACCAGGCTTAGGGACTTTTGTATCCATCTTAAAGGTCAAGCAAGCACTGCTCGGGTTTGGGGACCCCAGTGTGGGTTGCCGAAGTCATCGGACTTCCGACTAGCCGGATTGCGATGGTGTTTTTTTCGCTCGCTGAACGATGCGCCCTTGGGATCGGGCGATGATGGGCACGCCTGGCGGAGATGTCTATGCACACATAGGCTCATGATGTCGTCAACAGGGGTAGCATTCGTCAGGCTAGCTCCCGAGACTAACAGGGTCCATGCTCACGCTATGGTTCCCCTCATCGAAGTCCGAGAAGCCAAGACTGCACAACGATACGCTGAACTTGCACTTGAATTGAGACTGTTTTGTATGCTTCTAGAACCAGTCATCAGTGGAAGATCTCGGTAACTCTTGTCTGGTGCAACTGTACGACAAATCCTCTCCCCACAGGTGTGGTCACATACATCTACCTCTAGTCCTTGGTGGTGTGCGTAACATATTTTAGTAATTTAAATCTCCAATGACACTTCCAAGTTTGAACCCGAGTTTGAGGTCCAAGGAATGTGTAGTGGAGGGTAAATGGGTCTCAGAATCCGTGCCTGGAAGTCTGCTTCGCTCGAAGAGCTGACTGGCGGAAGCAGTGTCCAAGACATAATGCTGAGATTACCTGAGTAAGAAGAATCTATTCATGTTCAGTATTAAAAGCCACTGAGCTCGCTGAGGTCACTTTTTAGGTCACCTCAAGTAGTGATAGGACGATCGCTGCGCAACTGCCGCCTGAAAGGTTGGTGCGCATCAGTAATGCTTAAGCCCCCATACGAATTACGATTATATGGTCTATTTGAAAAACAGCCGTTTCTCAAGCCTGCCTTGAATTCGACGAGTTTACGCTCTTAGGGACAAGAGGCGGCAGTTGGTGGCTCAGCGCGTCTTAGGTGATGATGATCAGCATGCACGCTTAGCCCTGCATTATCAACCCACTGAAACATGTCTTAATGGCCTTAACATATCATTATCGGCACCCGTAATCCCGACTTCAGCTGTCGAGTCGGCTAGTCGGCGTGTTTGAGTGATCGATATCCGTCTCATTTCGTATCGATATCTTGGTAGCGGCGGCAGCTGAGGGGACCGGTTATGCTCGTAACGTTTCGATTGGTAGCTGGCATCGAGAGGCGTGAACCCTCACTTGATTAGGCATTTGATCTAGATCTAAGCTACATGAGAGCAGATTAGCTTAATCCTCGGTGTTACGGCGCCATGCAGCCTTGTCAGACTCTGATGGGTTGCAGAACTTGGGGACCCGGACAAGAGTGCATGCACACTACTGCGTTCGGGTGTGATATCTAGCTGCTTTTCTGCCTCTGTAGCTCGATATCATCGTCGCTGTACATTTAACACGCTTCAACACCACAAGTATGCATCCATTCACAGCATACGCCGTTGGCGTTGCCGTCATTGGCTTCCTAGTATACGCCCTCGTCGATGTTATCTCAAAGTACAATGCCAAATACAACTGCCGTGGGCTTCCAGGCCCAGCACTGATACCATGGATTGGACGTATTCATGATCTGCCCATCGACTTCATGTGGCTGAAGTTCAAGGAATGGGCCGACATGTATGGGCCGATCTATCGGACCAAGATGTTGGGAGCAAATTTCGTTATCATTTCGGACGAGAGCATCGCTGAAGAGATCTTGGTGAAGCGTGCGAAGGTCTACTCCGATCGACCAGAGATTAAGTCCTTGTTCGACGCCAAGAGTACCTACGGATCCATGGAGTATCTGCCTTTGATGGGCAAGAATCGTATGTCTGCATCGATAATCAACATTGTTTTCCCCTAACGGTTTGATAGAATACTGGGCTCGTCAGCGCAAGTTCACTCACTCATACCTCACCGAATCAACAAATGCCAGATACTATGGTATCATGGAGTTTGAACAGAAGAGATGGTTACAGCGACTCGTGGAGAACCCAGACGATTTCTGCTTCTCGCTCGAGGACATGTGTTCAAAGGTCATGGCCACATTGACCTGGGATGATCATTCGATCAGTTCACCATTGACACCAAGTGCTTGGGGTCTTCTTACTCAGATGTCGCCAGCCGGTCCGATTACCAACGTCTTGACGCCTCTCTGGGACTGGGTACCGGAGCCCATTAACCCGTGGAAGCTTCGCGAGCGCAAGCGCCATGATGAACAGCAGGCTTTCTTCATGCAAAACTTGGTCAAGACCCGGGCAAAGATGGAGAAGGGTAAGCAGCAACCATGCTTTACAAAGACGTACCTGGAGACCGCAGAAAAGAGCAACATCTCGGGTGATTATGAAGCTTCCTGCGTACTTGGTATGATGGCTCTCGTCGGTATCTTCACAGTTACTGGACCCATCTACTATTTCTTGATCGCCATGGTCCACCATCCTGAGTGGCAGCGCAAGTGCCAAGAGGAAATCGATTCCGTGTGCCAGAATGGTCCTCCTACGGTCGCTGACATGCCAAATCTCCCCATCTTGCGCGCGTGCATCAAGGAAACGATGCGATGGAAACCCACTGTACCGACTGGTAGGTTTTATCTACTACTGACAGCCGACCCAAGCTAACGGACATGGCAGGTGTCGCCCATGAATGCGAAGCTGATGACTGGTACGGCGGATACTTCATCCCCAAGGGCACACGCATCTTGCCGCTCGACTATGCCTTCCTTCGTAACCCTGTCAAGTACCCTGACCCAGATTCGTACCGACCTGAGAGATGGCTCGAACCCGAATGGCCCACGTTTCAGGGACCGCTCACCAAGTTCCCCATGATCACTGGTATGTCGTCGTTCGGTTGGGGACAACGTCAATGCCTTGGCATGTCAATCACCCGTGATGAGACCATTACTGGCTGCGGTGGTCTGATGTGGGCTTTCCACTTGAAGAGGAAGATCGACCCAGTCTCGAGGAGGGAGATTGAAGTGCCTCTGAATAAGTCGAACTCGCTTCTCATTATCAAGCCTGACAGTTTCGAGATGGCTTTTGAGCCAAGGAGCGAAGCAAGAAAGGCTGAGATTGCTCAACAGTGGAAAGATGCTGAGGCTAAGGACGCGGCCGAGCGAGCAGCGTTCTTGAGAGCCGCAGAGGCGAAGGAGGGGCTTGCTTGAGTGGAGATCAGTGTTTGTCTTGTCAGTCCAGACAGCGATGCTGAGTCTGTCTAATTAGATGCATGGCGTTTGCTACAGGTGTGGCTCTCATTTTCGTAAGATTACAGACATGATGTGTCAACGAGCCCTTCTTAGCGGCAGCTGTATATACCACTAGATCGTGCCATAGCGTAGTGGAACTTGTTGGCTCCATGTTGCGGCTTCCTGTCTTCTTTCCAGCAAGGGCTCCTGTGTTGCATGATATTTGAGTAAGGTCCCTGTGGTGGCTGTCGAAAGTGGTGCCGCGTACAGATGGAAGCTGAAGGTACGCCGACGCACGTGTCGTGACGCTATACCGATTGCTACTAGCGTGGCGCGTCATAGCAGCTGTCTCTCACTTCTGTCCATCAGGCTCAATGGCGAGGTGCAAGCCGTGTCGAGCTCGCAGGAGACGTTTGACAGTTTCTAGACTCCCTAGACCCCCTAGACCCAGCAACAGGCGTACCGTTGAAAGGCGAAATGTCAGCGCTGCTCGTGGAAAAGTTGCCTGGGCGACGCGGTTACCCCTCCATAGCCATAGCTCCTTTCAGCAGAAATGATGCACACGTACCCACATGGGCGAAGCTCTTGCCTCTGTTTCGTGCACCCGCAAACGCCAGGGTATAAAACACCCCTCATCCTGAGCGAGATTGCCCCTCCATCCTTCTCTCAACCACCCAACAACCCCAACAACACCCAACACATCACAATGTCCAAGTCCCAGGTTTTCTTCGATGTCACCGCTGGCGGCCAGCCTCTCGGCCGCATCGTCATGGAGCTCCGTGGTGATGTTGTCCCCAACGTAAGTTTCTGCCGCCTTCCGTTACCCCGCCATCACGAAAAGTTGGCAATTGGCATGGAACACCTGCTGACAATTCAAAACACAGACAGCCGAGAACTTCCGCGCTCTCTGCACCGGTGAGAAGGGTACCGGCCGCAGCGGCAAGCCCCTCCACTTCAAGGGCGCCTCTTTCCACCGTGTCATCCCCCAGTTCATGCTCCAGGGTGGTGACTTCACCGCCGGCAACGTCAGTACCTCAATGCCTGCAAACAGCCACGCGAGGGCCGAGCTAACAGCATGCAGGGCACTGGTGGTGAGTCCATCTACGGCGAGAAGTTCAGGGACGAGAACTTCACCCTGAAGCACACCGGCCCCGGTATCCTCTCCATGGCCAACGCCGGCCCCAACACGTAAGTGACACCGCCGCCCCTCGCCCCTCGCCTCCCAATGGCTAAAAATCTCCTCCAGCAACGGCTCCCAGTTCTTCATCTGCACTGAGAAGACCTCGTGGTTGGACGGCAAGCACGTCGTCTTCGGCTCCGTCGTCGAGGGCATAGACGTCGTCAGGAAGGTCGAGTCCTACGGTTCCTCTAGCGGCGCTACCAAGGCCAAGATCGTCATCGCCGACTGCGGTCAGCTTGCTTAGATGCTTGCACGGACGCGAGGCGGATAAAAGCATTCGGACAATGGGTTGAAAGGTTTCGGGACACAAAAGTGAGCGGGACCTAGTATGGCTTCGGTGCCAGAACGACCCAAGATGCATGACAGTGGCCGGAACCGAGTAAGACCATTGTGCCTACATAACGAGGCAATGATACTGATGACTTCGCCATTGTTGTATTCCACTCTTCTTGCTCGACGCTGTGATGTTCTCGACACTGACTGTTTGGTAAGCTTGATTTTCATCTAGACGGCCAATGTATTTGGCAAAGCCGGCAGCCCATGGATCAAGCCCTTGGTTTACAACCATCCCCGCCGTCGCTGTGCAAGAGATAGCTATCTCTAAGATGACCCGATCCTACCATGCTCGCCTGGCGACTCGAGCGACTGAATTGCCAATTCTCATGCTTACTCATCATTGCCCATCTATCTCAAGTCATCATCGCTCTCAGGCGTGCAGGAACATGAGGAAATTATCCGGAGAACCTAGCTACAGAGCCCCGTGGCCTCGAGTCAGTGACTGGCACAAGGCTGAGCTTGGGAAGCATCTCTACCTCAGCGATATCCACAGCTAGGCTGATCGCTGTACGGCTAGTGGTTCCTGCATAAGAGGCCAAGGGCCAGCGATCCTGCTTACGAAGATCATCGGCCATGCGTGGTCTGGCGTCATACAAGATGTCGATGGAAACGACGGGGCGAGAAGAACAAGCCCTTGCCAGATTTTGAGACGCCTGTATCCAACCCTAACGGAGGTGCCATTTCCAGCACACAAAATATAGTTCGTGATCGCAAAGAAGGATAACTGAGAACAAACCTAACATGGCCTGTCTGGTCGATCTTCACTGGTCGGTCTTTACTGGTCGATCGGCATCTGTCAGCAAAAGTTCTAATATTGGCCCTTCTTGAGGATACGAGGCGAGAATATGGTAGGATGGACCATGACGCCTTACAATTGAACTTGTTCGAACATTTGATTCGAGCCACTTTGATGGCAGCTGTCAAATGAGCAGAGGCAACTGTCGCCCATTCACTCTGGAGTCGCATGGCTGTAGGCACCACGTCGAGTGTAGTTAACAATGACGCAAGGCGTGGGACGTTTGGAACGGAGTGGCTTATCCGCAATCTACTCTTTGTGCACCCCCATCTCGTTCATCGGTGCCTACAGCTTACCAAGGACGATGGCTCAGTCGCAACCTTACCGGACGTGAGCCTTGGGCATCTACACAGCAGTAGCCTGCAAGACGGAGCGCGGGGCAGATACGTGGTTATGGTTGAGTAACGGATATACTTCCAAGCGGTCAGAGTGGACGCAGTGTCTAATCGTCAACCAGTGCCTGTCTGCATGGTGTCATCTTGTAAGACGTTTGGTCGCTGGGTAAGACATGCACCTACGTGCATTCTTATGCATCTGGAACTCTTGATCTGCGCTCTGGATGATTCGGGATAGGCAAAGATGAGGCGGGGAAGAGGCAAAGACCTATGGGAGAGTATCAAACATATTGGATGACGAATTCAGATTCTCGAGCCAAACTGGAAGGCCATAGTTCTGGTAGAACGTGTCCCCACCGAAGCGCCTCTGCTAGTCATTTTGTTTGATACTTGGGCTTTGAAGCCGCACGTCCAACGCTGTCGTGGCTACCCTCCATTTGGGAGCAACACGTACCTTCCCTTGATTGGCCCAGCACCATGCACAATGAGGCAGTTCCTGGGGATGTGGATCACAACGGACTCCAGATTGAGCTTCAGGGGAACATATGTTCAAATGACTCGCAGTACCAAGCTGTTGGAATAGTGGAGTTGTCGTTGGATTCGATGTTGTACGCGGTCACGTGTACGTTGGTGAGTTTATGATTCTGAGCGGACGCCTCCGAACACGTAGTACTTTTGCTTGTGACCGGATTAGGTGAACATCAGGTGCTGGTGTCATTAGGCTGCAGAAAGTTGACTCGTGTCCAGTCATTGTGAAGATGACAGCGCTGGAAACGGATGAATGTCCGCTTCTGGTCCAACGCTGGAGGACAGCCACAACAGCCCTACCATTTGATAAAGGCAGTCGCGCGATTCCGATCATCGCAGATCGACTGCAACACATGTCGTCACAGTGGAGTGCGGCGCCTGGAATGTCGCTCCACGAAGTTCAGGAGGGTCTACTCATCGTCTGCTGACTGCCGGGATAGCCCGTCAACAACGAAAAGGGACCGCGGGCACGTGGAACGGATCAGCAATGGGAGCGCCGTCCCGCTTTTTGGCGTCGGGCCTTGCGCAGTTCGTGGCGGACGGTGAACTGGGGAGCCTGGCGGATACGGCGGTTTCGCTACCCGCTGAAGCAGTCGCTGTTGCAGAAGCCGCTCGCTGTACGCCGCTGAGTGAGCACTTAAGGCAACCGCATAGCTACTGTGCGCTCTAGCAGCCCCAGATGATGCTGCTTCCGCGGGCTGAGCGTTGTGCGAGGTGATAAGCTGATGAATCTGGCGGCTGGCAGGCTGTGAATGATTTGTTAGACGCAAGGGAGGCTGGTGAACTGGGCAAGTCAGCGGGCCTAGGCCTCACACGACGGCGTGCTTCCGCGTCTCGGATTCGCTGCAGTGTGCAACTTCGTGCAGACCGAGGACATAGTGGTTGCGTCCAGGTGCAGGCATCTTCGCTGGCAGCGATCGATGCTAGAAGAAGGATCGCCCACAGCAGCGACCTTCGCCCACTAGGCGACCGCGACGGCATCCCACGTCCGTATTGCTGCGCCTTTATCCTCGTCGCATGCCCACGCAAAAGCCTCGAATTCCTATTCATCCCATTCGGCCCCTGCTTCCGCCCCGTGCCAGGTCACCCTTCCATGCGCTGTCTCTAATCGCTGCGCCATCTTCATTCTGGGCAGTGCTACATATACGCTGTGCGATACATGGCTGCGCATGCTCGATAAGCATCACATTGTGCATTAACAAGGAGTCCCTTTTATTCATTCTGTTTATTTGCGTATACCCACACCAGCGCAATATGTCGCGAAACGTACATTGGCGTCAACACCAATCGAGCAATAGCACGCACTCTGGCCGCAGTGCAGACAGCAACCACTCGTATGAGACGGCACCAACTGAATACAGCGATAGACGGCCATCTCTGGCGCATAGCGAGACATGCGACGCACGAGTAGAAGGTCGACGAGATTACTTCTCAAACAGAAATGATCACAACAAGTACTCGCAGCAAGCGCGGACTTCTGTTGATACATATGTCTCTACATCAGAAGAAGACCTCGCAGACGACAACGATGACATGCCAGAGTACGACGTACCGCATTACCATCACGACCCGCTACCGACCGACGCCATTCCCACAACACCCCGCGATTTCGCGGAACTGTTCCCCACCACCAAGCGCATATCGATACGTCACGACGATGCAACAATAGACGGCAACATGAACTTGAGGGTAGATACGCAAGTGGAGGAACGTCATCATAAGAAGCAGAACTACACTCTGTATCATCTGCGCATGCAAGACCTACGTACTCGTGATTTCTCTTTACGCCGCTACTGCCGAGAATCTGGACGAGAGGTCTGCCATTCCATACGGAAGTACCAAAAGCCACCTCAGGAAAAGCGGCCAGTACTACAGCGTGCCAGTACAGCACTTGCAAGTTTGGTCCACAAGTCTGAACCCCGCCCCTTAACTTCGGCTGCTCTCAAGCGCTCGGACTCTGGGTACGAGTCGGTGCGCGACTATGTAGATGACGTGGACGAGGACGACGTAGACGAGGGATCACGTCCCAAGAGCGCAGGCTACTTCAAGGGTCGTGCGTTGTTGCCCACTAACACCCTCAAGCTGGAGTTCTCCAATTACGCACATCTCGAGGTCAAGAGAAGAGGTGCCAAGTCACATAAGAAGTATGTCTTCGAACATTGGGGACACGACTATTCCTGGAAACGCATAGTCAAGAAAGAACGCGACCAGGAGATAGTCTCCTATTATCTCGTTCGTGAAGACAACGAGAGGGAGCCACTCGCTCATATTTGCCCTGTTCGATTGACACAGGCCGAGGCGCGTGAAGAGACAGCACGTGGAGGATGGATTCCCCCTTCGTATCTGCGTATCACCGACGAAAAGATCTTGCATGCTGATACCGATATTGCAGAGTAAGTGCAACACAACAGATTAGCTGAGGTCACCGCTGATTATACATACAGTGTCGTGGTTGCTACTGGCCTTATGGCCCTTGTAGACGACTGTATCAAGCGCAGGTTCTCCTCCAAGCAGAATGCGCAGTTACACATCCCGCTTATCCGGAGTGCATCAATGAAAATGAACATGGAATATATTGGTCCCAAACGGCTTATTGATGAGATGTTCAGTCGGAGCACTCGCGGGGGAGCCCAAGCAAACAATCGTCAGCATTACGCCGTACCTCAGTCCAGGCTTAGTTTTCCCCAGCGGCGAACAACATTTGATTATTGGGGCCTGCCCCGCTGGCGGAAGACCCGCCTGCTCGGTACAATACAACTCTCGTACATGATTTCTTTCCGCTGTCAGACTTGATCTGTTGGGCCTGCGGGGATGCAGCTTCCCGCCATCCTCGTGTCATTGGTGGCACACGGCGGGTTTGTACTCGTGCATTTGGCTGGAGTTTTGAGGCTCGATTATGCATGGCGGTCTTACATGGTTTACTTCTTTGGATTGTCTTCCCCCTTGGAAGCTTGGAACGTCACCACTTTTGGTTCAATCGCTCCTCATCGGTCACTTCTTGGATCCAGTCTATCATGTGATCCGCACTATTGGTATGAATAACGACAAGAGCGACTTGCTCTATCAATGAACACAGTTACAGTCATCTTTAGTTGAACCCTTTGCGCAAAGCCCATGGGCCGCAACAGGTAAGAATACACACCCGTCCCGTTCCCGTTAGCAGTCCTACAATTGCTTCACGATCCTTGTGTTATTATTTGGTCGGACAGTTATATCCCACAGAGTACAACGGCAGGTACCCGTGCAGTCGTTTCTGGCCATGTGATTGCGATACCGCCACTACAGGGAATGCATGCCAAGACAGCACTGCAAACCAGTGACTCCACTATGACAGAGCGCACTAAATCACTAGCAAACATCGGTACCCTTCTTTGTGCTGACGCCCTCCCACCGCCTCACGATTCGTAGCAAGAATCCAGTACGTTTTTGGGATATCTGCTAATGATATTCCGCCGTCGAATCTTAGCTCCATGTATGGTCGTAGTGCACGCCTAGAGCGCATGGTGAGCTGGCTCGCTTGACACTAGATGATGTCTTGCAGCATGTGGATACCAAAACTTCCTTGAGCGAAAGTTTGAACCTTCAATTCATTGTTTCAGCCATGCACAAGGCCATCAAACACACCACATCACAGTGCATATAGTAGTTTTTGTAACAATTCAGTCTCGCCCTTGTCCCACCATGGTAGGTACATCATACGGCAGGATCGAAAATCCGTGTCTTTGCCGTGAGGCCTATTCTCGGCCCGCTTAGAACACAATGGCCCAACTTTGGTGCCAGAGTATCGGGTCTCATGCAAAAAACATAATTGGAGCGTCGGAACCTCACAGTCGGGCGCGGCTTCCCACATCTTATTGCACCCTATCTGACGCTGATTTAGAGGGAGCATGACTTACATTACGGGTATTCGCATTTGCTCGTTGCTGTCCAGCTCTCCTTCTTCGTGACCTCATATTCTGTTCAACGCACCCTCTGGCCAGCTTAACGATATAAAGCCCCGTGGCTACGAAGTCAAAGCATCCTTAACTGCACTTCTCAGCAACGCACTTTCACGTTCCGTTTTACTACCGCTCTCTCAGCTATCTTCAACTCGATTTTTTTTTGGCAACAATTGCAACATGGCGCAAAGCGAGCCTTGGACCTACAGGCTCAGGGGTAAACGACTTCACTTTTTTGACCTACTGGCCAGCTAACCTAATTCTATAGAACACTGTCAAGCCAGGCAGCTTGGAGAGATCCAGTACCAGGACGTATCTGATCGTCGAGGTATGTACTCTTCTACTATCCATGATGTTTAACACCAACAGAATTACAGGCGGCCGCACTGCCTGGTCCACCATTGTTGTGGTAAATGGTACCCAGTACCCAGCTCGCTTTTGGTACGATGGAGCATTTATGGAACAAGCGAGGGAAGATGCTGCTGAGATAGCATTGCGCAAGCTCACGGGATGTGTCGATCAAAATTCCCAGCCTCCGCCTGCGAGCCAATACGGACGAGCACTTGCTGCATAGTCCAAGATTTTCGGGGTATCTAAGACCCCCTAGGTTGGTGTTCGGGCTGGTTTTTGTGCGAGGAATTGGAACTGGAAAGAGAATGGAAGCGGGAACGGCGGTGCTAGCTTTTGCAATTTTCACTTCGATACTGTCTTTCATCTTCTTCCCTAGACACAAAGTCTTTGCAAGGATTCAGGTACAAATTAGGGGAGTCATCGGATTTGGGGAAGGTGGGGAGGCGTTACTTCGGATTTCACCCTACCGAAGGGAGCTTCGGGAGCGAAGCAAGGCTGTCACCTCCACAGCAGGAAAATATAGACCTTGATCTACGCTAAGCGCATTTATCAATCATGGAATTAAAGGGTCCCTCTCACGACTTATCGCCATTCTACTCGTATACTTGCTTTCTCATCTTTGCGAAGCTACCATGTTTCTGTTTGTACACTGGTTTCAGTATCGCGTCATTGCTCAGTCTGGCCTATCTTCTCACTTGCGTACATTCCCCGGCCGCGCTCCAAGCGCTTCGAATAAAGTGCTACTGATTCCTAAGCCAGGATGTCATACGTAGTATGAGATTTCATGCATCTAAACCGTAGCAGGCCATGCAGTGGCGCAATGCAAGCCGATCGGCAGCCCTGTCCCGGAGGCGAACCATTTCTCGTGAGTCAGAACAGCACTTTTCGAAACGGATGCTTGAACATCTTCACGTTCTATAGTGTTCGAGAAATCGATTCCACGCTGATGTACTTTACGCAGTCATCTCCTCATTAAACTACGGATGTGAACATCCGCAGATAGCACTACCTCAACAGTCGAATTGAACAGTTCCTGCTATTGCTTCAACGTCCACTCCTCTTTCAGTCCACCAATAATATTCAACTGCAATCCACAAAAACCTCTCCGGTGCCCCAGTGAGGGTATATCCACTGCACGTCGTCACCTGTGGGCTACGGCGGAGCCCCAGCTACAGACCCGATAGGGATTACTCCCATATTACTGCATAGTCTTCTGCCAGTATTGCCAGATTCTAACGACAAATAGCTTCGGTGGAAGGGAGCAGTCGTACTGGGTACCGTCGGCATGTACATTTTGTTACGTTGCTGAAGTGGGCCTGCACCATAAAGCGGCTCTGGCGCAGGCTATTCCAGAGACTCCGAAAAGACAACGTAGTGAAGCTGGCCGTCGATGCCAAAGCACAATACTTGCTTTCTGCAATTGGAGCACTCAGCGCATCTTGCATTTGAGCAGGGCTTGCCTGTAAGAGTTCCTCCTGAAATGCTCCGCACAGCACGCTTGCTGCTCGGCAGTGCAGCAAGATGTCTGGCTTTTTGCAGTAAGGGCATCAGGACCGCTCTTTGCTCGCTACGGTCGGAAAATATATTAACGCCACTAGTAAGAGCAAGATGGCGTTTGGCAGCTTCTGTACCTAACCCACGTATTCCCGTCTTTGCGAAGGCCGAGAACTTCGACGGGGCACCTGGCTGCAGTGTTTGCTTGTCGCATGACCCACTTGGCTCCACCAGGGACCTGCTTACTCTCGACTTCTCAGCCAGATTTTGGTCAGGAAAGTGGGCTGGTTGCAAAGATACGTATTTGACCCGAGTCCGGCACGCGCGAGGGAACAGAAACGAGTGTAAGTTGCATGAACTGGTTGCTTTGAGAAACCCTCACTCAAGACTCTTACACATTTGGCAAATCTACGAGGTTTGATAAGATTGCGAACTACTGCCACTGGCAGTTTTGTACTGGCATTACAGACTATTGTACGAGCTAGGTGCGTACTCCAAAAAAATGCTTGAAATCGACAACAGTTATAGACCAGTGTACAACGAAGACAGCAGCATGCATTATCTTCCTGGGCCTAATGTACGCCCCGGCCATGGAATCAATATCCATCAGCTCGAACAGCCAAAAGGCATCCTCACAGACAATCAGGCCTCATTTAATATTGGCGATGGAGAAGTGTGGTTACTCTCTGAAAACGTGGAGCCAGCGTCTCAAATGGGAGGAGGGACCTGTTTGTACGGCTGCGCCCTTGCAACGTGGGTCTAATTTGCTCGTTTGTAACAACCAAAGGTTTAGCAGGATATCAAATATGAGCCTCAAGCTTGTCAATGGCGATCCAAAGCGAGAGTAGTTGAGAAGGACCGTCAAAATGGTCGCAACGAGCTGCCTGATGCGCTCTAAGGGGCTGGGTCACCCTGGCTTTTTTACGCGATCGTTGCAACTGTTTCCAGATCAAGGTGAATGCAGATGTAATATATTACACTGCATTGCTACCCAAGAGCGCTAACTTGCAAAAGACTGGCAGATTTCGAAGTGCGCGCGGCAAAGGCTTAGGCACTGTCAGGCTTCAGACACTTGCGAGGATCCACCGAGCCATTTCGGCACTGCAATCCCATGTGTCTCCGCGGTGCAGTCTCCGACTTTCTAGTGCCTATCTATTCTAGTTACGCAACCTGGTCAACTGTGTCCATGTCGACGCACATGAGTAGAGCTGGCCCAGCACATGTCAGGTCATGGCACATTCAGGGCTTCAAAACCAGCTGTCCCACAGAACCCCATGACAATTCGCATCAACATCCCCATACTCGAACTTCCCGACACACAACAGCAACCACGTATACATCATCGAGTGCGCTAGAGTACATTCACGAGCTACAACTGAAGGCAGAGATATACAACCAGTTGGCTGAAATGGCGAGGTCTACTTATGTCAGACTAGACGTCACGAACAGGAAGTCACCGTCAGAAAGATGGGCCACTGAGCTATTGATGGTACCAAGTCGTCCTTTCATCCAAGGCATACCACTCTGCATTTAACGTAGATCAAAGACTCTCTTCAGGTATACCTATTCCTCGCTGCCATAGATGCGTACCGAACGACCGTATATACACGCTGTAGCACCACGTCGAAGCAAACGCATGCACCTACTCAGAGCGCGGCTGGTAGATCCCCTGAGATCGCACAACACCAGCACACAACACCACTGCTTTCCGAAAGTTATTCAATACATTAGAAAGTACCGGGTTGTATTCGAATTCGGTCGGGAGGCTCGCAGTGGATGTCCTGAGTTAGACAAGGGGATGCAACACGGTTCGGAAAATGTGGGAGGAGCATTTCGCATGGGTAGACGAACCACTCAGCCCCACAAGGGAATCTAGTCTTGTCAACGCATGAGCAAAATATACATCGAAGAGCAATGCGCGAGATACTGGCTTACTTTCGGTCGACTACGGTTGTCCACTCGGTCTCCTTCCACAACACCTCGTTCTCCAACTGCGTAGTCTAGCGAGGCTTAGACTGGTGGCAGTACCTACAGCTTGCCTATACATCTAGAGTTCAAGAGGCGGGAATCCGATGGATAAGGGGCACGCTTTTTAGAACGCTCGTCAGAACGCACACCAGAGTAGTAGCAGTCAGAGAGTGTATGAGGCACCGAAGCGAACAGGCCTTGCGCAGCTGTCGCGTTCGGATAGCACGGGTCCTTTCAGCTTCCGGTTAGGGCGACATCAATCGCTGCAGGTCGCTAATGTGCGTGCCCAGTTCTACATTGCCATTACCGATTCCATATCGACAGAAAATGATTCAACGCCAATACGCACTGCAGAACACTACCAGCAGGCCGGCAGAAGCCATCCGTATGCGGTAAACTGTTGGCACATTGGGGCTCTCATTCATGAGAAGGACATCTACCACACCGCCATCGACTGTGTCTAAGCGTGCGCTAGACAGCTCATAGTATGGCACTGAACAGAGCTTGAAGTCAGGATTTGACGAGATGAATCTGCCAGTCTTTGCCAGCGAGAAGACACTGAGACAATGCTCGATCACGGTAACTCATCCATAGCTGCACCGCGAAGGATTCATACGGTATACTGTCCGATATTACGAACGAAGCGCAATGACCTCCTTCAGACCATTACCCGCTAGGGTCGCTACGCACCACCCGCCTGCAGAATCGAAACCGAACGGTGGGAATCCGATCAAGAAGGCGAAAACGGTAGCTTGATACTCGCAACGTTGTATCAAAAACATGACCTAGTGTCATTACAACAGCAAGCTGCAGTCAACGCCTTAGCCGGGCCCGAGTTGAGGACGATATCGAAGAGGAGGACAGCTCTCGCACGGCATGCAGTCACTGCTCATGAGCCAACCGGAGTAGTGTTCCAAGAAATAGGCTTCGGTGCGGGCCGAATGACGCATCTATACTTCACCGCCCATTGTGTCGGATCAAGTCAACAACGATGCATCGGAGAAAAAGGAATCTCTCAACCCAGCCGGACGGTTGATGTCACGTTGCACATGTTCCAGCGTCCTGCATGTGAGGAGGGGGTAAGACGTGCACATGAACAGTCTGCGATGTAGCGGTGACGGTGCTGCACGGGCAGCCAGCACGGTTCGATACTGTCTCCACCCGGCCTAGCTGCTCAAGCACATTGGAGAGGATTCCGCGGGCAAACGTTGAACGGTGAAATTAGGCTCGCAATATGCCATGAGCCCTTTTCGTGAGTTCTTTTCATGAGTTCTTTTCGTGATTGTAGGGGACTTGTTTTTTCCCTTCCCTCAGGTAGGCAGATGGCTAGCAATCGTCGTTGGATCTCAGCGAACAGAGGGAGCAGGCTGAAGAAAGCTCGCTCTCGCACGTTGCCCACCAAGGCAACAAACGCCCCCGAAATGCAGCCGCCAACGTCGTGATTGAGTAGCTGCCAGCGGGCGGGCACGGCGGGCACTAGAAGTTCGGTCCCAAACTGCGACCCTGGCCGGGTGCAGGGCCAACCCCAGACAGGGCAGCGCGTAGCCGGGCGTGGGGATCCGTGCTGAACGAACGGGTCGTGTTGTGTGCGTGTGTAGGCAACCAGCGGGAGTTGGGGGTCGCGACAGGAACGGTCTTGTATATAGGATGAGATTGCGAGGCTCGGGTGGTTTGGGAGTGGTTGATGACGCTGTATCGACCCTCTTTCTTGTTCACTTCAATCTATTTACTTCACTTCATTATCACCCAACACAACCATCCACACCATGAGCACCACAATCACCACCACCACCAACCACCCGCAGCCCCACCCCCATCTCCCAACGCAGAAATACACATCCCTCCGCAACACCGCCCTATCCTTCATAAACACACTCCGCTTCCATGCCTCCCTCCCCTCCAAACTCGACATTCCGACGCTGCACTCCCTAACTGCACCCTCCTTCACCCACACCTTCGGGCCCACATACTCAGTGTCGCGCGCGCCGAAACTGCAGGGGTTGTTTACAGTGGATGAGCTGGTTGCGCATCTCGGCAATATGGTGCCGTTGCTGGAGCGATGGGAGGTGGTGGTGAATGGGTGTGTGGTGGACGAGGCGGCCGAGTGTGTGGTTGTGAGAGTTGGGTATGGGATGTGGGTTCGAGGGGCGACGGAGGTGGTGGTGAATGATATTGTTTGGTGGCTGGAGCTTGAGGAGTGTGTGGCTGGGGGTGAGAATAGGGCGGGGTGGAAGGTGAGGAGGAGTACGGAGATGGTGGATGCTGGGGCGGCGGGGAGGATTAGGGAGTTGATGGCAGAGAGTAAGGAGTTGGAGGTATGCAAATCAGGAGGGTCGTAAGTCATGGTGGTATTCGAGGAACCTAGGCCTACGCGTGCCCAAACGCCAAAGTTGCTTGTCGAAGTTGCTCGTCAAAGTTGCTCGTCAAAGTTGATCGTCAAAGTGGCTCGCCAAAGTCGCTCGCCAAAGTCGCTTGCCAAAATGGCTTGCCAAAGTCGCCTGCCTCCGCCAATGCTGTGTCGTGATGTGGTCAAGTGCTTCGTGATGCATCGACTATGCCTCGTCCTTGGGCTCCGTGTTGGCGCGCCAGCTGCACGTCTTGCCCGCCTGCTTCCACAGCGCTTGCCTCTCGCGGAAGACAGCGGTAGCCCAGGCCTTGATCTCTGGGCTCTGGATCTTTTGCGAGACCCATGTGAACTCGCCCAGATCTGTCTCGCACTTCTGGCTCCGCTCGTACTCGAGCATCTGCAGCAGCAGCTCCATCTTGTCGATGTCGTGCACGAACAGGCTCTCCGGGGTCTCGCTGTCCTCGTACTCCTGCCATATCTGGCGCATGTCCTTTGCATTCAGACCACCATTGAACTTGCCGAGCAGGTTGGTGCAGATGTAATCCATCGTCTCTGATTCGCGGCGGCTTTTCTCCTCCTTGGAGACGGGGTCAACGGGTGTGATGTCGCCGACGAGCGCCTCGGCCATGTCATGGATCAGGGCCATGCGACAGCACCTGAGGATATCTAGCTTGGAGCTTATCGACTGCGGGGCCATCATGGTGAGGATGCTCATGCGGTACATGTGGTCGGAGATGCTCTCGCAGTTGTCGATGCCGAAGCGGCGCCAGCCCGCGCGCTTGGTGGTCTTGAGGCGCTCGAGCAAGTGGAAGAAGGGGATGGGCGAATCGGTGCTCTCGGTGTAGCCGTGTTCGATGTCTGCGAGGACTGGCGGGGTGTTAGTAGGAATGGGTGTGGGGCGGGCGCGGTAGAGGGAGAAGGAGAGGTGCCGCATACAGACGAGGCTGTGTCAGGACATACCGCTCTGAACCGTCCAGGTGGTCTGCTTGACTTGTTGCGCGTCCAGCTGGCCTGTGGTGGGCTGTGCGACGCCGTTGGTCTGGGTGCTCTCGTCGACGGCCATGGTGGAGGAAGTAGTGGTGGTGGTGGTGGTGGTAAAGTGTTGGATGGCGTGCAGTGCAGACGCTTCACGTTGTCACGCCGGGTGCCGGGTAAGGTGGAGGGTGAAGGTGGAGGGTGAAGGTGGAGGGTGAAGGTGGAAGGTAGAGAGTAAAGGTGGAGGGTGAAGGTGGAAGGTAGAGAGTAAAGGTGGAGGGTGAAGGTGGAAGGTAGAGAGTAAAGGTGGAGGGTGAAGGTGGAAGGTAGAGAGTAAAGGTGGAGGGTGAAGGTGGAAGGTAGAGAGTAAAGGTGGAGGGTGAAGGTGGAAGGTAGAGAGTAAAGGTGGAGGGTGAAGGTGGAAGGTAGAGAGTAAAGGTGGAGGGTGAAGGTGGAAGGTAGAGAGTAAAGGTGGAGGGTGAAGGTGGAAGGTAGAGAGTAAAGGTGGAGGGTAGAGGGTAAAGGGTAGAAGAAAATACAAAACATTCGTGCTTGTTGCAGGCAACCGGCAACGGCAGGGACAGGGACAGGGGTGGTGGTGGTCTGTGTTGCCGTGGCCGTGGTTGTTTGGAGTGGGCCCTGTCTTGTGGCACGACCACACCCAAGTATACTATGTTACCGCAGATGCATTGCAGCCGCTCTCAGCTGCTAGCTGCTAGCTGCTAACTGCTAACTGCGAACTGCGAACTGCTAACTGCTAATTGCTAACTGCTAACTGCTAAGAGACGGGGCCTATGTCGCCCTCCACCCTGACACCATGTCCCCCTACCTCGCACCCTTCCAGCGCCGCTGCTTCCACCCGCCTCGCCCACTCGCGCAGCTTGTCCGTCCAAACAAACACGGCAGCCACCAAGCCCCCAGCAAACCCCATCCCCGCCTCACATGTCCGCTTGTTTGTGACCAACCTGCGATTGCTCGACCTCGACTTGCGCCAGGATTGGCCAAACATCACCACGCACACTTTCTCCGCCAAGAATGCAGACCAGAAGCAGCGCATCAGCGGCACCGAGTGGGCCCTCTTCCGCCTGTTCGACATCTGGGACCCCAACGAGGCTGCTCAGGTTGGTCTCGACACCCACCAGCTGGAGAGGATACTGATCCTCGTGACAGAAACTGCGCCCCTTCTTCCCGCCCCTCGAGCCTCTCCAGTCCCTGAACCTCCGTGCCGCCCTCTACCGATGGCTGAACGAGCTGAAGAAGAATGGCGTGCTAGGCCGCGAGTCGGTCCTGCGCAAGTCCATGCTCGACGAGTGCAAGGGCGACAAGTTCTTCGAGATCCTGGCCCTGTTCTCGGCTGCAGTCCTCAAGAAGGTGCTTGCCTCAAGCGGTGCGAACAACAGGTACGCTGCAGTTGCACGGAAACTCGCAACAGCGTCCAGCCTGGCGAGTGACGCGCAGCCTTCGCTGCTCCCGCTTGCCATCGCCCACAAAGCTGCACTGGTCAATGTGCTGCGCCGCAAGGAGGAGAAGAGGCAGCAGTTCGCCCACTTCCAGAAAACGCTAGACACAAAGGCAAACAACATCAACAAGCGCATTCGAAGGTGCATGGATACGCCAAGAGCGCAGAGGCCAGCTGTGCCGCAGAGGGAAGCGGACGCTATCAAACGACAGCTCGCAGACAACTGGATTGGCAGTCCGAAGTGGCTCGGCGTCATGCTGCACGGTGACCAGATGCAAGCTGGCGACGCCTTCCTGAGCAATCGATTCGACAAAGTGTGGCATTTGGTAGAGCGAGGGAGAACGCTGGAAGACGCAGCGCCTGAAGCTGGACTGCTGGAACATCTACAATCGAGGGTGCAAGAGCAGCAAAACAGACTGCAAAAATGGAAAGCCTTCCACGTAGAGCTATGCAGTGACAGCGACAAAGACACGGCAACGAGCCACAATGCACCGGCCCCTGCCAAACATTTCAAGTTCGAGAGTCACATCCAGCATCAACTGCCCTCATCCAAACAAATCGAGAGCTGCGCACTGCAGCGACCAACATTACGATCAAGCTATCTCGAAATTTTGACCGACATGGACTCAGAGCTGTTGCGTGTCTCACAGTCAAAGCCTCAGCAGGCTTTCACTTCCACTCGCCGGAGACATACATCATCAGCTGGCGCTGCTCGCTCTCCAGTTCAGACAAGACAAATACATCTCAAATCAACAGCGAAAGCGCCGCCGAGTCCAGCCTGGCAGACGGAGCCAAAGACGCTTGTCAGTGAGCCCAAGACGCTCGTAAGAGAGCAGAAAGCCCTTTTCGAAGGCCTATCTGGTAACACAGGCATACACCCGCAGCGACGGACATTTGGAAAAGCCCATGATTCCGATGCCACCTTGGTTGATCAGCTGTCAAGTTTGCGCATTGCTGCGCCCAAGTCGCCCGTCACCCAATCTCCTATTCGTCGGCGTTTCCAGCCTGAGCCCAAGTCGGAGCCCACGCCAACAGCAGCGACTGGTAACGTTCGTGCAGCTTCGTCATCCCCATTGCTTTCAGAAGGATCTCCAGCAGTTTCGCAAGCAACACCTTTCTCAGAGCCGTCGCCTATCGAGTCTCCAGCGCCTGCTTTCGAACGCTCGGTCCCTATCTTGGAGGCCCCCAACCTGAATCCAGAAGAGGCGCTCGCTGATCAGATCATTACCTCGATTGGTAATGCGACCCCGTCACCCGTGAAGAAGCCTCAACCTCGCATGTCCATGTCGCTCATGGAGCGCACGCGCATGACTCTCTCTCGAACACCATCCTTTGAACCCGTGCCCGAATCGCCAGACGATCTCCCCTTAGCTCCACCGACGGTGCTTTCCTCTGCCACCGACGCTAAGATGAGCAACGCAATGACACTTCTAGAACGCACACGCCTGAGCATGGCCACAATGCCTAATCGACCTCATGCACCACCGCAAGAGACCGCCAGAAAGCAAAAGCGAAAGTCCAGATCATCCCTCTTTCCCGTCAACCAATTTGATACGCCACGCACTCGCAAATCTTTTGAGGCCATTGAGGAAGCAAAGAGCAGTAAAAAAACACCCAAAGAAGATCTGCTGACAGGGGACATTGATTACGACCGCGTATTTAAGAGCCGCCCACGTATCGCTACAAGTCCAATCTTCAGCCCCGAGAAGTACGGTGGGAACAACGGCAAGGATATTGACGAGGGCGCGTACGAGGAAGAAATCACGGGAATCGATCTGGGAGACGTAGATCAGAGTGATGACGAGGATAATGGCGGGTTCACGCAGAGCTGGGCTGACAGTCCAAGTCGGCGCGCAGGGAAGGTCGATTACTGATATCAAGATCCGCGATATTGTTGTGCTATGGTATGCAAATCGAATAATTGAGCATAGTTTCTCGCACCACATGTATGGTTACAGACACCAGCCGCTGAACTCGTAGCATAGCGTCCAATCTTATGGGTGTTTCCAAAAGACATGTCTCTCTATCTATCAACAGGGAGTGCAATAATTCGCGCCCGTTCAGTGAGATGAGATCATCAACTAAATGGCAGCTATTGGCAGCAATGATAGCTGCAACAGCAACTATAAGTTATTTCTGATACAAGTAAGAACTACCTCTGCTTGAAATACAAGAAGATATAAATACAGTTGCTATGACCAATTTTGTTAACATGGTTGATAGCCTCATTTAATTGAACGGGCACGAATTATTGCGCCACCTATTGCCATCGATTCTTGACTCATCGTTGCACCTTCCAGTTCCGGATGGTACAATGTGACAACCACCAAACGTATACATGTTTGACTCAGGTAGCTGGCGGACCATCGCAAAGAAGGACAACCTGTTCTTTAGCTTCGAAATACTCCTCAAGCTTACCATGTTACGCTCGATGGATGCCTAGATCTTGGTAGCTGAACGTATAACGCCCATTCTTCGGCTACGGTTCAAGTTGACTACGATGCAAGTCAACAACACAGCCAGTTCACAATTAGGTACAAAATGACTATGAACAACCTCCCAACCACCTACCGGTTCATACGTGTCCCTCAGAATTCTCCACGTCTCGCAGAAATTGTCACCAAATTCCGCACCACACGCCTCTTCGCTCTAGAGACCGACCCGGCCAGCTTTGCCTCCCAACACGCTATCGAATCCACTCTATCTCTCGAAGTCTGGAACAACCGTCTATCCCGCGAAACCACCGTCCTCATCTGCGTAGCCAGCAGCAGTGAGTCGACCCCCTAGACGACGAAACCGCCTTGGTCGACGGAGAATGGGTCGGCTTCGCCGCTCTGCGCGGTCCACTGAAGTACGAGGATTACTACTTCTCCCCTGAGATGAACCTCCCGATTCCCGAGAACTCCCATGTCGAAGCGCGGTGGTACATCTACGACCTGTACACGCTACCGGCGCACCGCGGACGCGGCCTAGCCAAACGGCTCGTCAACACGTGCATCGAGCTAGCTGTCGAGAGTACTAAAACTCTCGGTTCGTTATCCCGGGACAACGCTCCTTTGCAGCTTTCCCGCGTCAAATTGTTTATGAACCCCAAGAACGAGTGGCTGGTGCACATGTATGAAGGGTTTGGGTTTCGCGGCGTCGGGAGGGTGACCATGTGGGAGGCGTTTAGGGCCGGTGCCCTGCTGGAGAGTTTGCCTGAGGATACGGAGAGTTCCGAGGAGTTGAGGAGGTTTTGGCATACGCGGATTGGATTGGCGATGGAGCAGGTGGTGAGGGTTGGGTAGGGGGTTCTGGATCAGAAGAGTGGTGGAAGGTCCTCTGGAATTGGTTGGTGAGTGCTATAGAATGCTAAGAGGTGCTTTAGGCTAAGTAGGTTGGATTAGATTGCTGCTTTTCCTCCCTCAGTGCTGTTTTTCAGCTCGTTTCCACTCTCGATGTCCAGCAGCTCTGGACGCTATCTCTCATTTCCATGGTGTCTGGGCACCATTTCTTTGGAGCGTCTCCACCTCTCCGCTTCTCGTAAGCTCGTGTCGTATTGAGCACATCATGGTATAGCCAGTATGTGCTTTCGTTGCGGGTGTTTTATTCGTGAACATGGGCTGTAGCCGTTGGGTTGGCATTGTACCCAAGAAGTTCGTCTATTGGCGAGCGATTGCACCAATTAGCAACCAGAGTAGTCGCAGTTCATGAGCGTAATAACGTGCTAGGCCTCCTTTTCAAGCTACGACTGCCCATGATGGTGTCGGCCAGCGCAATCGTGTCCCACACTGTAAACAACCTTACAAGCACTCTCAACACCCAGCTACCCCAGCATCGAACGTCCAGTGACCTCCTTCACAGCTGCCTACAACCTCATTTTTACAGTCCTCTTCCGCT
This sequence comes from Ascochyta koolunga, assembly GCA_026119515.1. Lineage (NCBI taxonomy): Eukaryota > Fungi > Ascomycota > Dothideomycetes > Pleosporales > Didymellaceae > Ascochyta > Ascochyta koolunga. The sequence continues at coordinate 986,952 of JANLCG010000021.1, forward strand.
TCTGCGGACGATAACCTTGCATCCATGTCAGTCGAGGTCTTCATTCTGATCATCGCTGTGCCTCCAAGCCCAAGGACCAGGTCAGTACTAAGTGTCAAAGCAGCTCCACTACAATACCGCCACCACGTTCGCCGTTCATACCATCTCACCCTGCGGTTCTTGCCTGCCCGTACAGCGACGACCCTCTAAGCTTTCCATTGTTTACGAGTCGTTCAGTCTGGATCCGTCTGCTAGGCCCAGACCCAGCCTGGGCAGGGTACGCACCTCCCCCTCATTCCCGCGTGTCGACTCGAATCTCTCCAGAAGCACCCTTAGACGAAGCAGTGGCACAAGCACACCTAGATCAGGCGAACTACGTCGCAAGCCAACCCTCGCCGAGCGCATTGCAGACCTTGACGCTGCACCTCCCGTCGACAAGGGCCCGTGGCACAAGGACAGCGCGTTCTACGCCCCCAACAAGACGTGGAAAGAGATTGGCGACGATTGCCGAGCGTGGGAGGCCCAGAAACAGAGACGAAAAGAGATCAAACGCCTCGCTCGCCAGCTCGACGGTTCGCGGTCCCGGTCAAGCTCCCTCACACCGAGTACATCCAGGGTCAACTCTTTCCGAAGCCTCGGTTCAGCCACGCAGCTCAACTCGACGAGCCGTGTGCACTCGTTGAAGTATTCAGAGACTGGAAGTACCGTCAGCTCAGTTCCATCTTCAGCCTCTGGCAGATCCACTCGACTCCACGAGGTAGAGTCAGCTAACAAAGATGATCGAATCAATAAGGGACATGAAGCACAAGAGCAGCAGTCACGAAAACTTGACACTGGAGAGGACTGCAAACAAGATACTCCACCGTATGGAGGACCAGGCCAGCGAGGATTCTTTGGAAGGCACAAGGGCAAGAATCCTGGGTATGGCGTCGCTGACCTGTTGACCTCGCTGACTAGCTGACGTCACTAAATTGCCGACGTCACTAAATCACTGACCTTGCATGCTAACGATGTGCAGCGAACGCTCGAGCAATCTACGGCCCGAATCGGTGTCTCGACGTGATAAGTTTTGCTCCAGCTTCCTCACGAAAGACTGGCGCCGCCATCGTCGAACACAATCCAACGAGTAGATCGTATATACACTGCATTTCGGCCAAGGAGGACTCTCGTATGGCTGCCTACGAGCACCTGCTTGTCATCACTGAGGATCTGCTGCATCGGCTCATGGACACAGAGGGCATCACGAGCAGCGGCTGGCTACCAGCAACACCCCAGTCACAGCATGCAGCTACGTACAATGCTGCCAGTGTCAGCGGAAGCGCAACCGGCAGTGTGGCGGCCAGCAGAAGGAGCAGCGTTACGCCGCAGGAGTTGGGCAAGCCTGTTTGATTGTTTCGCACCCTACTTACAGCGGTACAGAACGATTATGCCGCCACCTGAGCGCTTCGTGAACGACTTCCACACGCCTTACTCATCGCATCACATCCAAAGGCCGCCTATGGGGGCAAATGTACCGGCACTCGTGCGTGGCAGCAGTGAGACGGCATTTGGCAACAGCAACAGTGCACAGCTACCTCCGCAGGTCATGCCACGCACGACGAGCGAGGTGATGATACAGCAGCCACAGCCAGTGCAGGCGGGATATTACACGGGCCATCGTCACGGGCGGGTGCAGTGGAACCTGGGATCGGAGAGCTGATTGTTGGACGTATGCAAGTGTGGTTGTGCCTGTTTCTACTTCCAAGCCCTAGTTTCTCGAGCAAATACCTCCAGCTCTTACTCATAGTCTCTCGAATAAGTAGTTCCAGCTCTTACTCATAGTCTCTCGTTGTTTGTGGTTTCGATTAGACGCTCGTGAATACGGCTGCTGAGACATGGGAGAGTGACTCAGACCTTGTCCTGTTCATGGAGTCCAAGGGCAGGGACGCTAGGCGGCGCTAAATATTATATCGCACATTTCTTGCCCCACCCGCCACTCCATCTTCGAATCGCGGCAGCACTCTCGACGGACGAAGCACGACGACCACCTACCCGCACTAGCCCGTTCCCACACACGCACACACATACACGCACATATACACACACCACAGCGCAGCCATGTCTCGCGTAGCAGGGTGAGTGGGGCACATGGTGTCTCCCACGAATGCCACTGACCACAATACACAGCCGCACCGACTGGGCCGAAGAGGAGGACGAGAACGATCTCGCGCTCCCGCAGCAGCAGGTGACAAAGAACAAGGACGGAACCGAGACGATTGTATCGTACCGCATCAACGAGGACGGCAAGAAGGTCAAGACGACACGCCGCATCAAGAAGACAGTCATCAAGCAAGTGGTCAACCCCCGCGTGGCCGAGCGCAAGTCATGGGCCAAATTCGGGCAGGAGAAGGGCAAGCCGGCAGGCCCGCAGACGGACACGGTGTCGGTGGCTGAGAACATTCTGTTCCGCCCACAGGCCAACTGGAAGGCGTCGACAGAAGACAAGGGCGACGAGGACAAGAAGAAGCTGGAGCTCAAGAACGCAAAGATCAAGTGCCGTATCTGCTCGGGCGACCACTTCACCACAAAGTGCCCGTTCAAGGACACCATGGCCCCGGAGGGCGCCGACGCACCGGCCGACATGCCCGACGACGCGCCCGGCGGCATTGGCGGACTGGGCGCGGGCAGCGGAGGCTACGTGCCGCCACACCTGCGCGGCAAGATGGGCGGTGGCGAGAAGATGGGCGGCAAGTTCGACCGCGACGACAGCGCCACGCTGCGCGTCACAAACGTCAGCGAGTTCGCCGAGGAGCAGGACCTGCGCGAAATGTTCAGCCGCTACGGCCACGTCACACGAGTCTTCCTCGCAAAGGACCGCGAGACAGGGAGAGCAAAGGGCTTTGCCTTTATCAGCTACGCAGACCGCTCTGATGCTGCCAAGGCGTGTGAGAAGATGGACGGCTGTACGTTTTGTGTCTTGTCCTGTATACCACGAGTTTTGCTAACGATTCTCTGTAGTCGGTTTCGGCCATCTTATCCTGCGCGTCGAGTTCGCAAAGAAGGCCTAAATGTTTTAGGCTGTCGGTGTTATGAAGGTCCAGATGCGATATAAAAAAAAAGGAGAGTGGGACGGAGAAGTCGGGGATGGGGATACTTGGCACGCGCGTGCATTGATGGCCATGTGTTGATCTCGAATGGGTAGATGCGGCTGAGTGACTGAGTGCGTGAGTGATTGTGGCCGTGAGCTTATGACTAGATAGGGTAATGCAATCATGACGACATCACCATCCTTTCAGACCTGTGAGGAGAGACTAGTCAGACAGACGTGTGCAGAGGGAGTACTAGTCCAAAGCCATATCAACCCACGCCATGTTGATCGACTGTCGACATGACGGCATAGGGGAGCTCACGCAGACATGACCGGTTGTATAGTCTTTATGCGTGTCTATATGCACAAAAGAGAGAGAACGATGAAGAAGAAGAAGAAGAGGAAGAAGAAGAGGAAGAAGAAGAGGAAACAAAGACCGTGTCCGTCCACTACACGTCTAACGTCGAACGTCTACACAATGCCCCAAAGCGGCGTGGGCATGGGACTGCAGACAAAACGTCCACCGCTCCTCATCCTGGCCTCCTTGATGCCAATATACGCCTCACGTCGCGCCGGGGTACCTACGGTGACGGACCAGGTAGTGAGGCCGTAGTAGACGCCGATATGGTGGACGAGCCAGCGACCAAAGGTGCCGCCGTTGTCGCCCTCTGGCGTCTCGAAGAGCATGAGTTCGCGCTTGAGCTGTGCGGTCGCGGCATCGTGGTCGTGCGTCTGCCCGTTCCGTCCGACGAAGACAATCTCCTCGTCCTCGCTGTCCGGGTCGGCGGGCAGGCCTTGGGCTTCGGCGGCGCGGGCCCCGGCTTCCCACTCGCTGACGAAGCGCCGCACTTCGCCTTCTAGGTCCATCAGTAGGCCCTTTGCACCGCGGCTGCGCTTGAGCTTCTCGCGCAGCTCCTTGGGCACTACGCCTGGTGTTGTGGGCTTGTTGGCTACGGTCCTGCTGGCGTTCTTCTCGGCCACGCTGGCATCGTGGCGCTTGGTGGACTGGCGCTTCAGGCCGGCGTCCCAAAGCGGGGCGAGGTAGTACGGCACATTGCGCACGCGGTAGGTAGGATGGACTTCCCAGTCGTGGGGAGCGGGAGGCTCGGCGTGAGGGTTGTTGAGGAGGCGGTCTGGCGAGGGTTAGGCATGGCAAGGAGGGGGCATGGCGAGGAGGGGGCATGGCGAGGAGAGGGGCATGGCGAGGAGGGGGCATGGCGAGGAGGGGGCATGGCGAGGAGAGGGGCATGGCGAGGAGGGGGCATGGCGAGGAGGGGGCATGGCGAGGAGGGGGCATGGCGAGGAGGGGAGCGGGGCGTAGTAGTGTCCATGTCGGCATCACGCAGCGACGTACCATTCTCCCACCGCTGCCTGCGCCGGCTGCCCTCTTTGCCCTTGAGCAGCGCCTCGCGCCTGTTCAGGCTGTCGCGGCGGATCGGCTCCTTGCGGCGATAGACAGTGTGCACCTGCGAGGTGGTGGCGGGCCCAGGCCGGGCCGGTGCATGGTGCTCGTCGAGGGGGATGTCAAAGGCAACCGAGGCGTCCGGGCCGGTGACGGCAGGCGCAGAGAGGGTGACGGCAGGCGCAGAGAGGGTGACAGAGCCCAGGGCTGCCGTGGCCTGCTCGGTCCATGCCTCAATGTCTATGGGCTGCGGGGCGGCAGCTTGGGGAGTCAGGTCGTCGGTGATGGCCATGGTGGCGCTGGGGGCGCGATTGTGCGATAAGACAACTGGGGAAGGAGCGCACTGTAGGATGACAGGCGAGCACAGCAGAGAGCGTGCCTTGTAGTCCGAGTAGAAGCGAACAGACAAGAACAACAACCAAGGCAGCAACACGGAAGAGATGTGTCCAGCTCGACGACACCACCTCTGCCGCGATAGGACCATGTAGCGTGTAGCGTGTAGCATGTAGTCATGCATGTCACTGCAGCCAATCAGCGCACACTGCACCACATCCATGACCGTGCATGCAGCATGTAGCTTCTCAAGTCAGGCATGCAACCAACCAGCGAGTCGCCGCTGTTGCTTCGCACTTTTCTTGCATGGGAATGCATAAACGCCCCGTCCCCGAAATGACATGCATGCACGCCGATGTATTTGCACTCATCAACTACCATAACACTCGTCGCGCGCTCAGTCGATAGACCTGATTGCATATCGTCGAGCTGTCCAGGCCAGCCGAGTCCTGGGGCATATTGGAATAGATTGGAATAGATGCATAGAAGACAGGTGAGTGGTGTATATACCTTCCCTTCCGTAAACGCCAACCGCCATTACCAACCCCAGCTTCTGCTCAAGAACACCAAAACTAAATCAACTTCAAATCAACAAAGTACTTCCGCAGTTACCCCAACAATATAACACACAGCGCTAGCCCAAATAGCTGTCTTAACCACGGCCCCCACTCCACCCTTCTTCTTCTTCGGCGGCGGGCTCTGCTCTCGAGTTGGCTGCCTGGCCTTGTTGCTCCTCGCCGCGTCGGTAGCTGCCTGTCTCCTCTCCTCAAAGTCACGCTCCAGCTGCTCCTGGCTCTGCTCCACTCCGCTGTAGCCAGTTGGACTGAGGCGGGTAGTGCCATCGATTGGATTTACTGCACTGCTGAAAGTCTCTGTGGGCTGGTCTGCAGGAGATGATGCGCTGACCCTCTCGAAACCACGTGTCGACGAGGTGGAGTCGAGAGCGTCACGCAGAACTATCATGTGACGTTTGGCAATGACCACCTCGAGACCAGGGGTAATGTATGGGATGAACCTCGCAGGAGCTTTGAGTGACGAGAGCGCTTGGTGAAGGGGTAGAGCTGGGGAGGTGTCACGCGGAGGCCCGCTTGTTGACGTCGTGGTGCTCAGAGTGTCAGTTTGGGCATCGTGGACAAGGATGGTGTAGTGTGTCGGGCGATCGAGTATTGAATCATCTTGTGCCACAGTCTCGGCATCCGTTGTGCTTGAGGGTGATGGCGCGGGCAGAGCGTTGGCCTTGACTTCTATTGCAGCTTCATTCTCTGCGGCAGCTACGGTCGTGGAAGGCTCCGAGAGGATGGCTCCACTCGTCCAAGAGGATGGAGTCATCTCAGGCGTTGTTGCAACTTCCTCAGGCGTGATATCTGTCACCAATGGCTCGCTGGCAACTAGAGTCCCGGAAGATTCTGCCTCTCCAAAGGTAGTCATAGCCGTCTGGGCGACCGGGTCATCCTTGAGCATTTCAAATGTCTTTGCCTCCCTAGTCTCAACGCTCGTAGCCTCTTCGTTGTGTGGCACTTGTCGGTGCTCGACCGTAATTGGACCGTACACATCTTCGTATGCGCTGCGCACTTCTTGCACTAGCTTCTTATCTCTTATTTTCTGCTTGAAGGCCTCCTTCGACCTATCTTCTGCTTTCTCACCTTCAGTCTTTCCGCCCAGGCTGTCCAGTTGAAGGTTGAAAGGTCGGAAGAGGCTGTGGGCAAGGGGGCTCGTCTCTTCGAATGATCTCCTCGGAACCTGCTTGGGCGCTCTCGCGTATCCATCATCAGATAAGCCTTGCATGGCTGCTTTCTGAGACTGTATCTCGTTGACAAGATAAGATGTGGCGACTGAGTCGGTCAACAAGTTCGCAGTAGGTTTCTCAGACAGCCCAGCATTTGCCTCAGCAGTAGCTTCGCTCGCCGAGGGCTCACTGGTTGGCACTGGTCTAGAGAGCACTTCGTCGGCAGGCTTGAAAGATACCCCATACGTTTGAATAGCATGGTCCATCAGTCGTGCAAGGGCTAGCTGTGTGTCCCGCAAAGTAGCCAAGCGAGTCAGAATCTCGCTGTATAACTCTACCTTGCTACGCTCAAGATCTGGATCATCAAGGCGAGCTTGTGCGCTCCACGTAAGCATCCGAGTCAAGGTGTGATTCTTGTGCAGAACTCTCGAGGCGATGCCGAGTCGCCTCTTGAAGGCATTGGTAGCCTTTTGAACCGACTCGGTGTCCAGTTCACGAAGAGCCTCGCATGCTGATTCGAACTGCTTCTCCGTCCTCTCATAAGTGTTGCGTAGACGACGTTCCCGAATAGCCCGGAGGTTCTTAGATATCTCGACACCAGCTATTACTTTCCTAGGAGACTGCAAGAGGGAGACTGCGTGCTCGACCCTGCTCTCATCGTTCTTCAGTCGCTCCATCAGTCCTGTGCACATTGGAAGGTCGGTCTCTAGATCACTTGAGATGTGCTCCCTTGCGCGGCGCGCTTTGCCGAGGCCGGCCATTTGTTTGGTGAATTGTCTGTCAGCCTCCGAGGGCGCACCTGCTTCGATAGGATCTTGCCAGAAGTGCTTTGAAAGGGAAACACCGCCCTCCTCAATCCATCTCCTCATACGATCGATACTGGACTCTATCTGAACCCGCGCGGGTGGCGGCTGTAACGTATCTTGTTTAGCTTCGACTCCTTCCGCCTCAGGAGTCTTTGAACTGAGATGTGCTCCGTCAAGCTCTCGTTGAGTTCGGCGCACATGATAGTTGTTCAACACATGTGCCTCAACGACCTCGTCAAGTGCCACTGGTTTTGTCGTCGCGTAACTTGCTTCCAGTCTCTGGCGGTCCTGGCTTTTTCTTCGTTGCTCTTTGTACCGCTCTTCCTTGTGCCCATCGCGGCTCGGATGTCATCTGCGCTAAGAAAGTCGATGTCATCCTCAGGAAGGGTCTTCAGTATTGAAGAGGCTGAACGTGCAGGTGCTGATCCCTTCTCAATACCTGATTTCGAATCTGGCACTGACCATCCAACTTCTTTCTGACTCTGATGTGCCTTCTTGTCAGCAGACTCGCCAGCTGCAGCGGAGATGCTAGTCTTCGGATATGGGTAGTTATCCACTAGTGCCTGCGAAGATGGTATCATGATAGTCTCTCGCGCCTGAGCAGATGTGGTTTCTGTCGCTGGTGTCTCTGCCTTGGCAATTGGAAGCGATCTTGCCTTTGGCCGTGTTGTAGCGTTTGGTGCGCTTTGTCTTTGCAGCGCGGTCTGCCTCCATGATTTGCTATTGTTGAGGTCATGATCCAACACGTTTGCTTCCTCGGCAAAGAACGCGTTGATAAACGTCGATTCTCGGTTGGACGCTTCTTTGGCTGTGGTGGTGACATCTTTTAGTTGATCAGGGGACTCGGATGCTTGTGGACGGGTTGCATCGTGCTGTTTCATCTCCAGGTCGGGAAAATCTGAGTCTGATATCGAAGAGCTCAGACGGCTGTTGGTATCCTTGCTTTCCGACACAGTCTGCCCTTGATGCTTGCTCACCACTCTTACATGTGGGCCTTCCTTCGGTCGGCGTAGATCGGATGGTGACACGATTCCAAATTCGTTGCGTTCGTAGTGTGCTGTTTTTATGACTGGCTGGGCAAAGATTGAATCGCGGTCGCCCAACGGCTGCTCTTTCGTTGGGCAATTTTCTTCTGACCTAACGCCGTATCTTCGTCCTGCACGCTGTCAGCTTGCGCCTCGACACATGACCCCATGAACCCTACCACGATCGTTCTTTTCTATATTGTTGTCATGATCTGCCCATTCTTTTGGGTCCATCTCCCTCAACATCCATCTGGGAAATGTCTTGTACACCCACTCCCAATCTGTGAGTCCTTTGCCTCTGAGCATATCCTCACTAGCTCCGAACAGAGCTTTGTAAGGATGATCATGTAGCCTCTTCCTCCACTTCGTGTAGTGTTGCCGCTGTGCCCACTCCAGATCTGTCATACCCTCTGGACGCTTTGTATCATCCTGGTCCTGATGCTGGGCAACATTCGAAGGCGTGCGTGAAAAACATCGTGTACGAAGTACTGCCTCATGATCTCGAAGGACGCGCTGGGCGTAGCGATGGGCTGATGATCGTGTCCAGAGAGACGGGTCATGACGCCACCAAGCCATTGCGTACAATCGTGATAGGTGCGCAGTTGGTGAGGAGTTTGTTGCCGTGGATGTGCTTCTAGAATTCTGGTATCAGTGCATGAACGCAATACCAGAGCTCAAGGCCAGAACATGCCTCGACTCCCGATAGTCGTCCGAAATACCTTTGGGTAGAGGCTCCTCGGAGGTGGCTGCTCGTTCAGTGGAAGCTGAGTAGAATGGCATTCAACACCACAATAGGGTCAAAACATATGACAGGCGCTTCCGACACGCCTATCATCACATACAGCAGGCGGTGTACTGGCAAGGAAACAGTACGAGAGGGTGAGGCATACATAGCATTTCAAGAGCTAGGTTGCGCCATTCACCCCGCGTAAGCTCCCACCTATCATCCTACGCGGGGTATATCAGCTGCCGCTTGACCGCGGCGTTCACGTCACGACTCCCGCTGACATGTTCGGTGCCACTGATGGCAACTCAAACAACATAGTCGATGTTGCTGTAGATGATGTTGATGCTCATACAATGTTGTGATGAACGCGTCGCCATCTTGTCGCGTGTCGAAGCTCTCTCACGATAACAGTCGATAAGGCGATAAGGCAACCGCGCAGACTTGTACACTTCACCACAGTACCCCACGATATCCGAGGTTATTGATTAACGATTGTATACTTCACAATGCTCGAATCCGCGATCCCACAACATCTTCAGAGCCTGCCCACATGTCCGATGAATATGCCACCTAACCACAACCCTCCGCAGCTACTACAACATTTCCATCATTGCGTACTGGCATTCCATTCCCGCATTAGACTATTGGAAAGCTGACATGATGTTTGAACATTGGTGGAAAGTGCCGACCACGAGAGTGATGGGCACGGATAGTTTCAGAAGGTCATGCTACCCAGCGTCGACCGCTTCGAGACAGTGTTCTCGAACAGTGATGTACCTGAGGGGGCAGCAAACATGCACGAGAGGGTAAGCAGAGAAATGGGTGAGCATGCGTATTGAGGGAGTATGAGGGACTGCTTAGCTGCTGCTCAGGGCGATGAGCTCATGGCAGAAGTGTAATGCTACGAACGCACTAGCAAATGAAGGCGAGAAGAACAAGGGAGTGAGGCTGACAGGAAAGAACACTGTGCATTATCCGCTCAGGACAGGATTGGTCTGCCACGCTTCCTGCTGAACGAAAATTATACCTCGAGACCATGCACCCTGTACTCATCAAGGTTACGGTATTCCTGCGCGACAAGGGTCACTCCATTAGATGCTACGCTAACAACCTCTGGGATGTTGTTGACCCGTCTACCTCTGAAGCTAACTTGGAAGACAGACGGGCTAGGTTTCTTCCATGCCCTGAGCTCGCTGGAGTATTGGAGTAAGAACCATCAGACACACATCGATATTTTTGGAGGATTCCTGATGTTTGCGAAGAAGCCCAACAATGTGCTCAATCTGAGGCTGTTTCACGAGATATACGTGCTGGAAGAGGGCCAACAATTCTTCGACAATGTGGGCTGTCATGAAGAAACCGGCATGTTGAACGCGATATAGCAGCAAGGGTTGGTGATGCAATTGCAAACGAGTACAAGGGTATTTTAGGAAGAATAGATTTTAGATCTATCTAGCTGTTCAAAGTCCTAATCAAGCATGCCAGTGGACTAGTATAGTAGCCACAGCTAATTTAGCAGACTTACAGCGGTGCTCACAAGATCAAAGGTGGAGTTTGTCGTGCACGTTTCTGTCCATTTAAGAACATCATTTCCAGCATGAATATCTTAATACAAAAAGTAGGAAAAGAAAAAAGAAAAAAGAAAAAAAAAAATTTGAATAAAAAAACCCTTCTTCGGAAAATCTTGCTGATTTTCTTAAGAGAGGTAGGAAGTATCGACCCAGTTTTTGTAAGAGCTGCCGAGAACAGTAGAGATACTGACTGCGGCAGAAAGCTTCTTCGAAAAGGTTGCCCTTGTGCCGCTTGCGCCATCACCAGTGTTTGCAAATTCACCGAAGGTGACCTTGTCAGTGCGAGTGTCGGTGGTGCTCCACTCTGCCCAGCCCTTAGCATTGATAACATTAGACATGTTAGTGTTCTGGAAGACAACGCGTGCATAGTTCCTCCAAGGACGACCAAGGTAGTAAACGCCAGCTTTAACAGTGTTGCCTGCAGCAGCAGAGATCTTGGCCTTGTTGAAGACATAGTAGGATGGGTTGGAGTCAGAGTCGCGGCCGTTGGCCGTGACGTAACCAACGGATGCAGTAAGGACACGGATATCAACACCATCGAACCAAGCGGTAGCCTTCTGTCCAAACACAAAATCCGTCGCCCCTTGGATTAGACATTTCGCATAGACCTGGTTACCAGTCTGAGCGAGAATGGTGTCTTGGAAGCCCTTGAACTGGCAGCCATAGTAGCCTTGCTTGTCGGCATTGGCACTGACAGCAAGAGCCTGAGAGCCGGAACCGCGAGAGTTGACGAGGTTGATGTTGTAAACCTTCATGTTGGGTGACCAGGCTCTCAGGGTGGCGGTGAGGTCGTTGACGGTGGTGTCATCCTGGCTCTTGCCCTGTGTAATGGTCACGGTATTGGATGCGAAACCGCTGGTATCGGTAGTCTCCCCGTAGATAGCGAGAGCAGACTTCAGAGCCGGAACGTAGACCTGCTCATTGTAGGTGCCTTTGATCTCTTCTTAGCCTGATAGATGCGGAACGGAGGAATTCCCTCCTACCCTTGTAAATGAAGATACACTGAGCAGTAGTGCTGGAGGTGCTGAGCTTAGCAACAGCAGCTGAAACAGTCTTATAGGTTCCTGAGGTGCCGACCGAAAGGCAGCCGGCGGGAGGAGAGGTGCGCCCAGCACGGGTAGTCAGGGAAGTAGGGGCTGCTGCAGCGGCAGCTGTAAGCGAAAGGACTATCGTGAGCAAGTGATGCATTTTAGAGAGACCAAATGGAGTGTTGATAGAAGAGAAAGAATGAATGGTCATTTGTTCCAGACACAACCAATTGTTTATATATCGTGATACAACGCTTGCCAATATATATGTTCAGGCCGCACAACTCACGTAATTGAGTATTTTTATGTGGATACTTTGTTTCCGCATCTTCGCGTGACATGGGCAAGACCAGGTATAGCCGCCAACCAATTTCTTTTATAATCTTCATTCTTCCGCCAGTCCTGGTGGGTGCCCAACAGCATATGCAGCCGTATGAAGACTTACAACTGCCCTGTTGTTTATCTATAGATACTAACGATACATCACCTTCTGCTAGAGAAAGGCTGCCGGAGTTTTTGTATATCAACTTTTGAAATTTGTAGCTGTTGTGTTCATTGAACAATTGTACTGTTTATCTGTAGGGTTGGATGAGAGCCCCTCCCCAATATGCTGGTCCGTCGGACGTGGTAGGAGGCAGTATTGGCTCAAAGCCCCAGTGGCTCCCTTCGAACCAGAAGCTGACGATCCTTTCACGGGAGAGCACTATATGCTCTGCTGATAGCTACGTACGCAAATCGCCGCATGATGAGCCGCGACAAAGCCATCAGACATCTTCCCTAGACTACAAGCCGTGTTTAAAGATACGGCGAAGACCGCCTAGATGCCCGGTTGGTGGAAACCGTTATCAGTCCGTGCAGGGTCTTCCGTTTTGATTAACGCGCGTTACAGGAAACAAATGAAGGACGGTCAATTTCTGCCCGGAGCTGGACATAGCGCCAAGACTGGGGTGCTGATCTGCTTGTCCGTTCAAGGTAGCGCGCAGTCGATCGTCAAAGTTTGTAAAATGGAGAAGGGAGCCGGGAAATAGCAGCCCGAGCGGGTGCATTGACGTAAAGAGCCGCCAGCTACGAAGGAGCTAGTATTCAGGCGGTGTTGCGCCACACATGATACAAAACTAGGCTTATTCGGCAACACCAAATACCGCACGTTCATAGAAGATTACGGAACCGAGCAGAATAATACAATTGCTCGGTAATGATAAATTAACACACAGCTCTCTCCAATATTCCCCGGCTGACTGCCATGAAAATACATTCTTCCAATAGTCACGTGGAGCAGCAATCGAAGAGTGAGACGAGGCGCTAAGCGGCGGCGTTTGCCGGCGAACGAACAAGCAGCTGTCAAACAGATCACACAACATCAATTACTCATATGCAAGATTGTTTTTTGTTTTCGTCATCTATATCACAATCGAAGCCCATACACATCTCGCTCATCGCTATACACAATGGGACCGCAACAGGGCCAGCACAGTCGCGATGCGCACGTGGATGCGATCGACCTGACTCTCTCCTCACCTGAGCCAGAAACCATGCCTCAAACACAAGTGAACAACCATCCGCGACAACAGCAGCCTCCTGCAAGATTTCAGCAAGAGCCGGGAACATCAGATAGAAATGTGCACAACAGCAACAACCACGTCCAACGGCAAGGTTTCACCCGGAGCGGCAATGTTCCGCATCAACAGCAGCCCCGTCAAATCAACCCGCATCATGTCAAACAGATCATTGACACCAGTAGCCCTCGTGCATTACGGCACATTGTATTGCAACTTTGCAAAACCTCACCAGCGCTTTCTGGGGCGATTGTGCGGGGTCTCGCGCCTAACTCAACGTATGCTCAGGGCTTGATCCGTGGGCAACAGGCCAGGTCGCAGGCACAAATGTCGCACACAGTCAAGACTGAATACAAACCCAAAGTACAAGATACTTTCGAAAGTATGAAAAGACGCCTTGGGCCCAGCATTAGCACGCAGAGCTCGGCTTCACAGCGTCACAGCGATCGCTCGCCTGCGCTCCGCGAGAACCGAGATAGCCTGCGAATGCCCAGCTCACAGACTACTCCAAGAGTAAAGCATGAACATCGGGCTAGTCCTACGGACTCAGATGACAGCACTAACATCGTCGATTTTCCTGAGATCGAACGCGATGCCATTGGAAATAGGTCTCACAACCCGACACCTGCTAGTAATAGCTTCAATCTTTCCCCAACCGCCCATCTCAACGCCGCAAGGTTAGCTGTTCGTCAACATCCTACGCACGGCCATACACCTGATGTGAAACTGAAGTTATGCTTGCAGTGCGGCGACACGATCACCGAGGGAGAGACTGAATGTTGCTTCCATCCTGGCCACGAACTCCTCACTGGTACTGACGACATTCCCCAGTACTCGTGCTGTGGAAGGTTCGTGGGCGAGCCTGGCTGCAAGTCTGGTCGACACGTCAGCGAAACAACCGGGACATTGACCAATTCGAAGCGGCCATCACCGTCTCCTTACGGTAGCACACAGTGGTCGAAGAAGCCCAGGATTATGTAGTCTGAATCTGTGCGACGTTGCTGCGAAGGCCCCTGCAGCCTGAACTCGCTCCTTGGCAACGCTCTCGCATGATTGTATGTAAGGCAAGGGTGGGCGACACGATACTCCTAGTGAGTAACAAACGAGTTAACTCCGGCGAACTGAGTGAATTTCGATGTTCGGGCAATGTCACTCCTACCCGCTATAGCTCAGTGGCACAGGGTGTTATCTGGAGCCCTCCTGGGTGGTGAAATGTTTTTCATGCGTGCTTGATTTGAGACACCCTACCTCTTTCTGATCTATTCGGTCTTGTATCTACGCAATGACCGGGTGAGGTTGGCGAAGCCAGGGACAGACACATATTTAATCGGAGGAACTTTTCAGGTAGCATCACCTTGCTTTGCACCTTTGGGGTATTTCAATAAATCTCGCATCCTTCTGCTTTCGCTACCTCCACATCTACTTCGAATTTTGTTCAGGCCTTGTCTGCGAGACCTTCATAACGCTACACCAACTACTATCCTGGAAAGTGCAACTCACCCTCATCTGCCACGTGGGTTGTCGCTCAACCAGTTCCCACCTTGATTTTGCCCACTTTCACTAAGACGTTCATCTACAACACCACTCAACATCCTAAACGTAATTCTAGCTATGGATATATCTCGGTTCCATGCTGTCTTTGCAGTCGTCTTCGCGCTTACCCTTGTGGTCGTCGCCAACCCAGTTCCACAGGCAGTGACATGGATCTTGCGAGATACTCAGCTCTATTCCCTTCGCGCAAATTGGTATAAGATCGCTTCTCGACCATAACATTTCAATCACTGACAACTCCATAGCCCAGGTAAACCATGGGATGGACGTTACCTCGTGAACCTGCCATCCACCAACCGTCTGGGACTCGAGAACTTCACCGTGCACCCGGAGACTCCACCGCTCAAGTTCCTTCCTATACGCCTTCGGGACGATGATAACAAGTATGCCCTGCGTGGAGACGGGGTTGGCGATGACCTCTCCAGGACGCCCTACCTTGCAGCACTCACCAACAATGCGACTCGCACAGTGACGCTGAAGATCGCATATCTTCCTACTCCATTGCGCGAATCTTTCGAGACGCAGACCAAGGCTTGTCCAGAAGGTTATGACTGTACTGCAGATCAATGGACACTTGGTGAAATTAATGACGGTATCTACCAAGACTTCAATTTTGGTGGCTTCAAGGGCAGATGGGAGCCCTTCAAGGACGCTGGCAAAGATGGCTGGCACGTGTATTGGAAGGGTAATGCTGGTATCCAACACCCTCTGCAGTTCGACCTAGTTCCCGTCATCAACAATGTCGCCCGTGTTGACGGATAACACGAGGATGGTTCGAGATCACTAAGATCAGCTGCGTGTGGTTTTCTTGATCGCCTTCCCAAATATTGTGTTTGACTCCAGCAGTCTCAAGCATCCCATCTCAGCTGGTTTGATATCCCATATTTAGCATCTTCTATCTATTGTGTGGATGTGGCCAAACGTTTGCAGTATTCATTACCTTTGGCCTATCGGGACTCAAACTCAGATTGTGAATTGCTAGTCTCCGCTCTCCCAATAGCCTGATCGAGAACGAAGCAAACCAGGGCGGAATCTTGAATATCTTTCACTGTCGCATTCCATTGGACTAAGATATTGGTATACTCCCACATATTTCTTACTCAGACGACGCTGGGTCACAAGTACGTTGAAGCCTCGGACTCGAGGTTGTGAGTTCATTTTGAGCATGCACTAGATAGTACTCATCGATGGATCGCGATTACTCGCATCGTCAATACTTTCCAACGTCTAATGCAGTATCGTTGATATAGGGAACAATTACCGGCGAGCGGGGAAGATGCTGGCCAAAATGGATGTACGGCAATATATAAATATATTGTTCCGCTACTAAAACACCTCGGGCGCTTGTCTGTTGATGTTGTGGTTTCAGGCCTGGCAATGATCGCCACCCGCGTGTTTGCGATTGGCGGAGGATTCAACCTCAGACATACAACACTCGTTTCGAAATGAAAGGGTAAGCAAGATTTCTATTCTCTACTACTTTTAGCACGATTTTTTTTTCTGAAATAGGAAATGGCCCGAGTCACGGTGAAACAAAGGGGATCAGCACATCAGCCCTTCATACCGGATGCTTGAAGACTACATATTCGCGTCTCTCGCAGTCAACTGTCACACCATACAGCCTCTACGACTTTCACTATGCACTTCCTATCGTACTTACCACTGCTGATTAGCACAGCATCCGCTATCGCATTTCCCGGCGCTGAAGGCTTCGGTAAAGATGCTGTTGGCGGTCGTAACGGAAAAGTCTACGTCGTCTCCAATCTTAACGACTCCGGCACTGGGTCTCTCCGCGATGCAGTCTCGCAGCCTGACCGTATCGTTGTTTTTCAAGTTGGTGGTCTTATCAAGATCAAAGAGCGCATTGTCGTGTCCAAGCGTGTCAGTATCCTTGGTCAGACCGCACCGGGCGACGGAATCACAGTCTACGGTAACGGCTGGTCATTCTCGAATGCAGACGATGCTATTGTACGATACATACGTATCCGAATGGGCAAAAGCGGATCAAGCGGCAAAGATGCCGCCGGTATCGCCGAGGGCAAGAACATGATCTTCGACCATATCAGCGTATCTTGGGGCCGCGATGAAACCTTCTCCATCAATGGCGCCGCCGCCAATATCACAATTCAAAATAGCATCATCTCGCAAGGGCTAGAGACGCACAGCTGCGGCGGCCTTATGCAGACCGAGCTCGACAACGGCATCAGTCTATTCAGAAACTTGTACATCGACAACAAGACACGTAACCCAAAAGTAAAGGGCACGAACGACTTCATCAACAATGTTGTATACAACTGGGGTGGAGGCGGCGGTTACATTGCTGGTGATTCATCTGGCCAGTCGGAAGCCAACATCATCGGCAACTATTTCATTAGTGGGCCCAGCACGAGTGTCACTGCTTTCACACGCGGCAATGCGAACTTCAAAGGCTATGTCGAGAAGAACTTCTACGATTCTGACAAAAATGGTGCTTTGAGCGGCACAGAACTCGGCGCAGCAAGTTCGAACTACGGCGGTATGGTGATACAAACCACGAAGTTTGCCCATCCTGCACCTGCGAAGATCTTGTCTGCTGCTGATGCGTTGACCTACATTCAGTCGTCTGTTGGTGCAAGCAAGGTACGCGATGCTGTCGACGAGCGTCTCGTGACGGAGTTGAAGAGTTACGGCAAGATTGGACAGTTGATCAGCGACGAGAATGCAAGTCCGATGAACGGGCCTGGGACAATTGCTGGAGGTACTCCATGGACCGATGCCAATGGCAATGGCATCCCTGACGATGTTGAAGATAAATTCAGCAACGTAGAGGATTGGGCCAACTCACTTGTGTCGAGCGACTATTAGTGCGCACAATGCTTGACATCAAACTTCGTTGTATATACTTAGCCCTAAATTTGCTCTTATTAGCATGTCATAAGTCATGCCTTGTTACCTGTTTCATCAGGGCCACTTACAAAGAGCTCATTTCCTAATCCTATTCGACAATATTCCGACAAGGACAGAGTTAGCCGGTTCCTGGTGAGGATTATTGTTGACACTCGAGTCAAGCTATACCCTCACTTTCATATACTTACCCAAAAAAGTAGAATTTGACTATACAGAAGCAGCTGCTTAGGGTTTAATCTAGTGGGTCTCATTCCTTCAGCCCCACTTACCTGATTGGTGACAACAGTGCTAGTGGGTATGGGGGTTAAGAATATCATGGACCCCATTGCAAGGCTACCTAGACCAGGGCCGAGGTTCTAAGCCATGGAGAGCAGGTATTGGGGCCAAGCCAATTGCAAGACTGCGGCAATAGTGTGGATCGGCTTCGAGGCGTCCGTATCGTGGAAAGATGCTGGCATATGTGGAATTAAGTCACATGTCATCTGCTTGATTGGCAAGTTCTTATAAAAGGACTTGACCGCAGCTTCAACTTCACTCTCAGTCTGAATCTTCTTAGGGACAATAATTGATGACTTGAGATGGAGTCTCAGCTGTGAGCTCTTTTTGCAGTATGGGTATTGAGCCCGTACCTGCAGCAGCACACATGTTGCCCCAGAACGGCTGGCTGTGAAGATGTTAGAGATTGAATTGAACCATGCAGAAAAACGCTGGAGATATAGACTATCTAAAGAAGGGTATGATTGCAGTTGGTCTGCCATTTTTCAGGCCACATGCAGTGGTTCCAGCGCCCCCGTGGTGGATCACAGCCGCCACATGCTGGAACAGCCACTCACGAGGACAGTCATAAATATCACGCCATTATGAGACTGGCCATGAGGTTCCAATTTCGACTAACCTTTGGAGACGATGGCGCCGAAATTGTTAACAATAATAGCATTAACAACAAAGGGCTTGTTATTGAGCTTGTCGGGTTCGATGCAAGATCTCCAGCACCCCTCAAGCATATCTCTTACCATAGTTGTCTCCTCTTGATCTTGTCTTCCTGTATTGTCTTTAGGCTTGGAATAAGTCCGGAATTTTTGACCACGTAGGCCATAAGCTCTGATGGGTTGCCTATAATTGGATAAAATTCTAAGCCAGAACCGAGCTTCCTGACGATGTCACTGAAGGCATTGTGGTTTGCAATTCGAAAGAAATGCCCGTATTTGCGAAGCTCGTGTTCCAGTGCGATAAATGGCTGAACATCTTCTCAGCTGCCTTCGATCTGATCAACAATATTCAATTTTCCTGGAAAGTTCTTTGCCTTTCTCGTCACTTGCGGCTCAGAATATCATGGTGTTGCTTCATCAGAAATGATTTCGGGCAGAGTTGGGCAGAGCACTGAGAGCGTTTACACTAATCTCGGATTAAGGTCAATATCGATGCGTTCATCATCTGTGATTCGGTTAGCTTTGAAGCCAGATTGGAGTTAGAACTGTTAATAAACCATTTAGACTTGGACCAGCTTTGTTCGACGTATATAATGGCCCAGCATATAATGGACGTTCAGGGTGCAGAGCCCAATCGTTGCGTTTATCCGACCGTGTTTGTTCAGATGGATTGTGCGGTGAGGTTTCACCAGGAACCCCGGTGGACTCTGAAAAATCATTCTCACCTTTCATTTAGGAATCGATTTGTTGAAGGTCGTTTCAATCCGTTACTGGAGCAGGGAAAGCCGTAGGTCTTTTGATTTTGATGTGAGCACACGGCGATGTGATGTAGCCTGACGCACTAGGACTATGTGTTGATGCTGGGGCTGTGAAGATTTCTATGCGGAAAACTGGTGCAGAAAGTATTGGTGCATCACTCGACCACAGTTGGTCTTAGTTCGATGAGCGCATTTCGTATTTTGTATGTTGTATCTCGTTTCATACTAATATATCCGCTTCAGTGTGACTTAGATGACGTTTTAAGATCTTATTTCTAATTTGCCGGTCTTTTGGAGTAATACCCCGGTTTGAATTTCACTTTTCCTGATTTCGGATCAGACTAGGTTTGTGCATTTGCCATTGTGTTGCAGACATCCAGTTGCCTAGTACATTCACGCATGTCGGATCTACTCAAGGGGTGTAAATTGCGCTTTCAAAACTTTCAAGGCTTCTCAGAGTCCTAATTTCCTTTTTCTGCCCAACACAGATTTCAAGAACCCGCTGATGCACTCATATCATAAGCCTGTCGGCAATTGTGTCTGGCCGTGGGTTTTTTCTCATTCTATGTTGCCATGCTCAAAGAAGTCCTACCGTCTGTCTCGGCCAATCCATCAATGTACTCTAATATGGTCCCAGATACTCATCAACCGCGCCTACAATACTTCTTTCACATCCTTCCGCCCCCAATAACCGTTCAAACGATGAAGCAATATACCATAAAATGCAAAAATGTCCAAAGCGGGTGGTTGTCGCTGATGCTGCAAGGCCAAATACTTCTCTCAAACGCTGAAAACCCCAATGAATAACCAAGAGCAGATTCTGTTATATCCCCAATGCAACCCTATGGATTCTTGCATCCTGTATAATAGCCATACATGCGCTGCATTTCAGTAAATTACGAAATTTCTCATTGTAGACTTCAGCGTGCTTGGCTGCGGTCCGGATATCTTGTATTAGCATGAGCTGATCGTTGGAAGCGCCTTACTAGGATGTCCCATCGCAATAAGTAAGGAATTAATTTTGTCGAAAGAATTCGTATGAGCGATATATAAAGCCGAGATAGTGAGGACACTGCGAATCACGTGTTGATATTTAAACCCGACTGACGGCGCGGTCCTTTGATGCGCGTTCGACAATGTTCAGAAACAAAAGGACATAATCATCTTATCCAATAAAAGGCCATGAGAATTCTGATTAAGGTAACGAATTATCAAACGAGGATACATCGCTAGCAGCTGTTGAGATCTGGCGGTAGCTGCTAGATATGTTATGGCGTACGCAGTGCAGGCACTGAGGCTTTTCTTTGTCATACTGAATAATCATCGTTATTGTCAGTCTGACAAACATCTTCGGAGAACATAACTTGATATGGCAGCGTTTATGTTCTTCACATCCATCGCCTGACTTTCGATGTGCACGTCTTTTGCTCATAGCCGATTGTACCTAGTTACTGTGGCACGGCCAGAGATCTCAGGCTTGCGGCGTGCGGATAGCAGGCTCAGCGCGACGAGCGCAGGCTCATCTACGAAATACGCATAAGAAGCGTACTCTTCACCTGGATCTTCTCGCAGCCCACCAGCTGACGGCGCAACGCAGACCGTAAACGAAATACGCAAACTAGTGCATTTAATTTAGCGTGGAGCTAGCATCATTGCGGAAGAACAAGCACTCCCACTCCACCTGTTGTGTTATAAGCTAGTCTATATACTTTTCGGCCACATATAGTTTTCGGCCACCCCACCATAACGCGTTACCCACCATTTGACGCGTTCTATTACCAGCACTACCTACTCAAAATGGATACCCGTAAGGTTGCTATACAATCTGCTATTGCTGATCTCAACGCTGGTGTTTTTAAGAGCCAGCGATAGGCTGCGCGCGCGTACAGGATCCTAAGGTTGTCCCTCTAGAGCCGCCTTCAAGGCCATCAACCACACGCGATAGCTCACTCAAATCAACAACGTTTGACGCTAGAGCAAGAGGAGTTTCTAGTAGAGTGGATACTTAAAGAGGACTCACGTGCACAGCCACTATCTCATCCACGTGTACGAGAGATGGCCAGCTGAATCCTCTACATGAACAGCGACCACAAGCCACTTAGGCATCTATAGGTACCCTATTTTATCACACGAAACCTACGTGTTGCCTCTATTATTAGCTAAACAATTAAGAGTGCAAGGACTACAGCAGCTAACTATAAGATAATTTGTGCGTTTCTAGAGTTGTTTAAGCGTACTTAGATTGAGCTAGGCATATAGTATAAAGACATATAGAACATAGATAAGACTAGTGTTAGTCTTAGGGTATATACCAACACTAGAGTAATTGCTAATTTATTAAAGAAGAAGGCTTATATTAAATTACTAGAGGATCGTGAGTAGGTATTAATCCTAGAGACTATCTCCGCTACTAGCACCAAGCTCTAATGCCTAGTTATCTTTAAAGGCAAGTATCTATAAACTACGTGGTTTCTAGCACAAGGGGTGCCTAATTAGCTCTACATAACGTTAGAGAATAGATAGACGTTAAATTTAATTAGATCTAAGTAGCTACAACAGATATTTATACTAAATACTACACCTTTACAAGGTAGGTAGCAGCTACTACTATTAGACGGCTACAGCTCCTACACTCCTATTAACTTTATATAGACTTGCTGGCAGCATTAGATCTATCTTCTATACCTCCCACCCTACGCCTTACACGTCCTCCAGCCGCTAGATCTAGCTCTATTCTCTGTTATTAAAACCTACTACTGTAGTTAGATCTGAGCACTCTTAGCACTTAATGACGCAGCACCTATTAAGAAGGAGAGGTTTGTCACCTTATACAACAAAGCAAGAGAAGAAGGACTATCTAAGAGAGTTATATAAGCTAGGTGGAAGGCTGCTAGCTTATGCCTATACAACCTAGACCTAGTACTACTCTTATCTTAGATATTAGGCCAACCTGTTACGCCTCCTCTATCTACTTAACCTATAGATAACGTATTTGCCACGCCTTAGAGCTCACAGGCCCTTTACAGGGCTTATCAACAGCTCCTTTTGTTAGAATCTCTCTCTTGAAGCACCTGTGTGGTGCTTAGCAAGGCAGGCAAGGCTATTGCTAGCGCCAATACTCGTGCAGCTTAGTTTGAATCAGAGAATCAATAACTCAAATATTAACTAGATAGTACTAGGGTTACCCGCTTAAGAAAGCGTGTTTAAGTTAACCTAAATAAGCGCTATAGTAACGTTGAAGCTATTAAGGCTGCTATTGATTGGGCAGCAGCATTACAAGCTAAGCAGGCATCACGTTTAACTGAACAAGAAGCTCAAAAAGCAGCAGCAGCAGTAGCAGCACTTACGCTTCAGTCTATGTGTACAGAGTGGCAATTATAAGCGTTGTTGTTGAACAATCACAACTCCAAATAGTGAGGCTTACTTTGGTTGGGTGGCCGAAAACTATATGTGGCCGAAAAGTATATAGACTAGCTTAGAGGAAGTCAGACACATGCGCGCAATTCTCAAAATTCAAGGATAGGTCCACGGCAGGTTTGGCTAGCCCATGCAAGGCTATAGGTATCGAAAATACTACAGCATCCTTTATCTAATGGAACGGTGATCGAGATCTGTTGAATACCTGCAGGTATTGATGTCAAGGCAGAGAATTAGCAGCTCTTGCGCCCCATTCATTTTGCAACATGGTAGTCCATATATCGAAGGTACCCTGTAGCCGCACCAAATCCCATTGTATTTTGCTTCCTAACCACATCCCATCAACAACCGAATGAGGACACATTCCCCCGAAAACACAGGGCGAGCGGCTTCCAGATTAAGGCAGATATTATTCACATGAACATGGACACCAAAGATTTTAGGCTAGTATGCGTTAAGTCAAGTCATGCGCGTTATTTTGTCTCTTGTCCACTAAATGTGCGGATCTCGAGATGGTCTCGTCCATTTCGTAACCAAACAGCCGCGCCCCACTTTTACAGCGTATCTCGTATATACCTATGCAAACAAAGCCACATTCAGACCCCCTGTGTGGGAAAGATAGCGTCTATTCTCATTTTCAAACAAGGCTTGAAAACTCAGCAAGAGTTAGTAATGCCTATTCATATAAGAGTACCGTTATGCACCGGATCACGGGCTTGAACCTCATCATCATGTCAGAGCAATATCGACCCTCTCTAGACGACCCTGCCGTTTGGGTTCCCTACCGCTATCACCCTTCGCGGACTGCAGCGATTATATTCGTCGTCGCTTTCGCCCTCACGACCACCTTGCACACTTTCCAAGTATGCAAAAGAAGAACTTGGTACTTTATACCTCTGATCGTTGGCGGCATCTGTATGTTTCCTACCCAACCTTATACGTCAATGCTAACACCATGGGTTAGTTGAAGTTTTGGGTTATGTCGGGAGAACTCTCTCTACCAACGATCTCTGGGCTCTAGGCCCATTCATTATGCAGTCGCTGCTCCTACTGATCGCCCCCGCCCTCTTCGCTGCATCTATCTACATCGTTCTCGGACGAATCATACTTCTAGTCGATGGCGAAAAATACTCTCTGATTCGTCAAAAGTGGCTCACGAAGACTTTTGTTACTGGCGATGTAATTAGCTTCCTCGTTCAGGCTGGAGGAGGCGGTATCCAAGCCGCTGGTTCTCTGGCCCTACTCCACGCCGGGGAGAAAATCATTGTTATTGGATTATTTCTTCAGCTTGCATTCTTTGGGCTTTTCATTACGGTAGCAGGGTTTTTCCACTACCGTTTCGCAAAATCCAATGGGAGACTGGCATCTGGAAACGTCCAGAGGTCCGCTCACGAGCACTCTTCCAAGCATGACTTCCACCGGCACTCCTCCAGACCACCAACAAGCCATAGGATTATGCGAGATTCATCCATCAGTGTCTACAATCTGCCCTGGAAGCGTCATATGTACGTGTTGTACACCGCATCCGGCTTGATCATGATCAGGAGCGTTTTTCGCGTTGTGGAGTACTTGCAAGGAAACAACGGCTATATCCTGCGACACGAAGTTTATCTCTACATTTTTGATGCTCTCTTCATGCTGATAGTTATGTGCCTATTCAATTGGGTTCATCCAGCACAGGTTACGGATCTGTATCACGAGAGGATGGCGGAAGGCAATATATATGCAATGGAGATGCATGGTAGTTGAATGTAGCACATGACAGGAAAAAGTAATTGAGGATATAACAGTTAGCATTTGGTGGTGTTACGCAGTAGTATAATCGACAGCATACCTAGGCACTTCAAAAATCTATCGGTGGCTCTAGATACCCATCAGCTCTACTGTGATGCCCCATTTCCGTTTTCTTATTGCTGATCTGACCAGCGAATGCAGAAATTAAATGCCATCTACTGACGAGCATGATTCAGGGCCGCTTTTACAAGTTCTTGCTTCATGACTGCATCAAGGTACATCTCGAGGTAAAGTAACCAAGGGTTTCATCCGCCGGTTGGTAAGGGAATTCTTGTAATTTCGCGGTCTTCACAGTTCTGCATGGGCTGATTTCCTCCAGAGATGGAGCATAGCCTACGGAAGATCGAGTCATCGTTTTCCAAGGTAGTCGTCAACTCAGCCAGACACAGCAACCACACATGATATTCGGAAGATCAGAATTTTTAACCAGGACCCAACATGATCGAGCGACTTTGTTCGTGCTGTTACTGTTCGGTGGCTAAGAAAAGCAGTTGAGTAGAGAGGTAGACCAGAGCACGAAGAAGGAGCAGCACTCTATAGAGGCTTTCAGCGGCAACAGAAGCATACATTCTAGCACTGTGCATCTATTTCTATATTCTTTGCTCTGTATCTGGATTCCAGGATCTTTGGTACAAGAATTAATAAATTCGCATTCCACAGACACTATGTGCTATCTATGTACGAGTCTTACTGAACGAGTCGAACGAAACACATGAGTGCCCGCCATTTTTTCATTTTTTTTTCCAGAGGAGAACAGCTCGTCCCACACTCATCAAAATCACGGGAGTTGCGACCCTGAGAGAAACAGGGTAGCCAAGTAAAGGTAGAAGCACATCCGTCAACAGACTACAGAGCAGAGTTGTCGATAAACAAAATTGATCGCCTGTTTGATACCATTTGGGGTGTGCACGTTGCACATTGTTGGCCGTGAGGCAGCGCAAGTCCCAACCCTTGGTCTGTTCACGAACCAAAATGTCGATCAATTTTGTTTGTTGACAACTCTGCTACAACGTCGCCACACCCCGCTCACATGAACAAGTCCTCTTCCAATTCTTACGGAGTTAGAAAAAAAAATCCCAACAAAGCATGAACCAAAAAGCACCCGAATAATCTCGTTCCAAGAAAAAGATCAAGACAAGACACACATACGTCTTGATGTGTGTGTTTTTTTGGAAAGAGATAAGCAAACCAAGTACTACAACCCCGTAGCACCAATCTTTCGAATCACAAACCACTGCAAAGCGACCCAAGCAGGAAGAAAAACCAGGTGCAGGAACGCATGTTTATATGCCTCTTCCGAAATAAGACGGAAAGGGTCAGTCAGGTCACCTGTGGGTCCCACGCGCCATCAATGAATGCGACCACATCAACATCCACCTCCACCTCCACAACCCCCTATGTTTTCTTCCTTTCAAACCCCCGTCTGCACACGCTTAGATTCTCATAGGTCACTTTCCAAACACCCCACACCCAAGATCCCAGACATTGTCTGTGTAAACGAAAGTTTCCAAACACTGTTTCAACTAGCATAAAGAAGAACAGACTAGCGGGAACCAAGTCCACACACATCAAAGCTTTCATTGCCTTATTTGGTGCAGTTGCATTTTCATTGCAGGAAGGGTGAGTGGGCATCGTTACCTAGGTCGAGGCAGAAGTATTTGTGCATGGACAGTGCGGGCCGGGACATAGGGCGGAGGGGTTTAGTTTTTGGAATTAGTAATCAGGAAGTGAGCGTTGAGGTGCACAAAAGAGCGGCGCGTAGAAAACGGGTTATGCGCGTTCGTTGAGATGACGCTAATCTAAGCAAATTGCTCTGAGGAAGCCACCGCGCCAAGCATAGATCCTTTGTTCGAACGCCGCGCAATGCTATGCTGAAACACTCACCACCCGCTAACCTACTTCTCTCCACTACCTTTACCCATCCGAAAGCCAATCGTTGTCCTCTTGTCGTCCGTCAACCTCCCCCACTCAAGCAGCAGTCGAAACATGTAGACCTCCATGTCCTCCTTCCTAAGGACTTTTTCTGTCCAGACCTTGCCTTGCCTTGCTATCGCTTCAGCTTCTTTGATCCGTCCTTCCACCATCCGCTTATTCCTCTCCTCAACACCATATCCACCGAAGTAGGCGAGGATAGAGAAGAGATCGTGCAGCCGTATATCAACGGGCACAAAGTGTTTCCAGGCAATAAGGCGGCCGTCGTACCATTCGCGGAAGATGCCGGTTTTCAGGACGACAGAGTTGGATTGTAAGAAGGGGATGAAGTTATTCAAGGAGCCCGCGCTGTCAGTATCAAACAAGTACCTGTAGCGCCAATGCTGTTTAAGATCAATGGGTTCCGCGATCTTGAATTCGCGAGACTGGTCGATGCAATCACGTCCTGCACAGTGACTAAGCTCTGTGAACTGAGCATCGACCTTGGTCTCCAGCAGCCGCTTCACGTCCGATCTGCGTTTCATGATGTACTCAAGCTTGTCGCTATGATCGCCTTTTGGAAGCAATATCGGCAGCCGTGAAGTTGTGTTGAAGTTCAGATAATGCACAAGGCGTTGACGTAGCATCCCTTTCCAGGTGCCAGTAGTGCTAGTGCCTTCTTCGGTAGAACCGCGCCAGAATAAGACGTCCTCCTTCTGCTGGAATGGTGGATCGGGGTACTTCTCATCGAAGTCGTACTTGGACTTTCCGAGATAGTTCTGCAGGGAAGGATACCGTATGTCGACATATCCAGCTGCGCGCGTCTGGCTGAAGATGGGCACGATGCCATGGGTCCCTGTCAGGTTGGAGGGACTGAGGTATACGCCATGGAGACTGGCAATGTCGGGCTGGTGGCATACATCAGCAGCCATGCTCCAGTTCGACACAAAAGCACCCGTAGAATGAGGCATAGCGCAAGTTGAACAGAATGTCTTCGTATCCCAATGACGCTCCTTGCGCGCGCGAGACTCGGGCGAACAAGCCACAGATCCGTATGTTTGGAAGGAGGGCATGAGTGGGACGTCTTCGAAGAAACGGGGATCTGTGCGTATATTGTCAATGTTAGGCCATTTGTCTGCGCGGTCGGTGCTGAAATCGAGTCGTGCTCGAGATGGTTCGGGTGCTGGATAGGGTTGCGGGTGCTTCAGGGCTTCCTGAAGTCGATCAAAGGGTACAGCAACACGAGCCTCCGTGTCGAGATTGAACACAAGGTCCATATCGGGAAGAAACTCGGCAAATTGCTTTACCAAACTGGTTGCGCCGTCGATAACGAACTTGTACTCGTCAGGCACACCACCTAGCGCATCTGCCGAACCATCGCGAATGCGCACACCTCCGACTCGTTGGTGAGTAGCCAATACGGTTGCTGTGCGCAAGCGTAGATCATCTGGAGTGAAGGACGAGAAAAGAGCCAGGTCTTCTTCAATATTATCGTAGTCGTCGATTACAATCGAGTTTCGCGTGACGGCGAATTGATACCACTTGTCGAAATACGGGGCGGGTCTCGGTTGTAGCGTTGTTGATAGTGCACGACGGCTTGAGCAAGGGACTGGCTGCGATGGGCTTGTGAGGCCCATTGGTCGTGCTGTATGCTGGCTAGCTCGATCAGGTTGGTGATGGGGTGCTCAAGGATGGGATCTTGGCGGCGGTAGACAACGAGGCCGAGAGAAAAACAAACGAGGAGGAGGATAAAGGTGGCTGACTGGTTCCTGCCTAGCCGGACGGGAACAGTGGAGCGTATACGAGATTCGATGTTGGTATCTGTGACCAGATGGAGAATGAGAGCGATGGTGAGCAGAGTAAGACACAGCACAAGGCTCACTGTCGACTTGGGTGGGAAGGCGTGGGACGCGCCGGCCCCTAGTGCGCGAAGAACGCCGATGTATGCAGAAGAAAATGCAACCGTGAGCACTGGGCTCATAACGCCATACAACCGTGCCTGCTGGGTTAGCTTGTATGGTTGAATGGGGGTGTCTGTCCAGACTTACCGATTTCAAAAAGGTCCACGTCATAAAGGGTATCATTAACGATAATCGCAGCAAACCAAGCAAATACTCGGAAGAAAATGAGAGCATCCATTTGCGGTGCTCAGGCATAGCAGGATATACTACCACGCCAGCAACAAAAAGAACAGAAGAAGAAGCCTGTAGAAAGTTAGCGGGCTGGCGTGGTGGCGCAGGTGTGCGGTGTGCAGCGTACAACAAAGGTCAAGCCAACCAGCAAGGTGTTGGAGGTGCCATCTTGGAGCTGGACAGACCAGTCATCTGCGGGTGAGATGCCATCGTCTACCAGACGGTACAAGAGCTGGGCGATGAGGGCGTCGAGAAGAAAAGCGACAAACTGCAGGGTAGGAATGAGGGCGGCTGTTGAGTTGGAGACGGGACAGATGTAGGTGGATCGCAGGGCGCTGGTCTTGACCAGGATGAGGAAGCTGCTGATGGACAGCAAGAGGGAGGAGGATGTAGCGCGTCGAGGGGCCATAGATGAAGCTGACAATGCGCTCGAGCAGCGTCTTGGGGCGTGCGTCAGCAGTCCAGGCGGGGTACTGGCGGTGGTGGGGATGGCGGATGCTGTGGCAGAGGGCGAGCACGAGAGGGAGGAACGTCTGGGGAGGGTCAGTGGACAGTGGACAGTGGATGGCACAGCAGACACGGGTCTCTCTGGAGCACGCACCACAGCGGAAGGCCGGCTGCACTCGACGTCCTTGACGACGCGGTAGAAGGCGGCGATGCGGGTGCATATTGCGAACAGGAGCACGGCGAGGAGGGCGCCGACTGCGCGGAGGCGCGAGGAGCTGCGGCGAGCGACCAGGCCTGCCTCGGTCCAGTGCTGCTCGGCGAGCGGTGTCGTGTGGGCGTGGCTGAGCGGTATCGCGACATATCGCGCGGGCAGCTGTGGCTGGGGCGGGCGGGCGGGCGAGGCGTCGAGGGCGTCGAGGGCGACGAGGAGCAGGCCGGTGAGCAGCAGCACGACGCAGGCCGTGTGCAGGGGCTTGTCGAGGGCAAACGAGTGTTCAACGGGCGCGGCAGTCGCCAGGTAGCTGCTTGCTAGTATGAGGCCGCTGTGGGAGTACCGTCGTGGTCAGCAATCGTCGTCTCTGCATCGACGCACGCCCACGGCGCACTAGGCACCAGGCACCTACCACGGAAAGAAGAGGGCCTTCTTGTCCATGACCGCCGCATTGCTCGAGGGCGGACTCTAAGGCTGCAGGGCGGCGCAGCAGAAGTCGTGGGAGCCACTGCGCATCGTCTGGAGACTTGGGACTTGGGACTTGGGGCTAGGGACTAGGGACTTGGGGGTCGGGGAGGCAGATGGCGCTCCACGCTTCCTTAGGTGGGAGGTGTGCCCTGTTCTGCCTGCACGTCTGCGCCCTCTGCGCCTCGCACACGCTACGAGACAGGCGGGGCACGGCTCGTTCGGCACCTCGACGTAGCAATCCGGAGCTGTCTCGAATACGCGTGAACACGTACGCACACGCTGGACGCCTACTTCTGCCCAAGCCGTCGTCCAGCACCCATCTCGCTGTGTCGGCGTCTTGTCAACCGCCCTGCTTGCTGATGTCTAGTGCCATGCAGTGCAGTCCAGTGCCATGCAGTGCAGTCCAGTGCCATGCAGTGCAGTCCAGTACCATGCAGTGCAGTCCAGTGCAGTCCAGTGCAGTCCAGTGCAGTCCAGTGCAGTCCAGTGCAGTCCAGTGCACCGTCGACGTTGCTGATCCAGCGACGATCCCCAGGAACGCGCCCTGCTCCCCCTCGTACCCTCGCACACCACGGGAGTCGCGGCATCTTGTCATGGGAGACACCGCCGCCCAGTGCCCTGTGCTAACCGGAAACCCGCAATTTGTGGGGGGGCGAATGCCTTGTAATTCTTCAAAGCTCACCACACCCGCTACTCACCAATTCGGGCCTCACTATTAGTCTCACTAACCTAACTAGTCTCACCACCCTCACCACCACCCTCACCACCCTTACCAACCTCACTAACCTCACCAACCTCACCACCATCCCTTAACACTTCTTCTCGTCGTCCACTGCCTCGCTCTGCAGTGGAGACCCATCCTTTGCGCCATAGCCGTGCTGCCCCTCTGGATCGTCGGCGTGTGGCTGCACAATGCCAATCTCCGTCTCATGAAAGCTGTCGGCCACCGTCCGGTATGCGGGAACAAAGTTGACACAGATTGGGTACGTCCATGCCGCAACAAAGAATATCAAAGGAACCACCATTGCGAACGCAGTCGGTGCGTACCCCGTTGCGAGGTTCGTCGGTCCTCGAGAGTCTGCGGCCACGAACAAGAGGGGAGGCACCACTGCACCGCCTGACACACCAGCAACAATGAAGCCAGAGCCACGCTTCGAGTACTTTCCCAATCCTCGCATCCCCAGCGCCACAATCGTCGGGAAGATGATTGACTCGAAGAACAACACGATGAATAGCATGCTCATGCCCGTGTTGCCACGTTCTGTGATGGACGGAATCAGGAACACGCTGTGCTGTGTTAGCTAGGTGGCGCCCGCGTGCGAATCGCAATGCTTACATGCAAGCTGTCATGAACACAAAGAACACCCAGCGCGGCTTGACAAATTTCATAATCGCAGATCCAACAAACCGGCCGAGTGTGAAGGTGCCTTGGGCGCCAGCTAGAAAACGCGCAGCGTCCGCATTGCTTGTAGCTATGGGCCCATCCGGGCCAACGCCAACAACTCGTGACTCGGTGACGTAGTTAATGAACGCCCCGGCGATGGCAACCTGTGCTCCGGTGTAACAGAACTGTGCAAAGGTCGCGTGGAAGAGACGGTACTGCTTGCGGAAGGGCTTGACATCGGTGCCAGCATGTGTGACGGAAGCTTGGAATGCCATATCCGCGTCTGTGATCTCAGGGATCTGACCACGGCGTTAGCAATATCATGGCTATACTTCCTTCCTTCAACATACAGGAGAGAAATAGAATACCACTGCGAGGACGTAGACAAAACCCGCGATCGCAAGATACACCCATTGCACGCTCCGCAGGGATTCTGCGTCCTCACCAACATCGTTGAAGAAGACATAAGACCCGAGTACGGGCGCAACTACAGTTCCAATACCGTTGAAAGCTTGTGCGATGTTAATCCGCAGTTCAGAGTATTTGGGAGGACCGCACACAGCAACTGTTTATCTTGTCAGCCATGTCTCTCCATACATATACGAACCGATGAATACGGACGATATGGATTTGCTGCCGTCTCGAGCGAACCTAACCCGTTACCGATCACAAAGGTAGCTGCGCAAAAGCCACCAAACGAACGGTACACGAGGCATGGCCAGGCCAAGAGCGCGCCGGTGCCAAACCAGAAGAGTCCCCAAATAAAGACGGTCTTGTAGCCCCAGTGCCTAAGTAGCCAGTTGGCGTGGCCTAGCGAAGCGAGCGGGTAGGCTCCAAAGTAAGCTGCTTGCAGTCCAGAAGAACGGGCGCGAGTGATTCCAAGTTGCACTTGGAAATGCTTGTTCAACGTATCGATAAGGCCGTATGAGAAGCCCTGGACAGGAAGTCAAAGATGATCCATCTCGCTGGTAGAAGAGTACTCACCCACAGGAAGAATAGAATGGTGACCAGACAAAGTGGGTAGATGGACGCTCGCAAAGTGAGCTCTGCAGCAGTTGTGCGCTGATCATCGCGAGTGCGCAAGGTAGGTCTCTTGAAAAAGCCCATGTCGCCAGTTCTCGAGGTGGTGTCCCAGACAGCAACAGCTTGAACGTTCGAATAGGTCGTAGTCTCTAGTCAGCAAAAGAACTTGGCTAGGACTGACAACAAGACTCGAGCGAAAACAGGTGCACGATCTCCACCTAAAGTACCTCCACGTTCCAAGGCGTTTGGCGTCACTCCTCACCGAGCTATGTGCACACCGACCCGGTCAGGATCCCTGCCATTGTGTTGCCGTGGTTTCTACAGGCTGAATGTTGCCGCGGCAGTTGCAACCCAAGCCTTGGCTAAGCTAAGTCTGGGGTAGATGCTGGGGTAGAGATCGTGAGGATCACCAACTGTGATACCGTTGGTGGCGTAGCGTGTATGTGGGGTTGCAGTGTGGTGCATACAAATCGGAGAAGTGGAGACCGAGGTCACGCTGGCGTGACGCGATCGCAGGGGTTCCGAGAGCAGCATGCAAACCCCTCTGAGGTCAAACGTCTGGTACTGAACACTGAAAACAACGAGTGCAAATGCTCGCGCTTTTGATCGCGTGTATCAGAGTGAAAGAAGTGTTCGAATGATGACAGTGATGGTAATTCTCCCTTGCGCTTCTGCCTCCTCCCTTCAGCGCTAGCAGCTAGGTCCCGCTGCTTGACGACCATATATACAAACAGAACCACAACCCCATCGCTGTCATGGCCAATTTACATCCCTCAGGCTCCTTCAAACATTCAGTGTACAAACACGTTCTCCATCACCCAGACCAGCGCATCCACAAGATGTTTATAAGCATGCCCTCCGTGAAGGTGATGAGCGGCAACGACTCATTGTTCAATATGAATATAAATCTTCAAAACGAGTCGACACGGAATTCCAAGTAACGACCGCCTGGCATCGTCCTACGCTTCATGTTTCGACTAGGGCTCGTGAGGTACATTGAGGAAGCAGAGGTTCTCGACGGCGTCATAGTTCGTACCTGGGCGGTCCCTCAAGACCAGGCAGACTCCTCTGGTCGAGGTAGAGGGAAATAGTTTTAGAACCTTAACTTAGAGCATGGCTTATTGAAAAGCCATAGTCAACTAGTATCCGTACTTTTAAAGAGACACGCTCTGCTCCTTAGGCTTGCCTCATCTGCGAGGGTGCAATTTCTATGCTTTGGCTCAAGCTGACGAGATAGGAAGCCTCAGATAGTGTCAGCAAACACTTCATCTTACCGTCTGGGTCAACTTCGAACACTCCGTACGCACCGTATCAGCACTCCATGTGTCAATCGTTCCACATTATTCGGGTTACCTTGATTGTATCTCTATCGCTACTGTTCAATATTCTTGACTCCCTTCACGCGTTGACAAAGCTCGACACACCGACATGTCAAACCTTTTCAACGCTCAAT
This sequence comes from Ascochyta koolunga, assembly GCA_026119515.1. Lineage (NCBI taxonomy): Eukaryota > Fungi > Ascomycota > Dothideomycetes > Pleosporales > Didymellaceae > Ascochyta > Ascochyta koolunga. Next base: position 1,020,536 of record JANLCG010000021.1, read on the forward strand.
TGCAGCAGCAGCAGCAGCAGCAGCAGCAGCAGCAGTACCAGCAACACCAGCAGCACCAGCATCAGCAGCAGCCTAGCATTCAATCATATACAGACCAGATCGGTGACACTTCCATCTCTGGACTGTCGCATCGTCATCCTTCCAATGTGAGCGCTTTGGATGCATAGAAGACACCGAATGCTCGCAGGGATTCAGCGAGAGGAAGCCAGAGCGCTGTACCATCGGGCGCAGCTCAACAACCCTCCGAACCGTCAGTGACCGAGGAAGACATCCCGCATGCTCCTTCTGTACAGAGCACCCAGTCCGCCTCTGGGCAGGTGCCACCTCACTTCCGGCCGCCCCAATGGTCGCGTGGGATGCATCAGTCACTTAGCATTTCTCAAGTTATTCAGCGGCCGCTTTCCAGACAACATAACGACAGTCTCAGAGCCCTTGCAGCTACTCTCCAGCTCCCGCTCAACTCGATACCTGAGGCAGCCCGACCAGCCTCCACAGAACAAAGCTCGATTTCTATTCCTCAAGAAACACAAGACCGCAGCCAGCTTGACATCCAACCATTGCTACCGAGCGCTGAATCCGCGGCCCAAGTTACACAGCCTGAACCATCTAGTGCGGATGTGCAGCCTCGACGGCTACCGCCTCTCCCGAAAAAGTTGTCAGAAGAGATGAGCGGGAAGTTTAAACGTTCAGGTCCCTACAAGATTCCCGGTCTGACTGTTCGCCGTCGCGCTGATTAGACTTCTCCACGCAAAGAACAATGGCTCCTCCGGGAAGCAGTATTCGGGCACATAATTGTTCCCATGGCCTTTATGAACGACGTCATTACTTTTATGAGGAACCTTGGCGGTAATTTTGTAAGGCAAGCCGCTTTGTTAGAAGTGATCTGTCACATGGAATAGGAACCTCTGGTGCTATCCTTGGGGGCATCTACACATGATTCGGTATTGTACAGGCAACGCAAGTTTTAGGTTGACCACGGTTCGACTGCTGGAATTTATACTACCGTTGACAAGATGTTCTTGAAAGCTTGGGATCAGGCCATGGGCCCGGTGTGTCATCAAAAGCGTGAAGCGTATGATCGGTGAGTCTTGAAGATAGCCAAGAGTACTTCTTCAGGTAACGGGTGTATCAGATTTAAAGCCAGTCGTCTCGCAGGCCTCGACGAGGGGGACGGCGACGAGCTTATGGATGAGATTGAGACTCTCAACAGGAAGCGGCTCGCGAAAAGACACAGCGTGGGACACAATATCTCAAAGGGACTCAGTAACCCGAGTATTGTATCGGAAATCACCAGAGAGAATCGGGGCCAGCTTTGCGGTCACATTGCACAGTACTTTGGGCACAATCCGGCAATCGTATGCAATACGCAACCAGGGTGGAGGTCACATGTGATACCTGGTCCTAAGGCAGCAGAGGCACGACGGCTGCGGGAACAGCGACGTCAAGGTTCGATGGAAGCTTCTGGGGCGGATAATGGTGGCGCGGATGATGGTGGCGCGGATGATGGTGGCGCGGCTGAAGTGGTTGAGATTCAGGCTGCAGACATTCAGAGTCTTCGTTTAGAACTCGCACAGGCGGAGATGCTGGTTGCAGAAACATTGAGAGCGATGGGGTTTGTAAATGCCTTCAGTCTATAGTTATAGAGCAACGGAAGTTTACTTCCCATTCTCAAACTCCAGTCCACTCTCCTTCCGCACTGCACCATACACGCTCGGAATGTCTCCCTTGTCTCCCAAGTGCTCTTTTACGTCGTCCAATCGCGCTCGGGCTACGTCCAGGCCTTTCACGCTGGTGCCACTCGCATCTGCGAGGGCTTTGGCATGGCGTGCATCTTTGCGTGCCAGATCGATGTGGAACAACGGTTCGTCGCGCTTGTAGTAGTCGCCCGCAAGCATACGCTGGGAGTAAGCAGCATACGGGCCAGGGAACATGGTCGAGATGAAGGTGTGCAGATTCTCGACTCCAAGGCCCGACTTCTCGGCCAGCACATGGCCCTCGGAGAGCTGGTTGACCATGTTCAAGATGAAAGTGTTTCCAATGACCTTCAACAACGTCGCGTTCCCGGCGGGCTGGTTGGTGAAGTCGATGGTCGCCCGGCCCATGACGCCGTCACAGTAGGGTGTGATTTTCTTTACCGCGCTCGCCTGCCCTGCCACGACGCACACCAGGCTCCCCGCGTCCGCCATGGCCGGCGCACCGAAGACGGGCATGCCGACAAAGGCGGCGCCCTGGGCTGTGATGCGCTTCTCCAGTGCGTTGGTGGTGTCGGGGTGGATGGTGCTGCAGTCTACAATTGTCTTGCCGCTTACGTCTTCTTTCAGCATGGCGTCGACGGTGGCGTTGACGGCGGCGTCGTCGCCTAGGCACATGAGGATGATGTCGCTCTGTTGGACGGCATCCTGCACTGTGGAGACGACTTTGGTCTTGTCGGTGCCGATTTTGGCGGCGAGGTCATGGGCGCGCTGCTGGGTGCGGTTGTAGAGGATCAGTGGCTTGTCGAGGCTTCCTTTGGAGACGAGGTTGGCGCACATGCCCTGGGTTGGTTAGCGAGTGGGTGTATGCATTGTCTAGTGGTGGGAGGTTAAAGCACTTGGTTTGCACAGCGCCCGTGATGTAGCTTTGGAAGGAATGGTGAGGCATGTGGAGCATTCCATCTGATAAGATTGTGTCTTACTCACCCTCCCCATGTTGCCGAGGCCGATCCAAGCTAGCTGCGGGGCCATGGTGGTGGTGTGGTGAATGGCTTTGTTTGGCGGTAGTGTGCGATGTGCTCTGGCCGACTTCAAGATGCCAAGTGCGAGACTGATAGCACGGCGTTTGCCTTTATCTTTATATCCACACACTCGTCAAGCCATGTCCGGCTTTGTCAGGCTCGCGGAGCAGACCACGGCGGCAACCGACATCGGCTATGACGCACGCTATCGATAAGGGAACCATCCTAGCTCCGAGCTGCCGTCAACGCACATGCACACGCACATGCGGGTTTTTTTCTCCACACGGCATTTCGCGCATCCACGCCCGTCTGTCCGTCTGTCCGTCTGTCGCTCCATGTGCTCAGAGGGTTCAGGCGCTGGACGGTAGCATGAAGCATGGTTATCTGCAAAGCCCCGGTCTGGGGCTTGGGGTCGGCTTCGACGAAGGTGAGCACTGCTTGGGCCGGGGCGAGTGACTCGCCGCCCTGTTGTCGTGTTGCACAGGCATTGACCCCCAGCCAGCTCCCCAGGCTCGATAGCACGAGCAGCGTCGCCACCAAGACGTCTACGGTCCGCCTGCACACCACGGCATCCCTCCACGCACGGAACATCCGCCGGGCATCGAGCTCCGCCAAAGAACGCCAGCGCGCGGAACGCGACCAATTGACGCGTCTGCTCCAGGAGTCGGATGCCAAGCGTGACGCTCGAAACTACATCAAGCACTTCCATGTCGCCAACAAGACGCCGCCAGACGCTGCCCCCAAGCCCAGACCGGCTGTGCGCCCCCAAGCCCAGACCGGCCCGGCCACGGCCCCCACCGGCGTGAATCTCGGCAACCTGTACGCGCCGACCGCCTTCACGCGCCAACAGCTGCCAGAGGAGAGCTTCCAGGAGAGCTTCCAGGAGAGCTTCCAGGAGAGCCCAGAGGAGCCGCTGCATCTGGCTCTCGTGAAGCTGCGCCAGCCACAAGCCCTCGACGATGCCACCCTGGGCGGCCTTGCTTCCACCCTGAGCCAACTGGCGCAGCTCGGTCTGAGCACCGCCGTCGTGCTAGACTGCGACGACGATGCCTCGTGCGACACCGCCCACGCACGACCGCCTCTCGAGACGACCATCCGAGCACAGGCCACACGCGTCGTCGCCGCCTTGCAGAAGCATAACGACCCGGGCGCCCTCCTGGTCGAGCATGCCCTGAGCTATGCAAGCTTGGGCCGCGACAGGCTGAGCACAGCACACGTACGAGGCGACGTCGAGGTCCAGGAAAACTACCTGCTCTTCCCTCCTATCGATGACGGCATCATCCCCGTCATACCGCCCTTTGCCTACGATACACACCTGAGAAGAGTCACGGTCCTGGCCGACGATGTTCTTCTGGCCCTGGTTCGCGAGTTTGCTGGCTTGACAGGGGCCCCCAGCAGCAGCATAGAGAGCAACACACACTCTCACAAGGACGTCTACGAGCGGCCCATTTTGGACCGCATCATCATCCTAGATCCTCTGGGTGGCATTCCGTCTCAGAACAGGGCAGATGGCGCTCATGTCTTCGTCAATCTCGAAGCAGAGTATCGCGACATCAAAGAAGAGCTAGCCAAGGTGTCCCTGGATGCAAAAACCATCAGCAGCGACAAGGCCTCTGCATCGCTCGGCAGCGGCCACCCATTCTCTCAGCTCGTCGAGGGCGAAAAAGCACCTTTGCCAGGTCCTCCAAAATACCACATAGGCGACGTCTTACCCTCCGACCGACACACCAAGAACCTCAATGTGGTCGAGCAAGCCTTGAAGCTACTCCCACCATCTTCATCAGGTCTCATCATCACCCCTGTCGAGGCTGCCACTGAAGCTCTCCCCGAACCAGACGAGTCTGGCCGTAGACCAAAATCATCCCCCAACCCGCTGCTCCATAACGTCCTAACGGACAAGCCTATGGTTTCATCCTCCCTCCCAACATCTCCAGCCAGCCGCCTCCATGATCTTAGCGCACCAAACCCATCCACCTTCCTCAAAAAGGCATTCCTCTAACCATGATCCCCGACCCCCGTGTTTGCGGCCCCTGGCAACCACCCTCCACAGGCTACCCAAGCATCGACCTGGCCAACGACCCACGCATCAACCTCCCCAAACTCGTCGATCTGATCAACGATTCCTTCCGCCGCAAACTCGATCCAAAAGACTACCTAGCCCGCATTCATGGCCGTGTTGCCGGCATCATCATCGCAGGCGACTACGAGGGCGGTGCAATCTGTACGTGGGAAACCCCTTCGTCACTGCGGTCTCATACCGCCAGCTCCTCTGCCGACTCCGGTCCCACGGCAGCGGATGCAGACTCACCGTACTGGGTCCCCTACCTCGACAAATTTGCTGTCTTGACAAGCTCGCAGGGCTCCGGTGGCGTGAGCGATATTGTCTGGGCTGCATTGGTGCGGTCCTGTTTCCCGCGAGGCGTCGTGTGGAGGAGTCGCACAAGCAACCCCGTGAACAAGTGGTACCAGGAGAGGAGCACGGGCATGTGGAATCTTCCCGGTGAGCAGTGGACCATGTTCTGGACTGTCGAGGGCGTGACATCTGGGTGGGATGGAGCGGAAGGTAGGGCCAAGGATACGGAAATGAAGAGGTGGGATGCATATATCGATGTTTGCTCGAGAATTGAACCAAGTTGGATGGATGGGAAGAAACAACTCGATTAGCAAGCGTACATACACATAGGTTTTAGGAACATGTGCGGTCATATCGGCCAACGCTGAAATTCATGTTCATGGCAATTTACAAACAAGCCTCCCTCTACACAATTCGAAGTCTTCAGAGGCGTCGTGACCCGCATGTTGGACTCTTCAACCATCGAATTTTCCCATTCGGCAGGTGCCTATTTAGTTCCTTTCGTCAAACCCTCAACCTCAAACTCTCATATCATCACACGGCAGCATTTTCAGAAACATGCAGAGCCCGTGTGAAAGACATCAGCATGGGTCCTGCCCAAGTTGAGGAAGGATGCTGATGCACACTATGACGTGCTTTGTCAGCACGGGTTTCGGGTTTCATCGTTGTCCGGTCCCGGCCATCTCACCCTTGAGCACTTGCCAGACAGACAGCTCGACGGTCTTCAACCACGGCGGTATGGAAACCGCCGATGCCAGACACGGCTCGGCCCCTTACGGTAAAGCTTGTACAAACTGTGTGAAAGCAAAGTGCCGTTGCATAGTGCGCAACGCAGATACATGCGAAAGGTGAGCTGCACCAATCCCTGCCAAACAACCTTGTTATCAGTGTCGAATCAATTTGCCCTATACTCCGTGATATCGAAAGCTGTACATGGCATATAATTGCTATCCTTACCTATGCTAGTCACTAACGACCTCACAGGTGTCAGCGGCTTGGAAAGGATTGTACGCCATCCACGACCATACGTACGAGAGGCTCGAGGCGCAAGCCAATTTCAAAAAGTTCGGCTCTTGAAGAGAAACTCGATAATATTGTCTCATTACTTCGAAGTCGTACCAATTCAAACCATGGGCGGCCAGCGGACACGTTACCAACCCCGGGCTCAACCGAACTCTCACCCGGCGACGGCGCACTTGACGATTCAGGGGATCTCCATCTGACCGAGGAAGAGCTTCTTGCCTTTCGTGAAAACTACTTGCCTTGTTTCCCTTTGATGTATATCTCATCAGACGTGACAGCGGCTGAAGTGCAGCGGGTAAAGCCTACACTTGGTTTGGCAATCAAAACATTGACCATGAAAGTGGCTGTTAAGCAGGTCGCTCTCGGAAAGAATCTTAGGGAGGTACTCACTCAAAAATCTTGATCGATGGGGAGCGAAGTCTGCCTCTACTCTTGAGTTTGCTTGTTTCAATAGCATGGTAAGGTCGTTCAGCTCTTCGGAACGATTATTATGCTGACGTACTTTATAAGGTCCATGTCTTTCACCCATGGCAAGCCATTTTTGGGGGCAATGATAGGTTTGGCCCGGCCACTTGTCAGCGACTTAAAGTTAGATCGTGGTCCTAACTCAGCTCGCTGTCCCGGCTCGAATCCTCCTCATCTCGTTGATAACGAGGAAAATATCATCCAGACAAACGCAGGTCGGCGAGCTTACATTGCCTGCTTTGCACTCAGTGTAATGTAAGAACACCCGAGGACTTTGTTCGAACCGTCTTAATTGACAGTAACAGCGTTTCCACGACTATGAAATATGATGCGATGAGATGGAATTCGCAGCTGGAATCTGCCTGTTGTATACTGTCAGCGCATAGTGAGGTTGAAGGGGACCGTATTCTCGTGGCTCTTGCTCGCTTATCCAAAGTGGCACTGGAGGCGGGAGACGTCTATCGACAAGTCTTGGACGATCCGGACACCACTATACACCCTGCCTTCTCTATCATGCCGCTAAAATGTACCCTCAGCCAAACGAAAGACTCACTCACCTCCGAGCAATTGCAGCACGGTAAGTTCGATAGGTGTCAGATGAAACTGTCTCCTAACGTGCGTCCCAGGCTCAGTCATCACGTATGTTTACGCTGCGGAAGCTGCAATCTACGAATTGGCCTTACTCCAGCCAACAACTCTGCTCATGCGCTATTGCGACCATAACATAAAGCGTATCGAATACCTCACCGGGCTGTTACAAACATGCAAGGCATACACGGAGCATTTCCTTACTTTTGATCTCAGTCGTATCACAGCGCCTATGATGATCATGTTCGGATACTGCGTCAAGCTCTCCTACTGTCTGCTCACGTTGCAGAACAGAGGCTGGGACACTGCACTGGTGCGACTAACAATGGACCAACCCTTGTCTTCGAGCGTGCAATCCAGCATTGCGAAAACACCAACAACGTCCTGAAACTCGAGACGGGCGAAGACAGCATCTTCAAGCAGGCTGCCGAGACTATGCGGGTTACTGCGCCACGGTGGAGAGTTCCCGCGGAACAAGACACTACCTCGCTTGATCTGGACGCGCTAACGTCTGGTGTCGATTTTGGAGTAATTGACCTACCTTCCCTGGAATTTTCGGACGACTTTTGGCTGACCGGAGCGGGCGGCTTTTGACTGCCAGTCCGTGCTAGATCGGGTTTCGGAGCGGGATTCGAGGTGCCGCATGCTGTATATGTACTAGCAAACACATTGTCAGGTCAGCTTAATTCAGTCCTACTCAAATCCATATTCTCCTCCAGTCAGATTCACCTTGCAAGGCTGTGTAACCTGTCTTGTTGACCTTTGTTACCATCACTTTATGCAGCCAGAACCAGAAGAATGCAGCACACATACTCGAGGAACTTTTGTCAAGACCCGCTTTATGGAGTCGAACCCAGCGACCATGATGCAGAAGAACGATGGTATCTTACGGCGTCAGCTATCACTGCACAGATGGGCAAGAGATACTTGATGCAGCATTTCGGGTCAAGAGAGTGGAGACTTTTAGGCGCTTTGTGTGGGGTAGGAGAGTACACGGTTGGGTGAAGGAACACATGGGCGGAGATAGTCGGAATGATGACAGATTTACAATATCCAGCCACTCTTAAGTTTCTCAGTGGCCTCGCTCTCTGGCACCACGTCTGCCATCTTCGCGTGGATATCGAACATGTTTGCATCATGCACAGCTTTCGAGCGGTCGCCGCAAGCCGCGCTGACAAGCTGTGGAGTGGTGAGCATGTTTCACAGTTAGAGTTCGGAGGGCCAGGGCCTACGATTGGACGATAGCCCAAGCACATTGCGTCCAAGGTGCTCGCTCGCACGCAACCACTCGTGCTGACACCGCAGATGACCAGAGTGTCGACGCCCTTGAGCTGCAGGCGGGTGCTGAGGTCTGTGGCGAAGAAGGCACTGGGGTATCGTTTGGCAATGATGAGCTCACCCTCCCTGGGCTCCAGTCCTGGCACCCAACTCTCCAGGCCCGTCTCGTTTCCTTTCAAAAACAGCTTCAGCAGCGGCGCTTTGCGGTAGAAGAGGCCAGCGTCCGACATGTCTGGCTCTGTATATTCGACGCGTGTCCATATCAACGGCACTCGTCCTTCGCGGGCAGCGGCGACCAGGTTCGCAATGGAGGCAGGTGCAGCCGCCGAAGCCGGGTTCTCACTGGTGTCTAGAGGGCTGTCTTTACGCCAGTATGCATTGCAGACGTCGACGAGTAACAGCGCAGGTTTGCTTCCCCAGCCTACTTTCCCAGCGAAGCCCGACTTGACGTAGCTGTCGTGGTCGCTGTGATAGTCCGGAGCCATGGTTTTGGTGTTGGTCTCTGAGCGTCAGGCACGACTTGCGCGCAACGACGCCGTTCCTTCCGGTCGAACAGGGCTAAGGCAGAACCGCCATGGACCTCGTCGAGCTCTGCACCCTGATTTGGCAGAGCTTGGAGAGCGAGCATACGCGACCATTGGAACAGCCACTCGGTTCGTCGAGCGGCTCTGACGGATACTTGTACCCTAGGATTGGTATGCCCGGAGCATCAATCACCCGGAACCTCGGGTATCCGGTCATGGACCGGTGCTCCAAAGTGTATCTGGTGATTCGGCGCATGCGCTTCTGCCCAAGGTATACCAGATTTTCAAGGCCGTCCGGCTCGATCCGTGAGTCCTTCAACGCGCGACGTCTTTTCAATAGTTGCGCACCGGTCTCTGGTGTGTCCTTCACCCAGCGCAGGACTCCGCTTCTCCTCCACACCTGGAGCCTGCCCCGAGATCTTGGCATAGGATCGGACGGACTTCCCCACACATGCAGGAGCCCTTGGTGCCCTCGGCGACCAGCGAGCCCTCGCTATCTCCCAAGCTTCACAGTTCTACTATCACAATGGAAGCAAAAGAAGGAAGGTCAGGCAACGCATTTGCGTGCGAGCGTTGTAAGGAACCGCCAACATCCTATGCACTGCTTCTAACCTTGACAGGTCGTAAGCACAAAGTTCGCTGCGTTCCCTCAGATACGGCTTCCGTATGCCAAAGGTAGGTTTTCCCGGCACTTTTCCGCACTCACCGAATGACACGTGCTCCAGATGTCAGAAAGCACGCGTCGAGTGCATCGAACATGTTGCACGAAGAAGGCCAGCAAAGCCTAGGATAGATGGGCAGGCGCCCAACAAGATGCGCGATTTCGACAAGAAACTTGACAAAATATCCGCAATTGTCGCGACCATGGCACCGGTCTCAGTTCTACAGCCCGCACAGCCGTCGGTAACCACCGTGCCCTCAAAGTTCCCCGAGACAGCTCAGCGAACATCTCCGCCCGCGCCTACGCCCGCGCCTGCATTACCAGCAAAGACATCGCCTTCTGTTACGCATGTATCAAGTCTTCCTGCCCCTGTTTCCAATCAGGAGGATTCTCTGGCATTTTGGGGATCCATCAACGACACCCTGTCGTGCCTCGGCAGACTTGATCCTGTTATCCGATCGATTAGCTTTGTCCACATGCAGATGTTGGTGGACATCTACCGGTCCATGGCCGACTACTTCCCATTCGTGACGTTGCCGAAAGACTGCATTTGCCGCGATCTTTTCCAGCAACGGCCAATCTTGATGTTTGCTGTTCTAGTCGTAGCCTCGTATGATTCGGTGCTGCTACAGTTAACGTTGAGCCGCGAGTTCCGCAAAGTAGTGACAGTCAAGGTCATGAACGGGGAGAAGAGCCTTGATCTGCTGCAAGGGCTTCTTGTCTTCATAGCCTGGCATCATCACTATATGGACGCTCAAGCTGTCTCCATTCCCATGCTTCTACAGATCTGCGCTGGCATCGCAGGAGATCTGGAATTAGACAGCCTCTCCACCCCAACCCGGAGCCCTCTGCACAAGGATGACCCTAGAAGTAGGGAGGCAAAAGAGCATACCTTGGTTGCTACTATTTGGCATCCAACATCAGCCTTACTGAGCCAGGCAAGGCTCGTTGCATCTCATACTCGAGCACGATCCGAGGATACGCATCTGAGCTGGCGTCGTCGTGGGAACACAAGTCAGACGCCATATTACCCATCATTATTGACATTTGTCAGTTCACAGAAGATGTACAGGAGACATTCGCAGGCCCAACCGAGCAGGCTCTGATCGCTCGCACGCAGGTCAAGCGTCTAAGTGCGAAGTGGGATAGCATCTGTCTGGCTTCAAAGTTGCAAGCCAGCGACTTTAGTAAGTCGCAGGACTATTAATCCTCAAATAATCATACTAACCACCACTAGAAACCTTGCAATGGATACAGCTCGCCGCACACACATATCTGCACAAGACTGCAGCATCGATCGAGTTAAGCGATCGTGATAGCACGCCATGGGCTTCTGGGTTTCAGCTCTCATTGCGTGTCTCTTGCCTTCGGTCCATCGAGCAGTTCTTAGACAACAGCACGAAACTCCAGTCTAGCCAGTATGAGTTCTTGTGCTTAATCGACTGGCTCAACCTGGTCTCTACGATGACAAGCCTAAGCAAGCTTGCAATACACTCCTCAGAGATGCCTGGATGGGACACCAACGAGCTACAGGTAGCAAAGTCGTTCGAATATTTCCGTGATCAGCTTGTGTCACAGATGCCTCGTCCTCGTGATCCTCAAGACAACAACGAGGACATCTTCGAGCGCTTCCGACGCATCACAGCTGTTATGAAGATAGCCTTGACTAGCTCGTCTGGTAGGACAAGCCCTGGGGAAGTACTTTTCAGCTTGCCACTGGTTCCGGACGCACTGTTTCGCTGTTGCAAGATCTACCCCTGCCGAAGATGAACGGTGTCAATGGCGACGACAGATCACATGCACCTTGGAAGCTTAAGCCGTCCTTCGATCTTAACAGCCATCAATTTCCCTGGAGGTTCCTATCGGGCACAGTCTGAAGGAGAATTGATCTAGCAGCTCGCCCATTCAAGATGACGAGCACAATAACAAGATTACCTGCAGTCGTGCAACGATTCCTGAAGGCACATCAGTCTTCTGTCAACAGGTAAAGCTCAATACAGAAAGCCAAATGAACCAAGCTTTGCACTGGAATACCGGTGAAGGTAAGCTGCCAACCCTTCCACATTGGTGGTGTGTGACTGACCGGTCATAGTAGCCACCAGTATGGCCAAGGACGTGATTGGTGGATGATCGAGGCTGAGCCCACCTTGCTATACGAGGCAGCCCGGAACGCCCTCCAAACGGCAAGACACTCCGGTGGTCACGTTCTTACTTTTCTGGAACATCATTTTCTGCCTTTTGCTTCTTGTTGCGTCAGAATGCGTGTGGCTTATTTGTCTTTCATTCGTCCCCTGGTAGCCTTGGATTAAGGCTTACTTCTTCCTTTTCATATCAAATGTCCGATACCCCGCACAGACACTGTCGTGCTGACTATTCCAACGAATCGTTTCCTTCCCTCATAATGATATATGATTTTGTAGCTATCTCGTTTAGAACGCTACCTCTTATCTCGTCACGAGCGCTCAAGGCTCCGACGCAGGCAGATTTGCTGCGCGACTGCGCGAGCTCACACGCACCATTCAGCATAGCCTCCACCAAACTTCTTCGCGGGATGCATACACGATGTGCGTGACCAGATCCAAGCAAGCACTGTAGACAACATGTTGTGGCTGTAGAGATACACGGCTATCATCTCGTCATTTAAAGCCGAAAGCTCACTCCATCTGATTCTCAAAATTCACTGATCAATATACATCCAAACGCACTAAGTCCTCTCATCAACCACAAGCAAAAGAGTCTGCATCTCCGCTCCCCCTCCCCTTCCTACTCCCCTCATCATTTCAATCTCAAACACACAATGGGCTGCTTCCCAAGCCACCACCACAAAACTGGCCTTGGCGAAAACGAGCCCGCTCGGTTCAGCGGCCAGCCTGCAACTGGGCACACAAGTCACGGTGCTGGAAGCGCCGCCTACCACGGCCCCGGTGCATATGGCGCGCCCGTCGGCGGTCATGGCGGGGACTTTGGAGGCGGCGGTGGAGGAGATGGCGGGGGAGGAGGGTGCTGAGAAACGGTAGGGAGAAGGGTGAGGAGGATTGGAAGAGGGTGCAGATAGTGATGGGATGGGGTGATTGGAGTGCGATTGCAGTAGGGGTTAAGTGGATGATGGAGGGATATGTCTGGTCTTCGCACTGCTAGAGTAGAGCGATGTTGATCTGGCTCACACGTTAGACATTTTCTTGACCACTAACAATGAGCGTCTTTTGTGTGTTAATATTCGAGTCTCTCCCAACCAACCATGTAAACTGGGTTTCTCTCACCATGATCCGCAGTGTGTACCACAACCCTGCCTCCCACACTGACAATAGAAACGACGATATCGTTTTCACCTTGTTCTAAACAAAAGGCAACATTGTTTATATGGGTAGAAAGACTACTATAAAATCGGCGGTTCTCGAAGTGTAGGGGAGTGCGCCAGTGCAGCTCATCAAATGCCATTTTCGCAGACAAAAGAGGAATTTGCTCACTTGATCTCGGGATAGTCCTGAGTCCATGAATATTTTTTCAAGCCAACTTCCAGGGAGGACATGATGCAAAAAAGTTTGAGCAGCTTCGATATTTTTGTTGGAAGATGTGAGTCTACCTATACACCTCTCGACTGCAATGCTTACGGAAGTGGTGCATGATACCTCTTGCAAAAGTTTGAAGCAGTAGCCTCAGCTTGACTTTTTCCCTTTGACCAGGCCAAACTTCCGACTTTTTGATCTCTTGAGACGACAGACCGGGCGATCAGAAGTGTGCAAAAACAAGCTACAGGAGTGAATTCAGCAGGTAGGAAGAAAAAAGCGACGTTGGCAGGATTCGAACCTACGCTCCCGAAGGAACAAGATTTCTAGTCTTGCGCGATAACCACTCCGCCACAACGCCGAGGATCACTTGCTGGTTAGTGCTAGCGAATCAGTGGAAAACGAAATTGAATTCAGATATATATATCAGTTTATTCACTCATAAACGTCCACATGATCATGTATCCACTGAGGTTTTCTAAGGGAGAAAATCGGAATTAGGGCTGAAACCCTCTAGCCGTCCGCACGAAAGTCATCAGAGATTTGCAAATCTTGTGTCAATGGGTCTAGACTAGACTATTCGTCCAAACTAGACATCCGTGCTAAACATAGCCCCCACAACGGACTGCGAACCATATCCTCGGCACCACATCTTCAAAGAGCTTCGTGCATAATAAATTCCCCATACTCTGGATTCAATAGCGCGGTTCTATACATGTCATAACCATGCAGTTGCTTTGTTCTGCGCCGTCATTCCTTGGGACGTGAGACCCTCTGAAGCAGCAGCAATTATCCGCTCACACCACAACAGAGCTCGCCCACGGACTCGGCCACCTACGGACTCGACCACCGTGTGGACTGATGTCTCTGTTTGCACATGATTGCCATCAGCAGCAAAAAAGCAGGGCGCCACTTCTCGGACATCAAGCTGGTGTACTGCCTACATTTGATTCCCGGCACCAACGCTGTTCGGTGCGCTAAGCCTCACCACCCACATCGTGATTGGCCCGTCGACCTCCACCCCGACCTCGAACGGCCTCTTTGCATCACCAGCCCGCCAGGAATGGTAGGCACTGTCAGCAACAAAGAAGCAAATACCTCTCTACGGGAATCGTGCATCTCAGGGGCCCCTCTTGGATGGACGCCATACTGGTTGCTTGTGAGACGCGGAAGTCCAGACAGGGCTGCTGAAGCCCGAGGCTGCGGTTGGCTCACCACCAGCGCGCACTTCGGTGTTCAAAGCATACTGCATATAGTCGCGATTATGTCCAACATGTGTGGGCACGAGTTCCGTGCCATCAATCTATGTCGTGCTGTCTACCAACAGATCACCCGGCTTCCCGTTTGAGCGCTGCAGCTGCCTTTCTTTTCAACAGGATGTCGACACTCGCTTCGCCACGCCTACCAGGTGTGCAAATCCTCCACAACGCCGCTACAGGAGCCGAATACTCGAGATGGCGCCGTGGGATCAAATTCGCGTGCGAGACGAAGGGGACGTGGGGCTACTGTGATGGATCCCGGTCAATGCCCATGCCAAAGGCAGGAGTGAGAGCTAGTTCTTCAAAGAGCTCCAACACGGCGTTGCAACCTAGTTTGCTTGACGAGCGAAGAGCTTGGGTCCGACAGGATCGCGACGTTAAATTAGATATTTTCCTGTCGCTTTCAGAAGAAGTCATGGAAGAAGTCCTTGATGCTGGCCCACCGCTTCCACCCTCGAACATGAACGCTCAGGAGATGCTGGCAGCGCTCGATCGTCGTTTTACTGCTTTCAAATTCGAAGACTACCACCATGCTTTCTGCCACTTTCTCAACCTACACCTGGATCAGTACTCTAGTCTCGACGACTTCAACATCGAGTTTTGGATGACACTGGACGATCTGCGCGACTATGGCCACCCACTATCCAACATCCAAGCTTGCAGCGCATACTTGTCGAAGCTTCGGTGTACAAAAACCCTTGGGTGGTGAAGAAGCTTGAGGAGTGGGACACACAATCGTCGAATCTAAGGCTTGAGGACTTGATGAAACAATCTATCCTTTGCGCGTCTAACCCGTCAACTGCACACTCTTCGCCGAACCTGAAGACCCAGTCCCTCCGGGAAGAACTTTTCGACGACGCCTCATCGCAGTCCGACACCGACGGATCAAGTATTTCCATCAGTTCTTCGCCCTCGAAGCTCCACTCACGGCAAACATCCAACACCACAGCAATCACAACCCATTCACTAGAGATTACGGTCCACGCCTCATCCGAAGACATTGCCCAGACGACCTCTTTACCTCAACTCCCCGCAACCAGATACACCCCAACTGCTTTACCCTGTCATCTTTCGTCAAAGAAAAGCATGCCCCTTATGGCCCCTCTCCCACCAATCAATCGCCCTCTTCCTCCTCTTCCACAGCATGTCCTCCACGCCTCGCCACGCGCACGCTCAGCATCACCGCGCATTATGGTCCCCTCGCCAAAAGCGAACATCAGCTCGCCCAAGAGTTCAGCCAAATCCACGCAGTCACCTCCACCACAGACTCCACTTCTGAGGCTCGAAACAACACATCCGTCCATGCGGCCGAACTCTCCTACGCTCTTAGACCAGAAGGAGTTCGGATCCAAGCCAGCACCAAGTCCAATCACACCCAGCGAGACGATGCTTCACCCAGCGCTGCGTCAAGCGACTGTCTCCACTACTTCTTTGGCAACAATGAAAACAGCGACACTCCGCGTAACGCCGCCGCTACCATCCCAGCCCTTCGGACTAGATCAGAGCATTGCAGTCCCCTGGCCTAACACACCTGACCGCCCAGTGTCCAGCCGCACAGACCTGCCCGCGGGACAAGCACAACGGGAGTCGCCGGCGCTCGACGCTTTCACACGCCTACGAGCCATGTCAGGAGCAAGCAGCACGATATCGCTCCCGCTTACCGGCAGCCGCGCAATCTCGCCCCCGCGCCTGCAGGACCGCCCGCTGCTGAAGGGCACGAGCACGAGCACGACTCACTCCCCACCGCTTGGCTCTGCCTCGCCGCCCAAAGTCTTGCAGGGCCGGACTGCGACGTTTGAATCCCTCGGCGTGCCTACCTGCAACTCTCCTGATAAGTGGGAGGGCGAGAAGATTGAGAGAAGCAGGAGCCCTGTCCGAGAGCTTGTTGCACGACTCAGTGGCGATAGTCTCGAGGTCAAAGAGGTGAAAGATCTCAGGAGGGCGAGGAAGAAGAGTTGGAACATGGGGGTTAGTTTGGGCCGGTTTGGGCCGGGGAAGGGCGTTAAAGAGATTGTTTGATTGTCATGAGACAGGCAAAAGATACCCTTACTTGACGTAGATACTTGGCATACGATACGAATATACAACTTAGCTCTCAATCAATTGCCTTGATAATTGCCAGTGCAGTTGGTGAATTGAGCATTTGTTGAGCCGTGGAGTACTACAGGTTAGCGCGCTCTTTGCATGATGCAAACTACCGACTGCACAGCAAGATGTTCAGGACAGCGTGGCACACATAAGTTGGGCGAGGATCAAGTGCTGCAGATGGATATTATTCGTCATTCGTGAAGCCACTAACGAGGCCAGGGACGGTCTAAAGGTATACAAGGAGATCGCTGAATGCTCCCACTTGTCATACTATGGTTCGCGTCGCATGTATAGCAGACGTTGCAAACCTGCACGATTCTCGGTCGGCTGCTCACTCCAAATATGCAGTATGCCTACGCTTTGCCATGAGCGTCTACTGCGTTGCCCTAACAGCCTTGTCAACGGCCTTGGCGAAGTACTCAACATTGTTCGTGTTGAGACCTGCCATGGAGATACGGCCATTTTTGGTCATATAGACGTGCGAGTCCTCACGCAGCTTCAAGACCTGCTCCTCAGTCAGGCCTGTGAAGCTAAACATGCCGATCTGATCTGTGATGTGGTTCCATGTGCCAGGTGTGCCGAGCTCCTCGAGCTTGCTACGGAGCGCGCTGCGCATCTCTTTGATGCGACCAGACATCTCGCGGAGGTTGGCCTCCCACTCGGAGAAGAGTTGTGGGTCGTTTAGGACGGTGGAGGCGATGCGTGCACCGTACGCAGGGGGTTCGAGATCTCAGATCGCTGAAGGATGGCAAGTTGCGAGGCAACGCGGGTGACTGTTGACTGCGCATCCGATGCAGGTGATGTAACAAAGTGGAAGCAGCCGGCACGCTCGCCGTAAAGACCAAAGTTCTTTGCGTAGGATTGGGCAATGCAAAGCTCGAAGCCCTGCTCAACAAAGTAACGGATGGCCCAGCCGTCTTTGGCAAGGTCACCTGAGGCAAAGCCCTGGTAGGCGGTGTCGAAGAAGGGGAAGTGCTTCTTCGCGCGGATCACGTCGGCAATCTTCTTCCACTGCTCTTGCGTGGCATCGACGCCGGTGGGGTTGTGAGCGCAAGCGTGCAGGACGATGATGCTGCCCTCGGGCGCACTCTCGATGGCGCCGTACATGCCATCGAAGTCGAGGCCCTTGGTCTGCTTGGAGAAGTAGGGGTAGGTCTTGTGGGCGAGGCCGACGTTGGAGAAGATCTGGAAGTGGTTCGGCCATGTGGGGTTGGAGAAGTAGGCGGTGCGTTCCGAGTTTGTTCTGTAGAACTTGTGCAGGAAGAGGGCGCCCAGATGCACGGCGCCGGTGCCGGAGATGGTCTGCAAGCTGGTGACCTGCGATGTGTCAGCCGTGTCACGTCTTGGCGGAGAGAGCCACGCACTCGCTTTTCCCTGATGGCGGGGCTGTCACCGCCGAGGACAAGTTTCTGGGAGGCGGTTGTGAATTCGGGCAGACCAGCAATGGGCAGGTACTCGTGGTTGAGATTGGGGTCGTTGCGGAGGATGTCGTCGGCCTGCAGTAAACGGTGAGCGAGATGGCATCTGGACGACTGCGGCAAGAGCAGCTACCTTCTTCACAACGGGCAGGACCCAAGGCTTGGCATTGTTGTCTCTGTAGGCTCCAATGCCCAGGTCGACCTTGTTGCTGTCCGTGTCGCGGCGATAGGCGGCCATGAGGCCGAAGAGAGCGTCTTCGGGCGCCTGGGGGACGGCGCTCGCATCGAAAGCTGTGGCAGCCATTGGGGCGATCTGTGTGGAGATTTGGGAGAGGCGGAGGTTGGAGGTGGAGGAGGAGGAGGAGGTAGCAGGTGAAGTAGATGAAGCAGGTGAAGCAGATGAAGCAGATGAAGCAGATGAAGCAGAGGCAACGGACCGCTGAGCTGAGTCTGGCATGATTGTGCAAGTCGAGCACACCACCATGTGCTTTGCTTTACGTTTCACGGGCCTAACTGGGAAGCCGCGACCGCCCCGCGTCTGCGCTAAACCCCGCAAATGTTTCTAGACGATGCTGCCGGCCAAACCGGATGTGGAGCTGAGGAACCGCGCGAGACGAGAGAGGGAGGCTGTGCTTCGCCAGCACGCGCTCCGGCTGCTTGATTTAAGAGCTGTGGTCGCAGCCGCAGCTTACCCTTCAGCCGAGGCACGAGGCACGCTGAAGCGTCACGGTCCGCGATGATGTCAAGCGCCCCTCGCACGCCCTCGCACGCCCTCGACCTCTCGACCTCTCGCCCTCTCACATGCAGCCGGATTCCAACACAGACCTAGCCGTGCTCTACCAAGTTTTCCCCGAACCACTTGCGGCTTGTGGGTCGGCAACGGCCAAAACGCCGACAAGCACAAGGAATCAAGGACACACTTGCTATTCCTGGCGAGCCCATCCTTCTCCAAGTGCGCGATAAAACACGGACGACACCGGATCCGCAACATCTTCACGTGTTACCCATAGTACTTTGGACTGCGTACGAGCAGCTGACCGTATATTTCTGCCAATCCACTCCCTCATACGAACAGGTCCCACAGGACAAGCAATGTGCAAAAGGCAGAAGTGCCGTAAAACACTATCTGCGCTGTGCTCCTTCTCTCCGTTGCCCGCTTGAGCTCCTTGTTCCCGCTCCCGACATTTTCCGTTGTATTGAACGAATCCTCCACCAGCTGTTCAATGTGTGCAGACTGTATCTCGAGGTTGCTGGCAAGTGTCGACTGCAGCTCCGACACCTCCACCAGAGACTTCTCCGCAGCTCTGCATACACAGTTAGCAAGGCCACTGCACCAACATAGGGACATCACCTACCGAACTTTGTCAAGCTGGTCTTCGTACTGTTTGAGCATGTCCTGGTTCTCTTGCGCAAACAGCTGGAGTTGCTCTGGGTCGAGTTGCTGTTCAATGGCGGCACTCGACTCATCCTGCACCTGCGACGTCTTTCCACGGTAGTCCTTCGGGGCACCGTCTGCACTACTTCCACCGTTCATGCTGCTGTAGTCGCTCGACGGCATCGTGGCCCTCGTCTTGTAGAGCACGCTTTTGCTTTTCTCCACCTCCCTCATGAGCCGTATCTCCATCATCGAGCTCTGAAACTGACCGCACTGCTCCAGCGCATTCTGCAATGTCCAAATAATGCTCTCCCTGTGTGCCTTGATGGTATTTGCCGTTGCCTCTTCAAGCTCCTCTTCGGGACTCTTTGCCGTTATTGCGCCTCCTGCTGCCCATCGTCCCAGTGCACCCAGCCCTTGCTTTGCACGCTTGCGTATAGCTACCTGCGACACCGTCGTTTGCCGCACTCCTTCAGCCTCTCGCAAGACATTGATGGCATGGTTCAGCTCTCGCAGCGACTGCTTCGCCTGAGCATCGACGTCATTGCGCTGCGCGTCGGACAGGTACTTGGAGTCCTTGTCGGTAGATGCGGAGGCATTGTTGACGCGCGCAAACTGCTTTCGTCGTGGCGGGGGTGCAGTGGAGAGATAGCTCTGCCGTATCGACTTGAGGTCTGTGTGGAGCTTTGTAATATGTGTCCGCTGTTTGTATGCTTAGCATCTACACGCAAGCTTCAGACGAGTAACGTGGCCTACAATTCGGTATGCTTCCTTCAGAAACTCGTCCAGGTTCTCCACACGGAAGACATGAGGCTCCACAGGCTGCGCGTTGTGCGCCGCCAGCACTTGGTTGAAGACTGGAGTGATGTTCATGGTGCTGTCCTGCGTTTACGTCTTTGCTGGCAACATGACGATGCTCCCGCACTTCTCGCTTAGGTAGACCGCGACCATCCCTGCACCAAGCTTCCCGATGCGCCTCCATCTAATTATTACCTCCACATCGAGACGTCGGACGTTGTGTGCAGCGAGAGGCAGACATAATCCATCAAGCGAATCTCTGGTGTGAGATAACAGCGATGTAACTTTGCTGTCAAGCTATACAATGGTAGACTGCTTTATTTTTCGACAGCGTACAGGTAACTAGTGCACAGTTCTGCCGCACCTTTCTGTGACTGACTGCCTTCTGTACACACTGGCAACTGCTTCCGTGGGCGTTACTGCCCATTCTAAAGAGAGACCACCTACTCTACCTTCTCTCGAGGTAGTGGCCGAGTGTGACATCGTGAGACGTGCAGGAAGCACCAAAGATGACAGTATCTACTCTAATTACGCTGTTCTACCCACAACCAAGGCAAGTGGGACATATCTAGTCACTCAACAGCCTTGCGTACATTAACGAGTCCCAGAGATATTCGTAGATAGTGTGCCTATGGGTACGTTGCAGTTGTCTCAATAGCAGACGCTGCCGTGTTGGTCGCTGCTTTGTCCACCGTCTGCTCTTTCCATCTCGTGTCTGATGCATCAGTTCCTATCTCGACCAGATGCTTACCCGCAGCTTGAACGTACCGACTGCAAGAACTACACCGTAGTAGAGCGCTCAGATCCCCAAACACTGAGTACATAAAAGCTCCCGTCCTCCACTTCGGACTCTCCCATCATCACTTATTTCGAAACCTTTTGGCATCGATACCAGCAATCAATCCACTCTTCAGCATCCATATCATTTCATCTCGAGTCTTCTCTTCCACACTAACTCTTCTACTTCTCTATCATCCACCATGCTTTTCACCACGGTCGCAGCTCTTGTCTTCCCTGTCGCCATCATGGCGGTGCCTGCTCAGAAGCCCGCTACAGGCGACGATCAGTGCATACCCCTCTCCTACGACCTGACGGATTACCGGCTCACTCGGTCTCCATCCTACGCCTCTGTCGATTTCAACATCAAGTCCACGTACAGCGTCAACTCGCTTGAGGACGATGCAGTCCGCGCCGGCGCGATTTGCGAAGCGGATGGCCCTGATCTTACAAGGAACAACGAGTGCTATATCGATGGCAGGCGGGCGGGTAACCTGATCTTCGATGTGACTGGCAGCAGCGGGGATGCCAGTTACCGCATCACCCATACCTGGAAGTGCAACAAGTGAGTTTCTTTCCATTCCTTTCCAATCTATTTCCTGGTGCAGCCCGATTGACTTTTTCACAGCGCTACCTGGGCCTCTACCAACAACATCCAGCTTCCTCCTCTTCATTGCCACAAGATCGAAGATGGTAGTAGTAACGTGTCAATCAAGTGCCGCTCAGAGCCCATCATCATCACTCCACAGAACGTTCACAAACTTTCGGATGAAGACTTGAAAAAGGCCGCTGGTAGGGCCAAGAATGCTACTACGAAGCCTGCCGCTAAGCCTAAGGACTGCCCCAGCTGCTAGGCTGGTCTTTCGGCACTGTAGCGCCTTCAGTTATCCTACTCAGCCGTGATGGTCCAGTTGATCAAGCATTGAGGTGCGGAGACGGTGCATCACTGAAGAGGGAAAGTGGATTCCATGTTTCTCATTTTGGCCTTTGTCGCATTGGCGCTTGAAGGAGGCGTTTGGGGTGGGTATTTCATCTGATATCCCTCTGTTCATGTTGCTGTTTTGGTTCGCACGTTCTTATCTTTCCTCCGGAATCTCTTCTGAGAAGGGAGCGTTAATAATGGGAGGCGTTCATGCTGGCGGTGTACATGTTTTATCCATACGTTCAATAGATGAGACCGATGATTGCTTGTTCCTTTGTACTGCTCACGTTGCCTTCGACGATTCCTTTCTCGACCTCTCGGCCTCGCAATGACCTTGTTGCTAACTGCTCTATCTTCTACTAAGCACCATATACTCTTGCATGAGGGACTAGCACCCGGTATCGATTAGCCTGACGCACACTGGACAGTTGTACATGTCGGATTTCTGCACTTGAAACGTTTCCACCTCCATGTGTCCCGGCGTTACTGTGCTCACTAAGATGATCATTTCCATTTCTCAGAACACACTCATGATGACAGCACCAGTGACATGTCGGGCGCTTAATGTCTGCAAGATGTGCACTACAACAGGTTAGCCGGGTCGTACCTCACAATTCCAAAGCCCGAGGTTGGTTGGGAAGACTGATTGCTATGCTGAGGTGGTTGGGGAGACATGTCGTGTCACGAGGAAGTTCTAGGTTTAGATTTGGGTGAGACGGAGCGTTACAGTGCAGCGGACGAGGTGAATATGGGAAGCTGGTAACCTAGATTCTGGGATAGTGGCTGATGGTATTTGAGATGATGTAGTTGAGAATTCTGAGTCGGTGGAATGGATTCGACGGCCCTGCAGTTGTGTACAGCACAGTATGAATTCGCGTCCTGTGCTTTTCAAGACTTTGCCATATAGGTCTTTGTCTTCATCGTCATTGAGAGCCGACATGAAGTAATCCATCACTGCGCCGGATGCTGTCAACAAATTATGACGAGACTTGATGTACTTCACTCCTTGCAGCAGAGAATTGGTGCGGCCGCTCACGCCAGTCCCCGTCAACTTTGCTTGTGGCTGCAGATGGATGCACGGAACGGTTCCCCAGAAACCCGGTCTAGTCTGTAGACAGTTATTGTTTTCCTTACAAGCATCTCTTATGCGTAAGCCAGCTTGCAGGATATGGACAGGGTTGTGAACGACGCTGCCTTTGCACGACCGAGCCACTGACATCATCTGCAGTAATCGGAGACGCGCAGGCAGTTCGTGCTGTGGAGACGGTAGAGAGATCAGCAGCGAGGTTTTTGACGGACTTGACGTGTCTTCGTTCTAGAATCTCTCGCTTTCCCGCCACCAACGCCGAGAGCATTCAACAAAGTGCAACCCTTTACATGATCCTTTTTCTTATTCGCTCACAGCGTAAAAACGCCCGCGACAAGCACAGCGGTGCGTGTGCCGGTGACGAAAGTATTGCGCCAGGTGCGTGATTTCCTTTATCGATACCGGTCCGGCCTATCGATATCGGCACGCCACCGACACCTCACTCATGGCTGCATTTGTGGGCTCATTGACGCATGTGTGGATGCAAACCCGGAGAAGGCGTCGAGCTGTTCGACGGTGGAGGAAGTGGGTATTCTAGAAGGCAAAACTACTGCAGCAAGGCGAAAAATCTGCCGCAAGGGCCTGCGTTGAAGCGGCGCGTGGCTGCCAACAATATGCAAGGCACTCGGCACTTTGCCAGACAGGCGAGCATGTTTGCCGGAGAAGTGTATGCGAAGTGTCAAAGTGGCGATGCGAGGGGCTTTGGCTCCCAGGCGTTGAACCTGGCCACGTGCCATGTCGCTGGTTGGAACCATGGTTCACATGGCTGTGGACATGACATTTCGACCGCTTTTCGCTGAGAAACAAAGCGATATTTGCAGATTGCATGTGACAAATAGCATGTACTGCAACAGGTTTTTGGCATGCATAAATCCCACACTGTTGATGAGATGGACCTTCCCAATGTGCAGAAATAGTCGTTGGGATGTTTCTAGTACCAAAAAAACAGTCGCTCGATGAACCTATCGATCACATAGCTTGATCCCTCATTAGATGATTTATGCAACTTGGACAAGACATGCATGATGGAGATCGTCAACTGTTTATTCTGAGGGTGTGGCGGTGTCGAGAAGCCTCGCTGCTGCGCACGTTTCGGACCTTAACCCAGAGCAACGAAACGAAACATGGGACACCGAGCCGTCCACACGGGGTAGAGCGAAGCCTGTTCTGATTAAGATCGTGAGGCCGTAGGATGGGTAGTGCGGCGCAAATGAACTTAATAAGCGAGATTGCAAAGGCTCAAATCACAACGAAACGAGTCAGGATCACACAGCAGACAGGCATTTTGAGCAAGTGATCAGAGTGATAGCGACAGTCTATATTGTTTTGGACTACACGAGCACACCAAGCCTAGGACATCTCCTTGTCCATCTCAAAAGGGAAGGAGGCATGCTCCTGAAGAATTGAAGAAAGGAGAAACGAATCCCGCTAGCCCCAGTGAAGGAGGGCCAGAACCCCAAGATGGTATATGTCATGACATCGTGAGATAATAATGTGACCAAGAAAAGAAACGCCGAATCCATGTATACGTCGCGATGGAGTTGTCGAGCGAAGCAGAAGTCGGAGGGAGGAAGCGAATAGCAAGCACAAGCAATGGCGGGGTGCGCGTCGATACGTTGGTATAGAAAGAATTAATTGCCTGCGACGCAGTCTGCCTCGTCATTACTTGGAATGATATCGATTCCGTCCCTCTCCTCTCCCTGGGTATATCGCGAAATAGGTATTTGGTTTATCGACGTAAAACATGCGACAACACAGTCTCCCAACACCTAACATGCCAGTCATGTACAAGTCGATGAAATGGCAAGAATTAAGCGTTGAAGGGCTGGTGACGACGAGCATAGCCGTGAGCGTGCCTCTTAGCGTTGACGGTCTCGTAAGCAGTAACGTACACGACTTCGGTCTTCGTCTTCTGGTTGTAGACGGAGCTCTCCGAAGGGGTAGGGGTAGGGGTAGGGGTAACGGCGGCAGCGGCAACCGTGAACTCGGTGTCGTAGCCATCCTCAGTCGGGGTAGCAGCAGGGCTAGAGGTGGACTGCGCCTCGGAGGACGATGCCTTCTCGCTGGTGGCAGGGGCAGCAGAAGACTGGGGAGCAGCGCTGGAGCTGTCGCTCTCCTCTCCGGGAGCCTCTCCACCGCACATGTAGAAGTCCATGTTTTGGTCAGGCTCGCAAGTCTTGGTCTGGACGTCATCGGGGAGGACGTATGAGATTTTGTTGCACGAGATAGGGTCGTTGCAGGACATGACTGGGCACCAGGTGTTGGCGGACGAGGCCTTGACAGCGCCAGTCTGGGAACCAGCAACGAGGTAGTAGCCCTCCTGCCTGGTAGGGCAGTCGGCGGTGTTGGAAGGGCAGTCGACGTAGGAAACATCCAGGTAGTTGTAGTTGAAGCCGGGTGAGTTTTTCTGGATGAAGTACTCCAGTTGGGTGATGTCGTTGCCCTTGCAGTCCTCGGTCTTTGAGATTTTGATTGAGATACCGACGTCTCCACCCTTGGGGTCGGCGTAGTTCTCCTGGTAGGTCTCGCCGGACTTGAGGGTGACCATCTCGTCAGAAGGGCAGCCGTCGCCCTTGTAAACGGACCAAAGGTTCACATCGTAAGCGCATCGGTTGTGAACACGAGCCATAGGCTGGCTGGGGTCGCACTCCTTGTTGAGGGTGACTGCGCTCCTGGCGGAGGCAGTTGCGACCATGGAGGTCGCGACAGAAAGGACAGTGACGAGCTGCATTTTGGCTGGATTGGACCGGATTCTTCGTAAAGACAGTTGACGGCTCGTAAAAATGTCGCTGGAGAGAGAGACGGCTGAACACCTGAAAGAGTGAAGTTATTCAGCAAAAGAGTGCGGGTTGACAAAGTCCTGCTCGTTGCGGTGGGAAAACACACGGGACGCCTGGGGGATGCGAAGTAAATAAGATGGCTGAATCCTGGCAAACACAGCCGGGGGCCATTCGCGAGTCCACCCGCCATGGAACGAGTCGTCGCTCATAGCGTGGGCTTGTTCAAGACGGTGCCAAACGTCGTGGCTTCAGGCGCGGGAAAGCATGTGTGGCCCCGAACGGCAAGACCCTAGCCAGAGTCAGCCAAGCACACACCAATAGGACGCAGCCTGTGCCTGATCGTCAGGGCGCCTACCCTGGACACGTTGTAATTTAGCCACAGACTATCGGGATACGTCCAAAAGCAGAGTAAATTACCACCAGGATCTGGCCGATCCAGAGTCAGCTTGCTTTTGTGGTCCCCAGAAGTCGCAGAGATTTCAACTGAAACGAGGCAACACCTCGGGCGCCTTCGTCCAAGTCCACCCGAGAGGCCGGCTAAACGATGGTTTCGTTGGCTCCTGTTAGGCCAAGGATCGAACTGCGATTCTAGAATCGAACAACAACACCCTCCAACGTGATTTGGGAACAACAATCGCCAATGAAGCTCCTGGCGACTGCCAACCCTAGCATCGGCCTTAAACGTCTGCAATTCCGCGTGCAAAGCCTCCATTCAGCCTCTAGGCCTTGGAAAGGGGCCCTGGTCTCGTGACCGCTCCTGTCCCCTGGGCCTCTGTTGGTGCATGGCATGTGAGGCAGTCTTCAATCTGGTCAGATCGATGCACGCCCTTGAGAAAAAGACTGTTCTTCTGCCCAAAACAGCGCCACTTTGCAGCTCCGTCATGATGAACCTGGAGAGGTACCAGCAACGAAAGCTCTCGAAGACAAGCGCCATGCCGGCGCAGCGCTGCCGCTTTCTCTTCAACCACTCACGGCGAGCTCCTATCCACAAGTAATTTCCTTGCCCACCAACCACAAGCATGCTACCCCAATATGAACTGCAAGATGAGATCAATAATCGCTGTGAATGGGCGTCATTTTCTTTGTCGACGATTCTGCTTCCCCGCCAACCGCTTCGACGGCCATGGCAGGCTTGGTCTGTGGAGCTCAGCGCTCTGTGGTCGAAGGTCGTGCCACGCCAAATCTCAGTGCCGCGCAAAGGACAACTGTTGACAAGTCGCGGCGACTCGTCGTCGGTTGTGGCCCTGCATTTTGTGCAACGCATGCAGCCATGCCTGTTTTATCATCTTGCTTTGTTGGACGCGGCAGAGTTGAGGGGAATCAAAATGAAGGGTCCAAGCCACTGCCAATGCAGTCTGTCCTTGGGTCACGTGCATTCACAACCCTGCACCAAGTCCGCCCAACCATGCCATCCCTTGTCTATGCTTCCTCATTTCCAGAGGTTATATCTTCATAAGTTCCTCGGCACTCGAACAATGCGCACATTCTTCCGTTGAATTCGTCAACATCTGCTGTGCCACGCCTCCTGAGGGCGTCGTCACCCCGTGAACGCGAAGCAGATGTTGTCCTTCCCCACACGCATACGTATTACCGTTGCATCTGACCACAATGAAGAGTCATCGAGCGCTTCGTTCTCTGGCTTACACAACCTACGGATCGCTTTGTCCTTAGAGGAGGCTTCAGCTGTTTGAGCTTTGCATGCCACATAATCAGCAGATGCAGTGTTAGTCCTTGCGGTCCAACATGCGTCCAACCTCGCAGTGTCATCGTTCTACATACCGAAAAAGCTACAATAAAACTGTCCCTACCTGGCCTTGTGAGCCGGTAGACAATAGGCCGGAAGTACACCGATAACAACTCGACGTTGAAGCAAGCGGTGGACCGGTGTAATGTGACCTCACTTGTCAGGACTACGAAAGTGTGACCACAGTTGCACACTCAACTTCACGTGTAACAACACACTCAGACACTCAGCCTCCTCACAAGATGCTAGTGTTGTGAGCGACACTTGTAATGCCATCAGAGCCATACATTCGATGTGAAGCACAAGCTGCGATACGTCACTCCCATTTACAACTAGAAGCTTCATCTGTCAGGGTGAATATTGATTCCTCTCCTTGGAATCAGATGCATGACATAACGCACATGCCAGCTCTGTCATGGATGATATGGGGTTCTAGCTGGCTGGTTGTCACCTACCTGACTGCTGGTTTCCATCAAGATAGCAAACAACATTACTCTCGTTCAGTGCCAGCTCTTGCTCACATTAGAGTTGATTCGTACGGTACCCTGCTCTATGCCAGCTCTTGCACACGGAAGCCTTCATTTCAGATAAAGAAGACCGGGCCTTGCAGTTCCTGCAAATCGATCCCGACCTGACGAGACAGTCGTACTCAATTGCTCAATCGTATGCTGGTAAGCCGCCCTGATTGTATAATGCTTCGTGGTCGCACGATGGCCTAAAATTTGGAGGTAACAGGGAGGGGACCGCCGGTTTGAGCTATGTAAATCTTCAGTGGCACGTTGTCAGAGTTAAGGATGCTAAGCATTACCATGGCTTACACACTTGCATATCCCAGTCACACTAAACATACCGCAAAAAAGGACCTCAAACATGGTCCAGAACATACAACGACAGTTTGATATTCCAACAACATCTTCAAGATATCGCCAATGAACTGTCATTCAGTAAACCCCATGGGCTGCTACTATTGACTCAAGCGTATTCTGAGTTGCCCAAGTCACACCGGGAAGGGACCTGTAAGCCCAACCCAGGGGACCGGTCCTTTAGTAAGCACCTCTCTGAAAACATGTTTTACCTCCTCGGACCAAAAAAGAAACCCCGCAGATTATATTAGCTTATTGGCTGGTGAGGGAGTATTATCATGACTGGGCAGCATCGCTAGTCTTTACTCGGTCTGTCCGATGCATACACGTCTTTGAAGCACAGGCGCTATACCCCATCTTACATCAGTCTCAAAACCTATCAGGACTCAACGTTTATCGCGACTAAAGTTGGATGACATATTCAGATGTTCAGAATCTCAGGTATGCACGACCTCTTTTACAATAGGTCTGGAGGTCTACTTCAAAGCGCAGATACATGTATACTACTACGCATTGATTCTATCTGCATAAAACGTGTAACAAGTTCGCACCACTCGTACATTTCGCAGTCTTGATCAAGCGACCGCATACAGAATCCCGGATCTACGAGACTCCAAGGCAACCAGATACCAAGAATTGGTTCGGGGTCTAGACATTCCTTCTCCGCGGCTGTTTCAAACTGTCACATCATGCCACGCGGTTGCGATCCTTTAGACCTAGACTATTGCTCTGGCTGATTACACCCATTCCAGCCTCTTGCCGCCTCGAGTGTCTCTGTATGCACGTTGAACTCAGCCTGGCGGGCGCCTCCAGCGGGACTGTCAGACGGCTATAGCCACGGCTCGACGAACGGCCGCGGCCCGTCATCGGTATGAAGGGACTGAGGGTACGACTACTGCCCATCGGGACGAGCCTCGTTGTTGACGAGTTTTTGGTGGCTGCGTATCGGTCACCGAATCTGGTGGTGCATGCATCGTATGCAGGTTGTTAGGTCATGAACGGATCACCGCAGGGGTCGTCATGTACCTTGTCAGTGGGCTCAAGGTACATCGGCCTTCTGCCGGAACTTTAGCACCTTGAATGTAAGAGTGTCGTGACGAACGAGAGTAGTGCATGTAAAGGTTTGAATAAACAAATTTGCTCCCAAGATATGATGTGGTCGACTGAATAATCTCTTAGCTGACAATAGTCAGTAACTGACTTCACGGGACGCCCAAACCCGACCCTGAGCGGCGGCACATCAAGACAGGACGTGGCAGCTCGTGCTAGGCATGGTACATATTTGATGGTGACACGAGCCGTTGATTGCCGGCACTTGCATGAAGCGCCGCTCGCGCCGCTCGCGCCGCCAAAACGCGTCCACTTTGTCGTGATTCATGGAGGTTGCTATTCGGCATGCCGAGCGGGAGGTCCGGGACATTTACTGGGGTATTCGGGTGGCGTGAATGTCGGTGTGCTCGTGCTAATCCGCAAGACTAGCGTCGCCAACGAACGTTCGAGTTACGTGTGGTTCCAGTAGCCTGCCAAAGTACATCAGCAGCACGGATGAGTTTTGAGCTGCTTGGTTTGATTTGATGTGCGCTTCGCCAAGTACAAGGTATAAAGAGATATTTGGCACGAGCCCAAAGATGTCATATGAGAAGGCATAATCGAAACACTAGAATTGATTGGATATATGGACCTTGTCATTAATTCGAAATGGACCATAGCAATAACTGAGCTTTTGAGCGATATTAGGGTATCAATAACACCCGAAACTCCAATGAAAGAAAAGTGTGATCGTACTCCTGAAACAAAATAGTGTTCGACGGAGCTTCGAACCTCAATACTAGCTTCGAAGAGTGTGAGCTGAGATTCGGCAAGTTCAAGCTGCATTCAGTGCTTGGTAGCTGTATTCGAACAAGCCACAACTCATCGATGAAATTCGACGGAGGTACGTCATTACCAAAGTTAGAGGTCTGTCTTCATAACGGAAGATTTGATGGCAGCTTTGAACCGGCAGTGCAGGGGGAGATGCTATGGCGCCTTTTGAGGGCCGATTCGTTTGAGTTCCATCTCACTTTGATCATTAGCTAGCTGCGTCAATTGACGAGACTCGACTCAGGTGATCAGTCTTGAGGGTTGACCGGGCACGAGGCAATCACAGTGAGGAACATGATTGGGAACTTACAAGACTAATGATGCGTTTCTCGGGACGTGTCCGGGGAAACCACTATGAGGAATGGTTGTCAGCCAATGTGATCAGCGTTCCCGTTGGGTTGAACTTATGATCTCAGATGCGAGTTAGGGCACCCGAGGAGGGCTATCTGTAGAATAGATTGCGCTTCGAGGATCTTGTTGCTCAAATTGCGCCGATAGTGGTAGGTGGTGCACCCGGGTAGGATAATCAACTCACTTGATACCATAACCGTAATCACTGCAAGAGCCGTCAGCGATACTCAGAACTCACATTTGATCAAAGGTAGGCAGCTTACGAGGTGAATATGAACCTTGCCTTCTCGTTCAGTGCCATAGGTTTGACCACTTCCTCGGGGTTCTCGGATTTGAACTCGCCGGTAATCCCCTTGTCCCAACCTGATTGAGAAGCACCAGTCAGTGGGCGTCGCAGTCCGCGTAGAGACATATGTGCACGATAGAGTATGGGATAGGTCCCAGGAAAACATACCTCTCATGACACGTCCCATACCAATGACTGTAACTGTATCGCCACGGCCTTTTGAAGTGTCGAATCTGACGAAGCAGTTAGTATGAGGCATAAACCTTTCTGGCGTCATGGAAGAAACGCTGAACTTACTGTTTACCTTTCTTGTCTGGTTCATCCTCGTTTAGGATCCATCCTGCGGTGGATCAGCGATCATCTTATCAGATGAGATTATTTTATTACCTGTGTACTCAATAGCCACTTCGTCATACTTCTTGACGAGCTGTTCATCGTCCCCCGGCTTAAGTATGATCTTTTTGATACCCATTATGTACAATGAAGGAAGTAGCTGTTATGAATGTGAAGATATACGTGCTGGTGATGGATCGATGCTGAGTTCAGTATGTGACACGAACGTTGTGGCTCTTAGGGTTGTTATTCCTTCGGGGCTAAGGAAAGCACGTATATGTATTAGAGTTGGAGAAGGAGAGGTCGAAGAAGTACTTTGGTGACGACGACTGGGCCTAGCTTTAAGCAGGTCGGGGGTAAGCCCGAGAAGGTACAATTGAGAGGCTCTGTGTGCTCTGTGACTGAGCTTGGACATCATACCTACTCGAACCGCGAACACATTAGGTCTAGCGGTGAGGTAGTAGGACAAGTTGGCTTACTGCATTGTAGCAAGCAATCCTTGGTCCCTCACCGATGCACATGTTTCACATCCTTACACTGAGACGTGGCCGCGGTCGGAGAGCCACATCCACTCCTAGGGCCTGTCCGTCTTCCGGGGAGCTGTGCCCGACTATCAGGCCCGTCGAAGGTCGGAAGTAATGCCAGGCCTAGCCCTCGGGATCCGCTTCTCATATGCAGGTATCCTGGTTGACACGCGATCTAAGCTGCACCAGTTGACATTGCTTGAACGACAAATGTGTTCCTTTCCCGCGCCTGCCGGTCCAAGATTTCGCCTGCCGACTCAATTGGGCGTCAAAGCAATTGGCCTGTCTGGAGACGGTTAGTACTGGATTGCTATCCTCTTTGAGGATCCGTGAAGTATTGCAAGGCGGGAAATGCGAAGTCCTCTTGTTTGCAAAGCAAGGTGGGGTGGACCGGTGGGGTAAAATACCAGTAGAATATCAAAGTACGGTGATACAACATCTAATTCGCAAGTTGCGACAGGTCACCAGCAACGCAACGGGCCCGTGGCGCTGTCATCGAAGACCACAGCCGCGACGAGAAACAAATTGCCGAACTGTCGTCAGTAGTAACACCGGAAAGGACCAGGCTGAAGCGCCGTCGGACGCCACAAAGTCCCGAACCTCTCAGGCGGTATTAATCACAACGTGCGAAATCACTTCGATCTAGTGTTTAACTCAACCTAGCTCCGAGTGATGCTTGCACGCGACTATTCCTCCCTTCGTATGGCCTTGATCTAGAGGGTGACCCTTGGAAGCACAGCCACTGTTCGCCATCACGTAATGACAAGAGGTTACACGAGCGCTTTCAAGTTTAAACGGCCCAGCTGGCATGCATCATATCAAAGTATCAAACGTGCAAGCGCTCATCTCCGTCAAGCCGCGTACGTACCGCATCATCACTTGAGAAATTCGGATACTGACATTTTTGTTTGTGAGTTTATCATTAGGCTGACACAACATCAAGTGACGGTGTAAGAAGTGGACCCAAGAGCCGGCCTTAACCTTCGCCCAAAACGAGTCCATCTCACCAATCAGAGTTGAGCCGGATCACATCCCGAATTCCGCACCAGCTCCAGGTCCGCGAGAACCGTGAATGGACGTTGCGTCCCTGCAAAGCATTGGTTGTCGTGCTTCTCGCGGCAATCATAAAATTACTAGCCTTTGTCATGTCACGAGACTACTCCGATTTCGATTGCGGAGCATTGGCCGCAGCTGCTTCACTTGCTTACTCCGTAATGCTGCAATCATCAGCTTATAGTACGCGGCCTGAATCCGCCACTAGGATCCTGAACTGCAGTTCGACATCCCGACAATGCGATCTTGTATCAAGTTTATCGCTAGTGCAACCGCTTACAGCGCCAGCTGGGGTGTTGGATGATTGTTCAGCAATGGGTGTCCTCGCTGGGCTGTTAACCTTACAATACATGCTACATCCACTAACAAGACAACCGTTAGAGCTCTTGCAATTCTATTGCACGGAGGATGGCTCCGGGCAGTAGCAATAGTGGATCTGTGGCGCCTGTAGCGGCGTTCATAAGGCTTTCTATGACAGTTTTGACCAGAAAGGTAATTCCATCAGGTCGGCCATGGCGATGGTGGAGAATCCTACACCGGGGAAGCGGCTATCTACCCGGTCCCCACAGCCTCTCACGGCAAAGTGTATCTTCTTGACCCCGGTCCTTTGAATGTATCCCAAAAGACGTGAATAGTTCGTACCAATCTGGTCAATGCCATGGCTGTCGTCAGATAAGACAAAACCACCTCCCATGCCCAAGAACATCTCCGCAACAGGCAGACAAGGATACGGCTCAGCCAGACCTTTGCGCAGCCCAGCGGAATTGAACTCCAGTAGCCCCCATAAGAAGCGATATACTCAAGATTACGTTTCATCTTGTTCCACACACCATCCATGCCTTCGAAGGCGGTATCCTTATGGTCGCTCAAGAGACGTATGAGATCGAAGTGGCCCACGACAGGCGGCCGAAGTACTTGGAGCATATCATACTGCTCGTCGAAGTAGTCTTCGAAGAGATTCTCGTCTGTGCCACCTGCTTTGGCTCGAGCTTGCTCGTACATCGCACGATCAAAGTCGATCGGGATAGTGTGGGTGTGGTGGATAGAGCCCATGAAGAAATCGAAGGTGTATCGGTCTAGGATGCATCGGATGATATTGAGGGATGACGGTCGTATCCACTCGGATTCGAAAGCGATCAGAATCTGTATTTGGTCCGAATAAACGTCTCGTAGTCGAACAGCCTCAGTGTAATAATCGTCGAACAACGTGACAAGGCTTTCTTCAGTGTGAGAGTCAGCCTGGTGACCTGAGTTAGTATATACTTTTGGGATATGTGTCTGGGAGGAACGGACCTCTTCCGGGTAGAAGTCCACACGTGCCCTTGGGATATGCTCAGTCAGTGCGAAGCTTTGGAAGCCTTTGGCAATTGCTGCCTGGATCACCTCTTCCAGGTTATTCTTTGCATGACCACAAAACTGTCCCGAATGGCTATGGTGAGATTGTGGCATCTTTGGAGGGCACAGTTAGCAACACGTACTGCGCTCAACAGCAGAATATTTTGATGACTCTTCACGCGCATGGAAAAATCGTAAACCCAGTTGCAAACGCACGACAACGCGGTAGTAGTCGATGCAAAAGCAAAGATCGTAAACCACTGAATCTACTTACATCCAAAAATACGTCAAATTGTCCAGACTAGACGTTTATTATGTTGCAACTCACGTATCTTATCGTAGGGCGCCCCAGAAGCATTCCGAGCGATGATGTCAGCTGGACCCTGAACGCCAATCCAAATCGGGAGTACTAGCGTCGTTTCTCCATTGCGACATTGGATCTAGCAGACGACATACGGACACGTAGAATACAGCAGCAACGTTCCAACATTGAATTGAATTGGGTCACATAAGACTGCCATTCTGGAATCAGGACAGCAGCCAATCCATTCTACCGAATCATAGGAACACGTTTGCTGACTCCAGCAAGGTTAGTAGAATTGATCAAATCTTATCATCTTCCAAACGTCAGAGACTCTGACAGGATCAAACATCTCAAGGCACAAGAACAACACCAAAACATCAAGATCAAAAGACCCAAAAACAAAGCCATAATGTCACTCGTCCAAACCCCCTGACCACACCTACAACCTACTTCGGCTATGGCTCAAACCTCTGGCTCCACCAAATGTCCATCCGATGCCCAACATCGCAGTACCTCGGGGTCGCACGACTACCCCATTACACCTGGCTGATAAATGACCGGGGGTACGCCAATGTAGTCGAAGCCAACAAGACCTCGGAAAGGTATTTAGACGAAGTCTACGGGCTCGTATACTCCCTGCTCCCCGAAGACGAGAAGAGATTGGATCGTAACGAGGGGGTACCTGTGGCGTACACAAAGGAGCTGATCTCTTGCGATTTCTGGCCCTCAACTACCCATGAGAAGGCGAACACGAGTCTACCGCCCTTCGAGACGAGGGATATGCTGGTGTACATCGACCGGAACCGGACGACGCCAGACAAGCCGCGGAATGAGTATGTGTATAGGATGAATCAGGGGATTCGGGATGCAGTGGAGAGGGGCGTGCCGGAGGAGTATGTCAGAGATGCTATGAGGAAGTTTATTCCTGAAAGGGATGAGGATGGGGAGAGTAGGATTGGAGAATTCGCGAAGACGCAAGCGGCACAATTCAAAGACGAGAGTGGGATATTTGAGTAAGACGTTCAAAGCAGACAAGAAAGCTTCACGATGCGGTGGGTTCTTGTTAGAAGGAGAACTAGTCTATTGGCTCAAGACTAAGTTTGTCGCAAAAACTCCAAGCCCCTTCAAATGATGTCCACAATATCCAAAACCTCAGGAGCGACTATGCTCAAGAGTCCAACTGTCCAATGCAAAATCATTGACCCAGACCACCATCAAGATCCGCTTTCAGTATCCAAATTTGTTATAAATCTAAGCTCCCTCACGAGCCTTGCGGTAGCTGGCCTATACAACGAACCGATCAGTGGGGGTTGCGGTACTTTTGCTAAAGCGAGCATCAGACACGGTGTAGAGCGGCAAAGAAGGGGATCAATGACGCTAGAAATCATCAGACTGATGTCTACGCACCTCCTGCTCAACCTGCAGTTGATCGACAACTGGAGCCAACTCGGACAGGATCTCGTATGCCTTCTTGTGGTATTCGAGCTGCGCGGCGATGAGGTCGGCGAGGTTACGAAGAGGCTCGGGTGTGTCGAGGACCTGTGCTGTGTTAGCTTCTGCTCCTGCACGATCGTTACGGCTCATATGATTGGGTCTACGCACGTTCTTCATGACACCGACGGCTTCCTCTGTCTGGCCAACGAACTCATCCTCGGCCTGCTCGATCTTAGCACGAGCGTCCTCGCTCAAATCCTCCTCGCCAGTGCCGTCCTTACGACCCGCCTGACCAGGCAGAGTGAAAGCACTACCCTTGGCGTTGGCCTTGGTGGCATCCAGGCTCAATCTCGAGTTCTCGACCTGCTTGCGAGCACGTGTTGCGAACTGAATGTTGGTGTTGAGGGTTGTACTCCAGCCAGTCAGAAACCTGCTCTGAATCTGGGCATCCTGTGCCAGACGCGCCTCTCCAACCTTCTCGCTGGCGATGGCGTACTTCTCGAGGGCAGTAGCGAGGGGGTCCTCACTGGAGCCTGACTGCTCAGCGGTGAGCATGTGCGAGCTGTTGAGGGCCGCGCGAGCAACGGCATGGCTGAACGTCTTGGGCTGAGGCTTCGCGGAAGGAGGCGCAGTGAGGGCGGCCTGGGCCTCTGCGGGGAGGTTGCGCTCGACAGAAGGTTGACCTTTTCTGAGACAGTGCGGCCAAGATCGTTGAAGGATTCGCGGAGGTTGGCAGGGTAGTCGTACGCTTCGTTGGAGTATTGCGAGGTGACCTGAAGCATGGTCGTGTGCACCTTCCTCAGCGCATCGACGCGCTTTTCGAGCTCGATGTAGTCTGGAGGGAGCTGGGTCTGTCGCACGGCACATCAGCACCAGCTCATGCTTTCATTGATGGAGAGCCTGTGAGCTTATCGAGAGCTGCTATGGGCATCTTCCGGAAGTGGTCGCACCTTGTCCTCGGCCTGACCAAGCTGCTCCTTGACATACTGCTGTGTCCTGGCAGCGAAGGGTGTGAAGGAAGCACTAGGGGTATCCTGTCAGCCTATCTGTTATTGCGCAATGCTGTGACAACAGGTGGAAGTGCCAGCAACGTACCCGAAGCTCTTTCCAAAGGCCGAAATCTTGCCAAGGTTATCCATGGTGGCGTATGTGTGTATAGACAAGCAGGTATGGGTATCAAATGGGCGTTGTCAGAGTGTTGTTGCTGTTGCTTGAAGCTTGCATGTGCGCTGAGCCCTCCGCGACTGCGGCTTCCGCTTAGTGCCATATCCCTGCATGCCACTAGCCGAGTTGGGAGGTAATCATGCAAGTGATGGAGTTCCGAAGTAGAGATGCCGCTTTCTAGAATCATCCACTATACAATATCTCCATATAATCTGCTAGTCACGGCGCGCTAATCTAACAAATACGTCACACGATCTGATATCTGCCAGAGCAGGTCACTGCAGCAGATGCTGAACGTCCTCCCTGCCTGGCCTGGACATGATATATATTTACATTTCGTCTGAGACCCCGAGATGGCCATCCAAATGCGCAGAGGCACACCACGGAGGATCGTGTCAACACCTTCTTAGGGGATTCGTTGACTTTGTAGGCTACTGGGAGCAGTGAGTTACTACTCACAGTGCGGATGTATCGTGGATATCGTCTCTTTTCTACCCAAGGCTCAGTGCATACAGAGGATACATGTCCTAATCTCAGAGGCCCCAAACTCTTCTAAGTGCTCCGCAAGTCCCTTGCAGCCGCGCTCAAGTCCGTCCGGTGTCAGCTAGCGGTTCGATCTAAGCTGAATGAACGTCAAAACTAGCATCCTACTTTGGCTGCAGTATGATCAGTTTTTACCACATGATAGGGTTAGTTCGCTCGATTTTTCTGCTTTTGTGCAAGTCCGCTGCAAGGTTGTGCTACAGAAGTGCTGTTGTACAGCGTGTGATGCAGCACGCGGCGGACTGTGCTAGATGTGTCGTCCAACGTGTCACAAGACGCCTCTCGGGAATCAACCTGCGACGACAGGTAGACACAGCAGAGCTGAAAATCATTCAGTAGATCGTTTCAAAAATGGCAAGCCTGCATCTGCAGATGTTCATGGCTCGGAAGCTCAATGTAACTGGATCCCATGACGTCGACTGCTATGTGGGCTTGTGGAATGCCTCTTCTCCCTTGTTCGTCGCCAGAATGTCATGTCCATATATCCACCGGGCTATCCTGGTGATAGAAGCTCGTCACCCAATCCAAGCCGTAATCACCATTCCGGAGACCCGTTGAATTGCCCGGCTACACCCTTTGCTCCTGCTGCGCTGTCATTGCTTGTGACAGTCATGTTGTCCGATCCTGGAGAATCTGAGATAGTGAGACTGCTGAATATGCCTCTCATCTCTTTGAGGTCTTCAGAGACCTGATCTCGAGGTGCCGTTGATCTTTCGCGGATAAAATTCTTAATCGATCGAATGATAGGCGGGCATCCTTCGTCGTTAGGCAGCCACCAGTCGGAAGGTTCAAGACCCCAAGCTTCAAGCATGCGATTGCGCATAACATCTGGATAGATATACCCAAGAGACTCTACCTTTGCAAATGTTCGTCGACACCACTGCACCGTCTTTGGGTCCTTCGGTAGGAACAGTGTGGCAATGGCAAAACTAACCTGCGCTTCGATGATGGCACCATGCGGTGCTTTAGTATATGCACACATCGCCTCGAAGACTTGCGCAGACTTAAAGGCCAGTGCTGTGAGTTCTGGATCTAATGGCTTTTAAACGCCATTGATGTCGAGATGTCGTACATGAAGTTGATGCTCCAAAAATCCAAGAACAAAAAGTTTGATGTCCACAGATCGTCCCCCAAATAACATTAGGTTCGAAGGCATTGACAATGTCTTCAGAACTGGGATGTCCATGTATGTTGTTGACCCTGTAGGTGGAATCCAGACATTCTGAGCCGACAGTCTTAGTTAGACCCTCTACCTTACTCTTTACCACCGGCAATTGCTCCATGAATTCTTGAGAGCTGAGCAGACCTTTCCCCATTCGAGAGAAGAGATCACTTGATTCCTTGGCTACAATGCGAGAGTATGCGAAGCGCTCTTCGTACTTGTAGCCCATGTCGTCGGGGTTATCGCGCATCTTCGCAATATAACATTCATGCACTGCATCATACCAGTCCCGACTTAGTACTGCCTCTCCACCTGACTGGAGGCCAACGAACAGGTCGAATCGAGTGTACCACAGTAGTACTTTGAGCAGGAAGTCTGACTGGATGATAGTCTTTGGTGTGTATAGACGGGTGAGCATTTCGAATGCAGCCTTCTGATGACCCATAAGATTGACCCAATCGCCCAGCATTTCCTAGTAAGATACGTTAGCAATAAACAGCATACAGCCTTCAAGGTGGCCTTACCTCGATGCTTGCAAGCTGGAGGATAGTGAGGAAAGTTGCAAGCCCCTGTTTCTTGTTTTTTTATGGACAAGCGAAGGCGCGAAACCGACTCGTTATAGAATTGGAGGAATGTCGACATACGACCATCTGGCTGAGAGATTGTGTAAAAGTACGCTGCATACCCCACCACTGCGTACTTTAAAGGCTCATGTTTCAGAGCATGAGCCAAGAACTCGCCCTTGAGGAAGTTGTGAGAATCATGCTTCAACGAGTAGTGGTGATGGGTCATATGGTCCTTGAAGTAGTTCAGATAGAACTGCACGTCTTTGGACATTTGTGAGGGATTTCGGGGTTGGGCTGCAGTTTTCGACATCTGCGCACTGCTCCTCCGAGAGAGCGGTTGCCGCATGGTTGGAGGAACTGTTGAAGAAGCTTCCGTAGATGGGGAGGTACTCTGGTCGAAGGTGGATGCGGGCGAGTCGCGCAGGTCCTGGCTTTTCCCCATGAAGCCAACTTCCATATCATCGTCTTCCGCTTCTTCATCATCATCATATATTATGGATAGATGTTCGTTTCCGTCCTCTTCATGGTCTTCTGGCGACGAGGTTCCTTCTGCGGAGGACTTCTCCGATTTGGACCCACTACGAATCGACTTCTGGCTGGTCTCTTTGTCCGGATAGATACACTCACGACCACCCTTTCGGCACCCTGAGTTCGGACACGTCAAATTTGCAAGGGGGTTGAAGTCGAATGGCGGACTTACTGTCACACGTAGGATGAGCTTCATCACACTGTCGTCACATCAGCTAAGTTCCGGATGAGGCACTAGTTGTGCAGTCACCTTGACTCTTCTTTGCCTACATGTGAAGCAGCCACTCCTCGTCCTGCGATGCTTCACTTGTTCGCCCGGTAACGCCCGGCGTCTTACACGAGCAGTGCTGCCTTGGGCTGATCCCAATGGCCCAGAAACATCCTCATACATTTCACCATACTTGGAGTGCATAGTAGGCTCTGTGTATGGCACAAATGAACCGGTAATCCCAGGCTGGAATGGGTTTTCTGATAGTCCTTGAACATAGGAGAGATCTGGTATCGTCCTCGGCAGCGGGGCACCATTGCGTGCATTGGGGTCAGGAACCACATTTGGGTTGATGTTGTAGTACTGAAACGGCGCACTGCTGCCTGGAGGGTAGTATCCAGACATGTCCGGAGCTCAGTGATGGAAGAGGGCAGCGTTGGGAAGAAGGTCGCAATGGTTGGTGGTGGAAGGCCGATATGTGATCAACGTCATTCGAGTTCCAGAAGCAGGGGTGTGCTGGCGATCGCCTCTCTCCTGACAACGAGTTACGGCAGGGTCCCGGAGTTTGGTGGAATCAAGGTCGGAGCAGATGTGCTTGACAAGACATGCACCGGATG
Organism: Ascochyta koolunga; assembly: GCA_026119515.1. Taxonomy (NCBI): domain Eukaryota; kingdom Fungi; phylum Ascomycota; class Dothideomycetes; order Pleosporales; family Didymellaceae; genus Ascochyta; species Ascochyta koolunga. The sequence continues at coordinate 1,061,026 of JANLCG010000021.1, forward strand.
GAGAAGCGCAGCCTGAGCTTTTAGACGGATGCAAGCTGGTTCCTGCGCGAAGTTGGGATCCTTGCTAGCACCAACCACCGAGCGGCTTTAGATGCTGCGCGATTCACTCTTGACACTCCCCGGAGCAAGGTGGTCTACGGCACACCACAACCACTGACGATGAGGGCAGACCAGGTGCCAGTCTGAAACAGGGCGATGTTGGGGAGAGGAGTACAGCAGCCGCAGATAGAGCTTCGCTGTTGTGTTTGGGCTAGGCTGTGGCAAGAGCCATCTAGCACGTTGGATTTGAGGAGTTCTGCTCGATGCCAGGAATGTACAGCTGGAGCGCTCATCAGACATCTGCAGGCCTGGTCGGGGTGCAGAAAAAGAAAAGCAGGCTGCTGGAAGTGAGCTGTTCGTCGACATGCTGGGCAGTGGGCAGGCGCCAGACCGTGCACCTTCCGTCTTCCGCGCACCCTTGGAGCTTCTCAACGCAGCCAGGAGTGCCAGGCACCCAGGCTGCCTGCACTCTACGGTCCTAGGCCTTGGACTTTTACCACATCCCTGCCTGTGTGCTCCACGGCGACGGCAATCCCATCAACAAAGACGTTGAGGCACAGTGCGACATCTGGACCACACACGGCGCTGCAGGCTTCGACACCAAGCCATTGTCACATCTGCGACCCATTGCTCGTCGATAGTGTGGATGCTGATCGCCTTTGCAGCGGGCGGTCCCAGCGCAACCAGGAAATGACTGCAATATCGGAGATGATGCCTGCCGGTTCCGATGTTGGATCAAGTGCTGAGTGAGGGAGTGTGGGGCGTGTACTTCAGCTTCTTCTTTGTCCAGTCCGTTGTCGCAGACCAGCGATGGCCGCTATGAGAACGGGGCTTTCTGAGGCACTCACTACTCGTACTTGGACTCGACGCAGCCGTATCCGCACTCCCTTACCGAACACTACGTGAGGTCGTCGTCGAGTAAAGCGCAGGGTATCCGTTCTCATAGCTTGCTGACCCGAATAGGCGCATGATCCGATGCATGATGCAGCGCATTTGTCCGGTGGCAGTTCTCCAAGGCCAACCTTCGAGCCTCATCACTTTGCTGATAGCACGCACATGGCTCAACAAGGCTAGCTGGATGAGCCACAGCAATCTGCACCCACCTCCAGCCGTGTCTTCCCACAGGGCCAGCAGCGGGAGAAGGCAGGCCTGCTTTCGAGAACAACCTGCGCTATCTTGACTTTCCCTCTCTGCTGCCTCACCCCGAGCCCCGTTCCCGCCTGGTTGGTATACGGTATGGGTCCAACCCAAGACTTGACAGGTGCCATGACCCATCCGTTAGCAACGCTTTCATAGCTTCAGACCGAGGGATTGGTGCAAGAATTCTGCCTGGCATGATTCGAGGCTGGCCCCGATCTCCGTCTACGCCTAGTGCAAATCTCTACCATTTCGTGACGGCACGGCAGCAAGCCTATTGATTTTGCCATCTTCGAGCGGTAAGCCTGCGAATTGTCAGCAGTGCAGCAAGAATGTGCAGACTTGGCAATGATATGCAACGCCACGACCTTCTCTTGCTTGATCAACGTGAAGTATCTTGCGCAGTACGCGTCCAAAAATGGATATCACAGTACGCCCTGTGTACTGTGGAACGGGGCCACCATCTTTCAGCTGCCTTACAGATGCCGTGCGTCCCTAGTTCATCACAAAAACGCGCCGTTCGTTTTCGGCAATCGTCGAGTGGACACCTTCGAAGATGACCGTGCACCTCCGGACGTCATGCTTTGATGACCACGCCCAACTTCTTCAAGTTTCAGTTGAGTAGCGTTGCAGGCTTCTCTCGTTCGACGCCGGCTTGACGTCGTGAAAGAGACGAACGCAAGCTATCAACCCAAGACGCACCGTTTTGAAATTTAGGCTGACTCAATCAGGAAATGCCGTGCAACGTCTGACGAAACTCTGAATGTCGAAATTCTCGTCGAGCGTCATTGCGAAACCCAGGTGGCTTGCCCGTGTGTGCGAGCACCCAATGCAAACACTCTAGAGAGATTGTGGATGCATTGCTGAGTACATAACTTGGTAGCAACACCTCGCGGCCTGCATGCCGCAGACGCCGTGACACTGGAGCCCACGTGTCAAGCTCGGGATCATGCTTGTTTATCGTACATGAAACATATGTGGCTCTCTGTTGATCAGATTTTGCCACCCGTTTGCACCTGCGTCAGTCGAAGCTGGAGGCTGACACCAATTCGGTTTTCTCTATTGTCAATTATCGTCGGTGCATGAGGAGCTCGGCAGGAGCCGTAAGCCACGAGACAAGCTCCGCGACTTTGACAGCCTGTCAACTCTGCGAAGAGACGGAATTCAAGTATGGGCACCGGAAATGGCTTCTCTGCCACACCAGCGATATTTTGAATGCATCCGAACAAGTGTTACAGTACCTGCGAGCTTTGGCTTTGGAACCGTCTCGTATTTTGTACTCGCTCGCCTTCAGAGTGTTTCTACAGCTATCTATCACCATTGAGCCCATGGAGAGGAATAATCTAAAACGTCGCTAGCTCTTCCTAAACAGAGTGCTCTTTGTTCTGACAAGCTCATCGACTAGGAACTCACGGTTAGGGTATGTCAGTACTCGAGCAGTGCTGCCCACAACGCCCACCCGCCCACTCGGAGGAGAGGACTGCCTTGATGACAAACAAAAAAGCATAGACGACTAATTCCCAACGTACCGCCATGCATGTTTGCATGAGGATGTCTCCAGCCTACAACATACGACCCCATTTCATCAGAAAGCTAAAAACAAGCACTCACTCAATCCCGCAACCAACCCCAAAACCGAAACCCGATTCGAAAGCCTAAACCGGAAAACAACGGCTGCTCAGCCACAGCCCCCTCTCGACCAATAGATGTGCAGTCATTTGAGAAAAAACATGCTCCCGCAGCGCCTCACCAGGGACCGGCAGACCGGCGTCAATCGCGCCTCGCAATGCCTGCCTACCCTGTCCTGTCCTGCCCTGTCCCATCACATCCGACCCACCATAACCCCAATCCCATCCCATCCCATCCCATCCCAACCACAACCTGGGTACATTATCCAATCTACCCATCCGCACCTAAGACGCACGCACAGGCAGATACAGCAATCCCCTCGTGTCAACCTCCGAAAGCAGCCACCCAACGGCGCGAAGTATCGATACCTGCACCTAGCGACTTAGAACCCTGGCTTATGCTGCATCCTGCGCGACGAGCTTAGCTTAGCTTACCTCACCCCACAGCGAAGCGCCGAGCAGGGAGAGGGGAGAGGAGAGAGGAGAGAGGGGAGAGGGGTGTGGTCGGAAGGATGATACCGCGCCGCATACGTGCTCGCATGTATACACACCCGTACATTTGTGTATTTGTAAACAGTCCGGTATCCACCCCCAGCGCTCGGACGACCAGACCCCTGCCAGCAAAGCAGGGATCGTGGTGTATGGATACGAGGAATACGACACAGGGAGGAGAGGGAAAGGAAAAGGATTGTGGAATCGAATTAGGGAAGGAAGGAGAGCGCTAGAGCGGAAACCGGAAAGCGATGCGCTGCCCCGTTTTGGTACCTGTTCTTCGGTTGGATTTATCCGGCACGGACGGAACAGACGCAGTTGCGGACAGGAAGTGCATGGCATGTCAAGGCATGTCATGTCATGACAACAGCACAGGGCATGATCATCGGACATTACGATATTGGGGCACGGGTGCGGAAACATGTCTCATTACCGCTGTCTGTGATGCAGCGTCTTCGTCACCCATGTACTGTACACCGTGCTATGGGTGACTACCTAGATCATGTGGGGACCGTTCAAACTCCAGACCCTCCGATGCCGACCTTGCCCCACCGTTGGATGCTAAATGGAAAACTTGGAATCAACCCTGCTGCAATTGCAATTGCAATGGGCAAGAAAAACCGTAAACTCCGAGCGCTGTGAGTGATGTGATGGGAGAACAATGGAACATGCTCAAAAGGGCAGATAGATGGGATGGTACGATGAGAAGGTGGTTGTTGAGAGATGTTCGTCATGATATGCAAGAGAGAAGGCAGGTAGATGGCTCGGCAAAGAAAGATGAAGCTGGGGTATTCGTTCAAAAGAAGGAGCTGCAATCGAGTCAAGGCAAAACGCTGGTGTTACGCCATAGCTTCTGCTGGCGCTGGCATGGACGAGGGCGGCGAAGGGACATCGGGTAGGTCGGACGCTGGCGTCTCGTCAACACCCTGGCCTCTGCAAAGCGGGCAGGAATTGCGGCCGGTTGTCAACCACTACAAAATCGGTCAGTATGTACTCTCAGGAAGAGTCCAGATGTCTTGGGCTTACCTGGTCAATGCAGATCTTGTGGAACAGGTGCTCGCACTTGACTAGCTTCCTTGCCTCTTCGTCCGCCTCAAAGTCGCAGAGACACACCAGACAACGTGCATCGCCTGCGAGTGGGATGATCTCCTCGCCCTCGACTTCCTCAGCCACAAGGCCGGACAGATTGCGCGCAATCCTGAACAGGCCAGGCGCGGCAGCTACGTCGCCCTCGCTAGCCACAGGTGCTTTCGCAGGACCCAGGATGGATGACAGCAGCATCATGTCTTCGTATGTCGGCGAGTCGGTGAACAAGCTCGGAGTAGTGAGAATTGGGTGGTTCTCGGGGTAGCTACCACCCAGCACGTAGATGATCCAGCTTCTTGAGCCCTCGCCAGGGTTGTTGTCCGGTTCGACTACACCCCTTCTTCTGGGAGCACCAGAGCCGTATCTTGTGAAGTCTGATTCGCTCAGGCGGCGCTGGCGGGGGCTTCGCGTTGTAGTTGTAGTTGTAGTTGTTGTCAGCGACGCTTCTTCCTCGGTAGTTTCGAGCGTCGAGCCAGGTGATGTGCGTGCGAAGCTGCCTCGGCGCGAGGGTGCATTTGAATGCGGGGTGGAGGACGGCGGCGTGGTTGTTGTAGTGGGCGTAGTGGAGCCCGAGGGATCGGTAGACAATGCTGCATTTGTCGCAGGCGTAGAGGGTGGAGGCAGTGGGCCTGGAGGCGAGTCGGCAAGGAAGGGCGAGAAGGGGCGCGGTTGTTCTTGCGGCCGTGTGCGGTGGTGTCTCTGGCTATCGTAGTTGGAAGGGAAGTTGAAGCCGCCCATGGAGGCACGGCGGCGGTGGCTGAAGCGTGTACCGTTTTGCGGTCGGAGTACCGTGTCGTTGTCGCCGGGGGAGGTTGGGGGTAGGGAAGCTGGAGAGGGCGTCGAGGAAGGGCGGGATGTTGCCGTCGTCCTGGCCGGTGCCAGATGCCGGGTTGATTGAGCGGATGCCCACGATGATGATGGGCACCATGCGGCCTTCACTGTCCTCGTCGCCGTCGTGCGCATCTGATGCGGTGCCGGTCCCACGACTTCGTTCTCTGCTGTCGGTGCTGGTGGCATTGGAGGTGCCGAACCTAAACATGCGGAAGAAATTGAGCGGTGCTGGGGTGCCTCCTGGCGACTCGCCGCCTTCTCCGCCTTCGTTGCCCCTCAATGCAGACGCTATGCTGCCGTTCTGCAGCGACTGCAGGAATGTGTCAAAGGTGCCGTCGCGTGTTGCCGCCTGGTGGTCTTCGCCAACCAGTGAGGCGGCGGTTGCGGCAGCTGCGAGCGAGAGCAGACGAGACAGGACATCTGCCTGGTCCTCGCCTCTTCGCAGGCGCTCGATGCTGTCCATGTTCTCGTCGTCGTGCCATAGGGAGCGCCGCCTGCGTGCGGAGCCCAGGGTGTTGCGCAGGCGGGGGAGCATGGACAGGGCGCGGCCATCGCGTCTCAGGGAAGTCGGGGTGGCGGGCGGCCTGGACCTGTTGGAGTCGGAGCGGTCTCTGGTGGTGGGGTTGGCCAGCAGGCTGTCCAAGTCGAGGTCGAGGTTGAGGTCTGCGATGGAGGGGACGTGGGGCAGCGAGGGGCGGCGCTCGCTGTGCGACTGCCTCAGGGCCGAACGGGGCCGCGGTGTGGTGAGCGGCGGGGCAGCCAGGTGGACAGGCTCGGTGCTGCGGTGGCGGACGGATGGACGGCTGTGCAGGAGGCCGGTGATGGAGCCGAGCGAGCTGCGTGCTCGCGTCAGGCGCGACTGTGGGCGGCGGGCGGGCGTGTGTGGGGGGTGAGGGTCGAGGTGGAGGGGAGGGTGAAGGTCGAGGTCGAGGTGGAGGGGGAGTGGAGCAGCGGCAGCGAGCACGGGCTGCGAGGAGTGGCGGTGGAAGGGGTTGATGCGCTGCGACAGGCGGCGTGAAGAGGGCGAGGCGGGCGCGTTGCTGCTGTCATGGCCGATGCTGGGCTCCGGGCGGCTTAGCAACGATGCCCACGAGGCCGGTCGGAGGCGGTGGCCATGAGTGGGCGGCTCCTCTGATGAGGGGGCAGCAAAAGCTCGCGAGGTGGACGGCGCCTGACCCATTTGACGCGCCTCGTGGGAGGTTATGAGGGTGGGAGAGAAGTCCGGCGGCGGTGTTGTGGCCAGGTGAGATGTGAGACGGCCTACTCATCACCAACGGCCGCCATGATGCATGCACGCCGCCCGTGCCTGTGCCTGCTCCCAAGCCACCGACGCTAGTGCCTTTGAGAGTAGCTCGCGAGTATCAGAGTAGCCTGCACGCTGTCAACACCCCAACCAGCACCACACCACCTCGCCCAATTTTCCCAATTTTCCCACTTGCCCACTTGCCCACTTGCCTACCTTCCCACCTTCCCACCTTCCCACACGCCTGCTGCTGCCTGCCTGGCTGCCTTGCTCCACGCTGCCTCTGCGCGTGCTCGGCTTGGCTGGCCGCTCATGCCACGCCGTTATATCGCACTGGTGAAACACAAATCTCGGGAAAACGCTCATGCACTACTTTGCTCCCCAGCTGCACCCTGAGCAGCATTCCGCCCACTCGCTGCGTGCAAGGCAGTACCGCAGAAAGCGCAAGAGCAAGCACGGCCAAGAGCAGGTCCACGACCACGACCACGACCACGACCATGATCATGACCACCAACTCGACCACGACGCAAACAGCTCAGCTTCTGACGCTGACTTGACATCGCCGCACCCACCGCCACCAAATGCACATGCACACCCTTCATTTACTGCCTCCGAGCTAGCAGAGCTACGTGTCGCCGGTTTTTTACCCGAGGAAGAGTATCAAGTGCCTCCCTCACCGTTTCCTCATGCCCCTGTAACAGTGACCAACCCCTACCTGGCACCAGCCAAGATTCAGAAACATGTTGCCGCCCCACCCTCGCGTCTGTTTGTAGTCGACAGCACCTCATCGAAACGCCATGTTAGCAGCCCAGCGGAGGCAAGCAATCTGAGGCGAACCCATCTCAACGTGCTCTCCACAGTCATGCACACATGTTTGCTCAAAGGTGACTACGACCGTGCTGGCCGAGCATGGGGCATGATCCTGAGAACACAGGCCCCCGGCGGCAACCCAGTGAACCTACGCAATCACGGCCGCTGGGCCATTGGTGCTGAGATACTGCTTCGTAGAAAGCCTCGAGGCACATCACAAAGCACCCAAGACCAGGAAGTTAGTGCAGCGCATAGTGATGTGGACTGCTTTAGCGAAGAGGGCTTTGAGCTCGCAAGGGAGTATTACGAGCGGCTCATTGTCCAGCATCCCACTCGAAAACAAGCGCCCCATGCTGTGGACCAGAGGAATTTCTACCCTGCCATGTTCTCCCTCTGGATACAGGAAGTCTGCGAAAAGGGCAAACGCGCCAGGAAACGGAATGAAGGAGAACTCCAACGGTCGCGCTCTAGGAGCATGTCAATCGACAGTGGCAGTGGCAATGACAAGAGTACGGACGAGGCTCAATCCCGCGAGGACGCAATCCAAGCTGAGGAACTCGCCCAAGCCATGGAGATTGCAGAACGACTTGATGACCTCGTCAAGTCGCCGCCGTTCGACAAACAAGCCAGCTTACTGCAGCTCCGTGGAACTATTGCCCTCTGGATCAGCGACCTCATCGTCGGCAACACACCAGCCGCGGTCAAGGACGAGTGGGACATCTACCCCATCATCAAGGCGACGCCCGCCGCAGAGCAAATCACAAAGTTCAACAACTGCCAGCAGGAGCTGCACACCGCCCAAATCTACCTGAGACGTGTAGAAGAGAATGGAGGCCCTCGGCAACACCACACGCTGCTGAAAATCGAGCGCCGATTGAAGGAGCTGCAGAAGCAGACGACCATCCTGCGCGCGGGTGGAGAGGACGACACAAACGTCTCCATGGACGACGAGTGGTGAGTTGGACCTGGCTGGCTCGCGGAATGAAACCCGCGTACCAATACACCTCATGTTCTTATACACCTCGACAGCCGCCAGGTCTTCACGATAACGCGGTTCCTGCGGTTGCTTGACGTGGAAGTGAGATCGTGCAGATAGTTTCCAGACCAGTTTTGTGCAGGTCCAAGTCAGACACCCAATCTACTTAGGACAGAACAAGACGGCGGTCAAGACAGTTGACAGCCATGACACAGCGCCACAATCAATGGTAGAGAGAGAGAGAGAGAGAGAGAGAGAGAGGCGATGATGGCGCGCGAGTGGCTTACGAGTGCATCGTAGCGTTTCCAAAAGATTGGCAACAGTACTATCAAGCACATGAGAACATCTGCTTTGATGGAAGAAGCAAGGCACCACGCATACACTTCACGCAACTCGATCATAGACATGCGGACACAAAGGATGAAGATGAAGATGAAGATACATTACAGCCCGTAGTCAGGCCAAGGAAATATAAGATGTCGACGACACGCCGAGTACAAACGTAGAGCTATCGATAAACAGTCATGCGCAGAAGACCAGTGCCAGCAGCTTCCCGTCAGTTCAATTCGGTTCGGTTCAATGGGCAGCAACGCCGTCGCTAACAAGCACACGGCGTGTTCCAAAATATGACATGGCGTTCTTTCCCTCATACCCACCAACGCTGACGCCACCCATGCCACAACACACATACCTGCTCGGGCCGACTCGAGCCTACTCGACGTGATTCACCTTCTGCTTCTCACTAGCGCCCTTGATGACACCGGACATATCGACAATGGGCAGCGAGAAGGGGAAGTCGACGCTCGCCAGCATGATGGCGAGGAAAATATACCATCCGCAAAGGCAGGCGACGAATGCGAATGCGCCCGCGGCCTCGTTGCACTTTTGGGCCGTGGCGGCGTTGCCCTCGGCTGCGTTCAGGAAGGCGCCGCCGAGGAGTCCGAAGGCTGGGACGAGGGTGAAGAAAATTAGGAAAAAGATCAGGTTGGTGCGCATTGAACAGATGAGATAGACGAAGCAGAGCATCCCCATGGCAATCATAAAGTATCCTACTGGAAGTTAGTCATGTGCGTGATTCTGGTGCCGTGCAGCTCTTACCAACGCCGACATTGTAACCAACGGATTCCATTCCGGTGCTGCCTTGGACAGTTGGATCTGCATAGTTGCTGTAGGCTCCATATTCAGGCATGAGGGTAGCACCGTAGCCTAGCCAGAAACCACCGAATGAGGTGAAGACGACGAACGGGAACGTGTTGCCGAGGATCCACTGTTGCGGGTCGTCAGTGCTGCGGCATGAAGAAAGATAACTCGACGTACTTCTCCGACACCACCTAGAACCATCAAGAGACCACCAGCAAAGAAGTACCATCCAATACTTGCCGCACCACCACCTCCTGCGCCTCGCCATCCCATCAAGGTCCAGCTCAGGGGAGTAAGCGACAACAGGAAACCAATGAGGGCACTGTGACGGTTACAATCAGAGCTACGCTAGGACCAATTACATGACTTACAGAGGGGTAGGGTTACCGAATGTCTTTCGGAGTTCACCTTTCACTTCGTTCTTGGGCGACAGGTAGAGCTTCTCGAAGAGCTCGGGAGAGATGGAGATGCTGCCGGCAGTTCGAATGTGGCGCAGAGCAAGGTCCTCGTCTATGTTGTCACCCAGATGCTGGTGTCCGCCTGCGGCACCGCTGTATCCATAACCTGATATTCATTGGCAACAAGACCAAAGCTCTGAACCACGTTGCTTACCGTTCCTGGAGGAGAAGTCCTTCTCCAATTCGCCATTGTGGTTGCTCATCTTGTAGGCGTTCGATTCTGCTCGGGCTGTTGACCCGGCGGAAAGTGTCTCTTCGTCTCGTGCTGATGTAGGACCTAGGTGGGTGTTGCTTTGAGCGTCGGTTCTGTCAGATGTTGCTCCGAGATGAGCGTTGTTGTTCGTAGTAACCGACTCGTGTGCTTGTTCAAGTGTCATACCAGTACCGTTGCCGAGTAGACCAGCACCTTTATTGTCGGACAAGGACTGAGTGCTACCGTTAGATATGTTGTTTGATGTTGTTGATTGGTATTAACTGCACATAGGGAGCTCGGCTGGAGGGCAAGGAAGATTATAAGCTGGGAGGGGGTAAGCTAGTCGACTGGGATATTTCAACGTATCCCAAACTCAGAAGCGCGGATTCCAACTCCAAAATGGCAGTCACCGGACAAGGCCAGCGATCAATAAAGCGCCGGGGAAGGCTGCAGCCCAAAAGCCATCAAAGTGTGCTGAGGTCCAAGACCAACAGCTGCGGCTCCGCGCCGACATCCTGTCGTCTCTCCGCATTGGCAGGGAATGGAAAACGTCTGAGCTAGAGCTCAATTGGAAAGCGGCTTGTTGCTTGTCCTGCAGATGATTGGTTCTGTATTTGAGAGATGGCTTTCGTTTCGAAATGACCTTAGATTGTCGAAGGAGCTTTGTGCCGTTGCAATTAGAGAGTTGTTGCTCCAACGGCGAACGTGAAGTGCCATTGCTTGAGTGTGTTTTCATGAAGCTGCACACTGAGCCTGTGACAGTCGATGACGCAGCGCACATGTCTGAATCTTGCATTGGTTCTTCTTGCCAACTGACTATGTCACCGCTAAGTGTGCGGAGAGACTCGGCATCCAGTACTAGTTGAGTGATGATGGCAAAAGGGTTGTAGCTGAGGTCACAGGTCAACTTTGCCCAGATAGCAACCAGTAGTAAATCGTGTCCCAGAAAGTACTACCGGTTATGCGGAGAAAGTGGAGATGAAGGCACGCGAAACACTGGGGGATCGCGTGGAGTGGCTAGACTCTGGAGTTAGACGATCGTCGGCCCATCACCTAACGGGATGGAGTATGCGGGGAAACGTATTACACCCGCACATATCCAGCTGAAGCCTGGCGTTATTCCCAGACGTCATGTTACAGCTCGATAAATGCGGAAGCCGTGGAACATGTTTTTGCTCTCAGATCGAACTAGAGTCTCCAACATTTGGGCGTATATGCTCTCAGTTTACCAAGCTCTTGGTAAGGGTCTTTCGGGAGTATGTAAGACAATTCTCTAGACACGCGTCCACAACCAATTGTACAAAACGACACTAGGATATTGCAGTGCTGGGGCTCCTATCAGGCGAAAGGGTACTTCGACGACCCATCCATGACCCAAGATAGTGCTCACTGTCAAATAGTGAATCGACGTTGTGCAGATCGACATTATGCATAGCCAATCGTGAACGAGTGTTTTCGAGATTCAGCAGCTGCATGACTTCCCCGCTTGCTGGCAGAGAGCAATTATCATTTTGGGGTGGCGTGATGCAGGAGACTCAGTTGCACGTTAACTTGCGCTCATCCGACGGTGTTTCAGCGGTGAATGAGCAACGTAAGCCGAAGGCGTTCCGCGACTGTGGTTTGTCTAACCGAATTCAGTAGACTATATTTCGAGAACTGGAGAAGGAGACGAGGGGTCACGCCGTCGAGCAGGATCGTCGTCCGGTATACGTCGACAATCACAACAGCTCAAGGAGAGCGGCCTTCTTGAGTGCTTTTCCTGACATGCGATGTCTCCCTGCATCTTGTTTTTACCACTGTGACCGACACTTATGCATGCCAGTCTCCCTCTCCGTCCCAGCTTTTCCGATGATTGATATGGACGAGTCGTGACTTACGATTCTCGGTCGGTTGCTTGTAGTCGGCCCACAAGTCTGTTGTCGATCTCTGCAGACCTCGCAGGTCAGGATCCGGAACTTCCGCCCATTATACGTGAACAGCAAGGTCAAATTCGCAACAGCTTCGACCATGGACCAGCGCTTTCATGCTTGAGCTTGCATTGAGATAACCGAGCTTCGTGTGTCGTCCTGATCTTCGTTTGGTCTTTGTCGATGCCCACGTCGAGCCAAGAATGGAACGAGCTGAGATGACGCTGGTTGACAGATGAGGGTGTTGGTATAGTTAGGATGATACGACTCGCATATCCTACTTGGCATACGCTGGCGTATTGTCCTGTTCACAGCCATTGTTCTCCGTCCTCGCCAGCGCTGATGTATATAAGCCCTGATTAACCCGCATATCTTGTAGTGGAGGGGCCAAGTCAAACTTCACGATGACATTCGCCGTTCGCGGGTTGATCGCAGCGTTGAAGATCTTCTGGGGCTGTCTTCGACTTCTGGACCTCTGTTCAATGATCTTGGTGAACATTTGCGTGCCGAGATGGGTTACAGTCAGGTCATGGTAAGGGTTGCTGATTCGACAAAAGCAGATGCACCAGTAGTAGCACAGGGCGAGCAGCTGATTGCAGCTGCAAGGAAGTGCATATGGCACAGTGCAGTTCAAGATGCGTGAGAAACTATTGAGAGTTGTCTACATCGGAGCAAGTGCTAAAGCGGGCAGGGTTCGCAGGCTTGTGTGGAGTCGAGGTTGTGGGGTGGTTTGAGGGTAAGAGGCCGTTGAGCACGGGAAGAGCGCTCTGCAGCAAGACCTCCAGCACTGGCTGACTGTCTCACCTGCAAGAAGACGTGATCAATGCATGCACTAGCACACTACCGTAGGCAATCAGTGCATATATGGAGAAACGTACGTTCTGCAGAGATGCTCAGCAACCATTGTTGATTACCATAGCGTTGTCGCAGTGCCGTGTTATGTATGACATGCTCGACCTAGCTCGATTATGGAGCCGCTCTGCCAAGGACAAGAAGATGTCATGATTCTCGAGCTTTTTTGTGTGATACATTTGTTCTACAGTCGACCAACTTCTTCAATCACCTTCTTGAGGTTCTGGATGTCGTGAGCGAATCGGCCAAGGAACAGGCCGTCTACGCCTTCAGCCATCTTTGCAAATGTGCCTGGCCCCGCGCTGCCGCCATAGACAATTCTTGTGACGCCGCTCCTGCCAGCTGCCAATTTCCGGAGCTCTTTGGTGACGTTGATGACGTGGTCAGGGTCGGCGGGCTGTTTCGCACCAATGGCCCACACAGGCTCATAGGCCAGGATGACTTCTTGGTCATCAGGCACAGCAGCCAGGACGGAAGTGATCTGGGGTCTGCATTCTTGTATGGCCGCGCCTACAGCTGCTGAAGCTATGCTGTGATGTGTCTTCTCGCCGATGCAGACCAGAGGTATCAGTCCGTTTCTCGCCGCAGCACCGGCCTTCTTCGCGACGCTCTCGTCTGTCTCGCCAAAGAGAGCTCTTCGCTCAGCATGCCCAATCTCAACGATCCTGGCACCAGCTTGCCGTAGGACTGCTGGGCTGACTTCGCCTGTGAAAGCGCCCCTGTCTTCCCAGTGGGTGTCTTGGGCGCCGAGCATGACGGACGAGGACTCGAGGATGCGTTGGGACTCGGTGAGCGAGACGAAATCGGGGATGACAAAGAGGTCGACGTTGGCGTTCCAGGCATCGCCGTCCAGCTGCAGCACGCCGCGGACGTAGGAGAGCGTGCTGGTCAGGTCAAAGTACATCTTGAGCGAGACGCCGACGATGCGGCGGGGGCGCGTGGTGGGAGGCATGGCGAACGTCCAGTATCAGCAGAACAGGGCAAGAAACAAGGTGGATATGGACAGACGAGAGATTTGTCGCTATACTGTACGAATCGACTCTGCTCGTTGCCACCGTTCACCATTGTCCGGGTTGCTGTTTACGGTTAACGCGCGAAGCGGAGGTTTGTGTGCAGCGAACGAGTGAAAACGAGGGGTAGTGTGGGGGTGGTTGCTGTCCTGTTCATAGTGTTGTACTGTTCATAGTGTTGTACTGGTATTGTACTGCTCATAGTATTGTACTGTTCATAGTGTACTGTACTGTGCACACTGTATGTACTCTGCACTGTACTATGCACACTGCACTGTACTATGCACACTGCACTGTACTGTACTATGCACACTGCACTGTACTGTACTATGCACACTGCACTGTACTGTACTATGTTGGGTGCCGCATTACACGGTGTGGGTGCGCTGCCGCCTCGACGCCCTGCCTATATCGGTCGGACAAACAATGGCTCCTCTTACACACGAATGTTGACATGCGCGCATAAGCAACAAGCAGCAAGAAGAGCGTCACGAGCCACGGCCTGGACGACTTGGCAGGGCAGCGCCGGAGACCAACAAGCCCAGGCCGATCGTCGCTGCAGCGCCCCGGCGCCTTCCACCCAAGAAAATCCTCCCACCTCACATCACCGACGAGTGCACGCCTGTACTCGCCAGCTACATATACAGTGCGCAGCTTCGGCCTACATGCAAAGGCAACTTGCAGATCGTTGGGCCCGCGCTCGATATTTCGGATAGTTTGCACAAGCTTCATTCACATTGCGGGGTTGCCAGTACATCTTCATCACATCCTTGCACGTGGGAGAGCAGCCGTGGGGTACTTGCATGTCGAGATATTTCCAACGCATCCTAATCACACCCAGCACCCCTTGAATCCTTCCCTTGCTTCTTTCTCTTCGTTTTCACTTCCTCGTCGCCACCATGCACATCTCAGAAAAGCTTGCCCGCTCGCGGGCAGAAGGGAAGGCAACCTTCTCCTTCGAGTTCTTCCCCCAAGACCGCCCAGGTACGTACCCGCAAGCGCCATGCCCCAGAATCCATGCGCTGACATGCACAGGGAGTGCAAAACCTCTACGACCGCATGGACCGCATGCACGGCTTCGGTCCCCAGTTCATCGACATTACCTGGGGCGCCGGAGGACGCCACTCTAAGCTGACCACCGAGATGGTCAAGGTAGCCCAGACCGTATACGGACTGGAGACCCTGATGCACCTCACCTGTACCGACATGGAGCGATCGAAGCTCGATGATGCCCTCAACGACGCCTACCAAGCCGGATGCACAAACATCCTTGCCCTACGAGGCGACCCGCCGCGTGAACGAGAGAAGTGGGAGGCAACCGAGGGCGGTTTCCACTATGCAAAGGACTTGGTCAAATACATCAAGGACAGGTACGGCAACCACTTCGACATTGGTGTCGCGGCATACTCCGAGGGCTGCGATGACAACGACGACGTCGACCAGCTCATTGATCACTTGAAGGAGAAAGTCGACGCCGGCGCTACCTTCATCGTCACCCAGATGTTCTACGATATTGACATTTTCCTCGACTGGGTCAAGAAAGTTCGCGCCAAGGGCATCGATATCCCCATCGTACCTGGTATCATGCCCATCCACACGCACGCCGCCTTCTTGCGCCGAGCCAACTGGACCCGCTGCAGGGTCCCACCAAAGTGGACAGAAGCATTGGAGTCTATCAAAAATGACGATGTACAGGTCCGTCAGATGGGAAGTGAGCTTGTGGCAGACATGTGCCGAAAGCTGATTGACGCCGGCATCTTGCACTTGCATTTGTAAGTCATACACTCCTGCTTCACCCTTCCCCTGCTGACATGTTCAGCTACACCATGAACCTCGCCCAGGCTACTCGCATGGTGCTTGAAGAGCTAGAGCTTCTGCCCGACGTTGAGTCTCCATTAGAGAAGCCCCTTCCGTGGCGGCCTTCCCTGGGTCTCAACCGCCGCGACGAGAACGTACGACCAATCTTCTGGCGTAATCGCAACCGTTCCTACGTCGCCCGCACCCAAGACTGGGACGAATTCCCTAATGGTCGATGGGGAGACTCTCGATCGCCTGCCTTTGGTGAACTAGACTCGTATGGTGTTGGTTTGAAGGGCACAAACGAGCAGAACATCAAGCTTTGGGGCACTCCGACTTCAATTCAGGACATTTCCAATCTCTTTGTACGCTACATGCAGGGCGACCTCGCATCCTTGCCTTGGAGTGAACAGGCCATCACCGAGGAAGCCAACGCGATTCAGAAGGACTTGATCGATCTGAACCGGCGCGGATTCTTGACCATCAACTCCCAACCAGCTGTCAACGGTGCGAGGTCATCTGACCCAACCTTCGGATGGGGTCCACGCAATGGATACGTCTACCAGAAGTCCTATCTTGAGGTCCTCGTCTCCCCCGAGTACATCGCCGAGATCATCACCCGCATTGAGCGCGACCCCGAGTTCACTTACTACGCTGTCAACAAGGACGGTGACCTGAAGACAAATGCTCCCAGCGAGGGTCCCAACGCCGTCACTTGGGGTGTATTCCCGGGCAAGGAGATCGTCCAACCGACCATTGTCGAAACGGTCAGCTTCCTGGCATGGAAGGACGAATTCTACCGTCTCGGACAGGACTGGGCAAACTGCCACGCCAGCACCAGCCCTGCAAGATACGTCATCGGCGATCTGATCGACTCCTGGTACCTTCTCAACATTGTACACAATGACTTCCACGTTACCAGCGGCATCTTTCCCCTCTTTGACGGTCTGAAGGTTGAGGGTATGGAGAAGAAGTTCGAGAATGGAATCACGGCTGATGTCGCCACGACCAATGGCCATGCAGACACGAATGGTACAAACGGCATAACCAACGGCGATAAACCCGATGTCCCCAGAAAGACCCAAAGGAAACGAAGGATGAGAAGAGTCTCCTCGAGACTGCAAAGGCGGCAGCTGTTGAGGTCACCAACGGTATCAAGAATCTGGCCGTCGCTAACTAACGCATCACTACACATATGATTTACGATCTTACTACATTCAACACAGCAAGACCGACACGTAAACGACATTTGATATGTCACCTCTCACGACATCATGACTACCATCTCTAGTATCGATGTTTTTCTCGCATCTCAACAAGCGTTTATTGGTAATGTTTGGGCTCGGCGTATGTTTGCATTTTGGAAGAGGAAGTGACAAGCACATGGGCATGTGCATGACACATCGCAAGTAGATCACAGTATCTAGAAGGCGTCTATTCAACCTGACGACCATAATGACGGTAATGGAAGAGTGGGGGAGGGTGAAGCGTGTGCATGGCAAGCTAGCGTACAGGGGAGGGAAGAAAACACGAAACGTCAAAAAGGTTGGGAAGAGGAGATTTGCAGAGAAATGGCTTTCTGAGATACCCGGCCAGCGCCCTCAACGGAGCTGGTCAACCCCTCGGCTTTGTATTGGAATTCTATTGTCTTGCGAGCGATCGCATTGCTCGCCACAAAGGACTTGATTTCGCCCGTCGACAGCCAAGTGCACTGCTTCTGCCTGAGATGTGAATTTGGTAGACGAAACACGTCACATGGATAAGCTCCAGCCAGCAGACAGGGGTTTGGTGAGGAATCTCGGAGAGAATAACAAAACAAAACGAAAGGCACGTCATTATGTTGTGACTTGATCAATATGCGTTATTTCCGCGCCGTCCATAGGTCTTACATAGATACATACACAAAACGACACGACGAAAATCAAAACATGCTCTTGGAGGTCGAGCCACGCTCTTGAAAAACAGAAAAGTTGAAGAGTCTCGAATGCCGCCCGTTCTAATCTTCTTCGTGACATGTACGCCCGCCGTTGACACAAGACATGGTATTGTACAAAGGGGGCAAAGCCCCGCGTGGAGAGGGGTGTGGGAGGGACGCCGGATCGAGCAAAAGCGATGCAAAAGGTCGAACGTCGAATGTCGAATGTCGAATGTCGAAGCGAAGAAAAGTGTCTTGTTGGTCTGTTTCGGTACGCTGCTCTCTGTGTGCCGGTTCGAGCTGGGTCGGAGGTCGTCTACAAGTCGGCTGGGGCGGGCTCAAAGAAAACCTTGCGTGTAATCTAATTGTATGGTCAGTGTACGCCTTGCGTTTGCTGTCAGCTCCCACTTACAGCCCATCCTCCCGCTACACTGGCGCAGATGGCCGCGCTGATAGCCATCGGCCTTGTCCCGCGTGTGCTCTTGAATAGGGCGCCGGAAAGGGCGCCAGCCACTACGCTGTTCGTAGGGTCGTGCTTGCCCCTCAGAGCTCCAATCATGCTGTTTGTGCCATTGTAGACCATAGCAATGACTCCAGCGCTGTTGCCCAGAAAGGGTCCTCGTCTTGTGACAGCGTTGAGAACGCCGTTCAATCGCAACCTGGGGGCATCGAAGCCGGGTTCTTCTGCAAGCCCTCAGACAGACCCCACGCGCCACCAATCGTCAATGCAGTCAGGTAGCTGACACCAGTTCCATAGCAGAGGTCATCTGACCAGCCGCGGCTGGGAAGCGCGGAGTGGTCGGCTGATGGCGCCGAGTCCTCGAGGGAGAGGTAGTCGAGGGTGTCCTGGTTCAGGCCGGCGAGCGGGTGTAGTTGCGACGGGTCGAGGATGAAGTCTGAAGGGGTCTGGATGGCGGTGCTGGGGTCGAAGGGTGTGGGCGCTGACGGCGATGCAGAGAAGTTGTCGTGTGGTTCTTGCGGCGATTGCGAGGCCGGCGCGGTCGACTTCTTGCCGGTGAGGACGTCCCAGCTGGTATGCATTAGTAGAGCGACGACGCAGAGCAAGCTTTAGTAGCAGAGCGTACATTGCCATGGTGACGGTGGTGGACCTGGATGTGATGTGGATGTGGTTGCAGGTTGCAGGTTGCAGGTTGCAGGTTGCAGGTTGCGGGTTGCGGGTTGCGCCTCGCGATCAGTCGGCTCGTGGGTATCTCCTGACGCCGGAAATGCGAGAGGAGAGAGGGAAAAGAGACGGAGAGGCAGAAGCACACAGGGAGCAGATGCGCGGGCGATGGCGGCTTGACTGGGGGCGTTGGCAGTACTGGCGGTGCTGGCGTCAGGCCGTGGTGTTGAACTTTTTGGAGTGACGACTTCACGCTAATCCCTGTCTGTCTTTCGAGAATCATCTCTTGTTCCGACGCTCGGAACGGCACAAAATCTACTCACCACCCACGTCACAGTACAAGCACAAGCACTCACAATGGCGCTCCCAGAATACAAGAAGAACTTTCTTGAGACCTGCGTGTCGGCTGGCGCGCTCAAGTTTGGCACCTTCACTCTCAAGTCCAAGCGTGTCTCGCCCTACTTCTTCAATGCGGGCCTCTTCCACAGGGCAGACCTGTTGCGATCCATGTCGTTGGCATATGCGCAGTCGATGAAGGCGCACGGCGATGCCGACTCCTCCTTCGACTTTGATGTCTTGTTTGGCCCCGCGTACAAGGGCATTCCCCTCGCCGCCACTACCATCGACAAGCTGGCCGACTTGGACGTTGCAAAATACGGCAAGAAGAGCTACAGCTTCAACCGCAAGGAGGCCAAGACGCACGGTGAGGGTGGCAACATTGTCGGTGCCTCGCTCAAGGGCCAGAAGATTGTCATCATCGACGATGTCATCACCGCCGGAACCGCTATCAGGAGGCCATCGACATCATCAAGAGGGAGGGCGGCGAGCTTGTCGGCATCATCGTAGCTTTCGACCGGCAAGAGAAGACGCCCACGGAGAACGACGATGATGGCAAGCCTGGGCCCAGTGCCATTGGCGAGGTCAGGAAGCAGTACGGCATTCCTGTGCTTTCAATCCTAACACTGGACGACATTGTCGCGTTCTTAAGGAGCCAGGGCAGCGACGACGATATCAAGAGGCTCGACGAGTACAGGGCAAAGTACAAGGCCAGCGACTAGGGGTCAACCTATGGGTGAGCTTACGACGGAGGCACGGAGAAATAATACCGTTCTTGTGCAACACAACTTATGACTTTTGCGCTGGCGGGGCTCCCCTAAGGACGATACTGGTGACAGGGCATATCAATGGAGGCATTGGCGTCTTCGGGCAGGAACAAGGCTAGACACAAACTGTATGTGCAGGAACGCGCGCGATTCTTTGGATCATCTTGCAGCCACCTTTTGACCCTTGGTGAGCTCTGGCTTCGACGTTAACTGTTTGGTAAATGATGGCCGAAGCGCAGGGACAGGATAGGCAATCCTCGAGCATAAGCGAGCCAGTCTCCAGGGGCGCGCTAAGAGTCTAAGACGCGTTGCTCATACCGCGACACTTCCATTTGTACTTGCCTCGCGCGCAACTTCAGCTATTGCATCGTAATGTTTGTGTGCATGAGCGCTTTCCCGCCTTCGTGCCGATTGTCTGCTGTTATCCGCCTATCACCCGTAGTTCCTTCTTTGATTCGGTAATATATCTCCTTGGCAAGTGAGCTCCTGAACAAATGTGTTTCCGTAACGTCGAGCCTCCAACACCAACGTGGAGCGGTTCCGGCAGCATCTTTTATTCTAACAGTATTGCTATATTCTTTTCTCCTCTTGTTTGCCAATCTGCCTTCATCTTAGATCCATAACCGTGCTGGCTCACTGTCGCAGCTTGTCGATACCCAAGCTTCTTGGTTCATTGCAGCCACCATTTTACTACCATTTCGACCGCTGTGTTCTACCCGTCTTCCTTACAATGCGCAGGATTAAGATGCCTTGTACTGTAGCAATCAATCCAAAGATGTCACGCCAACATCAGCGAGCCGTCGTATATCTTGTCCTCGGAGCTGTAGCATTGGGCGCATACTACACCTGGTTCTGCGCGCCCATCGACACCTTTGCGATACCCTTCGAAACTCACAAGGCATACATGAACGACCGCTCGAGTTTGAAAAACTTCAAGTCTCGACGATCGTACGACTGGAGGAATGCGCCTTTCCACAACGTTGTCAAGTCATACACGCCGTTGCCAGCTGGACAACCTCGAGCACTGCCGCTAGTCCAATACGACTTCCCACCAGAAACGAAGTCACAAAGGGAGCGTCGGGAGATACAAAGAGTCGCGGTTCGAGACGAATTCAAGCGTAGTTGGGATAGCTATCGTGCATATGCATGGGCCGAGGATGAGCTCAAACCCATAACAGGTGTTGGCCTTCAGTCATTTGGCGGCTGGGGAGCGACTCTGGTAGACTCTTTGGACACGCTGTGGATCATGGGGATGAAGAGGGAGTTCTACGAGGGCGTGGAAGCAGTAGCAGCCATCGACTTTGGCAAGTCGGACATGAAGACCGTCAGCGTCTTTGAGACCACAATTCGGTACCTGGGCGGCATGCTGAGCGCATACGATCTCAGCCAGGAGCCCGTTTTACTCAAGAAAGCCATACAGCTTGGTGAGATGCTCTACCGCGCCTTCGACACGGAAAATCACACGCCTACAGGCTGGTTGGATATAGAGAAAGCAAAAACCCGGATAGCTTACCTCCCAAATCAGAAACGAGCATCTGCTTCGCTTGTTTTGGCTCTCTAACCATGGAGTTTACCCGCCTTGCACAAATTACCCAACAAGACAAGTACTACGACGCTGTAGCCCGCATCACTGCGCTTCTCGAACGCACCCAAGACACAACGCGCATTCCAGGTCTTTGGCCGACCATGCTCAACGCACGTAAAGAACAGTTTAGTCAGAGCCGTTTCTTCTCCCTTGGCGCCCTGGCCGACAGCACCTACGAGTACTTCCCCAAGATGCACGCATTACTGGGTGGCCTCGAGCCTGTATACCAGAAACTCTACACCGACTCTGCAGCGAAGATTGACGAGCACATGTTGTTCCGGCCGTCCTTGCCAGACGAGTCCTTAAGCGAGAGCCTCTTGTTCTGCGCCGATGTACAATCGGTCCGGCCCCAAGAAGTCACCCTCGAGCCAGAGATGCAACACCTCACATGTTTTATCGGAGGCATGTTCGCTCTCGCCGGACGCCTGTTCTCTAAGCCCTCTCACATTGGCCTTGGCGAGAAGCTGACAAAAGGGTGTATATACGCATACGCCGCCATGCCAACTGGCATTGCGCCTGAGGTTTTCAAGACTTTACCCTGCAAATCAAGGGACGTATGTGCCTGGAACGAGACAGAGTGGCAAGAAAAAGTGGTTTGGCACTACGGCAACAAATACAATACCGACCCAGTCACTATAGCTGAAGACAAAGGCCTCCCACGAGGGTGGACAAACATCCGTGACAAACGCTACCTACTGCGACCCGAGGCCATCGAATCTGTTTTCGTCCTGTACCGCGTGACCGGCAAACAAGAGTACCTTGACGCTGCATGGGATATGTTCACCTCCATCGTCGCAAACACCAGGACACCGTATGCCAACGGACAGCTTTTGGATGTCACGGGGCAAACCACCTACGGCGACAGTCAGTACACAGTAGGGCAGAGATTCCGCGGACACGGGCCTGCGACGGTGAGACAGAGCAATGTCGAAGACAAAATGGAGAGTTTCTGGACAGCCGAGACGCTGAAGTATTTCTACCTCATCTTCAGTCGCCCGGACATGATGGATCTGGACGACTGGGTGTTCAACACCGAGGCGCATCCCTTCCGAAGGCCAAAAGCAAGCAACATCTTATGAAAGTAGATGAAAGCACATCCCTTGGCTGAGTTTTGGGTTACAATATGTGTTGGTTGTTGCATAGAGGTGTTACGTAGCATTACCGGCTTTTAGTATAGAATAGTCCATATCAATTCCACCGTATCCTACAATCAACCAACCAATCAATCAGATAAATCAACGCCACGATAGCCACCAGTGCAAACCAAAAAAAAAAAAAAAAAAAAAGAAATGGACATGGCGCGTTTCAAACCTGCATCTCTCATCAGTGTTTGTGAGGTAGCTGAGCGTCTTCCTACGGGTGGCCCTATGACCGCCCTTAGACCATATACCCTCGGAGTGATGGAATGCACGCGAGTAAGGCACCTTATGACTGAGGAGTTCTCCCTACTGTGCTAGTGTCGAGCAGATATAGAAGTTTTTGTTTCGTTGACCATCAGAGTGGAAGTGAAAAGAAAGTTCGCTGTGTGGGTCGCAGTGGAAGGGCTGGATAGGTGGGCACGAAGAAGGGAAAGGGGAGTCTATATGGCGCCTTGTTCTCTGCGATACAATCTCGATTTTAGGTTCAAGATCGGGCGCAGCGGGCGCTGAATGAGGAATCTGCTGCTGGAAGAACATGTAGTGTTTACAGAGAGTTGAATAAAGTACAACATATTAGTCTACAAGAACGCTGCAAAACAGAGCCTGGTATCATGGGAAGAGGAAGACAAAATGCTAGACAAACAGCCCCATATCACAAACGCCTAGCAATGACATGCGTCGATTTTTTCTTCTCGCTTGCGAATCGGTCACCAAGCTGTACACAAGGCTCTCGAAGGCCGCGTACGGCAGAATCAAGGCGCCTCATAAACCTGTCCCTCCCCTGTGCGATGCGCATACTTTGTCGTCTCGGGCAGTTCGTTCCTCGCTGCGCTGCCATCCACCTCGCTCATCGGGTGTGCATCGTAGTAGCCAGTCTGCTGCGGCGCATCGTGCGGTGCCAGGCCTGGCGAGTATGCTGGCGCAGCATCGTAATGGCCCCCGGTATTCCCTTCGCTATTGGTGTTATTGGCATTCTTGCGTCGCCGCCAGAGGAAAATTGCGCCGCCGATTATAGCAAGGCCTGCGAGGCCGCCGACTACGGGACCGGCGATCCAGGCTCTGCTTCCGCTGTCGTCCGAGGAAGATGAGGAGGATGAGGAGGAGCCAGAGTTGGAATTGCTTGGTGTCGAGGACGATGAAGAAGAGGGGATGGAGGAGCCCGAGAGTGCGGCGAAAGTCGCGGATGTTTTGTTGCTGATGGTCGAAGTAGTGTTCTGTAGATAGCAGTTGTTGAATCCGTTCTGCAACGTCGAGTCAAATACAACACCTACACACTTTTCTGTTGTGGCGCACGAGTCCATACATGATGTTATGTTCTGCGTGTGTATGGATGTGATATTCGTCCCCTCATTGAGCTGGCCGCAATGGATCTTGAAGTTGTGATTGCCACTTGCAACGTATTCTTGCGCGGATGGACAGTCGGCATCGACACGATCGAACGATGTGATGGTTACGGTATGAAGTATGCCGTCTTTCGTGGGCGGTGTGGACATGTCGTTGTCGCTGAAGCCGGTTTTGGGCCAACAGTTGGCGAACCCTATTTCATAACCCGGATTCCAGGACACAGCCTTGCAGAGAGGACTTTGGTCAACGCAAACCCGGAGGCATTCCTCCAGAGTTTCTGTATGGTAGAAGCCGACGAAATGGCCATCCAAGTGCTGCGCATCCCAGCACGGTTTCGGGTAGCCAGACCAATAAGTATCAAATGTTGAATCAATGACCTTGTTGCAATGTACTGTATAGCCGAGACCTGGTACACCGTCAAGAGTGTGGGTTGAAAGGTCGGTTTCGGGGCACGTCGTCGATATTTTGTTGTACGTGTTGGAGGTGACGAGTGCGGAGTGAGTGCCATCGGTCGAGTCTTTGATGCTGGTTATGCTGGTCGTACTGTTCCGGATCCAACATCGCTGGTCTTCGCGCCAGACGACACCGTAGCAGCCTTCACTTTTGCCCCAATAGCGAGAGCAGTGCTCCATGCAGTCTGCCATGGAGGGAGATGTGAATGGGCCGTAGGCATCTGGATGGAATTAATTTCTTATATCCCAGAATCGAATGGTAGGTTGTGGCGTACCATTGAAAGGATTGTTTTGCTTGCAATACGTTGTGAAACTCATGCCGTTCTTAGATGTGTAGCCATCTGGACAAACTGCATCGTCGCGTACTTCGAGATCATGAGTTGAGATTGGTTCCGCGAAAACTACACCGCATTAGTTTTGTTTCTGTCTGCTGGTCCTACTTCGATGCTCTTGACTTACATGGTGTCGCAAGACCAGCGCTGGTCCACACCAGAGCCAGTAAGCTCTTAGTCGAAAAGTTCACCATAGCAGTTACCTTCTTGTATGTTAAAATCGCAGGGGTGATAGAAGTCGCTCAAAGCTCGCGTGCTGTTCGATCAGCAGCTGGTGAGTAAGATGACAGTCAGTTCCAAGACCGTGTAAAAAGTGAGTTCAGGCTCAACTTTCCAATATCATGGGAAGAACTGCCTAGGCCCCGCGCTACGCGCGATAGAGATGATGATTCGCCAGTCAGAGTAAGCCATACCGTTGTCTGTGCGAGCAAAGATCAATTGCGACTTGTGTCCGCCCCCAATGGTGGAGCGTGGCTGTTCAATCCCCAGCACGCACTTACTTGACCATGCGTCGCTGTCCACTCGGGACATACGTTCTGGTTTTAGCATTGTGCAGATGAGGTTAGGCCAGGTCTGCATGCAATATCGAGTCGTGCTGGTGGGCAGAGCTGACCGTCGAACGTAGATCGCTGACTTGAGTTTGTAAAACGTCGAAGGTCCGCAGCGCAGCCTCAACTTCCAGTAATGTGCATAATTGAAACCACTCCATGCCAACCACTTCTGCACTCACTCAAGACGAATACAGATCCGCGTTGATGTTTGGAAGCTCGAGACCGGTGAATTTTATAGGCTGTAATCTCCCGAGTGCTGTCAGATGCATCCTCCCAACCAGGGTCTTGGTAGCGCGGTCTTTACGGCCCTTTCCGGGCCAATCAAAGCTCGTCTGAGTATGGGTCACACAAGGCTGAGCGAGTTGCAGCTACTATTCTTGTCAATCATCCTGATCGTACCTTGCTTGCGGCTTTGCATTGCCGTGCATTTACACATTGTAATGACGTGGATGTCGGAAAGTGAATATGCAGACGTCTTGGAACATAAACTTGCATTACCACACCGGAGTAAAAAACCGGCGCGTAGGTATCTGATGCATCCCAAACGCCAACCATGATTTTTCTACCTGTCGCGCCAAGACGGTAAGCAAAACAAAGACAGTACAGCACACCATCCCTTATCGCCTTGATGTCTTTCCGATACCACGCTTTCCAGCAGTCTGCGTGTGCGTTAGCGGTGATTGCGCGTAGATAGAGTGATGCACTTACCAAATGCTTGATCAGAGATCCGGTCTGATGCCTATCACCCTCACCCTGCCTGGCCATCCTGTTCATCTTCTTCTGCGATAGCTTGGCCAACTTCTCTGCCTTCGTGGCAGCCTCCTCGCTCGGAACACCATCCGTCCTCCTGTTAGTGCTCTGGCTGCGTCCCCTCATCTTGGCTCTCTCGATGGCGTTCATGGGCTTGTCAATTTCCATAGCGTCACCATCAGCCGCGGCAGCACGAGACCTGCTGCGCCCACGAGCCTCTTCCGCACGAGCTGCGATCTTCGATGTGTCGTGGCCGAGACTCTCGAGGTGAGACTCCATCTTCGACAGCTTGACAGCCTTCGCTGTCCTAGGAATGACGGCCCTGTTTTTGAGACTCTTGCGCATTTTCGCCTCGTTGCGGATGAGTTGCCTCTTCTCGCGAATGAGCTCTGCCTTATACCTGATATCTGCTTCATCGGCATCCTCAAGGTCCTCTTCTGACTCGTAGTAGCCCTCGGCTTCGAGCTTCTCCTCTTCAGCCTCGAGAGCCTCGAGTTTAGCCTCAATGTCAGGGTCAATGAAGTCATAGACGTTCTGGCCCTTGAAAACCTCAGGGATGCGGTCGTGTTTCCACTCATCGTTCTCGAGCAAGTAGTTCTTGCGTAGGTCAATATTGTAGACACCAGCTCCGCCGTCCTGCTCTTCCAGGTCACGCTCAAGAAGAATCCTCTCTGGGTCTTCCTTATCGTACTTCTTCCTGTTGAGAGCTGCCTCCGGGATGGAAGTCTCGCGGGTAACACCACCCAGGGGTTGAGCAACGTGGATACGGCGAAGGAGCTCTCCGAGACGACCAGAAGGCTCGCCAGAGCTGTTCGTGCCAGCCTTGAGCTTCTCTGCATTACGAGCAGCGATCAAACGGTCGCAGACAGAGTTGCGCACCGCCATGACACCCTCCATGGTGTTGCACGAAAGCTCGAGCATCTCTACCTCACCAGACTTCAGCATGCCCTGGAGCTGCTCTTGTGTCTCGGCGTCCAACTGATCCGGGCGCATAAGATCGATCTTGTTAATGACAATCGAAATCAGCTTGTTTGCGAACAGCGGCTTGATGTTGTTGAACAGAGCGATCTGCGAGGCAACGGAATAACCGCACTGCTCACTAAGATCCATAAAATAGAGAATGTGGGCGCGGAGATGGGCAATAGCACAGATAGACTGGTGTTCAATGGTGTTCATATCCTCAAGGGCGTGGTCGAGGATACCGGGGGTATCAACTGCCTGGAATCGCAGCATCTTGTAGTCGCTGCGCTCATTGTTAGGTAGTTTTCTTGTAGATCCATAGGGTTGAACTTACAAGTGACCGACGTAGAGACTCTTGGTGGTGAAAGCGTAGGGCTGGACCTCGACATCTGCACGCGAGATGTTCTTCAAGAAAGAAGACTTGCCAACATTGGGGAAACCAGAGATGACGAGTGTGCGGGTGTTGGGGTCGATCGAGGGGAGACGACCCAAATGTTGCCTGACCTGCTCGAGGTAGACCAGCGGGTCCTTGAGCCTCTTGCAGATTGTGGCCATGCGACCCAGCGCCGCCTTCTTCAGCTGCTTGCACTGGAACAGCGACTGTCCGTACTTGAGAAGACGGACATAGTCACGAGCAACAGTCTCAATAAGAGACTTGGCAGTCGACAGTTGACCAAGAGCAATGCGGAAGTGGTCTGCATCGTAGAGGGTGTTGAGCAAATCGCGGTGGAACGGATGAATATCCTGCAGGCGAGGGAAGGCTTCGATCGTTTGCGAGAGGCGCTCGGTGAATGTCTCCGACGTGTACTTGACCTTGCGGGTGTAGAAGGCTCGGATACGGCTGATCTTGAAGCCTGCACGAATCTGCATCTGTGTAAGTCCTGTGCGCCTGCAAAGGGTTTCTATGATGCCGTACCTGCGTGGGGAGACGCCTCTGGGTCCTGGACAAAACAATGTCCAGGAACTCCTGGCTCGTAGGCACAACGGGGATGTCTTTCCACTGGGTCTTCATCTTGACGGCGGCGTGGCGGTTGTTGGTCGGACGCTCTGCAAAAAGTCGCGAGAACGATATCGATAGCAGTAACTTTTTCAAGTGGCGCCTTCCCCACTACGCGAACTAGAGCCCTGACGCTAACTGTTACGAGCCGAAGTGGAGCCGTCTAGCTCTCATCTCTCATCTTGACCTTACTCCAGCGTCAGTCGCAGCTTCAGTGGTGGTGGTGGTCGTCGTCGTCATTGTCATTGTCATTGTCGATCTTATACAGGCAGATGCTAGGACCTAGTCATGATGCGCAATCCTGGTGTCGTTAAAATGTCTTCCTCTTCGCGGGACACTGCATCAAGATGTGTCATGTGCCAGCCCAAGTGAGATGAACTGCATACTTGATTCTTTCACCGTGCTGCATTGCTTTGTCTATCCGTTTCATCTGTCCATAACAAAAAAGGATACAGTTGCTTGACTAAGAAGCTCCACGCTCATGCCACATCCGCCCCTTGAGCAACGTCAACGTCCAACTCGGGGTATGCTCTGGCGTCGCCGCTCCATCACGTCCCCATGCGATTCTAGTTCTATGGAGATAGAACCTTCCAAGGCTCCATACTATTTCCGGCTCCTTCCGTAATCATCTGTCGCGAGTGCTGACTTTGCATACTTCGGTAATCCAACGCACCATCACCACTCTACGAGTTCAGGTAGTTGCGGATAGCGCCCTGCAGTTTCCCAGCACCCTCGCCAAGCATGTTCGACAAATTCTCTAGATCATCACCAGCTGTGAGGCCAAACTTGCGCACAAAGTCCTTCGCAGCGCTTTCCAGGTCGCCGTAGTCGTCCTCGGGGATATCATCTTCAGGGCGACCGAAGTATGCATTGGATGAGATGGCAGATGCACCCTCGAAGCCTGCGAAGAATTAGTGAGTGCGCCGAGAGTAAGACGTTAGACATGTGCATACCTGATAACCGCTCCTTTGCCTGTGCACTTGCCGCAGGATCGTAGTTGTTCCTCCCAAAGAACTCGTCGCTGGAGATGCCCTTCTGAGTGCCAAACTTCTGGCGCGCGTACTTTTCGCTGTCATCTTCTGTCGGCTTGCTCACGCTGCCAAAGCCGCCCATCTTCTTCGCTGGTGCAGCTTTCTTAGCTGCACCGACTTGTCCAAATCCAAGGCGCGCGACGCCCATGCCCAATCTCTCAGTGTCTGCGTCCCAGCGGTCTGGCTTAGCTGTCGAGCCAAATCCTCCACGCGCTGGTGAAACTGGAGTAGGAGCCGCGATGTTCGAGGCTTCGGCGACCTTGGGCTTCGTTGTGGCTGCAGTCTCGGCAGCTTCGGCGTCTGGGTCATAGCCCAGCTTCTCAACACGTTCGGCTTCCTCCCTTGCTTTGCGCTCTGCCTCCTCGAAGTCCAAGCCTCCGTCAGCAGCAACCACCTTCTTGGCTCCCAGGCCCTTCTTCTTTGCGCCCAGAATGTTCTTCTTGGGCGCAGCGCCCGCGGTAGTTTTGCGGACTGTGGGCTTCACGACAGAAGGTGTGGTCGCTTCCGCAGCAACAAGTGGCGACTTGGGACGGTCTGCCCCGTTGCCAACGGCGCCTGGCTTGAGAAAAGGTGACTGGGCGCGTGGTGTACCGGTTCGCGAGGGTGGGTTTGAGGGTCGCTTGATGGTGGGCTTGTCCCACGAGGAGAAGAAGTCGTCGTCTTCACCGGCAGGTGTGTTGCTCTCGCTGCTGACAACATCGGGAACGTCTGTGATTACGACCTCTTCGGGGTATCTGGATGCACATGTTAACACCCATGCCAGCCGTATACAAGGGACAGACATACTGCCTAGCATCGGTGGCGCATCGCCTTTGCAGCTCCTCCTTGTACTTTGTCGCTGCGTTGCTTGTGTATTTGGCCTTGGGGTCCTTGCTGGCGAGTGCAGCCGAGCCGCCGTGTGACTGGAAGTACTTGGTCGCACTCTCATTGCCGCCGACCTTCATGATTCGCAGCTGATCCCATTGCCAGACTGTGGCTGGTCAGCATCTTTCCTTAGATATATCACCCTCAAGACGCGGTCTGGACGTACTGTCGAGGTTCGTTGATCGGACAAAGGAGATGTGGACACCCATGTTGCGGTGGTTCGAGGAGCAGTCAAGACAGAGGTAGATACCGAATGGCACTGAGCTCCATGTTGGGTTTTTGCGCCGCAGTCGAAACATATCTACGTTGCCTGTTAGCCACCGTTGACCGCCCCTCTCTGAAGAAGTGACCCGTACTTTGTTAGCTGGCTTTCCCTTCAGTTTTGCAAAGATGTTCTGCGACTGCGTCTTGGTAGCGAGCGCCATTTTGACGGTCTGGTAGGAATGGCACAGCGGTGGAGAATAGGAGGTCAAGTGGTAGTGGGGATATTTTGGCGGACTCGGGAATGCCTCTCTGGCCGTTCCATGGGCGAGGAGCGCACGTGCTTAGCGCGTCAACAACATTCCGATAGCCTGCGTCACTGCTCCCTCACCAATCCCTCGTCTTACTGTGGTAGGCATTTATGCATGTCGAAGGGGTCTTGTCAAAGATGTCTATGCTGATGCATGCTCAAATACAGCGCTTGATCTTACTCTTATTGTGGGCGTCCTACTGGGAGCCCTGTTGATCATGTCACGGCGGTTATCTTCCCCTCACTACCCTCAATGCGCATCCCACCCTTCAGCCGCGTGATATAAAATAAAATGTCTATAAAGGTCAAGCTCCTTCTCAGTACACCGAGTTAACCTCGCAGTCTTCCCTCAATGACCTATAGCTACCACATTCGTTCTACAACACTGCTTCCAATACCACTGCCATGGCCTCGACCCAGATAATCCCCGCCCGCCGAGGTATTGCAACTATAGTAGGCGTTGGGCAAAAGATCAGAATTACAAACACCCACGGCAATCAAGTCGTCGATACCTGGGTCTTCGCTCTACCATCGACCTCCGTAGGCACCGCCTCCTCTCGCCTCGAAGCCCCCTATATCCCGCAGCCTTCTCTTCTTCCTCGTCTCAGTACTCTGCATCTGCCAATCGCGCCGCCACCGCACCAGAATACATGTCCATGTCGCACTGCCGCGCCAAACTGCTAAAGCTCACACCTAGTGTTGGCGATGTATTGGTCAGCCAGAAGCGGGCACCGCTTGTGAAGATAGTTAAAGACACGAGCCCAGGTGTTCACGATACGCTGATTGCAGCTTGTGATCGATGGCGGTACAGCGAGCTAGGTGTCGAGGCGTACCATGAGAGCTGCACAGACAACTGCTGGGACGCTTTGGCTGCCTTGGCTGCTGAACTAGCGGAGTCGGAGCAAGGTGAAATCTTGAAAGGACTGCAAACACGGATGGGTGGGAAGGTTCCGGATCCGTTCAATTTGTTCATGAATGTACCTGTCGCGCAGGAAGGCGCAGGCGCAAAACGAGGCATCAGCTTCGAAGGCCCCTTGGCAAAGCCTGGCGACCATGTCGTATTTGAGGCGCTCAGAGACGTTGCGGTAGTTATGAGCGCTTGTCCGCAGGATGTACTCAACATCAATGGGAAGAAGCCAGTTGAGGCACACTTCGAAGTATACTAGGGTATTGAGTAGTGAGTTTTGACCTGCAAAATCTCCTTGCGAAACTTGTCAAAGTTTTGATTTCCCTCCTGCAATCGAATCTTTGAAGATCCCTTCCTACCGAAAAAATTATATATACGCTCTTTTCACTTTCACTGGCACTTTCTTAGCGTCACGTGGAAGCGCGCGGCTTGGCAAATCCGTGACATCAAGGTTAGCCAGTTTGGCCCCTCTCTCGCCTTGGTTTTACGCGCGGGCATCTTCTTTCGATCCTTCCAACTTTCCAAAAATACCACTCCACGGACTAGAAACTTCTCGACAGCATGGAAGAGGCTCACATAACCAGCCAAACAGGTTTCATTGTTGATTCTTAAGTTGACCCTATCAAGCAAACATGCTGCTTGTCAGACTTTCCACTGGAGTTGGTACGCCACATCTTTGAATATACACTATCTCAAGGCCTCACTTTCGGTTTCACGCAGTACGAATCTGTAGCAGGCGACAGCCTTCGATGGACTCTCAGGCAGCGGAGGGGAAACACGAGCCACTCCCAGTCGCAAACAAAGCGCTGTTCTGGACATCCAGGGGTTGCAAGGCGTATCACAACAACAGGGAATGCGAATGTGCCGATGTCGCAGAGAACATGCCTACTGCATTATTCTACGTGAGCAAGTTCATCGCTGGTGAGCCACGAGGTACGTTCACTGATTAGCCACCAACCTCAGCCGCCATAATAAGCTATAACCTCCAGTGTGCAGCTCGTCGGCGTGCAGGTCTGGTTCAAGCAGTGTCTGGAGATGCGTGTGCGCGGCCAGAGCGGCGTGCTGGAGGACCTAGCTTGGCCTGTGAAGACCATCAAGCGTAGAAAGAACAAGTCTAGGAACTTCTTCCCTCTGCAAGAGACTATAGAAGATTGCGGGTTCTCACTGTCAAGACTGGGTGACGCGTGTTGGAGCAGTGAGCTTTCTCTGGACGCCGAGATCCCCGTATCTTGTTGTGTAGGGGCAGACACCAATATTGACACGTCAGTCGGCTATCAACAGCAGATACGAATCTATTAACAAAACAACTGAATACATCAACAAACCCCACACCTCATCATTACTCATCCTCCCTCTCCCCCAAACACCCATCTCCTCCCTCGCCACAGCATCAAGATCCACCAACGCCGCCTTATCCTCCTCATCTTCATCATCACTACCTTCTTTCGACTTATTCGATTCTTTCCGCCTCAAATCCCCCATCCTGCATCCTCCTCATCAGACGCCGGAAACGACGGCGACGCTGGGACATACTCGTCCATGAGGTGGCTCGGCAGACCAACCGGAACCTGTCTGTGGTGCTGCGACGTAGCAGACAGGGGTGTGAGGGGCATCATAGCCATTTCTGGGGGCGTGATAGCGGAGTTTCAGGGATCCCGTTGACGAGGTGGGGATTCGGGGATTCGGGGCGTGGTGGCGGCGTCACTGTCGGTGTGGTCGTGATCTTAGTAGATGGTGAAGGCGCTAGGTTGGCGTGGTGCTTTGGTCCTGCGTTCCGATTTCGCTTGGTTTCCTGATTCGCGGCTTTTCGCGGCTCGGGCCTTGATGGCTCGACGTTGCTGGTTGCTACTGCTACGTCGGTTTGCTGTGTTGCTGGTAGCTTGGCGTGGTGCTCTTGTTGGTGTTGCTGCGAGAATGGGAAGATTGAAAATAGTGTTGAGCTGAGGCTGTGTCTGTTTGGAGGTCCGGGGCGCTCCTCAGCTTTGAGTTGGTCGGAAGCGGTGGTCGGTGGTGGGAGAGAGGCAGAGTGGGAGTGCGATATCCTGGGTGCCACAGGACTTCGTGGTTTTGTGACGGTTGTGGAAGGGAGCTCTGCTTGACACATTTCGCATTCGGTGAGACTGTCATGGTTGAGGAAAGTGCACCGCGGGCATTGCTTCTTCTGTTCTGGTGTTGAAGGGCGCGGATCGGGTTGATGTTGCGTTTGAGGTTGCGGTCGTGGTGGTTGTGGTGGAGCG
The DNA here is from genome assembly GCA_026119515.1 of Ascochyta koolunga. Classification (NCBI taxonomy): domain Eukaryota; kingdom Fungi; phylum Ascomycota; class Dothideomycetes; order Pleosporales; family Didymellaceae; genus Ascochyta; species Ascochyta koolunga. The sequence goes on from JANLCG010000021.1 coordinate 1,094,426, forward strand.
ACCTCTTCTTGTCTATGTTCTCGTCTCTCCGCGGTTTTCAGTCGCCTTTGAACTGCAGCATTCGCTCTGATCGACTGCTTCGATGCAGAAGCACCAACTATCGCTCCACCATTCGGGTTTGGATCTACCGAGACCACGACCTGAACGTCCCTCTTCGTCCCACACTTCATACACTGACACTGCCTGACTACACTCTTCGTATACGTCTCATCCACCTGCGCCAGAGCATCGAATCTGATCTCAAAGCGGTCGGGCTCTCCATATGCATCAGTCCTGTTTGACCCCCTGCTATCCAGCGGCTTCCTACTTGCATAGCCAGCACCCCTCGCAATAATTGGCGCGATGGGCTGCACATCTCCTAGCACTAAATGATCAACAAAGGGTACTAGCATAAGCGTGCCACTCTTGTATTTCAAATCAACCTCGGGCCTCAGTTCAAAATCCTCAACAGAATGCAAGACCGAGAAGTATTTCGCGAACATATCGCCATACCACCTTCTGACCTGCACGCCCTGCGCCAACAGCTCGTGCGGTTCGCTTCGAGGTGCAGGACTTGGCCAGAGGGCGTCGATGAGGTGCTTCTCTTTCAGGCTTTTCCGGACCATCAGATCGAGGCGTGCGCATTCAAATAACTTCTTCTCCAGCCGGTCATGCAGTTCGTACTTTGCGAAGCGAATGACCAGGCCCCGAACGAATCCAGAATCGAGGCTCCATTTCCGCGTGAAGTAGTCGAGGGATTCAAGGTCTTTCTGTGCTTGGGCATTTGCTGGGCGGATGGTGAGGGGCTGTAGCTCATGTCCCTGTCATAGAACTTAGCGTAGTGGACGATCTCAATTTCTGAACTTTGACCTACCATGTTAACCCATCGCTGCGGTTGTCGCGGGTCGGCGGTTGCGGTTGACCAGAACGAACGGATGGGTGCATATTCGGCTTTGAAGTAGTTGTATATGAAGTCGAGAAAGTCTCCTTCATTGAGCGGGAGCATGGCATGGCCCCGGGGAATGTCCATAGCGGCGCAAATTGTTGAGTGGCGACCGACTTAAACTGTTGGAGTTCGATCACAAAGTGTAGGTTTGAACAGCGTTCTCACCACGCGGTAGCACCTTTGTTGGTGTCTAGATGGAACTGTGCAGTGCCAACTCTATCTCTTTCTGCTCGCTGTCTTGGGTTCTCCGCTACAGTGTTAGCAAAGCTGCTGCCTGGGGCAGTTGACGAAGAGTACGTATGGAGGATAAGCTACAAATAACCCCAAGTGACTATATCTGGTCGACTGCGCCACACCTCGTGATAGTTCCAGAAACTGCTTTTGACTGGTCCATCGCGGAAAACTACCTTTTGCCAACCCATGTTTGGTCGTGAGAACATACGTCATCTGCCGTTGTGGCGGCCCGTGGCCCTCGCCTCACCGCTCCGATATTGCTATTTGCTTCACGTGAATGAACAACATTTGATGTTGGTGAATCAAAGTGAGTATTGGCGAGTAAGCGGTATCTACTAAAGACTTTAAATGTTGTACGAAGCTTGCCCACTCATCTTTCGAAATGTCGTCGCCCAGAAGTATCCTATCCCATCGCTCCATCATGCTAATGCCCCAATGCCTTTAAGACAGTTCAAACATAATCTGCCGTCCTGATGTACACATTAACACTCCACCATATGTATATCCTTCTCGCCCCAGCCTGCATTTCCGAATCGACTTCGCGTCAGGGTGTCTGGCATCTAACCAGAGAACCTAAACCGCGAAGCCTCCAGCCTACCCAGACCCTCCCTAGGTGCAACGTTACGGCGGCGGTAGCTGGTCGTGAAGTCCTGTAGGATTGTTCTTATCATCCTAACATCGCCAGTTTGTATGCGCTGACGGATGTTGGTCAGGAAGCGCTCGCTTTCCTGAGGTGTGATGCTACCCTGCGGCAGCATGCCGACAGTGTTGGCGACCCAAGAAGCGACCTGCTCAGGCATGAGCTCGAACAGGTCGAGCAGCACGCCAGAGGAATCCGCGAAGCAACCTTCGGGGAAGCTGTACATCATGCCCGTCATTATGCGTTGAACCAAAAGCTCGCCAGCAGTCAGAACCAGCTGCTTAACCCGGTCTTGCAATGGCTTAGGTACTTCTTGCCTTGTTCTATCGAAGCTGGACGAAGGAGAAGCATTGCGGCCATAGCCAAGCAGGTCGCGGAGGAAGTGAAGTGTTGCAATAATGGGCTCCTCCTTGAGCAGGGAGAGCGCGTTACAAGCTGCGAGAAGAATTGTTTCCATGAGAGGTGACATTATGGACTCGGAGGGGAAGTAGAGTGCCATATCAGACGCAAGGCGGAAGTAGTCTTCAATCACTGTGACGAGGTCAGTAGTTGGATACAGATGGTACTCGGAAGAGCACTTACAGTCAGGAAGCTCATCCGGTCTCACCACGTCACTTAGCATCTTCAAGAAGGTCCTTGCCTGCTGCTCATAGAACTGGTACACATCATTGGCCAGCCCGGCGTCGACCTGCTCCACTCCCTGTGAGAATTCGCGTACAATAGCAGCTGTTGCCCAAAGGAAACAGCCTTGCCTTGACGCATCGAAACCTTGTGTTAGCCTTGTTGCAAGCTCTGGTAGAAGAGGACGCATAGCTGTTCGGTAGGACAGCACCATGTACCGCCAGCAGCGGCAGACTCGTTCCAGAATAGGTATACTCTGGTTGAAATGTGTGATGAGGTTTCCAAGCAGCGGAAATAGCTCTTGACAGTACTTGACAGCTGGGTTCTCTTGACCAGCTGGTACCTCAGGTTGCACGAACTCAACGAAGATTGTCACCAGATTGATCTTGTCTGCAAGTAGTTTCTGCTCGGGTTCATCCTTGGCCTGATTCGCGATTGTCGCCAAATGCTGCATGACAGGGTCGACATATAGCTTCAGCGTGGGGTACAGCTGGTCCACAGGTACTCTGGCGACCACCGAAGCAACGCCCTCTGTGATCTCCTCCTGGCTGCTGACTGGTAGCTGGTTCAGATGCTTCGAATAGAACTGTTGAAGAGGGACAATGAAGTTGACGAGCAAGCTGGCGCAGTCGTTGCAGAAGAATTTGAATGAGAGCGCAGCGGCCCGAATGACATCTTTGGTGGAGTGATCGAATGCAGCCATGATGTAGTCGAGTTGAGGCTGCAGCGTAGCTGGGTGCTGAGCTGTCCACTCTGTGTATCTTCCGAGAGCCATGACAGCCTGGAAGCGAAGCTTGTTGTGATCAGGTATCGACACAATGAGTGGAATGAGACGTGGCAGCATGACGTCCTCATCTGGAGGCACCATGCGACCCATCGCCCTGACAGCGAAAAGCGGCGCCTCCAGCTTCTGCCATTCCGGTACACTGTTGGGGGTCGCTTGAGAGCCGTATGTTTGCACCCACTGCTGGATAAGATCGTATGGCTTCTGCAAGCATTCGGTAACACCCATGACTTCACAGCAGTCCTTTAGTACATCACCCATTTGATGACGGAACTCCCTAAACTTCTCTTCCTGCTCGCGGTCGCCCTCGAACAGATCCTTCTCATCCCCTCCTTCAGGTCTAGGGTACTCCAGGTGGCCGATCATGATGTCGATGAGTTTCGAGTAGATATCTATGCTCTGCATACGAGCTGGCGTGTACTTTTCGATTGTCAGGTATTGCTTCAGATCGTACCAGAACTTGAAGGTGTGAGAGATGGCATCTCGTTCCTTGTCGAGCGCCGCGGTCTCGAGTACGGCTTCGACCAGCGCCCGAAAGTCGTTCGGTAGTCGGGCGATCAGTAAGACCCATGACTCTCCGGCTTCTGCGAATATCCTAGCGATGCCCTTGAACTTGTCCGAATCTTCCTCTTGTGCGGCCTCAGCGAGTTTAGGTCGAAGGGCGATTACTTGAGGGTACAGGACTAGGATAGACTGCATGGCCTCGTCTACATCTCTTGTCTCGGCGATCAAAGCACTAAGACACTCAACAGCAGCCTCGAATGCATCGTCATCCGCGTTCAGGTCGTCGATGATGATGGCCAGAAGGGGTGAGTTTAGAATGGAGTCGAGGGGTATTTCGCGCATCCAGGAAGTGATGCAGTTCAATAGCTGAGGGTTCCGGGCAGCAGCCGCTGTGTTTGTCAGTCCAGGCAAGAGCCAAAAGATGGTGTATACTTACGTGATGATGTGGCGTATGTGACAAGGAGCTTTAGGGCCTGCTCAGCGTTGTCCTCGATCAACTCGGCCGTCCTCATAGTCAATTCGTGTTCCTGACCACCAAGCATTAGACTCTAACTCTGATATCATATGTCGGGATCGTAGGAAGGTGCCGTAGGCTGAAGGTAGGTTGTGGGTCGGCCGGACGTACTGTGAGTGCGATCTTTCGTCCATGCGTGACTTCTTCGGGGAGGACGCGGAGAAAATCCAAGACACAAGGTAGTGTTGCTGGGTCAGAGCCAAGAGCACTGACAATGTCTGTGAGAACATCCTTCCATTCTGTCATCTGTATCGCCAAATTCGCCAAACAGACGCACAGCGTTAGCCGTATAGGCTTAGGCCCAGCATGGAAGACAGTGAGGTTCCTCATAATAGAAGCACGGAGCTCTGGAAGCTGTTCACGAGGGATTTGGTGGAGGTCGTATACGATCTGGCGCTGTCAGGAGGGAAGCACGCCCGCGTGTTGGATGAACATACCTTGCCCTTCAAGGTGGTGGCAGCGAAGAGCTTTGCTGCAGCATCCACCGAGCTCGACTCAAGCATAGCCAACGTTGTTGTCCATGCCTCTTGCTACGACCCGCTCCGTCAGCCCTGTCTGCCCATATCCGTGCCTCTGCCCAACATACCGACTTCTGAAACTTCTCTAGAAATTCGTGGGCCTGCTCTTTCTGTGCACGATTTGACCCTGACTGCATGACGTTGTGCGCAGCTAGGACAGGCTCATAGACCTGCTGGGCGCCGTTTGTGGCCATGGCGAGCGTTCGTCCGGGGGATGGTGGGGGAGAACGAGGTATAAGGAGCGTGGTGGGGGGACGGCAGCAGCGAGCGGGGTATTATGTGTATTGCTTCATGAACCGGTGAAGTTTGAGGGTTCAACTACTAGCGGTCGACGGAAGGAGTGCAGGCAGCCTGTGTGCTCGGGGTGTGTTTGTGACTTTGCTCGGGATATGATGAGAAGTTGCATAAAGTGACGGACTGGCGATCCCGCGCCCGCGCCTGCCCGCCAAGCCAGCCTTGTCACTTCCCAAATTGTTCGCGGAACTCACAGCTGCACCCCCGACGACCCACCGACGCGCCCTCATAACCTCGACACTACACACATCCGGGATCGCCCAAGCACACCGACCAAATCTCACAGGATGAATCGTGGTGGTAAGATTGCAACTCGTTTCGGAAGCAGCAGCAAAGCTAACATACCCCAGGCCGCGGTGGAGGAAAAGGTACGACCGCACCGCAGAGCGCATTACCCAGCAAGCCCCCACGCTGACCGATTACAGTTCTTCTCCCTCCTATCAACTTCATCTTCAAGCTCTTGCAATCACGTGCCACCATTTCAGTATGGCTGTACGAGAACTTGGGGTTGCGCATCGAGGGCAAGCTTAGGGTACGCGCCCAACCATGTACAAGACGTGTCTGGCGCATTGGATGCTGATGCTGTATAGGGTTTTGACGAATTCATGAACCTCGTTATCGACGATGCTGTTGAAGTCACGATCGCGAAAAAGGACGGCACACCAGAGGAAAGGCGCAACGTCGGCCAGATCCTGCTCAAGGGCGACAACATCTCCCTCATCCAGCAACTCCAATGATCGCAACCGCTACCAACGGGCCTTGAGGCCTCTCGACTCGCACTTTCGACTGTACAGGGAGCACGTCGAGGTGGACGTATGCAAAGGTGCTATGTGGCGGCAGAAAAACATGTTGGGCGAATACAGCTTGTGTTGCACTGAATCAGGCGCGGCGAAGCTCGCCGTCACCGGTTATCAAGGCGTCGAGGCGAAAGTCGGACTGGTCCATAGGGACGGACTCGTTTGACGGAAGCAGCTGCTCGGTCAAAGACAGCCCAACTTTGACGTGGTTAGTTAGCCCATCAGCCACGTTCAAATGTCAGTAATTCTTACCGCGAAAAGGCATGCGCAACGCTTGGTGACATCGACTCAAGAAGAAGTCATAGAATCCTTTGCCATGACCGAGGCGACCAAAACTCAAATCGAATGCCATGCCAGGCATGACGATCAGATCCAGGCCGTCAGTGATGTCTTGCGTCTCGCCGCCAGTAATGCCAGTGGTGCCAAAACAATTTGCACGTGACGAGATCGAGTCCTTGCTCGGTGTGGGAATTCCCCATTTGTCTGCCTCGAGTGACTCGAAATCCTTCATGGAGGATAGCTCGACCATGTCCATGATTGATTTTGGTTGACCATGAGTAGGTTCGTCCAAGTTGTACGTGTAAGGGATGAAAACCATTTTTCCCTGATCAAGAGCGTCGCGCACGATGCTGGATGTGTTGATTTCACCAGTAGGCATAGATAAGTATACACTTATTCGTCGTGCCGCTTTGTATTCAGGTAGGGCAAGCAGAGCTCTGGTGGCACGTGTAGCTAAACACCGTCAATCGAACTACATGGATACCTCGAAACCAAGAAGACATACTCTGGACAGCAGCAGCGGCATCTGACACGTCTTTCAAGACAGTCTTGATCTTCTTCCTCATCTCCTTCTTGACAGCTACTACGGCCGCCATGCTGAAAGATTCGGTGGCGGAAAACAACGTGCCAGGAACCGTAGCGGCTGATTATGCACACTTGCTCGTCAGTCAGAGCGCAACAGAAGCCGGCGGAGCGGTGGGTGAAGACGAGCTTGATGCGTATCGATAAGCACGAGCACTCGTCAATGCACGCAGTCGAAACGGCAGTGTGCTGAAATGCGGGCGGTGATGATGCAGGCGCCGGGGATCTGCGGCTAACTGACCCCGGTCTGATACCCCGGTCAGTCTCCTTTGCGACTGCCACTCGAGATTCCAGGAACGCAACCGCGACCTCAGCCCTCGACACCACCGCCGCCCACACACGCTCCCTTTGCGCCTCCGCTATATCCAACTACCAACACTCGCTTGAGCACGCATAGAGAAGAGGCAGCATGGTGTCGTTCAAGGCAGCGCTGTTGCTCGCAGGAGCGGTCATGTACGCGCAAGCGCAAGACTTCACGGACCTGGTTGGCACATGGACCAGCAAGTCCAACTCGACATTCACGGGTGATGTATGCTGCCCAGCCAACATAGACCCCTTCATCCATAAACTGACCGTGAGAACAGGGCTTCTACGACCCTGTCAATGACCATTTCACCGAGCCAAAACACACTGGCATCAGCTACTCGTTCTCCGCCGATGGTTTCTTCGAGGAATCATACTACCGTGCTGTTGCGAACCGTACGTAGCACGTTTCTACTCCTTTCCACGTTGCACACACCACACACCTTCAGACGGAAGCAGAACACCAATAGAGCACGACGCTGACAGCCAAACAGCCACCAACCCCAAGTGCCCTAAAGGCATAATCCAATGGCAGCACGGCAAATTCCAGAAACTCGCCGATGGTTCACTCAAGCTCAGTCCCATCAAAGTCGACGGCCGCCAGATGGACTCCAACCCTTGTCAGTTCAAGAACTCGATCTACACACGCTACAATGTCTCCGAAACATTCAAGGTACCATATCCGCCCACCTCCGTATGCACATGTTACTAACCTTCTTGTGAAGCGCTACGAGGTCCGCATAGATGACTACCACAAGATCAAGCGTCTCAATCTCTACAAGTTCGACGGCTCTCCTATGATGCCCTTGTACATTGCCTTCACCACACCCAAGATGCTTCCCACCACCACGCTCAATCCACTCGTCACTGCGACCGCCACGGCGAAAGCGAAGCGAGGACTTCCCATCGATCATGAGGTGCTATTCAGGAAGAGCAGCAACATGGCAGATGGAATGTTCTGGGCAGGGATCCTGGCGAGCGGGGCTGGAGCTATGCTGTGGTGGTTCTTCTAGCCAGATCATCCAGACTGGAAGTGGCAAGATTAGGTGAGGGACGTGGCATGATGGCGTTTGGAGCACAAGATGAAATTTTGCAGACACGGGCAGGATGGTACCTCTGGAAGGCTTTATCTAGAAACAGCTTCACTTCTGGTTTTTATATTATATAGATAGCACATGTTCTGAGTAGCGTGGCGAATATGTTTAAAACTCGACAATCTTTCATTGCAGCTCCTTGCACTTGTTTTAGGAGGAGGGGTATGTTGTAGTGCTGAGTCTATAACTATTCCAACAAAGACAACAAAACGGTAGGAAAAAGAATTGCTCTGTGAGCGCTGGAAGAGCGCTGGGAGATGTGTAATAAACGCTCCTTACTCCCTACGATCCTGTGTCGTCCATACAGTAGAGAAACGAACGGATTGTGTCCTGTAAAAACGCGAGATATAGCTGGGGTGGATACATCGTAAACCCAAATTGTGCCATCCATGGTGCTCCTTGTACGGGCGGCTGCCTGTGACACAACATGGTGTACTTCCCAAGTTGAGAGAGTGGTGGTGTGGCTGGATGTTACACAAGGAAACGGTCGAGTGGCTAGGTGTGATGAGGTGGCCAGTTTGTTGAAATTGAGATACTGTTTTTCGGTTGTCTTCTATGTGTAGAGTGTAATGCTTTTCTGGACGCTTGTGCACTTTGTCGGTATGGTATTGAAGTCGCGAATTTTTTTGCGGTCCCAGCGGTCCTTTTGTGGCATCGGTAATCCCGTTGAGTGTTTTCGCGGGATTTTGTACCCTGCTTACAGTATGAATGTGAGCGTCCTCGGGCATGGTTTCTGGTTTGTCCATCGCATACTCAGAGTCCGACTCTTTCCATTCCGGCTTGCAGGTCCTCCTCGGTGCCAAACACATTCTTCGCCCACGTTACCATCCTTGGCTTTACGAGATACCGTTTTTCCGCTGATCCACTCTGCTCTGTTACCTCTTGAATCTGTGACCCCTTCCCCACAGCATCTGGCTCATTGTGTCTCCAATTCGGCGGACTCGCATCTTCCTCCTCCAGCACCAGCGGTCCCTCCTCGTTTACTTTCCTCGTTCGACGTTTATATGGCGGTCCCCTTCCCATCTGCGCCGCTCTCTCCCACGATGTTTCTACCCCACGTGCAATGATACCCGCAGATGCCCAGCCCGTGCGCCGATCGATCTCGAGGAGACGAGTGATAGTCCATTCACGTTGTGCCGGGTCCTGGTACTGAACTCCAGCGAAGAACAACGCCATGGTTGATTCTTGGAGCACAGAGCCTAGGAACGGTGGGAGGTCTTCGCCCATGGGGAGTTGCATGCCTGCCGTTATGCGGCCAATTAGTGTCGCATATGGTCCCGTTGCTTGCGCGCAGACGCCTGCGGCCATCATCGCTGCGGGCGGCATTGCTGGGTGGGAACGCAAGAGGATGATCTTGGAGAGATGGAGGAGTGTCCATAGTACGCTTACATCATAGCTACGGTGAACGAGAGCTGGGCCGAAAGGCGTCATTGTGCTGGTCTCACCGGGTGGAATAACTTGTAGTTCTTGTGGCAATGGTGCAAATGCTGCAGTGCTGGCCAGGACCTGGGCGACGGTTGTGTGAGCGATATTTATGCTGTTCCATTCACTAATTGCACTCTCATAGGCAGATGGCAAGTCGGCGTACTGCGGGTGAGGCATGTTTCCCATGGGGGCGATCGTTCATGGCCTGGGTTTGCATAGTGGGTAGTAATGGGTGCGTGTGGCTGAGCAGGAGCCATGCCGTAAAAGTTTGGCATCGCAGGTGGTGGGCCAATTGGTGGGCTTTCTCTTGGTGTCGGTGGACCGCCCTGAGGTGGACCTAACCCTGGTGGTGGTGGGCCTTTCCAGCCTGGTGGAGGGCCACCTGTCCATCCCGGAGGCGGCCCTTGCACCTGAGAGGGAGGTCCGCTTGGAGTACTAGGCGTTGGTGGCTTGCCTCTACCCATACCCGCTGGCGGTGCTCCAGGCATTCCAGGCCTAGGTCTCCATTGTCCACCATCAGCTTTGACTTGTCTCAACTTTCGCTCTCGGTCACGATATGTAAAGTCTGCTATACGGCCAATGAGTAGAACAATATGGTCGTGAGAGCCGTAGAGCGCGTCTGCTCGGCCAAGCGGTGCTCGTGGTGGGCAGTCAGACCACTTACGGTAGGGTGTTCTATGAATGTCAGCTTCAGGATTTTAGACCTTATGAGAGACTTACATCAAAGGATTGCCGCTCACACAGCTTTGCCACATGTCATGGCGGCAGTACCACCAGTACAAGTCCTGAAATGTCTCGAAGCTTCTCATGTTGAAGTTGCCTGGCAACTTTGTTTTCGCATCCTGCCTAGCACCGTTGTCCTCGATAACCATACCAAAATCGTCATAGCTAACTTGCTTGCCAATTATCGTGCTCACGAGGCTTTCATCCGGCTTAAGGTCGCTGTGTTGAAGTCTCTGGTTGAATCGTTCCTGGTCGATAAGCATTTCAGGATTTTGGCTGGGAAACTGTCTCTCCACAGCAGCTTCTGCGGCTTTTAGACGTCGAGCCTCGCGTGTAAGTGAGCGGAAATCAAGCTCAGCCAAAAGTTGCGCTGCTCCAACGAGGTGGGTTGACCACTTTGTGTGTTCAGCCGTCCAGACTTCGTAAAAGGCTAGGAGTAGGGATGTTGCCAGAGTAGGTATCGAGAGACGTTTCTTCGGGTCGTTGAGCGAGCGTCCTAAGCGCTTCAACGAATAAGCGTAGTGTTTATAGGAAGGCGTTATGGATGCGCCCTGAAGCCTTGCAATGTGTAGACTTGACAATGCAAGCATAGCATGCAACAGGCCCTGGTGATTGAGAGCCTTAAGGGGTAGTGTGTACGTCCACAATCCTTGTTGTGCGGGAGAGGTCGAGTCTTCGAAGATCAAAGAGGTGTTTCTGGGGTTTCGTTCATAGATGGATATGCTCACTGCAGTCTTGAATTGCGTCGAAATTAGTGAGTGATCTAGGTCTCGTTCTATAACAACCGCAATTGGCAAGGACATTAGAGAAAGATCGTGCTTACCACGTGAATGAAGTGCGCAAAGACTCGGGCTGTCTTTGGATTTCTTAGCGGACTCGCTGCATACTCCGGCTTGTATTGTGTCAATAGGCCGTCATACAAGAACGCGTCATAACGCCTGATGCCGAGCTCATTGAAGTTTTCGAAATGAATGCGACGGATGATCTCGAATTCTTTGCCTTTAACCATCGTGTTCTCGTTTTTCTCGTCCTCTCTGTCCATCATGTCGTCGTCTGACTGCACGTCCCAGTAATCGTTGTCTTCAAATTCGACCGCGGCCTCGTCGAGGACCTGAGAAGGACTGACGTGGTCGTCACCGGCGAAGCCATTGAGATGTAGTCGTGGCTGTCCATTCTGCGATTGAGGGATGGTGGTAGATTGTTCTATGTATGGCGTTCATGATCAGCGGTGTAGTCGCAAAAAGGCATCTGCCACCAAGAGGTTGCTCTATATAAGTGTGAAGCGCCAGGCGGCAGACACGTGCTATGTGCAAGAAATAAAATTATGGAGAGAGAGCATTGAAAAAGAATAATGATAGTCATTGGGGTATATGAGGTATGTAGCTAGACATGAGACATACCGAGAACTGGTTGAGGTAAGTATTTTACATCTGCAATCATATCAAGCGAGGGTATCTGGACAGGTTGATAACTGGAATATGCGAAATCTGCGTGTGAAACCGAAGGAAATCCATAGCCAGCTTGGCTCACGCCAACTGGACTGAGCTGGGAGAGGTGGCCAAGAACTTGTGGATGGCCGTTGTATTGTTGCACAACAGGTCGTTGTCTTGTATATTGAGTAAAGTGGTCATCTCGCGGCGAAGTATTTGAGGTTTGGATATATGGATTGCGATCTTCGCTTTGCGTTGGCGAGGGATATTGTTGCTGGTAGATCGACTGACTAGGGGGCGCTTGTGTGGTAGCGAGCTTAGTGTCAACGAAGGTGTTGTACGGGGCTGGTATCGGCTGGTACAACTCCTGGTTTTGTGTGTATCTTTGAGGATCAGAGAATGCGATATTGTGACCATGAATGTATGGTGTCTGAAACGTAGTGTGTACTGGTGATGGCTGCGGAAAGTAAGACGCGTTTGGTAGAGGATTTTGGATGTGATGATGAGGTGAGTGAAGCGGTTGCTGATGATGTGGTGATGGAAGTGGCTGTTGGTAGGTTTGCTCGGGAGAATAGCTGCTAGGCCCTTCAGCGAGTACTGGGGAAGTAGTAGCCAGCTCAACAGTGTTGCCGGCGCCCGACTCTGACATATCGAAGCTGCCCGAAGGTCGAGGTTGGAGGGCAACAGGCACATGTTCTTGAGCCTGACCGGTCGATTGGGACGCTTGGTACGGTTGATTGCGTGTACCAGGTAGCATCGAAGTGTGATACTGTATGGTGCTGACTACGCCTGGATGATTGGGCCAGTCGCCAATAGGAGGTTTGAAGACTACTCGCTGGTTGTAACCCTCACACTGGCGCTTGGACTTGATGCAATTCGCACAGGTGGGACGCTCTTCGCCGCACTTGATGCGACGTTTGCGGCATGTTAAGCAGCCAGTCTTGGTCCTTTTGCGCATTTTAGTCGTGTTTGTAGAGCTTGAGCCGTTGTCCGTTGGTGAGACGTCACCGGCGCCACCCGGTGGTGACTTTGACCGGGCGTTCGCCATGTTGAACTGGAGGCGTTCGGGATAAGATCGATATGGGAGGCAGATGGGTGGTGGAAGTAACCAAGATGCGACCGACGTGTGAGGAGGAGAGGTGAGTGGTGTACCTAAGGGGAGGCCTGAAGTTGAAGCAATATTCCACTGGCCACTACGGACAGATGATTGTGCGCTTGGATGCGGGCACGGCAGTGCCAAGTTAGGGAACAGGTGTAGTTTGGGACGATCGGTAGCGGGTGAGTATCGCGGGGCCCAAATGATCACAGGATATGGCCGTCTTTGGACGCGAGTAATAGGTTGAAAGCGTGGCTTCCGACTGGATGGTACAGAAGGCTGCTGCAGGGCAGAAGTGAGACAGAGGTAAAGTTAATAGTCCAAGCCCTCGGGAACTATGTGGAGAAATGGGAACGTGAATTAGTTATACTGGATAAGAGAGGCACGCACCATGTGTCAAAGGCCGCCGAAAGAGCCAGAAGAAGCAAGCGGCAAGCGGTCCGTTAGCAGATGGGACGGAGAAGGCTGTACGTAAATTGTCGGCACACCCAGAGGGGGCGACAGCGAGCCCAGGATGATGTGAATGGCCTAGATCAGAAATGAGATTTATGCTGCCCAGGAGCTGAGCAGGGGTCAGTGTGTTGGAATCAAGCTAGTCGGCTGTTCTCTGATGCAATTGCTACGGAGACGGAGACGGACTGGAGCAGTGAAGAGGTGGATTGCAAAGGAAGCATGTTTCTACTCGGCAGCGGTAGTGCGAGGTTCGATTGAGGTGCGTGCTGGGCGACCAGGGCTAGATGATGGCTTGCGCTAGGGCCGTGGAGAGCACCGCACCCAGGAACAGTAGAGTGAAGAGGGCGGCTGTGGTCTGTGTGAGCGACCCAGGGATCATGAATCGCAGGGCAGGCGGGCTAAAGAGAGGGGTATGTTGTATGGCGCTGGCGGGTGAGTTCACTCGCTCAGACCCGCAGCACAAACTTTCAAGCACCTGCGGTCGTTGTTGAGTCGTGTGTCGTGTTGTGTCGAGTGCCAGCGCGGTGAAGCTGCACGTGCAGTCATCACATTCTCTGAGGATGCTGCCGGCTTCGGAAAGCCTGAAGCGTGGTGCGCTTGTCGGCGCCGAGGCATCCCAACGTCAACAATTACTCAGGTCAAAGAACAATCGCCTCCAACCTGACGCATGCGTTCAACAGCTAGTCATTTGGCAGCGGACGACTGCTGCTGCAATGTTGACCTCAGAGTCAGCGCTTCCTCCAGTTCACAACGCTACTGTCTACTGAACTATGGTGGAACGTGGGATTCGGAACAACTGCGAGCACTGGGGTTGCGCCAGTAATCGTACGCCAGCAGCTAAGCAAATCTTGCGTTACCAAGGAGAGCCATTCAGCGTGACAGGCTCTGACAAGCATCCACCATCGAGTCATTGCGCCTCTGAACCAAAGCTGCCTGGATCGCTGGACCTGGAGCTGAACCGGCAACCTTCACATGCAGCACTCCATAGATTCCAGTCTCCTCCCAGAACAGCCTGATCGTACCATATATGCAGGCGCAGAACTACATCTAATCATGGATTAACTAATCTGGAGCCACACCAGGGCAGCACTGGCGTGGGTGACTATGGCGTCGTTTCACGCGGCGGATGGGTCGATGTACTATCGTCGAAGAACTAACTTTACCGCCAACCCACAGTTTCGGGGTACTGATCCTTCATGATAGAAATGTTCAGGGTAGTCGTGCTCGTGATGTGTTCATCATCGGTCAATGGATCAAAGACAGCAATATGCGCTGGTGGCGTTGAAGCCAGCGAGCTGAGACTTGGGAAACAAGATCCTCTGCCAGCCGTGCGGTCCCGCGTTCCTACCCGCTTACGCGCATCCTGATATGATTTGCGCCCAGGTTATGCGTGGATCCGAGGATTAGGGCGCCGGGTTGTGATAGGTATGACATCTCTAAACCCATAAATGGATATCGCCGGCGGCCGACATCTGTCCCCGAAACCTGCAGCAGACTTTGCGTAGGGACGCAGCTTGCTGGCAGCCTCTCGAGAAACATCATGCAAGAGGTAGCTAGAGCGGCAAGGCAACAAGCGCCCGTGATCGTCCGGGGACATTAGCCCGAATTGCCTCTTCCATCGACAGACTTGCAAATGAGTTGCTAACTATTTCGTCTGTCGCGCATTGAACACGAGCGATCTACCTCGGAGGTGGAGCCATTTCGGTCTCACCGTAAGGCGAGCAGGCACTACAGCGATGTCGATACCTTGCGACACTGCAGAACAACTTACGGTCGCTTTCCGACCACTGTCAGTTTATCCAAATGGCATGACTAGCAAAGAGCCCCACCAATGTACACCTGGTCACTGTTGGGTCATCTGCTATCAATCTTGACCGGTACAGCCGGTACATCCCAACGCCTTGCAGTCGCAGTCGCTGTCGATGTGCACCATTCTACATTCAGCGGCTAAACTTATCCCGTCGAGATTCGTTGACTGTTTTGATGAATTCGATGATAGGACGATCCAAGAGTATCCACCCTCACGACTGCAACCAGGCAAAACGTCTTCTATCAATGCGTACTTGAAGAAATAGATCCGTAATGTTCCTCTTCCGGTTCCGCGATACTGCATCTGAGTGGTAGCATATGTATTTTTTTAGCTGCTATACCCCAGCACAAGTCAGCTTCCGTCTACTTGCCCGGCCTCTTAGCATTCTTTAAGCGCAGATGTCATCTATAGGTACGAATGACACCCAAAATCAGAGATGAACCTGTGATGTGTTCGAAACCGCAATGGATGGTCTCGACCACGGCTGGGCTGATACGACAAGATTGCACTTGCACTTCTGCAGACAGCTCCGAAAAACAATATGCAACCCCTCATGTAGCCTGCATCCTTCCCTCTGCTCTGGTCATGGCAGACAGGGGTTAAAGGAACTTGGAGCTGTGGCTTCCACGAGAGACGGCCTGCACTGTGCATCTGGCGGGCGGCGACAACGCGCGATACCATTGCCCCATCCGGCAAAAATAAGCGAGTATGCACTGGCCATCAAAAGCTTGATCTTTGAGCAACGCTACAAAGAGATCCGCCCCGTAATTAGCTGCAGAGCCAAGTCCACCCGATGTTATGGCCTTCTCACGTGTCGGCTAGCCGTTCCCGTCATGTATTGCGAAAAGCACGTGCATTCACTTTGAGGGAGAATTTGGGGGTCAAAGAGATCAGCCTGCTTGTGAAAGCTTCCAACTTCAGGTTCAGCCTTGTGGGATGTCCAAAAGCACCCAAAAGTCGGAACCTGCACAATGTGTACAGGTTAGGACCCGGCACCCGAGCACGGGGAAAGCCTTTATATCACTATTGGGTTTTCGCTTACCCACGCATCAAACAGATCCGACTTGCTCCTGCACGTAATGCCACTGGTCCAGATGCCGCTGATACTAAGCCCTTCGCTACTGTTTGCGGCTATCACCCAATCAGTAGCGTGCATGATCTCAGGTGTCATCACAAGACAATCTACTAAATCGCGCCTGGGACCTTCCGTAACTCAAAATCACGAGGCCTGATCATTTTCAGTGCCGAAAAATACCGAGAGTACGCTTGGATTGAAGGTATGATTAGTTGTATCTATGCCACATTGTGTCAAGATCATTTGCTGAATCCGGTCCACCATCACTGGCCGCATACGCTTTGAGACGTCTAGAGTTAGCCACTAAAACTCGGGAGTGCTCGCCCGGTTCAATCACTGTCAAGTACTCTGTCTTTCGACATGCCCCAAGTGCTTCACCGTTTGTATCAATTCTCCTGTTAATCTCACGCAATGCAGTCTACACGCTAGCTAAATCCTCAGACCTGCCACGGATCGTAGGTTTGCGCTTCGGCCAAGGTTCCCACATCATCTGCTTACGAGGATACTACGGCAAGGTAGCATCGTTGCTGGGATGCAACTCCTACTAGTCGTACGTCAACGTCGGCGAATAAATCACTCGCTCTGTGCATTTAATCTCCGCCAGAACTGGTGCTGGAATCTAACGGTCCGAGCCGACAGCGAACAGGAACAGCGCTCGGGAAATTCCCACTGAAGCGAAACTCGCTCACCCTTGCGTTTTACATCGCTGGGATGGCGTCGTGGCTTTCTTCCAACGTCGGCACTTTGGCCAACAGTTGTTATTCACCTTTTGTCAGTGGATTTCGATTGCAGTAGTACTTGCTCCTAATGGAGTGCAGATGATGTTAAGTGAGGAGGCATCTCTCCATCTGTACTGACTTCCTCGGGTACCGTACCATACCCTACTATTATACCCCTGGACAAAGGCTGGTTTAAAATAAGTGCCAGCCATTTCATGTGCTAGATACGATCAGTTCCAACAGTTGCATTTCATCTGGAAGGCGCTCAAGCCGGTACACTCATTACAGGTGCTCACTGTACACTTTGTGTAAGTATCGCTGGAAAGTACAAGCAACAGTTGTTCGATGGTTTTTCATTGTCACGCCCAGGTCTAAAGTTTTCTCGTTTCTCCGAGAGCTACGATAACATGCATCTGTTTATTCTTTGTGAATACACCGCTTAGCAAGTCGAAAGTGCTGTTCGTTACGCGAAGCCATCTGTAGAATGTCACAATGCGAGAAACCATCACGCACCTGCAAACCCTCCAAGGGTTCGAATATGACCTATTCACTCGCTGGCCATGGCAATATCACATCTACTCTGGAGGCCCAAGAGAGAGGGGGAGACGTAACCGAGTCGAAGCTTGGGAATGGCTGATTAGCTGAAACGCCGTACGAGGCTGTGAATATAATATGCTGAATGACTTTCAATGTCATCTCTTGCATGTTTGTAGATAGTTATTATAGGTTCCTCCGACTTCGTCCCAGGACTGGGCGGCCACTACTCTCCTCAAACTGTGAGAATTCTCGCTGCCTGGTAGGTTAATACCATCTAGGCCACATTATCACTGCGACAAAACGCTTTTATGCACACACATAGCTTCTATGGTTCTATATAAATAGCCGATAGTTCATGAAGACGTAGCACCTTAACCGAATGGTCATAAAAACTTCCTACCTACCAAACTATCAACCGCAATGCTATTCTACCTGTTTCTCACGCCTTCTTTGATCAGCACTAATGTGGTAAACCCCTTCCTCACCTGAATTAATGGATCCGCCGATGCCTTGATACCCTCGATTCCACCAAGATCCGGCGTGGGACTAAAAGCAATCTGCTGCTGCTTTGCAACGTTGTCTTCTGAGACTTTGTTGATGACCAACTTGCCCACTGGCACGAATATTGTGCTCTTGTATGGAATCGTTGCATCGTCGAGTATGTCGTCTGAATTCGCAATGTGTGCTTGAATGGTGAAGATGATGGGTTTGGAAGGAAAGCGCTGCTGGAGATCTTGTTCAAGGTAGCTTTGTCCCAGCGCTTTCAGTTGTGAGGGGTCATTCGGGTAGAGGTGTTCGCCATCAACGGGATCCAGGCGGTAGCGGACGTTTGTGACTTTGCCGTCTTTGTTAGTCAGGACGTGCGTGTTGGGCTCGTAGTATGTGATGGTGCCATAATTAAAGGGATTAGGCTTGGGAGAGTTGACGAATGTGGCCGCTGAAGGGTGGCTGGCAAGAAAGACCTGGAAAGGTGCTACGGCTGCCTTGAAAGCTGCTGCCTCTTTAACTGTGTCACCTCCTGCGGCTTTAGCTTTGTCAAGCAAGGCTTTAGTGGTCTGGAAAGCACGGAAAACTTGGAGGAAGGCTAGGAAGTCTTCACCTGTTCGGGTGGCGAAACCGTTGAAAGTGTGGCTCACTAGGTCGGTATGTGTGCGTTCATCAATGAGGAAGCGAATGGCAAGGCCTTTTGGTGTAGCGCCATCATCAACATCAGGGATATGTGGTATCCCACCGCCAACAGAGAAGCGGGCTATGGCCGGAGTTAAGTCATTGTTGAAGTGAGAGGCTACTGAGAGTGTTTTGGCTTGCTCAGTTGGTGTGAAGGTCCCTTCTACGAGGAGGCCTTTGGCATGAGCTGAAAGAGGTCAGCAAGATTTAAACTTAACTTTGTGGCTACACACTCGTTCTATAACCTGCATGTTTTCCAAAAGCCTTTGCATCTCATCCACCAGCTCCTTTGGAAGCGTGTCGTTGATGTGTACTCCTCCATTGGCAGCCCCATTAGTGGAGCAGTGAATTTGGCCAGGCATATTGAAAACAGTTGCAATGGTTGGGGAGAGTCAATGATTTGTAACATGCTCAGAAACTAAGCATATTATATCAAATCTTGAGCTACGAAGGAGGTCAGTGCATGATCTAAAAGCTTGTTGTCAGTTCTAATCTAGTCGATCAAGCGCACATACAACCCCTGAGCTTGCGGCCTTGCCCTGACACAGCCCTGATCTTACAGTGCATGCAGCAACATACTTGCAAAGTAGCATTGTCCAATACTGGTAGAGTGTCTGTGATGGTCACTTCGTGGACCTTGTCGTTACACCATTAAGGCTGACAGTAGTGCATTCTTTACATTGTCTTATTAGCCTAACGTGCGGTGAAGGGTAGGTTTAGCGGTGTATGGAGCTGTAGGATTCCATTTTCTCAGCCAGTCGAAGCACCTCTGGGTAGCAATAATGGTGTGCTGACCTTTTAGCTTAAAGTGGTTAGGATATGGGTGGCAAGAGAATGTGCGCACGTGCTCATCATCATAGGTTGCGAGCCAACTTCTGCCCCACATTGTATCTGCTGGCACCTCTGCAGCCAGCCACAAACACCTTGATCACCTAGACACTTCGATAGCTAACATATGGCCTTCCATAGCTGAGTTTGACTGCATTACCTCAATGTTTGCTTACTTCGGACAGCCCGGAGTGAATCAGCTTACTCGCTCGGCGCTGTCAGCAGCCAGCCACACCTGGGTTGTTTATTATGCTCGCATTCTTGGGGTTACTTTCATCTTTGTACTTCAGCTCAATAGAAATGTGGGGTAACGGCTAACGGCCTAGGGTGTTGCCCTAGATCGGCTAGGCCGGTTGTCTTCTGGTCGCCCGTTTTGTACCGATACACACAGGTCTTCTCTATTCAAGTGCATGGAGCTATCTTCGTATGCATGGCTGAACGGCTTCTAGGCCAATCGGTGTATTCCCTCGAACGATTACTGTAAGCACGCAGCCTGAGCCTTGGGCTTCAACACAGTCTATCTGCCTCAAGGACCGCAGTATTTACACGATCCGTGTCTGAAAATAAATCAGACGCCTTCGGGAATTCCATGCCCGGAACATTTGCAGGAAAAGATTGCAAGTAATGCCAAAACATGAAATGCCATCACAGAAAACAGGCGCGCTACACTGTAGGGCTGCGATTCGCGAGCACAGCCTCCTTGTCTTGATTCGTTCAATCTTCACCGGGCTGAATACCGATGCGGATCGACTAATTCGCATTATTCTTCCCCTTGTGGCGGAGCTGTTCCTTCATTGTACCTAAAAGCCGTCTTTCTGACCACCTTCATGGCAGCCATGGTCCAAGCGTAGAGCTGGCCATATGCAGTCTACTAGGTAGTGTATCCCACAGAAGAAGCGCAGCGGTCAGCACTACAAGCCCAACACCTCCCACAGTTGATCAGGACATATAAACATATAACTCCTTCAGGGGCCTTCTTACTCACGTCACCACTTCTCCCTTCTTTACTCAAAACCATCATCCTATACAATGTCTGTTGTTGCGAAGCGTTTAACCAACGAAGCTAGCCACCTGCCCAAGCTGGGCGACATACTCAAAAGGAAGATCCAGTATGACATCGAAGAAGACGATATGATCGTATGGGACAAAGGTGTTTTCCTCAACGAGCTCCAGAAACAAGGCATTGTCTTCAAGACCAATATTGACGGCACTGTCAGTGGGAGTCTTGCTGCCGGTACAGGGCTCAAGAAGGGGACTTACAAGGGTACCCGGATGGCATTGACGGAGATCTACAGCTTGATCGAAGAAGCGTATGTTTTTATCTAGTATGCAAGATGTGGTGCACTGACTCTATGGTAGTGCTGCTTCGCACTTCGATACCCAGGGCTTTGAACCAATCATTCCCAAGAAGAGGGATCTCAGCCAGAAACAAGACGTATACAAGTGGAGTGACCCTCTCATCGACGGCTACCCTCCTCACCTGAACACGGTACCGCCAGAGCAGGCCAACGGAGCGCCAGGCATAGGCAACATCTTCGATCTCAAAGAGCTTGAGTTTGTCACTAGCATTGCACAGGTCTTGTCCTTCATCATCCCCGAGACCATCAACCAAAAAGGTACACCGTTCGAGGGGCCAACGCTTGCAGATTGCGAAAAGTACAACCTAGAGCACCCGAGTCAGAATACTGATATCATGAATGGCGAGAACCTCGGAAACAAAGCTGACTGGTACTCGGATGCTCGGTTTGCTCAACAACACTTGAGCGGAGTGAACCCATCGACCATCGAAAGGGCAACGCCTGAGAAGGTAAAGGAATACATTGATGAAGCTAGCAAGCAGGGACTCGAAAGCATGAGTAAGCTGCTCTCGGGAAGTCAGGATCTATTCATCCAAGATTACTCGTATTTCCGCAAAGCGACCGGTATAAGTGACGAAGAAGAGTTCCAAAATGTCATCCCAGAACTAGATGCATCGAAAACACCACCTGCCCCTACAGGAAAGATGGCGTTTCGATTCGCTTGCGCTCCGGTCGTGATCTTTGAGCTTCACAGTGACGGACGTCTTCACCCACTAGTCATCACGCTCGACCACAAGGGCAGCCTAGAGAGATCCATTACGATATTTAACAAACGGCTGGCACCAGACGACAAGGGCGAGATTGACGAGAAGGATGATTGGCCTTGGAGATACGCCAAAACCTGCGCGCAGACGGCTGACTGGGCAAAGCATGAGATAGCCACCCACTTAGTCGATACGCACATGGTAGAGGAAGCCATCATCGTGGCAACGAACCGGACGATTCCAGAAGACCACATCTTGTGGGAGACGCTGAGTCCACATTGGTTCCGAACGCTTGCGGTGAACAGCGCCGCCCGCTCTGTGCTAGTCCCGGCTGTCATCACGCGGCTCGCAGGTTTCGGCCCAAGCTGGCCCATTAACCCTCAGGACCCGAAGAGCCTTCAAGCCAACCGGGCCATGAAACTGGTGCGGTGGTCGTACGACAACTTCAACTTCCAAGACAAGTACATCCCCAACGACCTCAAGAAGCGTGGCTTCAACCCAGACGAGCTGTTCGACGACAAGTACCGCAACTACCCTTATGCCACTGACATATACCTCTTGTGGGGCGTGATCCACGACTTTGTGACATCGATACTGGGAACCAAATACAAGAGCGACAGCGACGTGCAAAACGACCCACACATCACAGCATGGTACAAAGAAATCCAAACCTTGGGCCAACTTCCGAGTTTCCCAACCATAACCAGCCTCTCGCAACTCACCGACGCAGTCACCATGTGCATTCACACCGCGTCGCCCCAACACACAGCGGTAAACTACCTACAAGACTACTACTACAGCTTCGTGCCCTCCAAGCCCCCGCACTCTGCACCGCGCTCCCCACCTCCCTCGCCGCGCTGCACGCGTACACAGAAGCCGACCTCACAGCCGCACTCCCCATTGGCGGGGAGGCGCCGAAATGGAAAGACTGGCTGCTCGCCGCGCAGTTACCTGAGCTGCTCAGCTACCGAGTCGACGCGCGGTACACGCTGCTTGCGTATGCAAAGTCGCTGTACAATGTTAACAAGGACCGTACAAGTTTCGAGGAGGGCGAGTGGGGTTGCGAGGCGGTTAGGGGGCGGCTGCGCTGTTTTATAGTAGGCTCAGGGAGCTGGATGACGTGTTTGCGGCCGTTAGCCAGAGGCAGACTGAGGGGTTGGTTGAGTATGGCGTGTTGCAGCCGCAGGTTACGGCGGTTTCTATTTTGATTTGAGAAAGATTGTTGGGTTGGATGGGGTGAGTGGTTTTTGTTGGTGTTGAGAGAGGGTGGGATGCTGCTTGCGAATGGCGGTGATTCTGATGCATATGTGTCTCCTTTCAGCATGTATGTGTGTCTCCTTTCAGCATGTATATGTGTCGGCTTTCAGCATGTATATGTGTCGGCTTCCAGCACGTGAGATTGCACTTGGATAATGTTAGAAATGGTTGTTGTCCAATCTTGCTATGAGCAGTCTATACGATGCTCCCAACATCCTCAGTGGTATGGTACAACTCAACATAGAGAAACAGCACTGTCTATTCACAACCAAACGTAAGTGTTGTCACTCACCGCACGATGCCAATATGCACGACGAAGCCGCTGTTCTCCCTCAGTCCCGCAGTCAGATAGCGATCAGGGATCTGCCACGTGTGAAACAGGCGGTGGAAGCTCTTCAGCCAGGCCTCGAAGACACCTGAGGAGCGCAGCTGCTGCGCTACCACGCACAGCGTGGGCTTCTCAGCGTCAGTGGCGAGCTTGCAGATGGATGCGCAGGTCGTGTTCAAGGGCTCGATGAGGGCTTCGTTGTAGATGCAGTCGCAGGCTACGAGAAGATCGACAGGCTCGCGCTGCTCGACCGAGTCCTCTTCCCAGTCGAGGATGTCGGTTGTGATGCGGGTGCTACTCTGGGTTGACGGTTGTGGCTTCTGCTTGCTTCGGCCTCCTCTCTTGGGGGTGGGGAAGACGGCATCGAGGTTGGAGGCAATGTTCTTGCGCAGCAGTTTCATGGCGTAGTCTTGGTCTGTCGCTGTGAAGCGTGCTATCTTTGCACCGAGCGTGAGGGCCACGATGCCGGAGATGCCGGAGCCTAGCTCTATGCACTTGGAACTTGACAACAGCAGACCTGATGTGAAGAGGAGGTTGTCTGCCGCGGCGATCCACTCTGCGAAGCGCGGGGTGACAGACCAAACCACTGCAGCCGTGTCAGCGACCTACCTTGCAGAGGTTGCACGCTGGAGCACAGTTGGTGTTGTCCCAAACGAGTCAAGTACCCGAGCCATGTACCAAGGCCAGCCAAGACCAGGGTCGGGCTAGGGCATGGTTGGGGCTCTGACTTCACGTACCTGCGCCCGTGGTCCCCGTCTTGCGGTCACTCGTCAGCAGACCTCTGCTCTGATGGATGACCAGATCGACACCGGCGACAGTGAGCTCCAGGGCCTCGGCATGTGCATCGATGATGCCCAAGCTCAAAGAAGGGATGTCTTGCGAAAAGACGACAAAAGCCTCTGCGCTACACCATGAGCCTTTGTTGCCGGCTGGACGAATCGCATCTCTCTGGCGCGTACGAACCTTGGTCGGGGTCTGTGATGGGTTCACTCCCGAGGATTGCGCTCAGGTCCATGGTTGTCGGGGGCGGACGCAGGAGCGCTTGGCGAAGGAGGGCCTAGGCGGGTGCAGAGATGTCTGAGGGGATGCTGAGGGCTTGGTCTTGGGCCGGGGCCATGTGTCGCTCATGGCAGTGGGCGGTGCGAGATGAACGAAGAATACTATATAACAACGCGTCGCTGCCGGCTCGTCACCGTGCAGATCCTGACCGTGGACCGCTCTCCCACTTGTTCCTCGCACAGTCCAGCTCGCGCGTTGACCAAAGCGGTGAGGTCATTGCTCTTTTCGCTTGGCGGCAACAGCTCAAGCTTGCCAACACGCTTGAGCGATACAGATCCGCTATTGACGGCCACGCACCTGCCTCCTGGTCACATCCGTCGCACTCCGCTGGCGACACGTCTTCCTCTCCCACCGCACGGCTTGATTGACGCTCTGCTTGTTTTCCTGGTCCTGCTTGCTGTGATACCCCCGCGCTGCACCTGCATCTGCACCGCGCTCCCAACACTTGCTCTCCCTATCCCCCAACCTCACCCTCTCCCCCACCTCGACCCCCTCCCCTGCCACCATGACGGCGCAGAACCTCAAGAAGCTCGCGCCCCAGGCCCAGGCAACACGCAGCGGGCCGTACACGTGCGAGGCCCCGGGCGTCCAGAAGCCCGAGGGCGAGACGATACCGCGCCGCAACCTCGTCGCCAAGGACAGCCTGGTCAAGATCCCCCAGGAGGGCGTCAACACGCTCTACGATGTGCTGCGCTACTCGGCCGCCAAGTTCGGCAACGCAAAGTGCGTGGGCGCGCGCAGGATCGTCAACGTGCACGAGGAGACCAAGAAGATCAAGAAGATGATCGACGGCAAGGAGCAGGAGGTGGACAAGAAGTGGCAGTACTTCGAGCTCGGCCCGTACAGCTACAAGAGCTTCGTCGAGTTTGAGAAGATGGCCCTGACCGTCGGCTCCGCCCTCGCCCACCTCGGCTACAAGCCCCACGACCGCCTGCACCTGTTCGCCGCCACGAGCATGCAGTGGCTGGCCTCGGCCCACGGCGCCCTCTCCCAGTCGCTGGCCATTGTCACCGCATACGACACCCTCGGCGAGGAGGGCCTCACCCACAGCATGCAGCAGACGCACGCAAAGGTCATGTTCACCGACCCCGAGCTGCTGCCCAAGCTCGTGAACCCCTTCAACAAGACAAAGGACGTCAGCGTCGTCATCTACAGCACCAAGAACGACGCCAAGCAAGCCGACATCGACGCCCTCACCTCGGCGCACCCCCATCTCAAGGTCCTCAGCTTCGACCAGCTGCTGAGCCTGGGCAACGACCATCCCGCCGAGCCCATTCCCCCAAGGCCGATGACCTGGCATGCATCATGTACACCTCCGGCTCCACGGGCACCCCCAAGGGCGTCATGATCCAGCACCGCAACGTCGTTGCTGCCGGTAAGTTCTCCAAACATCCAACCTGTCTCTCCACTGACACGCCCAGTGGCTGGTGTCGACGCCATTGTTGGCAAGTACCTCGGCCCCGGCGACGTCCTCATCACGTACCTGCCTGCCGCCCATATCCTCGAGTTTGTCTTTGAAAATGCCGTTCTGTACTGGGGCGGAACCATGGGCTACGGCACCATCCGCACCCTGTCCGACGCGTCTGTGCGCAACTGCGCTGGTGACATCCGCGAGCTGAAGCCTACCGTCATGGTGGGAGTCCCCCAGATCTGGGAGACGGTCAAGAAGGGCATCGTTAGCAAGGTCGAAGCCGGCGGCACCGTCAAGAGCAAGATGTTCTGGGGTGCTTTCGCCGCCAAGAGCTTCCTGCTCGGCTCTGGGCTTCCCGGCAGCGGCGTGCTCGACGCTATCGTCTTCAACAAGGTCAAGGAAGCCACCGGCGGCCGACTGCGCATCTGCCTGAACGGCGGTGGGCCCATCGCAAAGGAGACTCAGCGCTTCATCTCCCTCGCCATCACTCCCATGATCTCCGGTTACGGTCTCACCGAAACCTGTGCCATGGGCGCGCTCATGGACCCGCTCGCCTGGACCGACACAGCGCTGGGCGAGATGCCCGCCTCGGTCGAGATGAAGCTCGTCGACTTTGCCGACGCAGGGTACTACTCCACCAACAAGCCACCGCAGGGCGAGATCTGGATTCGCGGCGGCAGCGTCGTGTCCGGCTACTTGGACATGCCCGAGGAAACTGCCGAGTCCTTCACTGAAGACGGGTGGTTCAAGACGGGTGACGTTGGCGAGTTTGATGCGCAGGGCCAGATTCGCATCATTGACCGCAAGAAGAACCTCGTCAAGACGCTCGCAGGCGAGTACATTGCGCTGGAGAAGCTCGAGTCGATGTACCGCTCCGTCCCGATCGTGGCCAACATCTGCGTGTACGCAGCCGAGGACCGCCAGAAGCCCATCGCCATCATCGTCCCCGCTGAGCCGGCGCTTAAGAAGCTAGCTGCCGAGCAGGGCGTCAAGGGCGACCATCTCGAGGAGCTCGTGCACAACAAGAAGATAAACAGTGCGGTGCTGAAGCAGCTGCAGCAGGCCGGGCAAAAGGGCGGCTTGGCCGGCTTTGAGATCGTCGAAGGCGTTGTGCTGGCTGATGAGGAGTGGACACCGCAGAACGTAAGTTGAACCCCCTTTTTCAACACACACACACATATATATATATATATATATATTCCAAAGATTGATGTACTGACGACTTATTAGGGTCTTACCACGGCCGCGCAGAAGCTCAACCGCAAGGGCATCTTGAAGCAGTACGAGAAGGAGGTTGATCAGGCGTACGGCCGCTCGTAGACAGCCAACGCCTAAGAGCACACAGTGTTGGACAGGATCAGAGGCGCTGTTGATGAAAATGTGGGACGGTAGTTTGGTGCTTTTTTTGCTTCACGATAACGACGGTTTGCTCTCCCTATATTTGCGCGTGTATCTATATCCTAGCTAGCTTTGCCATTTCTGGGGTACGCGGTACATTATGTAGCGAAGCTTCTTCTCTCTCGTTTGACGTCTTCACTCATCCTTTTTTCTCTCTCGTGACAGTCCGCTTAACGACGCTTTTGTGCAGACCAGAATGATAGACCGGCTCTTACCACCCGTCCCAGACATGGCCTTTCCAGTCCTGGTCGGCATACGACTGCGTAGCGCACCACGGCTTGTCGGTCGCGTTGTAGGGGCTGAGTGGCAGGTCGTAGGGCATGCGCAGGCCGACGACGACGAGCTTGTCGGGTTTTGACTGAGGGCCAGCATACGTTGCTTCATCCTCATCTTCCATCTCCTTCTCATCCGTTAATTCATCTTCAGTCTCCACATCACCATCGCCTTCAATCGCTGCATCGTCTTCGTCGACTGCAAGCGAATATGTACTAGCCGGCCAATCGCACCCAAACACGGGCACAAAATCCACGGCACGCCCCGGCTGTGCGAACAGCTGTGGCCAGACTAGCACGCCCGTCTCGTAGCTCTGGACCCGTACTTCGCCCTGCTTGTTCGCTACGTCGCCCCAAGCCTGCTTGCTCAGGTTGGCGCTTGTGAGTAGTGCCCAGTCGACCGTGTTGTGCGTGTCGTTACTGAAGCGAATGTAGGTCTTGATATGTGGCGCCGCGGGGCCGCGGTGTGCTTCTTTTTCTAGTTATTGCTGCTGCGGATGACGAGGGGTGGGATGAAGGGTGTTTCCAGTGACAGAACAGGGGGTGGAGATATTGGAGTTGCTTTTGCTGTTGGGCAGATTGTACTTTCGTGTGAATCGAGCCACCGGATTGGTAGCCGTCGAGTGAGGTGCGTATTTCTTCTGGAGTGGGGAAGATGATATTGAATTTTGGCTTCAGCTTGGATTGGAGTTGTTTTGGCGTGTGTGAGCGCGCGAGCACAGACTGGAAGTGCGCGAGCCATGTAGGTGCGCCACCTATTGTTGCTATTGACGAAACTTGGAGTACAATGTGCGGTGGCTTTTGCGAATCTTTTTCTGCTGTGATGGGTACACTGCTTAGAATCTCCTGTAGACCCAGCCAGCCGAATGAGGTTTGTTGTCCGGGATTTGCCCTACTAACAACCTGTCGGGATGGCGTACTGCTCAAAAATGCGGCTTTGATGGAGGAGAAGTCGTACAAGGCCAGCTGGTTGCTCAATCTGCGGAGACGCTTCTCATAGTTGCCCAGGTAGCGAAGGAGGTCGACTTGAAAACGGTCACCGCTCCCCAAGGCGTGTGGCCCTGAAGGTATTGCAGTCGCAGTTAAGTATGGAAGGAGAGGCGACCGCCATACTGCCTGTGTCATGTTCGTCCAGTCCTCTGGGGTCATGTTGGCAGTATGGATAATGACCTGAGCACGGTCATCGTGTCGAAAGAGGACAAGCATCTTCGAATGGTGCGTTCCGAAGGGGTCTGGTAGGTACGCGTTGATGAGCTCCATGTTGGGATGTTGCTCTGCTGTTTCCTACTCGCAAGTCAGTACGCATACACAATGAGTGAACAAGATACCTGAGGATGGGATTATACCATCAGGTTGATCCGCCTCTCGTCGTCTTGCTTCCAGAAGCCGTGTACGATCTTGATTTCGATAGTATTTCTAACGTCTTGGTCGAATTGCTGCCTGCCTGTTATCAGCATAGCGTTCTTTTATGGGTTACAGTCCAACAATACTCACATCACAAAATCGAGATCAAACAAAAAGTTAAAGTTCCAACACTCCTTGATCAGAGGGTCACCTAGAATATCCTTGAGCTCAACGGTGTCGACATTTTGATGAGTCGCCAGATCTCGGATCTTGGTGAGGATGAAGGGTGATGCGATATACTCGACCTCGCCTCCATGGTGCCTGCCTTCCTTCAAGGCCTCACTGACACTTGTATCGGTCTGATGGAGCTGCTTGCCCTGCAGTGGTAGTTGCGATGGCAGAGGTGTCCGTGTTTGTCTGGGTGCGTCATCGAAACCCCAGGTTGGATTGGGTGCCAGTAGCGAAGCTGAAGCTGGTACAGGAGCTTTGCGTCGGGAATCTGGCGGGCTGATGGGTCTGCGTAGGCTTCCACACACTGTGGCGCTCTCGAGCTCACCTGCAGCTTTGTCGTCAAGCTTGCGCCGCTTCGCCGATGGAACGCAATTCCCGGTTGATGGCGTCATTGCAACTAATAAACGTTGGAAGTAGACGCGAAAAGTAGTGCTCACAATCAAGGTGCAAAGACAGAAGCAGTACGTGGGTAGTGAAGCGAGCACAGGCCAAGTACTGGTAAGAAGGCAACTACGAGGACACACGACGAGCAAGTCACATTGGACAACTGGATCAGGATTCAAGTCATAATGGTTTTCATTGTTCGGTCTATGCCGACAGGCTTTTTGAAGGCCGTTGCTCTCGTAATGAGGCTGTAATCATCATACTCCGTCTAAATAACTGAGCATCATTCCTATGATGCTCTAACGAAGGCTGGGAAGTGAAATTACTATGCCCGATGATTCAAATAAACAACCCCAACTCCGGATATCGCTTCGCTCAAATTGATAAGCACACTCGCTCATGCTGCGCTTGCGCTGACAGCAGGCTGAGCAACCTTGGTGACCTGGTCGCCAGCCCTGACGATGGGGTTGCCAGAAGCGTCCTTGGCGATGCCGACGTCCTTGTTCTCCATCTGGGCACGCTTCCAGATCTCTACCTCGCAACCACCGCGGATGACACCAACACGCATGGTGGAGAGAAGGTTGTGGGCAGCGTTGGAGTGGAAGTAGACACCGCCGTTGAACATGGCGGTAGCGTCCTTGCCAATACCGCTCTTGATGAGGGTCTTTCCACCGGGGTGCTCAGCGATGAACTCGGTGACGTCATGGACAACACCGGCAACAGCGATGAGACCGCGGCCGTTCTTGGCCTGCTCAACGTAGTCGTCCCACTCGATGACGGGCAGCTGCTCGAGAGGAATACCCCAGTCGAGCTTGGAGCGCTTCTGGTCAATCTTCTTCTGGAGCTGCTGGACACGACCCTTCTCAATCTCGTTGGAGCGGAACTGCTTCAGGTTGGAGGCAAGGCCAAGCTTGGACCACAGCCAGATGGACCACTTGGTGGGGTCGTACTGGTGCCACTCGATAGCGTTGCGGTAGTCGGAGGGGAACTCGTGGTGGAAGTTGTGGTAGCCCTCGCCGAGGGTGACCAGAGCGGTGATGACGTGATCGCGGGGAGAGTTGCGGTCGTCGAAGGGCTGGTCGCCGAGCCAGTGGGCAAGCGAGTTGACGCAGAAGGTGGCCTGCTGAACGAAGAAGATGCGGAGGATACCGGCGTAGATGAAGCCACCCTTCCAGTCGTTCCAGAGAAGACCAGCGACGGCCGAGGGGAAGATCAGGCCCATGAAGACCATGACCTTGATGTAGTGCTTGTGCTGCCAGACGACGACGGGGTCCTCGTTCAGGTCGGTGATGTCGGTGCGGCCAATGCGCTTGGGGTTCTGCTTCATGACCATCCAGCCGAGGTGAGAGTACAGAAGACCCTTGCGGACCGAGTAGGGGTCCTTGTTGGTGTCGGTGTAGCGGTGGTGGGCGCGGTGGTCACGGCTCCACCAGCGGATGGAGCCCTCGACAGCACCGCCGCCCACAGCGGCGAGGAAGATGGACAGAGGCAGGGAGGCGTTGTAGGACTTGTGGGCCCAGAGACGATGGTAGCCGGCTGTGATGCCGAGACCAGTCCAGAAGTAGTAGACGACGGCCCAGAGGGCAGTCTGCCACTTCAAGGGGGTCCAGAAAGCGGCAATGCAGCCAGCGAGCGGGATGCCGATGATGAAGACGACCTGCGAATGGTGTCAGCTATGGGTCGGGGGCCATTGGCAGGGGTGCAGAACGTACATTGAGCCAATTGACGTGCTTGTACCAGTTGGCCTTTGTGATGGGCTGGTCGGTGATGTGCGGCTTCTTAGGGTCGTACTTGACGTTGCGGTTGGGCTCGTTGGTCGAGGCCATGGGCGACTTCTCGTCCATAAACTCGGGCTTGATGGCGAGGTCGCCCGAGACAGCCTGGGAGGAGGGCATGGTGGCGGGGTGGGGTGCTGGCGAGAGCGTGTACTGGCAGGGTGTAGGGGGTCAAGAAAAGAGAGAGCGCCGATCGGGCTCCAGGAAGCACACAACAAAGGGCTCCGGCAGCGAGAGGATACCACGCTCGGGGAGAGGGGTCAGGTTGGATGGGAAGGAGCAGGAGGGGATGAGGGAAAAGGACACGGCGGAGGCAGGCAGGATATTATAGCGGTGGAATGGAAGCACTGTCCAGACATGCATGTGTTGAATCCCCAACGCAGTGCACGGTAAGCGAATAAACCGGGACCTTGCATGGCCTGCACCGCTCCACCAAAGCCCTTGGAGACCAGCCAGGGCCGTACTTTTGGTCATGGCCGGCCTAGCGCAGCTGCCCAGGGTCCAGCACGGGCAGGCAGGCGCCGCGCGCTGCCAGCGTGCGAAAAGAATTTGTGCAAGACGCGGCAGAAACGCGTGGATCTCGGTGTCAAGGCCAGAAACGAGTGGATCTTGGTGTCAAGGTCAGAAACGAGTGGATCTTGGTGTCAAGGTCAGAAACGAGTGGGTGGCGTTGGCCATCCGTGTCCTCGCAAGCCTTGCACCTCCCGGCCTGCCGTTCCCCAGATTTCTACAGCCACCGACCACGGCCTCTTCGCGATTCATTGGGCAATGCTTCGTGTCCTGCATGTCTGCGTGCACAAGCAGCACAGGAAGCACTGCCAAAGAGCAGGCTGTTGGTCGCAAACGCATCCCGGCCAGCAGCGCCAGCAGCGAATGGCCGCTCCGGGCATAGCAAACCGGACGCTGTTGTGTTGTGAGCTCCTGAGTCTCGTCATTGCTAGCCGGTCTCTTTTCCATCCCAGCGCCCGCTCACAGCCGTTAGCAATGACAGGTGGCAAATTCAGCAAGCATGCCATTCGGCCATCTGTTGATATCGCCCGCACGCTACCAACGCTGCGCCCTGACGACGGCCTGCAGTCTGTCATGCCGCATTCTGATGCACGCCTCATCGAACCACTGTTCGCAGTCGAGTTTTGGGCAAGTCCGAGTGGCCTCTCTCCCCCATCTAGTGCTGTCCCACTGCTGGAATCTTTCTATCATGTTGCAGCCCTTGTGTCGCCGATTCCACCGCTCCCGCAAGCCCATCCCGGTTCTTCGCGCCTCGCAACTTGTTCCCAATGCAGTTTAGCCAGCTGCCTCTTCCTTAACACCAGCCCTATCGCCAGTTGGCAGCCTTACCGATGCTGCTCCCTATCACCCTGAGCCTGCATGCAACCTTGCGCGAGCACCGCTGCGACGTGTGCTCGCAAACGGTTCTCCTTGGTTTCAGAGGACAGCCTCCTCCTTGGAAGCTTTGTGTTGAGACCATGTGTTGAGACCATGTGTTGAGACCAGGTGTTGCGTGCAGCCGTGCCCCAATTCCAGCCAATATCGAACCTAGCACTCAACTCCTCATGGCTCGTCCAGGAGACTGCTGCCAGCTCCTTGCACTACCGTGACGCCATCTTGCCATCTCACCCACCACCCCACCATTGGCATTGGCATACGACCACGTCCACAGAACGCATGTTTGCGCCAGACCACCTCACCTGCTTGGTTGCGCCAAGTCTTCGCTACCACGGCTGGTCCATCACCGCCCAGAACGGGGCCGGCTTGGAGTGAACTGGCAACCTCCTCAGCCTTTGTCGCGACCTCTTCTCAGGCACCTTGGAGCCTGTGGTAGCTTGCTTACGGAGTACTTGCCCGTGGATTCATTCCTTGGAGCAAGGCGATATCAACATGACCCAGTCCATGCGGCCTAGGCACTGCTGGGTCGAGATCACGCAAGACGGTCTCCAAGGATAGGTGTCATAAAGTTTCAATGGGCTGCGAAGCCCCCAGAGCACCGCAACGACTCGGCATCCGGCGATGGACACCTCCAACACCAAAGCTCTTCTCCAGCAAACGTGGGATCTCCTCGCATCTTGCCCTTCATCGTCCAAGTCCTTCTTTGCTATCGGGCGGCACCGAAAATGAGGTAAGCTGCTTGCTCATCCTGGGCCAATCACACGTCACGCTCCTATCAGTATCGCTCAAGGTTTGCCAACCATAGGCGGGCGCCGCCTCAGTCTCCAAAAACTCCCACATGGACCACACATCTGCCGTGGAGAAGACATAGCGATGCCGGCTAATTCCCATCCTTTTCGGCCTGCTCTTTTCTACCGCTGTTCTGAGTGGCTTTCGTACGCGAATTAGATCCTTGGTTGTGTATCGTGGGTTTTGCCTCAAAGATAAAGCAACTTGGACTTTCTGTCCATATATCCTATAAAGCAGAAGCTGTCATCCACTAACCTGTCGACACAATTCTACCGCAACCAAGATCAAAAGCCAGCATCATTGAACTCCGCCGACTTTCGCTTCATCACTTACCGTTCCCCGCAATATCAGAATTGTAGCATAAGCATATCGACTAGTTGCCGCTAGTGCACCACGCGGCTCAACCTGCGCAACCGAACTACAAAGACCGCAACCTTGTAGCTCGAGTCGCCAGCTTTTACATCAATCAATCTCATAGCCTCCAAGCAACGTTCGATTCTCATTGAACAACAACCGAGAAGCGCCTGCAATTCAACATCACTTGAGGAACTTCACGCCGCACAAAAAGACGAGAGTGACAGGTCTCGCACTGTCAAACTCACAGCAATGGCAGATCGCATCGGGCCAGATCATGGACCGCAGCGAAGCTTTGGGGAGAAATGTAGACGTTTTGGAAAGGCTTTCACGAACAGGTGCGACGATAGCTCTGGATTTCACTTCCACAGCATCAGAAACTGACAAGACGCAGAGATGGATTGATTGGAACATACGACTATGCCTTTCTCTTCAAGCCCAACCTTCCGTTCATGAAGAAGACGCGCCGTGCGGCACCATTTTTCGGTCTTCACGACCGCATGCCCGTCTTCCTGGCTCTTCTGCTTGGGTTTCAACATGCACTTGCCATGCTGGCTGGTGTGATTACGCCTCCCATCATCCTGGCCAATGCTGCTCACTTGACCGGCGACCAGCAACGCTATCTTGTGTCAACATCGCTTATCGTGTGCGGTCTCCTCTCTTTCATTCAGATCACCAGGTGAGTCGAGGCCATCTCTGTCGCCCAGACCCAACTTACATTCTCAGATTCCACATCTGGCGTACCCCCTACTACATAGGCACAGGCCTGATTTCCGTCGTGGGAACCTCTTTCGCTACCATTCCCGTCGCGACCGGTGCCCTCAGTCAAATGTATGCCAATGGCATGTGTCCGTCCGACAGCGCCGGCAACCCGCTCCCCTGCCCCAACGGCTACGGTGCCATCCTCGGCACAGGCGCCTGCTGTGCACTCCTCGAGATAGCAATGTCCTTCACCTCCCCAGACTTCTGAAGAAAATCTTCCCACCCCTCGTCACCGGCCCAACAGTCATGCTCATCGGTGTCAAGCTCATCCTGACGGGCTTCCAGAACTGGGCCGGCGGAAGCAGTGGCTGCCAGGACCGTCCAACGACCGGCATCTACCAACTGTGTCCCACCGTCAACGCGCCCCGTCCTTTGCCCTGGGGCTCCGCCGAGTTCATCGGCTTGGGCTTCAGCGTCTTCATTACAATCATCATCTGCGAGCGCTTCGGCGCGCCGATAATGAAGTCTACCGCTGTCGTCATCGGCCTGCTGGTCGGCTGCATCATTGGCGGCGCCACAGGCTACTTCGATAGGAGCGGCATCGACGCCGCGCCTGCCGTCAGCTTCATCTGGGTCGAAACCTTCAAGTTGAGCGTCTACGGCCCGATCGTACTCCCGCTGTTAGCCGTATACATGGTGCTTGCCATGGAAGCCATTGGCGACATCACCGCGACCTGCGACGTCAGCCGACTCCAAGTCGACGGTACACTCTTCGACAGCCGCATCCAAGGCGGCGTGCTAGCCGACGGGCTCAATGGCATCATCGCAGCGCTCTGCACCATCACACCCATGTCCACCTTCGCGCAGAACAACGGCGTCATCGCGCTCACGAGATGCGCGAACCGCAAAGCCGGCTACGCCGCCTGCTTCTGGCTGATTGTCATGGGCGTCTTCGCCAAATTCGCAGCCGCGCTCGTCGCCATCCCGCCTGCGGTTCTCGGCGGCATGACCACATTCCTCTTCTCCGCTGTCGTCGTGTCAGGAATCGCTATCATTGCACGCACCCCCATGACGCGCCGGAATCGGTTTATCCTCACTGCCGGATTCACCCTCGGGTTTGGCGCTACCATGGTGCCTACGTACGTCTCTCTCTCTCTTTCTCTCTCTCTTTCAATCACACTCCCCTATCCTCCCTGTTTACTCCTCTCCTATCCCCGCCCCACCCCGTACAGAGAAACGAAACAAAACTTCTAACACCCCACAGCTGGTTCTCGTACGTCTTCACCTACACCGGTCCCAACCGCGCACTATCCGGCTTCTACGACGCCATGGAACTGGTTCTAGAAACTGGCTTCGCCGTCGTAGCCTTCACGACGCTGGCTCTCAACCTGCTGTTGCCTGAGGAGGTCGAGGAGGTCGAGGGAGAGGAGGAAGAGGAAGAGGAGGAGGGGAGGCCCGAGGTGGTGGATGGGGAGCGTCATGCTGCTACTAATTCTGTCGAGGATGGGCGTCATGTCGGGGAGAAGTGGGCGCGTGGACAGGGGAAGAGTGCAGCGAGTTCGGATGGGTTTGGGGGAAGGAGGTGTAGGGTTGCGCTTGTGGAGGGTTGAGGTTGCGAGGTTGGGGTTGAGCGGCTGAAAATATCACCTCTTATGATTCACGTACGAGTCTCCTGCTTGTTCGTCTTCTTCTTCGTCTTCCATGTCTAGAGATGTGCGCTCGAAGAAATAAACACGACAGGAACTCCCTATCGCTATACATCATAATAGCCCAGCCCTAAACCCAAAGCCTCACACTGCTCCACCTCCCTCCACCCCTCCTCCCGCGGCATACCATCAAGCACGCGCAGCACTGCCTCATCCTGACCACCTACGGGTCTCCACTCGCGCAAAGTCCGCACGAGAAGCGTCGTATTCGCAAACCCCCTCGCCTCCAAAAACCCCTTTCGGGCGTTGGATTCCCCGTCCGCGCAAAGCTGGTCCAGGAATCCAGGATGAATTGCGAGAACCTGACGTCGTTGTCGTCGCGAATGTGGCCTCCCTCGCGCACGAGCGTGCCAAACACGTAGTAGAGCTCGCCCGAGTGGCATTTGTAGTAGGGCTTGCGCGCGTCGCCGAATGGATGGGCGGCGTTGCGCGGGGCCTCACAGGCGGGCGGATTCGGACTCCACGATAGCAGCTGGAAGGCACGGCCGAATTCGTAGGCGTATACTTTCTTGAAGATAGCATTCTTAGTGCCCGTTGAGGCGGTCGATTGCGCAAGGCAGCGGAACATGGCGTCTGTCGCCACGCGGCTTGTTACGTTGAAGATGGCGAGTGTGGAATTTGGGTTGGGTGGGAGGGGAAGAGATGGCTCAGGATGGTGGAGGTCGGAAGGTTTTGCTCGAGAAGTGCGGTGCTGAGGTTCATGCTGCTTGGGTAGGCGGTAAAGGGTGAGCCGTCGTCGTGCATAATGCCTGAGAGCAGGGTTACGTTGAGCTTTGGTGCTGTGGGGCCGAGTGGGAGGGTGGAGGCCGTGAGGAACGTGTTGTCGACTACCGGGTAGTAGGCCACAGTACCGGTGGTGAGGTTGAGGGGGCTGACGGCTTGCAGGCAAGTGAGGATGGCGTCACTGTTGTTCGAGGCGCATCCTGTCTCACTGAGGAGGGACTTGGTCCGGTTGGTAGCCTCAGTGATGGTCAGGTACTTTGCGAAGGTGGAAGCATAGTTTATGCCTTGAGGGGTGCTCTGTGTGATTGCGCCTGCAAACTTGTGGCGAGCTTCTGGCGAAGCAAGTAGCGCTCGCACAGAGGCTGCGCCAGCACTTTGGCCAAAGACGGTGATCCTGTCCTTGTCACCACCAAAGGCATCGACGTGGGCATGAAGCCAGTCCAGCGCAGTACTTTGGTCCTTCAAACCGTAGTTACCCGTCAAGGAAGTGCCCTCCAGTGCTAGAAAGCCTAGATTACCGAGCCGGTAGTTGATTGTTACAAGAACTACGTCGCCACGAGATGCAATGGCTCCACCATCAAAGGTTGTGTCGCTACCTGAGCCACTGACGAAGCCACCGCCATGAACCCAGACCATGACGGCTTTCTTTTTGATATCTGATTTCTCACGGGGAGGGACGGGCTCCAGATATTCAGATACAGGCAGTCTTCGCTGCAAGACGCCGAGTCAGAAGTACAGCTTCCTTGTATGCATTGGGGCCCGTAGGAAAGCGCCGAGACATTCGAGCCTGCAGGTGGCAGGTAGGCAGCGTGTGAGAAACGGCTGGGTATAGTAGCATACTTGATGCCTTGGAAACGGAACGAGTGTTTATCGCGGTAGCCTACGATGGTTGCATTTCCCGTTGTAACTGCTGTCTGCCATTGTGTGCGCGTGTCAGTCGACTGCGGTGCGCTGAGTGCCGCTGAGTTGTAGCAGAGCGCTGGCAAAAGTGTGTTGCACGGCAGCTGCTGGGTGCGGCCATTTACCGTGACGGCGCTACATGTGGCGTCTGTAGAGCCTGCCACCCAGTAGAGGCTCTGGCTGTGTGTCTTGCTGCCATGTTCAAGAGATTGCAGGAGCCCAAGCTCTTGCGGAACGCGCTCGAGAGACCATAGCGTTTCTCCCAGCGCTGCACAAGCCGAAGCCGAGGCTGAGTACGACTGGGGCTTGCTGACGACAATGGCGGAAGCTTGTCTGTGGCTGCTGTTACCGTACAGGTCGTTGTGGGTCAGTATGGATAGGTCTGAGTCGAGGGTGCGTGGGTTGGGAGCGCATGCTACCAGAGAAGCAAGACATAGTGAGGCTGAGAGGCGAGCCATGCGTGTAGCCATGCTGATGCCCTGTCACTACGCAGCAGGTGCTGCGTGTACTGTGTAGTTGGGGCATGTTGTGAGTCACTATTATATCTTCACGATGGA
The DNA here is from genome assembly GCA_026119515.1 of Ascochyta koolunga. NCBI lineage: Eukaryota > Fungi > Ascomycota > Dothideomycetes > Pleosporales > Didymellaceae > Ascochyta > Ascochyta koolunga. The sequence continues at coordinate 1,132,416 of JANLCG010000021.1, forward strand.
CCGACATGTACTTGCAAGCGAAGGATGCTAAGATGCGGGCAATCTCGCTATGCCAAGCTCATTCGTGGGATATAGTGCAGCTTGAGGGTCTACGGCTGAATCAGGCATTAGCACGGCGCGATGCCGAACATGATGCGGAGGGCTGGGGGCGAGAGTCGAGGGTGCTTTTGGTGGAGAGTACACGGCGCACGGCGTGGTTGTACTTGGGAGTGTGCGTGGAGGTGAGGTGGCAGACGGTCAGACGCGAAGACGGCTCAGGACAGGCGGCGGCCTAAGCATGGAACGCGTGCGGGGAGCTCCACTGGCATATCACTCGGGCATGTGGCACGTGACACAGGGCGCAGGCGCGCAGCGTCGAGGTAGAGACAAGCCAGCGACGTGCTGGGAGCCCGGGCAGGTTGCTCGCTGCACGAGACGGCAGCTTGCGGGGAGGGGGCTGTGGGTGTTGTGCTTGGTGGATGGCTGCCGAGCACAACGACAGCGTGTGGGTGCGAGTGGAGAGGCCGTTGGAGTGGACGTCATTGTGAAGAGCAACGTCCAGGTCAATAGCGTTTCAGGATGGCGCCGACCTGGGCGGGGAGAGAGAGGGGGCTCTTGCCGCTCTTATCGCAGATTGCCTATAGCCCGTTGCCCAGACGGGTGCCTTGGAGGGTTGGACGGGTGCCTTGGAGGGTTGGGTGGGTGGAAGGCAGAGGCGGTGGAATGCTGGGAGGACAACAGTACTGCTGCTCGCACCCGCACACAGCGCCGACGGGCAGTGCACATTCCACGGAGCGCGTTGTTTTCATGTCCATGCCGAAGCCTCCATGACGGCGCACGGCGAACTTGACCTGCCTGGACCGGACGCCGCGCAAGCCCGCGACGCTGGCGCTAGTGCAGCGACTTCTGCGACTTGTGCGCGCCCAGTGCGGTGCGGCGGCGCTCATTCGCTGGCCTGGTTGCATCGGCCCAGGGCCACGCTGGCCGCCTTCGTCTCATCACACATTCAGCCCCAGTTGCCCGAGTCTGTCGCCTCTTTTCCCATGTCCATGTCCATGTCCATGTCCATGTGCCTGTCCATGTACACAGTACCTCTCAACGTCGGCTCTCGTCCCTCACTGCACAGAGGCCTGGCCGCGGCGCGGCAGCCGTCATGCAGGCAGCCGTCGAGCGTCGAGCGTCCCGGCGAGCGTCCAGTCGCAAGTCGCAGGGCGCAGGACGCAGGACGCAAGACGCAAGACGCGCCCGTAGCCTTGATTTCGGCTCGCAGTGCAGTGCCCCTCTGCTAAACGCAGGTAGCGTCCCTTCAACGTTACCAAGGTTCCCATTGCTCAAGGCAAGCGCGCACGGGCCCCCGCTCTAAGCCCGATTGACTCGTTCCTTCTTTCGCACCCGTCTCCTCGCTCTCGCTCAGTTGTGCCTCTCGACTGACGCCAGAGACACGCACGCACACACCCCCTCGCCGTCGCACCCTCGCCGTCGCACCCACGCCCACGCCGCCTGCACGCCTGTCCCGCCCTACTGACTCCACAGCGCCCGCCTGCCGACACCTCCGTCCCGTCGTCTCGCGCGTCCCTGCCTCTGTCGGCCCCTCAGCCAGAGACGAGCCAAGACGAGCCAGAGACGAGCCAGAGACGAGCCAGAGACGCCCTACGAGCCGCTGCACCTCGCACCTCGCCACACCACCCGCGCATCGCACCCACACGCCCGTCCACGAGCCCAGCGCCGCCCTCGTCGGACCCGTGCTCGTCTGCGCTCGCTCACCCACCCGCCAGTGCCTCTGTCCACACTGTCCTCGACGCCTGCACCCGCTGCAACCGGACGCCCACGCACCAGCAGTAGCCTCTGTACCGGCCACAGTACCCCTCAGGCCCATCGATACGCATCGTTGGGTCGTTGCGAGTGGCTCCTGCTCCTGCTCCTGCTCCTGTTCTTGCCTGCTCTTGCCTGCTCTTGCCTGCTCTGCCCCTGCTCTTGCCTACTCTGCCCCTGCTTTGCTCCTGCTTTGCTCCTGCTCTGCTCGCTCCGTCAACCCGTTGGGCGTCATGCCATCTACAGCAGTCAGAGCCTGAGCCAGCCACAACCACACCACCGCCCCACCTCAGTCTGTCTACCAGAGGATGACAGACGTCTCCTCGATCCAGGCGCATGCTGAACCTCAGCCCGCACCCGCCGCCTTCTTCAGCCCCGGTCCTCCACCACCGCCCGCCTATCCCCATGCCCACGCCCACGCCCATGCCTCTCCTGCCCTGGACGGTACCATCGAAGACGAAGAGTCGTCCACAATCAAATGCATCTGCGGCTTTGCCGACGATGACGGCAACACCGTCCTGTGCGAGAGGTGCGACACATGGCAGCACATCGTGTGCTACTATGAGTCGGCCGAGCATGTCCCCGACGTGCACGAATGCACAGACTGCAGCCCCAGACCCGTTGACGCGAGGAGAGCTGCTGAAAAGCAGCGTCTGCGAAAGGAACTGCTCAACCTTGGCGAACGAAAGGCTCGGCCCAAGACCGCCACCAAGAACCCCAAGAAACGCACAAAGGATACACTCGGGTCCGCACAGCCCAATGGCTGGCCAACCACTTCGAACAACGATCTCCACTACAATCCCGAACGCAAAAGCCTAAGTCCACGGGATCTGCCTCCTCCGAACAAGCGGCCAAAGACAAACCACCGGCCCTCGGGCTCCGTTACCATCATCGGCCAAGCCCCACCACTTGCCCCTGCCCCGCGCAAACGGGCTGGCTCTTTCGTCATAAATGGCAACAGCTCTATCAAGTCTCCGGCCCACATCGACGGTCCAACCGAGGACTTTTCGTTGGAGTTCATGAATCTCTACACGTCGCCCGAGCCCCCGTCGGCTGATAACAACTCCTACACCAGCCTCGGCGTTGCCAGCGACATCGCAATGTGGCTCAAGGATCCAGACGCCCTTGCTGAGGCCAGTGGAGGCAAGAAACCCCAGGATCTCTTCTCGCGTATTGAAAACACTATTCAGGAACTAGAGACATCCACGGCCCCCACATCACAAAGCAAACAGAAGTCGACTCCGGCATAACGGCACACGGTCTTCATCCACAGTGGCACTTCATTACGGCCGAGACTCCAATCGCTGATGGAGGCTATGTTGGCGAACTGAAGGGCTTAGTCGGTCGGAAAGAGGAATACTGCCAGGACCCCTCGAATCGATGGAGTCTACTGCGCCACCCAGAACCCTTCGTCTTCTTCCCACCACACCTACCCATCTACATCGACACACGGCAAGAAGGGAACATCTTACGCTACGCGCGACGAAGCTGCTCGCCCAACATGGCTATGAAGATCCTCGTCGAAGCTAGCAGTGATTATCACTTTTGCTTTGTAGCCACACGGCAAATTGAGCCCACGGAAGAACTCACGGTTGGTTGGGATATTGACTCGGAGGTGCAAAAACAACTCGTCAAGGTCGTCACCAATGGTGCCAAGGACGGCTTCAGAAGGATACAGCCGTGGGTATCGTGCGTTCTCGCCAACTTCGGCGGGTGTGCATGCGACGCGTCCACTGGTCACGAGTGTCTCCTGGAGCGAGCCCGCCGTCCTATCGCCGAGCCTGCACAGCCAAACAAGGCCAAAAACAAGAAACCGAAGAAGTCGCAGATCTCACCTCTGAGCACGGGCCGCGCCACGAACAGCCGTGCTGGTAGTGAGACGCTGAATCGCGACAACGCGGACGATGACAACATGGACAGCCGTTCTACGTCCGGCTCACACAAGTCCAGCAGTCGAGACATTACCCCCGCCACTCACTTCTCACTCGACGGTGATCTCAAAATGTCGGACCGTGAGAAGCGGAAGCTGCAACAGCAGGAGAAACTATTCGAGCAAATGGAAGACGAGCAGCACAAGGGCAAAAGAGGGAAGAGAAACAGTGCTGGGTCTACTCTCCATACGCCCAGCATCTCAACCTCGGTAAGACGTTCAACAGCAAGTTCATCTCCTCATGCTGACTCGACTACGCAGAAGCGGCTTGGACATCCAGAACCATCACCCTCAGCACGTCATCGCGAACACAGTCACGGCGTGGCACGAAAGACATCTGGCAGCTCATCCAAGACGAACGGCCGCAGCGCACCGAAACCCAAACCTGTCTATGTCGAAGCATCCACACAAACGGAGGAGGACAGTGGTCTGGCTACGACCCACACTTCACTGACGCTAAGGGAGATGAAGCCTCCCATGTCGTTCAAGCGCAAGCTTCTTCAACAGGCTCAGGAAGACAAGCTGCAACGCGAGCGGATGCGATCTGCTTCCATAAAGACTGAAGGCAAATCGCCAGTTTTGAAGGAAGTGTCTTCAACCAAGCCGTCACCACTACCGCCATCTCCACCACTAGAAGACTCATCGGCGATGGAGATCACATTGAATCCTGCATCTGTGCCACGACCAAAGGAACTGACGCCAGCAAAGGAGCTGTCCCCGGCTCCCAACACGGATGTCGATATGAAAGACGCTGATGACGTTGTGACACCAAAAGTAGCGGACCCCAAGGTCGAGGATATGCCTGATGCTCCCGCGTTGGAGACCCCAAAGGACGTCTCGCATCCTCCCATGAACCCACCTGCGCCGCCATGGCCGGCCACGTCATCGGCTCGACAATCGCCAGCGCCTAGCTTAGCTAGTCCAGCCAGGTCTGTCGATCTTCATGTCGACATGCCTGCGAAGCCGGAGTTGACAAACCCTTTTGCTGCCAGCCCGGCAGTCGCTCCAGCAGCCACAGGGACACCGTCTGTGCAATCGCCTGTGGCAATTGCTTCGCACTTTTCGCCCGCTGTTCAGGAAGCTGTCAATCCTACACCGGTGCGCAAGAAGCTCAGCCTGAGCGAGTTCGCGAGCAGAAGGGCGAAGCTCGCACAGACCACAAGTACAGCGGGTACGCCTCCTCTGGCATCTCAGTCGACCGGCTCGCCTACCTTATCCACAGCGAGCCTGCCGACTACCGCTTCATCGCCCAGCAAGACGGCTGAGCTCTCGTTGCCTATCGTCACCGAGGAAACACAGCCTATGCAAACCGTGGCGGCTACCGCGACTGCGCCCACCCCGACATGAAACACGATACCAGGGCGCCTTCTTCCGGCTCATCTCTTCTTGGCCGCTCGATGCTTGCCAATTTCTTCTCTTCTTCCTTTTCTTCTTCCTCGGAAGTGTACACTATGTAATCGTGCTGGACGACATTTTCTTCTACCTTGTTCTCTTGACGACCTTTAACGTTCGATTCGGTCGCCGCCACGAGTTTGTCTTGATGTAAAGACGGGGTTCAAAAGCGCGGCGTTTAAGACAGCGACAGCGACGGCTTCTTGGGCCATGACATGCCATGCCATGCTGTTCAGGGCGTTGGAGGACGACCTGCTCAGAGCATAGTTGGTTGCTACGTAGGATAGGATAGTCGACGTTTACAGCTGATGATGCTATGCTGTTCAACCCACCAAGAGGCGTGGTGACGAAATCCAAAGTAAAAGTTCACCTTATAAGCGTTTGACTGCGATTTATTTATACGTGGTGCTTGTCGCTTGAATTGATAAAACACTTGTAGTACGACGGTTTTGGTTCCCTTCTATAAACTTCAGTACTCTTCACTCACTCCTCGCTTTCTTACTTCTCGCTACACTGTATTACACAACACTATTCTACCACCCCACTCCGCTCCACTGAGCATCCCACTCCGCTCTCCCCAGACAATCTACTTTCTGAGGGGCTTGCGCTTTTGCGCTTGGCCGGAGCTGGAGCTGGAGCTGGAGCTGGGGCTGGGCTTGTAACTGGGAGAAGGGTTGTTTGTGGTTCCATACACTGTTACTATAACTGCTGGTGGTGGGTTGTATCCATTGGTTTAAAACACTGTTGTTGCTACCGCTGTTGCTACCGCTGTTGCTGCTCCCGCCACACGATGGCAAGGGAGGAAAGACAATTGCATATCTTGCCGTCGGCATGAGGATCTCGTTGGGGGTTTCTAGCGGGGTATCTGGTAGGGTAGAGAGGGTGAGGGGTCGTGGTTGGTTTGGGGTCGCGGTGGATGTGTGTGGGGGTATGGAGGGGTGTGCGTGTAGCTTGGAGAGTAGAGGTGGGTATGGGTGGTGGAGTTGGGACGTCGGCATCCTCGACGGGGAGTCTCGTCTGCTCGGCGCGGTGGATTTCAATACCCTGGGTGTGGGCGAGACAACCGAATCCGCGCGGCTCGCACGTGTGCTTGGAGTGCCGCTCGATACTGGCAGCGGCAGCGGTATCTCCATGGTCGCAGCCAACACAACCCCAACTGACCCCCTCAACTCCCCAAGACAGGCCTCGCACACCGCCGTCCCGAAGCCTGGATGCACCTTGGCCGAGCACCCCTCGCTGACACAGCGTGCAAGACCTGGTGTTTTCACGCTAACGGGCGGCGCCGCTTCGTCAATCGGACTGCTGATGCCTGCCCACAAGCTCCTAGATGCAGCGGTGATTTTGCGTAGATACACATCCAGCGGGCGCCAAGTCGCGGGGAGCTCGAGACGCGGTCGTGCATCTCGCTTCGGTTTCTTGAGCGTGGCTAGGAACCTGGGTGAGGGAGCCAGTGCTGGGGCTGGGGCTGCAGGTTGAGGAGTGGGCTGAGTGGTGGGTTTGCGGGTCGTGGCTGGTATGGGGAGTAGTGGTGCCAAGTCAAACCCTAGGGCGGGTGGAAGGCAGATGGACGCTTGGGTTATGGGGTAGGGGCGTATGAAGGTCTTGCATTCGCTACAAGTGCATGATATGTTTAGGCGGGAGAACGGGGTGGCGAGCATCTTAGTGCACCTGGTGTTTCTGTAGACCTTGATGCAGAAAAGATATATGCAGGTTGTAGATTAGGGTTTGAAAATGTGAGATGTGAGATGTGGTGCCTCTATTGACGGTCTTGTAATGATATCGCTGTTTGTCTGGTCAGCAATGCCTCAAGTGGTCCTGCTCTATGCACAAAGAAGTGTAGATGTTTGACAAGCAGTGGCTGTCTATTCGGCCACCAATGACTGCCTCTCTACTATCCTTACTGGTCGTGTGGAACCTCTTCCAGTTTGTTTGTTGTCCCACAGGGCTGGTGCAGAGAAAGGCCGATATAGTAACAGCATGCTTTGTCGTATGTTTGGAGTCGGTTGATTCCCGGGAGTGAAACACAGCAGCTTTGTTTGCAAATCTACATGCGAGCATGGCGCTATCCAGGGCTGCCCCTGTGGCGTCGTTAGAGGTGCACGTGACGGCTGCGTTTTTGTCGTTTTTGTCGACGTCCATCCCCCGTTCATTGAGAATCGAACATGTCGTACTGGATCCTGAATCCTGACATGTGTGGCCGTCGCGATTCCGTAGTCCTGCGTTCTGCGGAGCTTCTCTTGTTTCTGCCAGTAGGTGTTAGCAGTTACTATTTCCTTGAGCTGTCTTTGGTGCTCTTGATAGTTCTGGATCCATTTCTGGCGGTTGTCTTCAGTCAAACCATTAACGCTCTTGGGCGGCCCGTCCTGCTATAATCCTTGTGTCATAAACCGTAGTTCTGGAGTCCGCTGCGCGGTCAAAACTTCAGGGGGTTCTTTCTGTACCGTTTATAGCCACGTTCAGCCTGTTTTTTCTGCACACGGTGTGAATGCGAAAACAACGCTTGTGAGAGCAAACATGTCAGCATAGAAACTCATGTCACTCTATCTTGATGAGTTTCCGGCGCTGGTGGGAGCTTCTTTCGAGGTTGCGCCTGTTTTGTTGAGACTGCACGCTTTTTTTGTGGAAAAGGCGTGGTTGGGAACTGTGCTGAAGCAGTCCACAAGTGGTAGCTAGTCTTGCAATGACGAGATCAAGCCCTCGGAGGAGAAATCAAAGCAGGAAATATTGGGTCTTCGGGCCTTGGCTGACAGTTTTGTGGTGAGGCAACGTTCTTGGGTCTACGAGGGGGCCTTACCATGGACTGACCAAGCCAAAATCCCTTGAACAACCCACATCTTGGCGAATAGCAAAGCGAATACGAATATCTCGTTACGAATTCTGAAACTTGTGCAAACGCTTTGCTAGGGTAGATTTGTTTGATTCCATACGTCAAAGCGCTGGGCATGTCTGTCTGGTAGTATCATGCGACTGTATACCGGGGTGGTGCTTTCACATAGGCAAGGCCACGAAGCTCGATCTCCTGGTAATGTTCTCAGCACCTGTGCGCTCTTTCCCTTGAACAGCTGGTGTAGTTGTCTTCCAACGCCACCGTGGCCTTGATGAGAAATCGCTCGATAGTCCGCAGTCACGACGCCAGGTTCATGTGACTTCAGGTTCATGCCCGTTTGGGCAGGCCTCATTGGTAGCTTGCCATGGTACAAGTTTGAAGGGCAGACCTCCTAGGTAGTTGATTCATGTAGCACATGGGCGGGACCGCACGTAGACGGCGGGCACAGCGTCCAGGCGTGGTAGGGTACATGTACACTGGCTTGGTGTGTGAAGGATGACAGGAAGTTGGCTTGTATCCTTGCTCTTGCTGCCTAGAAGTGATGCACACATGGTGTCAGAAGCTGGCGTGCAACTTCGTATTCGTGACGATGCTGCAAGCGTCTCCAAGAGCAGGACATGTACACTGCAGAGGTCCTCGGTATGGGAGCTAGAGCCTGAAAGGGTAACTAGAGCTGACCGTCCCCCTCCCCCTCATGCTCGATTATTCGACTGCTCGACTGCTCGACGTTGTGGGTGAACCAGGAATATAGACCAATAGGAAGCGTGCCAGGCTGTACCTTGCGGCTAACCGGAAAATCACATTGCGTGGGCAGCGGGCACATTACGAACAACGGTAGGCTATTGCAAGCGAGTGCGAGTTCGGCACCTGTCGCAGTTCGTGAGAGGCACTGCGTCTAATGGAAGGTTGCGCGCAGTGGAGCTGGCCGAGAATGAGGAAAGGCTTGGCATATGGCGTGGCTAGCGCGGTAGGTGATCGTCGATGGCAGAGGCGTGAGAGGTTGGGATGCTGGGATGCTGGGATAGTAGGATGCTGGATGCTGGATGCTAGGATGCTGGCGGGGTGCCACAGCACGCCGAGGTGAGAGGTTGCGTCGTCCAGAGTCTGGACGCGCTCGACGGTCATGGGCGTGTGGTTTCGTGGTTGAGGTTCCTTCACGGGTGCGGCGGTAGTCGATAGACGTGCACCATGCATGGTAACTATGTACTATACACTATCTATACACTATGTAGTAGGCAGTAGGCAGTAGGCAGTAGGTGCAAGGCATCTAGAGCAATGCAAGTCGTGGGAAAAACATCCGAAAAGCTTGACTGCTTGGGGACGTGGTGCGGTGCGGCCAGCAAAAGAGCTACCAAGAGCCACCTCGTCGCCGCCAAGCGTGCTTCTGCACTGTGTAACGCCGCGCTTTTCTGTGCTCTCTGCACAACTTGCAGTCCTCCAGTTCCTGCTTCTCCTGCTGCTGAGACGTCTGCCGTCGCCCCGTGCCGCCCCGCAACCTGCCACCGCGGTCTGCAACCCCCAGGCCACTTTTTCCGCGCTCCCATTGCTGTGCCACCCTGAAGGTCGTCAGGCTTGCACGCTTGCTGGACCTCCAGACGACAACGCCGCAGACACACAGCCGCTGCACGAGTCTGCACGCGTCTGCACGAGTCTGCACTCCCCCAGGCCTCGCTCGGTCAACATTGCCTCTTCCTCGCCTGCGCGCAGGGTTTGAACCTGCTGCTGTGGCTCGTGGCGCCTTCACCCCCATACAGCTTTGACCCTAGCCGCGCTTCGTGACCCGAGAGGTCTAGTTTCAACGTCTTTTGCAGTCCGACAACCCACTTTTCTGTCGTCTCTGCTGATAGATGCAGACGGCCAACAGCCTTGTTGCTGGAACTGACCCGCTTGTACCACCCCGGCGACCGACTCTCGTACATTTCCTCTGTCGACTTTCCTCGCCTCACCGGGCGTAGCTTCGAGCCATTGATATTAATTACATCATCTGCTGCTACTGACTCGTGTGACCTGCGAGTCTGCACATAACGCTACGTGCCTGCGCTTCTGCAACCACCGGCCGAGTGCCATCAGCCCTCTTGTCCTCCGCCCTCTTGTCCTATCCTTCACCCCGTGGAACCACAGGCTCCACATCGTCCAGACGTCGCCGCTGCTCCGCAACTGCACCACAACTGCACCACAACTGCACCACGTCTACCTGTTTTTCACTCCTCCGCCGCTGGTCCCAGAGCGAATTATTAGATTCGACACACACCGGACTATAGCGGTTGAGGAACGACCCTTCCGACCCTGTCAACCGTCAACTGTCAACCGTCAACCATCAACTGTCAACCGTCAACCATCAACCATCAACCATCAAACCTTCAAGCCCCTGCCACTCGCCACAATGGACACCACTTTCATCACCATCCACGGTACGTCCAAGTTCGCCGTCCTGCAAATGCCCAATGCTTATAGCACCAGATCTCTCCGATGAAGCTCACATCTTGTACTCCTCCGACTCCATTGTTGACATCCTCGGCCATACACCTGACGAGGTTGTCAACCGCTCCGTATGGCACTTCTTCCACCCAGAGGAACTGCCCATCGCCAAGACCAAGTATGGTCGAGGAGTGAGTCTCGACAAGGCAGCTGTCTTGTCTTACTGCCGCCTCAAAAACCGTCAAGGAGACTGGGTCGGCTGCGAGTGCTGCTTCTCCATCGTCTACGATGTAATGGTGTGCTGCACTAGTATCTACAGGCATGGCATGGAAAGCCAGAGTAAGCATACCACATGGTGCTTCATGTGTGACCAGCTAACCTTATTCCAGAGCGTGCCGTCGAGGCCCCCATCGTCCGTAAATTATTCGCTTCGTCACCCAAGGATCCTCGTTACCACATGTTGTCCCATCTCTCCAGCAAATTCGACCTTGGCCCGGACGACCAAACCCACGAACCCCGTGCAGCCCTTTTCCTGAACCGATTCACCCGAACCTTGACTGTCATGTATGCCACGAGTGGGATCGAGCAAATTGTTGGCATCAGTGGGGAAGAGATGAAGGGACGAAGTTTCTACTATTGCATTGCCTTAAACTGCCTTACCGAGGCCGTACGTTGTCTCGAATCCGCCAAAGGAAACGACTCGATAGCCTACATGCGTTTTATGTTTCGGGATCCCCGCCAAGAAGACCCACCCGAACTGACTTCCTCTGAGAGCGAGGATGACGAAATGACTGATGTGACAAGCGATGACGATTCTGTTGAGGGGGTGTACCCCTTGGTCATCATTCTTCTTCAAGTGGCATGCGTTCAGGACACCAATCGAACGGCTCCCATTGGAACAGCGAAGAGCCCCCGCCAACTACCGCGCAGAATCTGGAGATAGTGCTGCTCAAGCAGCTACACACCGTGGCGTCTTTGAAGAAGGTCTGAGGAGACACTCTTCAACATCTTCACTAGGAGGTTCACCTTCGGTACACCAGAATGGGGACATTGAACTCGAAGCCGTCATCTCGTGTACAACGGACGGACTCGTAGTATGCTTACGTCGCGCCCGACCCATGCTACCAGGAACCATACCAGCCCCACGGCCAGGACAGCAGTACAGTGGTATTTATGCAGCTCCATGGGCGTCGCAGCCTGTGTTCCACCCAGCTCCGCCACAGATGCCACCATACCCTCTGGGCGCTCAACACCCGGCCATGTTGCACTCGGGACCATCGATGCAATTCCAAAACGCATTCATGCAAAGCATTCGCGATGTCGCAGTCTTCGCATGGGCTCTTACAGGCATCAACGGCAGCTTAGCGGAATACGCGCGTGGTACTCCGAAGGGCGAAAGTCAGCCACCGCAGGGTTTCCCAATCTGGAACCCTCTTCCCGATCCATCCATGCTTGGACACAAAAAGTCCGAAACGCCTTCTGGCTATGGTTCAGGTACCAACAGCACCTCGAGCAACGACAACTTTGGGTTCGGCGATCCTGGGTTAAATTGAACCGCGACGAGACGACGACCACCCCGCCCGCCTGCCGAAGAGTAACGCTAAATATCGAATTGATCTCGATTCACGGCGGATTCCGAATCGAGACTTCTTCTACAAGCATGCACGAAAAGATAATGTTCAAAGCAGCGACTGACTACGAATTATGTAAACGATAGCGTGGGCATTGCGATACCAAGCGATCTGAGTAGCTATTACCTTTTCGGTATGCTTGACCAGAAATCCCCTTCTTTGATACCTTTCAGCCATCAAAATAGAGAAAAAAACGAATTTCCACTCAGATTTAATTTCAGTCCTTGGTACTGTGCTCCCAAGTATCGCTAGGCAAAACAGCCGTGCACAAAGGTAAGATCGTATACAACTAGCGATGGGGCCAGAAACAATTTGCAGAAAACTCTACTACAGACAAAATCCAGTGAGATGGATGAGGAGCGCCAGGTGACGGAGCTGGTGGTTGAAGCGCAAGGGTCGCCCCTAGTTTTCTCATTGTCGCAACTCGTGCATGACCACTAACCGATGGGCAGTCTACGCACTGTGTCGACATTCCTTTGTCACGAGGGACGAGAGGCTTGCCGTCCTATACTTGCAAGCAAATAGTCTCTCGACCTACACGCCATTGCCGTTCCATCCACGTTCATGATCGCCATCGTCTGTCCTGCGTTCTATCTTTGATCGTCACCGTCTTTGAATAGCACTTCAACCCATTCCCGCTCCTCCCTAGCAGTTTTCTACCTCTCAGCTTATTTTTCTAGCACATTGTTATCGTCAAAAGGCCCCCGACTCGCGACAACATCGCAACATTTACATCGAAATAGGTGGATGGCGCTCTCAGTCGACACTAGAAAACCATTGTGGTTCTTGCTGCTTCTCCATGTCACCGCAAGCATGACACATGATGTAACATCTACCGACCTCTCTGCCACTGCAGCAACCTCATCGTCGCCCTCCCCAACCATCATTCAGTCAAGTACTACGACCACTCCTTCCACATCCCAAACACACACTATCCAAGTAGGGCTCATGGACCACAAGATGCGGCCCGAGACTACTGAGGCTGCATTAGGAGACGTCATTGAATTTGACTTCTATCCACTCAACCACAGCGTGGTCCGTGCCGAATACGGATTCCCCTGTATACCGTATGAGATGACAGGATCCAACAAGAAGGGCTTTTTCTCTGGATTTCGTCCTGTAGACAAGGTCCTAGATCTTCCACCAAAGTACAGTGTTCGAGTCAACGACACTGATCCGATTTTCTTCTATTGTTCAGCACCGGGCAGCTGTATCACGTATGGCATGGTGGGCGGCATCAATTTGAACAGTAGTATGAGCATCGGCAAGCAAAGAACACTAGCCATGGACTCGGCATATATGCTGCAACCTGGTAAGCCTCACTCCTTTGTAATATAGTGCGCGGCTGCTGCTTACCTATGACCAGGCGAGCCCTTTCCCGCCGAATCACCCCTACCAAGCCGCAACCCAGCTTCCTCCATCTTGCCGTCTCAGTCGGCATCATCTTTTTCGAACCCCTCAGCGGTTGTTCCCCACAGCTCCGACGGCCTGAGCAAAGGTGCAATAGCCGGCATTGTGGTGGCTGCCGTATGTGCCATTCTCTTCGGCGCCCTCCTCTTCTTCTGCTGGGGCCGCACAAAGTCTCTCCGCGAAGCAATCGAGCGCAAAGATGGCACAGTGCGCCGCGTCAGCGCCAGCCCAAACCAAATGGTCGAATGCAAGAACCCAAATCACCATGTCCAGTCCCGCCATGTACACAATGCCAGCCACGCAGGGTTCCAATTCCCCGCCCAGCCTGCCGTGCATCCTGGCAGCCCATCCCATGGCTACGGACACCAGCAGCAGAGCAGCATAAGCACTGGCTATTTCCCCGCCAATGCCAACTACCCTACCAAGTACACTAACCCCACGGCGACGCATCCCATGTACCACTCTGTGAGCCCTGAATCGCCACTGCCGACGGGAAGCATGGGCTTGAACGGCCACCCGTTCATGCAGTACGTCTCCTTCTCAACCCCTCCCCCGTACTCTCTACTGACACACACTTCAGCCCCACCGCACACAACCCCCGCCAAAAGGCACGCCGGTACCGGGCTACTACAAAACACTCCCACACGGCCAAGCGCAGCCGCAAGCGCAGGAGCAGATCCAAGAACGACCTGTGGAGATGGAAGCCATCACAGCCGTCAACACAGCAGCGGATTCGAGCGAGGTGGATCGGGCGAGTAAGTTCTGACTTGAGGGCAGAGTCGGCAGCGTTGAGTGTGATGTCTTTTTGCGGTATTCTAGGTGATGTGTGCTGGAATGCACATATGTATGTGTGTGTTTTGGATGGGTTGTTGCGGTTGCGTGGTGTATTTGGAGGTGTGGGGATATTATGACTTACGTGCTGTGTTGTGTTGGATTGGTAACTGGTGACGGTGTGTGTGTGTATATATATACTGCAATGTTGAATCAGGTGAATCACGACTACATCTACTGCTCATTCCCAAACTTCAAACTTCAAACTTCATATACCTTTCAACAAACCCTGTATAGCATCTACACTAGTCTAGTCCGCCTGAGATATATCGATTCTAGCACTGCGATGCGTTCATGTCTCTCACGAATAACTTCTGGTTTCTCTGGTTCATGTAGTTGGAAAGAAGGGAATTTTGATGGTTATTCATTTTGCTCATGGATCCAGAGGACAAGAAGAATTGTCAGTGCCTGTTTTTCCTAGTGCTAGTTTGCTGTTGAATAGTGTTGAATAGTGTTGAGATTTTGTTTTTCCTTCACCTTTTTTTTTTTCCCTCTCTTTTCCTTTCCTCGGAGTCAAGTAACGAAAAAGACTCTTCGAAAGCCGGTTCTTTGAGATAATCGTTCATCCACTGCTTGTAGTGGCAGTCAAGATTTGCAAACTGGGCGCCCAGTTCTGTGAGGTCGAGATCCTCTGTTTCCGTGGCGCTGGTGAGGCACTCGTGTGGAACTACGGCGGCTCTTGTGTCTTCCTCGTCAATGCACTGGCAGGAGCCCTGGTGTTCGGCACATGTTGGCCTTCCATCAGACGTCTGAGATTGAGAGTCAGGATAGACGGTGGAACGGTCGCTTGAGTAGAGTTCAAGTAGGTCGATATCAATACTGCCTACCGTCTCTCGAAGCTGGATCTCAGCAGAACTCTCCCTGACATGGAAATCGAGCCAAATATCGTCTTGGTGTGCTACATAGAGTCTGTCAGCGCTTGAGTCGCGAGAGGTTGAGAAGTGTCGGTTAGCAGGTTCATCATCGAGATCGAAGACGTGTCGCCGACACAACGGACATGAGTTATTGGCAAGGGTCCAGCTGAATATGCACGATTTGCCAAACGTGTGTCCGCATGGCAGCTGAACCGGTACTTCAGACCCACCTTGAGCTAGCGTTGTGGGCTGGAAGGGCTGGTAGCAGATGCAGCAAGACCGCTCTTTTGGGTCCAGAGCATCCGCACTCACCGGTCTTATTACATGACTGTGCGTATACGAGGCGTCTCTAAGTATTTCCTGCATGTTGATTGTCAGTTGTAGGCTGAGGAAGACTGTCAGTGTAGTCTAGAGCGCAACGATGGGGTATCTGCAGGGTCTGGAAACATGGGGTAAACGAGAGCGACGAGAAACAGGCAGGCTATGGTGAATGAACACTGTGTGTAGGTACAGAGTAGCCAAACGCGCTGTGGTAATGAATTGAAAGTGTATCGTGTTCTTTGTCTCCAACGACAGAACAATGTGCTATATCCGGCCACACAGATAGGTATCATGTGCATGAAAGGCTGATGTCCCATCCATAAGCAATGCCTCAAGCGGGGAGTATCGTTTGCCTACCCCGTTTCTGTGCGATCTCGTATGATGGTGAGTCTCGTAGTGGCCGTGTGGCTGCCTTAGTGCTTAAACTCGTAGCGAAGGTGCGTTCGGGGATTTGGAAGAGGCTAGACAATTATAGAAACACGGTGTAAACACGCGACTCGGTCGGTGAAGGCCACTCGCTGAGAAAGACGTGTCAGGAAGGGTGGGCCACCCTACAAGCCTCATAACAGCCAACCACCGCATGCAGAATTTTGCGACAACTGATTATTTCCATGCGGTCTGTTTGTTCCGATCGAACTCTTGTTTGTGCTATTCTTTGTCTGCACCAAAGCATGCATGGTATTGCAACCCAGGAACCCATTTTCCAGATGCAGGACATCCTGGTGCACATCCTAACACCATTGGTATCCGGGGTACTTATCGCTTATCTTAGCCAGTATCGCAGGTCTAAATCTAGATTATTGGGGTTTTGCGTCCGAGCTGCCTCAGTCTTGGACAGCCGGTGAAGGAAGCGTGAGCGATGAAGCGACTTGCTTCCCGTGCAGTGTCTTCATGCCCAGGACTCGAAAACTTGAAACCGCCATATTGGCTCACAGTTTACAGGGACCTAAACGACGCCAGCCGGCACACGTGGTGGGATTTGTTTTTCGGCAATTGTTCACCTATCAGCCTTGCGCGGAACCAGAGTTTCGTCACTGCTAGTGCGCGCCAGTATGGACACGAAAGCGGCTTGTTCCAATAGTCCGGTTACAATATTTAGGGTTGACGGTAACGTTATCAGAGTATGTTCTCGATAGGGTTAGGAATCATGCCTCGGTACTGAAGTACAACATGGCTGGGGTACGGTAGCCTTACGATGTGGTGGCTGTACTGCGATTATTGACGAACAACCAGGCATGACTGTGAATCGATACTGCGGCGTGGGAAGACATTTCCTGGCCCATTGACACAGGTATGATGTTGGCTTCATTAGGGGAAATGAAGGGTGCGTAGCGGAACGTGGTGTCGCCTAATGTGGGCAAGCGCTGCAGCGTTAGTCTTGTTTGAGGCACACCGAGAGCGACCGTCTCAACAACAACATTACAAACTTCACGGGGAGCTGAGCCTACATGGCCGAAAAAGATCAGCAGCACTGTTCCGCAGATGAGCCGCACCGGGAATTAAGGTTTAGCCTCTGCTGCTCTCCCGTCGCTATTTTTGCACGGCCGTCCATTGAGACCGCCTGCCATCAGCCTCATCGACTGAACAGGTTTACCGTCGATTATTAGCCTTGTGGCTTATCATTACTTGGCTGTTCACCCCTTGCTTTCAAGTCAGTCAGCTAACACCGACAACGAAAATACAAGCCTCATGCACTGGCGTGGCTGACCGGCGTTCTATCTTCAATTTCGAAAACGCCTCTGCGCTTGTTGCGGTCAACCCTAGCAACTGAGCCCCCGATAGTTTGAGCTATCAACTCGGCGTACGCGATGGTTTCCTGTATCTGGAAGATATCGTGTGAAAGAGTTTAGTGAATACAATATTATAAGTATACTGGCTGCACCCGCCTCATGAAGATCATAACCACATCAGCTCCACTCAATTCACACTCTTGATCAACAGCGACGTTTCCTCTTCAAGTCTTCGATCGGCCTCAAACCAAGAAGCAAGATGCGTTACGCTATTGCTGCCTCCGCTATCTGCGGCCTGGTTGCTGCTGCCCCCAGATGATCAACATCGACGCTGCTCTGGCTGTTCCTACCCCTACCATTCTTGGCCCCACAGTCGAGGAGACCAAGGCTGCTCCCGTCTCCTACAATCCCACTGCTGCTGCCTCCGCCGTTGCTGCCATTGTCAAGGAGGAGGGCGCCGTTGAGAAGCGCGAGGCTTTCAGCAGCTGCGGTGATCAGCAACCTGGTGGCCTTGGTCCTCTTCCCAGCTCCGGCAGCAGAGACACTGACTACACCGCTGCCGATAGCAGCTTGAGGGCCATTGCCCGGGCCGCTAATACTCCCGCTGGCTACATGAAGTCTTTCACGGACAAGACTGGCAGCCTTCAGCAGATCGGTTACCTTACCTACAAGAACATCGACTCTGGTGACTATGATGTCCAGGGCTGTGCCGACTTCTGTACCTCTGAGAAGTTCTGTCTCGGTTTCAACATCTTCTACGAGCGTGACCCCAAGTTCGAGCCCAAGGCTGGCTGTGCCAACCCCCTGCTCAGACTAACGTCAAGTGCTCCATCTACGGTTACCCCGTCGCCGGGGCGGCTGCTACCAATGAGGGTCAGTGGCGCGGTCCCCAGGACGATGCAGGCCAGGCTTTCCACGTTGTCATCACTGGTTCCAATGGTTACTCAAAGAC
Source organism: Ascochyta koolunga (assembly GCA_026119515.1). Classification (NCBI taxonomy): domain Eukaryota; kingdom Fungi; phylum Ascomycota; class Dothideomycetes; order Pleosporales; family Didymellaceae; genus Ascochyta; species Ascochyta koolunga. Next base: position 1,150,503 of record JANLCG010000021.1, read on the forward strand.
CACCAATGATGCCCCCACTGTCCCTAACTTCAATGCTCCTAAGAACCTCCCCGCTGCTATCAACGCTCCCCTTTACAAGGAGAAGGACACCTACAACGGCATGAGGCTATTCAACAACAACCCTTACGATCCTTCTCTCTGCGCCGCCGCTTGCGAGGCTCAGACCACATACGATAAGAACCACCCCGCTGCCGGTGGCGCCTACAAGCCCTGCAACTTCTTCACCTCGTACATCCTCACCAAGAACGAGATTCCTCTCGGTACCTACTGCTCTCTCTACACCCGCAGCTGGGACGAGACCTACGCTGTCAATACCGGCTACTACTACGGCAGCGACAAGTACTCTGTTGTCAACGCTGCTTCCTACGAGTTCCCCACCTTCGACAACGGTAACGGTGGTGTCCCCACCTAAGGCAATGCCAACTGAATGATATCCCCATGACATAAGCTTAACAAGCCGACGTCACACGAGATGCTTATGAAACTTTATGGGCATTCTCTTTCTTAATACAAACACTTTAGTGAACTACTACTTTCCTCTCAGATAATAATACCATTAGTTTAAAAGAACAAAAACCACACCCCTGCCTGCCAATGAGTGATACAGTCCTTCCATTTGTGTTGATCTTTCGACATACTGACGTTCCCCTCGCTACGCTTCTGTTTTGGGAATGTTGACTTCTTATTGTGTTGTCTGGCCTAGACCTGGTTATTATCGACTCATCTACCTCACTCTACCACCTCTTTCTGCGCACTGGCTGTTGGTGTGTCCACGAGTCGAGTATGGTCAACTAGCAACACGAAGAAAGCTGTGGATAGGCCAACGGGAAGTACATGAATGTAATTGAGCGATCACGGAACGGTGGTGAGACGGTTCGTTGCTATATACATGCCGTGTGGAGCTCGGAGCAGGAAGCGCATTCCGGCTATGGTTGTCGGGGGTTTGTGGATGTGCTGTACACTGGTGGCGTGGTATTGTCTGGCTGTGTATTGTCTAGGGTAGTGAGTTAGATTACAAAGATGGATTTCAGAGTGCGAGATGTGGTAAGTGATGAGCGGATGGAATGAATTGTAACGACTACTCCACGCAGTCCTGCATAGATGTTGATCAATGGGTGGAAATCGTCAACCCTTGATGTTCTCGCCCTTGCCTCCGACCCAGAAATGGCTGCCCATCTCCAAGACGTCAATCGTATCTCCGACCTTCACCTCACCCGCTTCCAACGGCGTCACCTGCATGCCCAGAACGGCGTTCTTGCTGCCCTCGTCAATCACCCTGTACTTGCGCATCGTAGTCGATGGCTCATTGGGGTCTGCCACGCCAGTTTCTGGGTCGACGTTCGGCATCTTGCAGCGTGTTGTACGGCAGGAAATGTGGAAGGTCATGGATCCGATATTGGCCTTTTTCCAGTTGTCCTCGGCGAATGCAGGAGGACCGGTGAAGTAGATGTTGGCCCGGTACCGCAGGGCATTGACGATGGGCACCTTCCACTGTTCCAGCTCAATTCCTCTAGGAAGCTTGCTGGCGACATCGTGGATTGAGGCAAGGTTGATAATGTTAACAGGGTACTGTTGCAAGGGTCAGAAAGGGTCCGATCTTGTATCAAAGAAGGACTTACAGAATCCTGCATGCCAATGGCCGGCTGGAAACCCACATCTTCCTTCTTCGGTGCGCACTTGAATACATCGCGGTATTTATTTGTATCGATCCTGAACAGCGTGATGGGGTTGGTGGTGCCGATGGTGTACTTCAGCTTAGCAAGCAAATCTGGATCCACTTCGCAGCCCATGTTTAGGGCAACTGGCGAGTCGGACCAGATGCGCAGCGTTTCTTTTGTGTAGCCTTTACTCTTGATGCGCTCTTGAGGTGGGTTGAAAGGTACTCGGATTTCCAGCATGGGCTCCGACTTGCCTGCCATCTGTGCGGCAAGGATCTTGCCCCAGCTCTTCAAACCTTCGAGCGAGAAATCTGTATCTTGCGAGAAAGGGAAGCGGATCACCAGGCAACCCTCGCTCCTGACCCACTCGCCGTCTTTGTCATAATCAGGAGCTGAAGAATCTGGTACCCAGATTTCAGTCTCAACTTTGGCCAGACGCGGATATTTTCGTTGTGTGCAAAACTGCCATTCGCTCGTTACCTTTCCGTCTAGGGTTGGCATGCTCGTTACATACTGTCCAAGGGTGAACTGGCGGTCGTACTTCAAGCCGGTGCGGAGGACTTCACTCTTGTCCAGTTCAACGGGGCTTGCAGACTTCAAAGGGTAGATAAACAAAGCCTTGACGGTCCATGGATTTTCCTTGGTTGCTTCCCCACCCTTGGCATACTTCTTTGAGTACTGGTCTTGAAAATTGCCACGGCCTTGGACACCAAGCTTCCTACATCCAGCTGGTGGGGGTGAAGGCTGATCGCGCTGTGTAAGGGCGAACAGAGCAATGAGGATGAACGGCGAGAGGGTTACCAGGACGGTGGAGGCGAACAGGCGCGGGGTGACATGGATACCAAATTTCTCGAAGGCGTAGTTGAAAAGAAGGGAAGTGACGCTATCCTGAGGCTCGGACGGACGGAGAGGGGTGTTGTCAAACGCCATTGTGTGCTCCCTGGTGTGGAGGTGGAGGTGCGTGAGAATTGCAGCAGGTGGTGGTCAAGGCAGGTCTGCGGCTGGTCATGTATTGGACCCCTATCGCATCTCGACCATGTGGCTTCAGTGGTATGGATTCGAGGCGGTGCTGGTGTTGACCTTGGCGCATTCAAAGCGGAAGGAGACAAGGATTTCAGCGAGTCATGGCGGTCCGTGGTTCGCTTGCTCGCGTGACAGCGCGCGTGCATCGACTTGAGCCGCAACACGAGGCGCTCCAATGGACTGGACGCGTCTGCGATAGTCAATTGCACGCGTTGATCTCGCATTGCAGCGACCTCAGCTTTGCGTGATGGTCTGCGACGTCGAGTCACGGGACTAGCTCGCAGCCTGCTCCATCAGGCATCCGGCAGCCGGCATCCTGCATCCGGCACCATGGCAGCCAAAGACGCGCCTCGACCACCTCGGCCTTCACGTAGGTGCATAGCGCTTCTGAGCACACTGCACTGCTGCAACTGACGATGGTATAGACCGACTGCCCACCGTCTCAGCTTCACAAGCTCTCCAGAGCCTCAACGCACGCGGCGCCCGCACGGTACCGACTGGCCTCGGGCAGCTCGACAGGCTGCTTGCCCCACCGAGCCTCCCGGGCCACGATATCGCGGGTGGGTATGCACGAGGGAAGGTGACGGAGGCATATGGCCCTCCTGGTGTGGGCAAGACATCGCTGCTGCTACAGGCCGCCTCCCATGCACTGCACGCGGGCCAGCATGTCTACTGGATCGGTATGATAAGCCCTGTGCACCACCTCTGCCACTGCTGATAGCCCTCAGACGCTGCCTGTGCGCCCTTGGTCCCTCAACGCCTTCGCCATGTGCTACAACCGTCCGAGCTCTCTTCAGACCAGCTGCAAGGCCACTTTCATTATATGGCTGCCCCAACACTCGCCCATGTACTGGCGCTATTCATGCATCCGCCTGCCTCCTTTCCCCAGCCGAGCTCCAGTCTTGTCGTGATTGACTCTCTATCCACCCTCATCGACAACGCATATCCGCGCAACACCCATGACCGCCTCAAGAACAAGACCGACCAGTCAAAGTGGGCAGCTGGGCGCCGATACGCCGTCATCAACGACTTGATTGCCGCCTTCACCAAGTTTGCTGCGCTGCACGACATTGCCATGGTCATCACGTGCCAAACAATCACGCGCATTCGGGGCGCCTCGCGAGCGCTTCTGGTCCCAGCCATCACCGGCATCGAGTGGGAGAACGGCATCTCTACCCGTCTGCTTCTATTCAGAGATTGGGTGCCACAGCAGCCACCGGCGCAAGATAAGGTCGCTGCAGACAGAGTGCAGAAAACTCGGTTTGCTGGTCTGGTCAAGGCCAACGGCGTGATTTTGGCCGATGAGGGTGGGGTGGGTAACGTGGTGCCCTTTGCTATTGAGAGTGTAAGTTGATCAAGCCGGCGTGTGCGTCCGTATGACGACTGCTGGGAAATGTCATACTCTACTGACACAAATCAGCATGGGCTTTGCGACATCGACATCACTGCCAACGACATGCCAACAACTACGGTACTACCTATCCAGGCGAGACCGTCCAAGAGAACGTTCGATGAGGTCGACGAGAACGCCCCCGAGGAACCAAACTCGGACGAAGTGTACGGTTGGATCGAAGACGATGTCGCCGCCGAGGGACTCCTGATTACCGATGCGCCAACCATAGATGCATCACAAGAACCTGCCGCTGAAGGACGTAACATCAAGATAATGCGAACTTCTACGGCATGAAGACTCGACTGGCCTGCTCTGGGATGTGATTTGCACAAAACTCCATCTGCCTAATCTCTCTGCTGCCGCACAACACGTACGGCTCACGATCATGATCCGCGGGGTCTCGGGTAAGCATCGGTCCTCGACTTGCATGATATGCCTCACCTTCAGCAGCTGACAAGGCCTGATCAGGCTGAAGATTGTGCATCCATACTGATCATAGGTTGTCGCCAGCCTATGGTACGGGCTCGTTCTCCCGTGTGGGGTGAAAACCCCAGATTGATCGCCCCCAGCCTGACTCCGCCAGTAGCACCAGACGTTCACACCGCCAGTATGCGCGTACGCATGCTCACACCAACAAGACTAACAGCTTTGTACCACTGTGACCAATACAGCTCGGATCGCACCATCTTTCGCAATAATGCCGGCACCCATGGACGCATTCAGCATGCACTTTCCTCATGCTACGCCGCCCCTGAGGAGCAGTGTTCCGTGCGCCACACAGGCATGCCGGACCGGCATGGAGATGAGGCACGCCTTCCCACAGAGGAGACGCACACGTGCAACAACAGGGGTCTGTACGCCTTGCCAGGAGCAAGGTTCGGGGAGCACGCTCCGCGACCCAGTGCTTCGGGTTCGACGACCAACCTCGTCCGAACTGTTTTTGGATGAATGGATGAAATGCATGCGCTTGGTTGATCATATCTGCATTGTTATAGGGGAAGCGGGGTAGCTCGTGGGGGTGGAGGAGCGAGACCAGAAGCCACCTCCGCTCCGCGCTGTGGAAAAAAAGACAACCCATGTGACATAGTCTCGAGTGCTGAATGGAGGAACCACGGGCTCCAATTCCGCCGTAATCCGCTTCGATAGGGGCAACGAGGCCTTGCCCACCGGCAGGCGCCTATCTCCACACGCACAGCCGTGAAGGCGCGCACTCTCCTCACAGAACGCTCTAATCGAGATGGAGATTACCCCATGCACGCTCTCCTCACAGTGACGCTGCATGCACCTTCCTTTTGGACTTGTCGTGGTGACACACACCGCCCCCGTTTCTCACGATGCAATAGTATGCATAGCCCATACTCAGGTACCTACCGTGTATGTATGTACACGGCAACCGAAAACAGACAACCCTCCGTAATACTCTCTCCACGAAACAAACTAAAATAAAACAAAATCTGCGTCCTAATTATATTGCCTTTCGCTGCGTATTTGCTTTTTATGCACTCCACCACACCACCCTTCGCTAACTTGCACATCGCGTCCCCCACCCCGTCTTACCTACCGCCCTGCCCTACCCTGCCCTGCCCTGTCCTGCTTACCCGGACTCCCGCTATTCCGCTATTCGCGCACGCCACGCCATGTTCGCCCATGACGGTGGTGGTGGTAGTAGTAATGCAGTAGTGTAGTGGTGGTGTCGCTGACGCTGACGGTGATGTGGTAACAGTGGTGATTTGATGGTACTGTACATAGTACATTGCAGTCTGGCTTCCGGAGTGCGGTTTCCCCTCCAACTCGCTCACATTTTCTTTTCCGGTTTTCCTCCTCTTGTGGGGTTTTTTTGTTTGTTGCTCTATGGGTTTCTTTCTGGGGTTCTTTCCTTTTGGATTCGCCCGTGTGGTGTCGTTGGTGTCGTAGGGTGGGGTGGGGTGTGGATTAGTGGATACATACATACATGTACAGTGCTGTGATGCGCTGTGCTGTGCGTGGTGTACGGGTTGGACCACTAGCCTCTTCTTACCTCTGTCTCTACTTTCTGCTTGCGTCTTGTAAGCGAAGTGTGTGTGTGCAGAACATAGCACCGCACCACACTGCACTGCATCGCATAGCGTAATATCTTTTTCAACTCACAAAGAGTATTCAGACATATGTAGAGAGTAAGATGTGTCATAGATACATACATCACACCATACTTATCCTGCGTATCGCTTCTCACTCCACCACACAATTATAAAGCGAGCGACCTCATAATACGAGGAACATTGCAGTGCAGCGTTAGCTTGCAGAGTGCAAAGTATCTCCCCAGCACACCATGCAGAGAGATGTAGTGTTTAGATGGTCGTCTGCTTAGCTTGTGCTGTGCCGTGAGCCAAGCGTGGCCGTTCCCCTGGTGAGGATAGAGAGCCCGGGAGGGATGTGCATTGCATTGCATCCGTGCAGCTCTGCGATATGGAATGTCGGCTGCTGCATTTCTCTCCGCTGGCTTTCATGCTCGCGTGACGGACTTACTGGTTCTGAGGACATGTCACGGTGGTGGAGAGGAGCAGCGGGCAGGATTTTCTTACCATGATACTGCGTTGCTGCATCGAGACTTGCGTTGAGGCCGCAGCTCGGGTTACGTCGCTTCTGTGCTTGCGTGCTGGGTTTTCTGATGGAGACTCATGGCTTCTGGGGTGACGTGCTTCCTCGTAACCATGACTGCTGTGGGGATTCTCTGCCACAAGTCTGAAGCAGCCCACTAATTGTAGACACTAGCTTATCAGCCTGCCGTACGCCTCTTCCCTGATTTTTTTTTTTCACACTTGCTCTGAGACAAGTCTCGGCAAAGTACCGGACCCGCAACCCACGGCCAAGACTGTGATATGCAGATAGCTATCATGACATGCGTCTCGCTACGATACGGAGCAGCATCAGGCCACCCAACTTGAGCAAGCGTACTAGGAGACGTAGCAGCAGTCCTGAGAAAATCTTCACTCGTGTGGATATTGGTCGTCGTGCAGCCATCGGGCAGGCTGGCCAAGATCGCGGCGTACCCCAGAGTACCCCACACGTATCACGTCACGGCGACTCCGGCGTTTGCGGACGGGGCCGTGTTAGCCGCTATCAAGCTGAGGAACCATGGGGCGAGCATCACGGCTTGAGCAGGTTTTTGGGGTTGCACCTCTGCTGAGTCTGCATCGAGATCTAGACTGTTCCGCAGGAGGTGATCGTCTGTGATTGCTGCCCTAAGGTGGAGATGATTCAAAGTTTGATAAGAAGGTGGAAACTGACGTGATACCGTGCGGTATTGCGGGAAGTGAGGGATACCTGGAAGGGACTAATGTCAGGAAAGATGACAAGACTCAGAAGAAGGCTGATACTACTCAGGCTGATGCCAGCACTCCTAGATAGCAACACTACGACGCTCTACTTGGCGACGCAGGTACGGTTACCGATTCGGGCTTTCCGACGTTGTCAGAGACACCGACGATGTCGTGGCTTCGGTGATTGCTGCGAGGCTCTTGCACCTATCAACATCAGCGAACGCTTCTTTGCAGACCCATCGGATACCCGGCCGACCCCACTACGCAAATCTCCGCGTCATTTCGCACCGTGAAGAAAACAGCGCTCAAAAAGTAATCCCACGACCCAGCTCGCCTGTCGAGCATGAGCAGGGATACTTGCTCCTGCTAGATCGTACAACATCACGGTATTAGTGAACGGGGATCACGAATCCCCACATCATTTTACTCTCATTCCAGCGGAAACCCCGGGTTCGAGCTTCCCCAAGCATATGCGAAGGGGCAAACAAAATGCAATGATTGCGACGGCGTCTGATTAGCACCGAGCTGAAACAATGCCAATGGAAAGGGCGCATGTTGATGCCGCGTATCACTACCTCTCGCTGGGTATTTCTCCGCGTAAGCTCGGGGCGAGGTACCTCGGGCAAAGTACCTGAGCCCCGGGCAGGTTGGTTCCGTTGCGTTTTCGTGGATCAGGGTCTGCGACTGTGCGGAGCAAACGCTGACTGGACATTTGCCGGTGTCTTGTACCGCGGGTATCTGGCTAAACAGGTTAGCTGGACGGAAGTACAGAGCCTGGGTGGTCTGGGGAAGCCAAGGGAGGATGTGTGACGGTTTTGGGTTTGGCGTGGGGGTTGGCGACTGGAGGATTCACATGCTGGCATTGCACACAGTAGCATGTGAAGGAGTGTTTAAGCTGATGCAGGAACGTGTCAACAAGTCATTAATATGAGATGCGATGGGTTAATCATCACTTTTGGGTTTACCATGCATACAACTGACGTATCATGAATATAAGATTCGCTGGGCTTCCACGTCATGCGTTCCTGCTGAATGTCACCAGAGTGATGATAGGCTGTGCGCAAAGCCATGTCAAGCCCTGGTGGTGTAGTGCTCACATCGTCAGCAGAAGATGCATGCAATCACAGACGTCTGCTCGAGACAACGAGCCTGCTTTGCTCCCACTTGAAGACCCTCTTCTGCGCCGCATGTGAAAGCATGGGTTCATCATCATGGTAAGGTTTTGGCAAGCGCATTGCCCGCGAAAGGACTGACTCCGAGGGTAACGGCCGCTACCCAATAGCATCGGATATGTGGCCCATTGCAGCAGGTTCACAAAGAAGTTGACAACGGAGTAAGGGAGACGTGGCCATGATGATTGTCCAGCATCTTGACTTGATGAACCTCTGATCGGTACTACAAGAGTCAAGCTTCTCGCCCTCATGCAGGGGAATTACCGCTTGCGGCTATCCATAGTAGATCTGCGAGATAGATTGATGATAAGCTGAGGATACCAGCCGCCTGGTACGCGACGTGGATTTAGACGACGGCCGTTGGACCAGATCCCGCTGTGCTGCAGAGGTGGGGTTGACATGTCAAAATGCTTTGAGAGGTTTGGTGGAACAAAGCCGTCTCTCTTCGCTAGGGGATTCCAGTCGGTCCGCTGAAGCCGAGGACGAGCGGGGAGTTGTTTGAGTAACTTGGCGCGGACGACTTGAAGCAAATTGCTTCGTGGCCTCGACGGGACGAATTTCTTCTGCACCAGGGTTGCCAGAAACCAGCGGGGCCAGACAAGCGCAGGCCATGGTAGAATATCATCATCGTAGATTTGCCCACATGTGGCCAGCCTCATGTGACGGACAAATTCACGATGCGGATCCTTAGCCGAATCAGGAAGTCTTCGCGCAGAGCCTCTGCAGCTCTCTCTCCACCTCCGCAGCGCTGCCCCTCTCAGTGGTGCAATTTCACCGGAGTATCTTTCGTCCTCGATACGGAACCGCGCCACCTCGGTGGAGAAGAGCGCTTTGGCCAGCCTTATCCGTTCGCATTTCCCAGCATGGAAAGTCGGAGGCCAGTGTGGAGACCCCACAGTGGGAGGAGGATTTACGCTGTACGAAAGCGGATACGTCTAGAAGCTCGCTAGACGGCCGACTCAGCAAGGGGCCAAACCCACCCTTCACAGGTTATCTATGGCTGCGAAGGCGGCTGAGAGGTAGTCTGAAGGGTGGGTTCCTGCTTATCTTTCGCTGACTCTGGGCTGTGTCTCTCCAAGGCCTGCAAGGCCTGCAAAGCAAAATGAGGCCCCACGACTCCAAGCTATTGGATAGCATGCTTTCGCTTGTGGAATTGCCGTCCCAATGTTGAATCCTAATTTCGAGCAAGGTATCGCCGCCCTTGGACTGCCTAGCATGTGAAGCTCAGCTGCTGAGCCGTGCATGTTGCAAGTCGTGATGGACATGACGGGATGGTTTGGCAGGAGTTACAGAATGCAGAGTAGCGTTCGCACATGCCGGGCCGACAACCTTGGACGTGACAAAAGGCGGAAAAACTTCCCGCTTTACCTGCCGATTTACCATTCAGAGCCTGGCGCCCCGTGGGTTTGTTGTGCCGCTCCGCTCAGAGATAGGAGTGTGGGGAGCGCCAGCGCTGCTGTGCTCTAATCTGGGGTGCAGCTATGGACAGCTCTGGGCATCGTCAGCGTCAAAGCCCACGTTCGGTCCTGATCTGGACATGGAATGTCCGAGACGAGCTAGGGAGGAGGGCGAGTGAGAGTCAGAACCCATCTGCCCAGCTGCCCAAAATAGCAAAAGACAAAAGAAACGATAAAGGGCACTCGATAGAGCGACAACAAGGGTCTCGCAATCGTGGAAATGTGCCCAGACTACCTGTCGATTGTGGAAGTGGTAAACCCCCACCCCTGTTCTCACGCCAACCGCGCTAGCATATCAAGGCACTGGTACAAGAGACTGTGAGATGCGGAGATCACGATTGTGGACCCGTGGGCTTATCGCTCAAGGAATGTGGGCAAGTGGGTAGGACAGAAGCAGTGTGGGTGTGGTTGCAGTGGCTGTCTGAAACATTGTGGGCGTCTTCACCGCATCTTCCTACGGGCTGAGACAGTCCCGTGGGGAAATGGGCGCGTAACCACAAGGCGACTGTGTCATATGCGGAGAACTCGATACGATGTGTGATATTCTCGCAATGTGCACTGTGACTTTTACTTTTGTTGGTAGTGCGGGGAGGCGCGAAACCGAATGGGCTACTGTGCGCGCCCTGAGCTCTGGATTGCGTATTGCTTGCATACTTGTTCCCTGCTTTTGATTTTCATTGCATCAGTCGGAACTCCGATCACGTCACGGACAAACCATAATCATCTCGTAATAGGCACGAAAGTGTGGAATGTATGAGCTTCAATTACGCGCTAGGCGTTGGGTTGCTGTCTAACCAGTAGCCTGCCAATAAGCAGGCATGCCCCATGCGCCTGGCTGCATGCCAAAAAGCAAAGTTGAGGGGGAGAAGAATACAAGACTGGAATCGCTAGGATTCGCGGGGTATTGAATCCGACAAAAGGAAATCTGAAAGTCTATGTTGGTGGGTGGTTCGAGTTTGAGAATGGAAGTCGTGATATTCCGCGGGCTGTACCCCTCATGAGTCCGTCTATGATTCCGTAGAGCGCTCGCTAATCCAAATGACGAAAGTCATATAATGCTACCATACGCCGAGCCATGCAGTAAAAATAGGAAAATTTTATGTGCGGTGTGTGAGGTCCTCGCCGGCTATCGAGGGCGCTGCAGACGAGTTGCCAGAAGAAAAGCCACTACTTGTGGGGCCATTGAGTAGGTCCTGCACAGCGACTTTTGGGACTTGGGGAACAGGCAGTTTGCGCTGAGCACCTTCAGGTTTCGAGATGATGTCGCCAATCCTGAGGCCAGAGGATGCACTAGGAACGTATGGCGCCTCGCGATCCGTCTGGGGCTCCATAGGAGCAAGTGCAGGAACGAAGTTCTGGTTCAGGCTCAAGTGGCGCAAATGTGGCAACTGAAGATCGTTGAAGCCGTGCGGTCGAAGTCGGGGCGAATGCGCAGGTGTCGCAATAGGGGTGTGGTCCGGGGTGGGGCTAGCGGAGTCATGGGAAAATGTCGGCGAAGGCGGTGCAGTCGACATGGGCGAGCCCGGCCGCGACCGCTTCGTCATCCTGTGCGTATACGGGTCGTCATCCTCGTGGGAATGCGACCGTGACATTGGCTGTGAAGAATAGGCGTACTGAGAAAGGCCAGGAAGGCGGTGGTTGCTGTAAGGGTGGTATCCATGGCTGGTCAGGTGGTGACGGCTGGAGTGAGAATGGTGGCCGTGACGGTTCTCGAGCCTCGAGGCCGCGTCTGCAAGCAGGTCCATGTTTCTCGACATGCCATTCGGGCTGTTGCTGTTGCTGCTGAGGCCTCCGTGACGGTAGGCAGCCAAGTCGTTGCCAACATTGGGAGAGTAGTTAGAGAAGGAGTGGGGGCGAGACATTCGGTGAGCCAATTGCAGAGCCGGGGGCACTGCGAGAGATAGTCTTTGGTGGAGGGGGAGCCATCATGTGCCCAAGGCCAGAGCCAGGCTCGACAAGGCCAGCCTGGACAGCAGCGACAGCAGCCTGGTGGGCAGCGGCATGCTGGCCCTTGCCCCTCCTGGAGTTGGGGTTGTTGTGTATCCTTGAGTGTCTGTAGGGTGGGTTAGCAAGAAGACAGAAAGAAGGTGTGGTTGGAACGGCGGTAGTGCTTACCTGGTGAGCTCGTCGGAGCGAGAGAAACGTTTTGTGCAACCGGGGAAGGTGCAGGCATGGGGCTTCTCCCCAGTGTGAGTGCGGATGTGCCGGGTCTGGTGTTCCAGACGGTGGAAGGCCTTGTCACAGAGAGGGCACTTATAGGGACGGGGGAGATCTTGGCGAGGCTCTTCCTGGGCCTGTTGCTGCTGCAGGAGGGGAGCCATGAGGCTTACGGTAGCAGTCGCCATAGACGGTTGTGATGTCGAGGCAGACGAAGTTGAGGTTTGCTGCGGGGAGGTGTCCGGGTTTAGTACGCTGGACAGGTTGAAGGCTTGCATGTGATTAGCACCAGAGGCGGCGTGTGAAAGTTGGGGAAGGGGGTATGGCTGGGGCGTCGGAGGGTATAAGAACAAAAGGTTGGCGGGATTGTGCGTGTGGGGGTCGGTGGCTGCTGAAGCGCCCGTGCAGGCCAGTGCAGGCCAGTGTAGGCCAGTGTAGGCCTGTGCTGACGAGGATCTGCCGGAATCGAAAGAAAGACACGGGGCGGACAGCTCCACTCGGCTTGGCTACCTGAAAGGTCGATAGGTGCGCCGCGTCGAAAATGTATCAGCCTAGTAGCGCCCCCGGTCGCTGTGCGGAGCGCAGTAGTCTGGAGCAGGGACCTGCTGGAGCAGGCGTCGGCGATGGCGTGTCGGAGCGATGGCGTGCGTCTGCTATGTACCGTCTGCCTGTCTGCCTGCCTTGGGCCCAGTGCAGGGTCGGCGCTGGCACTCCGTCAAGATCGCTGTGCTGCCGTACCTGGATGCTGCAAAGGCCAGATGCAGCCAGATAGCGCAAGGTGGCTGCCTCGGTCTCCGCACTCACAATGGCGCTGCTGGCGCTGCTGGCGCTGCTGTTGGTGCTGGCGGTGGACCACCTGAACTGTTGGTGAGCCCGACAGAGGCCTGCAAATTTGCTGCAAAATTTCTTGCTGCTGGTCCAGCGGTCAAGGTCGGCGAGCGCAACGCAATTGGTCACGGCGCTGCGGTCGTCGCTCTGCTGGCTCTGCTGGCTCGCTCTTGTGAGGCTGTCTGTGGGGACGCGCAGAAGGTGAAGCAGCCACGCAGCCACGCAGCCACGCAGCAAAGCAGCCTGCGTGACGTGAATGGGCAACAGGGCGGGTGCAAGAGGTGATGTGATCAGCAACGACTAAACAGAGAACGGAGAAGGTCGTGTCTGGAGAATTTGAGGAGCCCCGCTGCACTGCACTGCACTGCACCGCACTGCACCGCACTGCGCTGGGGAGATAGGAGCAGGCCATTCATCGAGACGTCACGCCTGCCTGGAGTTGACGCTATTCTGGGACATCACCATGACAGCGCCGGGGAGTGTCGTGCGCTTTCGTCACCCTTGCGCCTGGCTCCTTGTTGCCCACTCTACCAGAACAACTGCCATTGTACGACGCTGACGGTGACATCCGAGTGGACGAGGCAGCCAGCAAACAAGACCAGGAGAACCCCAGCCAGGGCCACGCACTCCTCATCCACAGCTGGAGGCAGGCCTCCTCGCTTCAACCACGCTGCCAGAGTGCTTTTCCAAGTGGGCCATTCAGTCTGGCTCGTGGGGTGGATGCAGCTGGCCATCTCACCTTGCGGTTCGACAAGTTATGGCACCTGCCCGTGGGTGGGCATGTCAGATGACCAGTCATGGGCACTCGACGCATAGCTGATGGTCTTCAGGTGCCTCTGGATGCGTTGCACAGCCGCCCAGGCGTGGAGGAGCCCATGTCCCGTGGGGGATGATCTGGGGTATGGTGAGTACACAGTATTGGAAAAGCAAAAGCACCAACGAATGCATTCTTGCATGAAGCAACATGCATTTCACTACTAGCAAAGGCAATATCAGGAGACCATCATCACATCACACCTGCTCGCCAGGAACCCAGCCAATGCACCCACCCACGTCGGCCCGCACTCGATGCATGTTTCCGCGTTGCGTTCGAATGAAGCACAGGTTGGCAGACGGACACAGCCCAGCACAGCACAGCACACTTTTGGACAGTCTAATCCTGCATCACCGCAGCCCTCCGGCAATCAAACAGGCCCTGTCCGCATTCTCTATCTCACCTCATATCGGCCCTTGCGGAGCCCCGTCCGCTCTTTCCATTCTCGATATCTTAGTGGGGCAACCCTGTCACCTTGACGGCTTGGCCTTTCACAAGGCAGAAGGATCTCCTTGTGTCCTGCCAGGTGTCCCCTGAACACTCACGCAGGATCATGTATGACGACGACGACTCCCCCAACGCCGTCTGTGGATATTTTTTCTTTCTTGCTCCATGCTCGAGTGCACGTCAACGCTTCAGGTAGGTTTCTCGGTGCGTTGGGACAGATGGTGACGGAGGGTCCGCTATTATTATCATTGCTTCTAGAAATTCTTGACAGTGCTCCGCCCGTCGATAGCCCGCCCCGCTTTGTGGTTAGCAACGCTAGCATGGGACAAGTTTGGAGATTGTTCGGGGCAACTACCGCTGACACGCTGACACTGTCGCAGCAAAAAAATTCACTCGCCCGCAAACGACAGCTTCTGCCCTTTGCACGTGTTCGGAGAATCTCGGACAGCCCGGCGCTGCAAAGGTGGGGACGCTTGCTACGTTTGTGGCGCCACGCTCTGCAGGTACCAAAGCCAAAACACTGCGCCTCTATCACAACCCCTCGTATCATGCTCGTGGCGCCTCGATTGCAATGAGCTAGCTGTTCACAGTTTCATCCCTGAACTGGGACCACAGACGCAATCTCCAAAATGCGATACCTGTGCTCTCACCGGGTCATCCATTGCCCAACCATCCGTAGTCGCGATCCGTTGATTCGACAAGACCCCGCTGCAGAGAAAGTTCTGCAACATCTTCGCCCAACACATCGCCTGACACGACCAGAGGGCATCGTCATCACAACTCCTAGTCACCTTGATACTCACATCACTCTGTGATGCATCGTGCCGACGTCTGCCGCTTAACCGAAACTGACAGGTTCTGCGCGCGTGAAAGGATCTTTCAGCCTCAATCAATGTCCATGTCATCACTCAAGCCCTCTGGGGCCCCGCACCACAACCGCCAAACGCGTTTAAAGGCCCGATAAGGCGAAAGTAGCAGCCATCAGCGCTCGACGACAGCGGCATGACATCAGACCTTGAAGACTGCGCGAAAGATTTCCTCTCCATATTCCTAACAGCATGCTTGATGTCATTCCGTGAGCTTGTATGTCACGCCACAACGTTTGAGGTGCTGGAGAGAAACGCCAAGCCCTAGACAGATGAGCGGAGCGATGAAACTGGTACGGAAGTACGGCGTGCGTACGATGACTGGAAACTACGTCTAAACTCAGGCTGTCTATCGGCGAAAGGTCTTCCGAAACAACCATGGCGCGTTACACGATAATTGATCCGTCAGCGACAAACTCAACTCCAAGGCGGCTACCTTGTGTCTTGAGAAAGTCAACACCATGTTGCATGCTCCGCACAACCGAACCACATCGTCTGCCCGGCACCCATCTCTGAACCTGCGTCAAGCTACCAGTAGACTTACATTCTGCTGATCGCATCATAGTGTCTTAGCGAATGTGAGTTGTGCGTCGTTGCTCCAGTGTTACCCCACGCCCCCAGTCCGACGATGACCCGCAGATGCAGTACGCGCAATGAGTAGCGCCCCAGCCTCTTCAACAGTTTGAGCAAGGCTGATCGTCGCACCTATTATCCGCCACAGTCAACCTCTCTTGCGTCAATCAACTGCTTGCATGGAGATCAGACCCACACACTGACGTACACACGATGATCACAGCCGCCATAAAGCGAGATTTGGGCGCTTAGGAGCTCAGTGCAAACGTCGTAGTGCGGGATACAATGCGGCAGCTGACTTTAACCATCCCAGTACGACGCAAATAGTCATTGCTTGTTACTAAAGACGCCATCTTGATGTTTCAGGTACTGATCGTATATACTCCCAGCAACTGCATCTATCGAAGCCGGCAGACCCTCCTTCGACACCACCGTCACTTCTCACAGTGACGGCTGGCCTTTGAGGCTTGTTTAACACTGCACGATGATCCGCAGCTCTTAGACGAAATCCAGGTTTGTGGAGACCCCAGGTTTACAGATCACTGCCACAGGTGTACTAGCGTGATCTAGATCTGCCCGTGCTGTTTTCGCGACGAGCACCGGCAAGTCTCATTCTCGTATGGGCTACCTATGATACATGGCCATATCCAGCGGCGTTGATATACCTACGCATCTCCGATATTCACACTACACCAACATGTCCAAGCGGAGTATTCCAGTAGGATACTGACTCAACAAGACTCAACAGTGACATGCAAATGTCTTCTTGTAAGACAAGGTGGTTCATTAATTTGCTCAGGGCATCTATATTTCTTCAGATATCCTCGTATCACTTCGATATTGTCTCAGGCTCCGCAGCTGTGTAGTTGGACATGTGGCTTGTCGGTGACAGTCTGCTAGCATGCCGGCGAAAGGAAATTCAATGCAGCTATAAAAAAAAAAAAGAACACATTAACGTCCTGCTCAGGTTTTGAGAAAGAACAAGCAACATACCAAGATTGTCACCTGCACTACATGTTTGTGCTGTGCAATAAGTCACGGCGTCGAAGAAAGAACCGCACAGGCAGTCGTCGCTTGCATTGGGATCACATCCCGCCTTTGCAGCGGCCTCGTTCCAGCAGTCCTTCTGTGGAGTCATTAGTCACCAGCATGGTATCGGAAAGATATGTTGAGCGCACCGGACAGTCGCCAATATTTGTAACATCCATTCCTATATTGTCGCCATCCTTCGGCGGCGGCCCTGGGCTTGCCATGGGGCTCGCTACCGGGCTCGCTACCGGGCTCGCAATTGCAACAGCAGCAGCACTCACTAACACGGTCATCGAGATCGTGATTCTCATTTTCTCTTGCTTTCAACTTGTAACGATCGGAAGGGTTTAAAAGAACAGTGTACGCGTAGTCCGTATGGAAGTGGGTTGTGAAGTTTGTGGATAACAAAACAGCAAGACCGCACAACCCACAGGTACGCGTACTTGTTATATGTCGACGAGAAGTATCATTGTGCAAATGCGTCAGTTTTAGTTGTGGAGTGTAATAATAGATAGGTACTATCGTTCATGCAGCACCTGTTTCGGATTCCTGTCGCACTATCGGTTTCGAAGTGCGTGAGACGGTACGCAAGCCACAACATGAGAACATCAACGGCGGCGGAGAACAAATATGATGGCTATCAAAGGATCTCGACGATAGCTTGTGTTGATTGTGTGGAATACGCACAGCTTGAGGACTACTATGCATGCGGCACAACATCTCACCTGGACCAACTCAATAGTCCTTCAGCAAAGCCCTAAGATCGCGGCCCGGAACCGCACAAACCTTGCTCCTCTGGTCTCCAGCAACCGTCCTGGAGATATCCCTCGACCGAGCTGGCATCCGACCCAGCTGTCTCAGCACCTCCCATCCCGACCCGCACGCGACCCCCACAACCTTCTCAGCCGGTGGCTAGCTGCTTCACCAGCCGTCTATACAGCCCAGTCGAAGCCTCTAAGCCACGGAGACGGTACGCAGTCTCCGAGAGCGCGACACATCGGGCGCATCAAACACCACCCACGTGTAGACGTGGAGAAGCACTCATCTACTCGACGCACTCTCCCGGCTGGACACGCGCGTATGTTTCGTGTCCTTCTGAGCACTTTCTCGAAGCCGATGACACGCCTGCTGTGTCGGCTGTGTGTGCCGCTGTCAGGCTGCTTTGGGAGGGTGGTCGGGGCGCACTGGGGGTTCTGTTTGGAACTGTACGTGGTTGTGGAGTTGCAGGAAATACTAATCATTTTTGTGATCTTTTATCTACGCTCTGGCGCAGTAAGTAGTGTGGAGATGTGCGGATCAGGTGGTCAGTTCCTGCTGTATCGCTCTCTGGGATAACAACGCGTTCAGATGTTTAACCCGGGTACTATTTCCTGCTTAGCATGCTGGTGTCTCGGCGCGTTCACGTAGCGAGGCGTCTGATCCCTTCTTTCTCATTCGAGTAATTGACACAAGTCTTTCATCTCCAACAATCTTACTCCATCACCCATTACTAAAACTACATACTTCTCCATATTTCGGTCAGACAATAGTAATCCCACTGCACTGACTCGCCCATCCATCTTTCGTACGTACTTTATTCCACGCCTGCGCATCCCAATATGCCGGCAAGCCGTGGGAAGACAATGTATTGGGGTTTATGGGTGAGGGAAGAGAAATTGAAGTCGAGGAGGTTGTTGCATGCGAGACAGGGAGGATTTGGCCGTTCGTGAAAAGCGCGATGGAGATATGTAGTGATAGTTCAAGCGATAAGTCTATCGAGGAGGGAGGTTGATGGGTAGCAAGGCCGTGCCCGAGAGATTGGTGTAGTTAACTTCTGAGTCTAGCTCTGCGAGTTTGAGCCGCATGGCCTGCCGCTTGGTGTCGCGCTTTTCAAAGCTTCTGGGGACGGAGTGGATGGGTTGTTAAAAGTCAGGTCAATGATTGCAAGCTCGGATGCATTGTTGATCTGGTGAAATGTGATGTATTGTTTTCTGATCGTGATGCTCCAGTTGCATGTCGCGTTGAGAATTGTTACGAGGTAGTCACTACTTTGCGTCTCGCGAAAACAAACGTCTTCCTGACTGACCAGACAGGCTATCTTGTACTGCTATGACACGGAAGCTACATACTGTGTGCTCTCTGTGCTGAAAGATATTGTATTTTTTTGCGCTTTTTTAGCATCCTTCATAGTCTGCCAATTGTTATATTCTGCTCTAGTTCTTAAGACTGTCTTGGAGACTAGGGTTGGCTGGAAGTATGATATCGAGTTCAGTAGGACATGATACGGTGCGACGAACGTTGTTACGATGTGATCGATAGTACTTGTGATTATAGATGCGCGGAGGCTGAAACTACATAGGCATTGCGCTTTTCTTTCTCCGACCAGCCACTTGGTAAAATGCAGCACTAAGCAATGCGGATGAAGGCTAGGCTTGTCTTCTCTTAGAGGTTCTTTGTGGCTAGTTTAGGATAAAGGTTCTACGTAGAGATGGGGTCTTGTATAGCTTGTTAGCTGTTTTTATAGTTTGCCTGTTGTGGATTGAATCCTTGAAATATGCACAATGGACGATCAGAGAAAGGAAATAGAAAAGAGGCTCGTGAATAAGGATCGGAGCTTTTCATTATCAGCAGTGCATCGCATGCACCTTTAGGGCACAGCCAGCGATGTAGTAGGGGTCACTAGGTTTGGAAGCAAGTCATAATGTATATGTGGGTAGTCGCATCACTGGAGACAGGACGAGTCCAGCGGGAGTCCCCGGTTATCACATAACTACTATAGTGAAGTTGTTTCCGAAGACGGTTGCAGTTTGTCAGCTGATGCTGCGGTTATACAAGACAATTTATGACAACAAAGATGTTGGAGGATGAAGGAAGGCAGTACCCGGCCCCGAGCTTGCCTTCCGCAGTTGCTGATGATGTCGCGGCCTTCCCTCTATAGTTGACACGCAGACACCTCACACCACTAACATCACCACAAATCTGGCGTTTCTCTCATTTGTCAATAAACGTGGCACTTGCAGTAGTATTGTCAGATATCGCCTGTGAAAATGACTATTTCCAGTGGGGTATGTATACTACTGGGGGCCGGAAAGGCTTGCTGTGTTGCACCTGGTCGCTCACTGCCCCAATAACCGAAGAGCTGAATTCCTGTTCTCAACGCCTTCGCAACCCCAGGACACAATTCGCAAGCCTGAATGTCAGCTTAACACGATGCGCAACGATGGACCCCTTCTCCACAACTGCTAGTGTCGTCACACTAATCCAGGTATCGGCTCAAGTCACAGTTCTGGTGAAGCAATTCTGCGATGAAGTTAACGTTGTCGACACAACGCTCAATGGGATATTGAACGACGTAGATGGATTCTAGCAAGTGTTGCTGTCTACGAAAGAAACATTCGCTCAAGAGGATATCCAGGCAGATGTGCAGACGACCGGCCACGTTGGCAGTCATTGGAAGAATCTGGCGAGGTCATTGAGTGATAGCGAGGGAACTCTGGATCAATTGCGGTCACTACTCACAAGCGTGAACAAGAGAACCTCGTTCCTCGATGCGACGTAGAAGCAGCTCAGACTGAAGAGTTCTATCACGCAAATTTCAGGCTTTCGAGAGCAGATTCAGTCGTATCGTGCAGCTCTGCAGCTTTCTCTCAGCACTGTCATTGTGTAAGTAAACGCCGGAAACGAAGTTTTCTCTCTTTTCACATAAGATATGAGATAACACAGCTCGATCTCCATTCATATATCTGACTTTTTCTAAGATGGAACCAGGTGACGTTACAGAAGTCTAAAGCCAAGCTACCAGAAAAGATTACGCCCAACCTCAACAAACTATACGATGAAATTCGCAACCTTGGTACAGAATTCAATGCCAAAATTGAAAAGCTGGAAGATACTGTGGTGAATCAAGGTTTCCACGCCGAGTCAGAACTCATATCTTTGACCAACCTGAAAGAATGCGTGGAATCGGCGGCTGGTGTCGTTTCGACTGCCTCCACTACACTAGGTCCGGAGGGAAGCGAGAAGGCGTCTGCTAAATACGGCTCAGATTTTGGCGACGTTTTCAAAAACGAGTCGAACGAGACTATGCAGCGCTTGATTTCCTCGAACACAGTGTACGAATTTGACAATGTAGAAGCTCCAATACTAGACCCCCAGAGACTAGTACAGGAGATGCGCTTACTGTGTACGAGTCAGAAAGCGACTCTGATATCGAAAATGAGCTTGTCAGGGCATTGTTTAACAACGGGAAAAAGCGAAAAGAGCAAGGTGATCTGCATGGTGCGGAACGACATCTTCGAAATTGCTTGTCGAGGTTCCCTTCCGCTACAAGCTATACATCGCTCACTTCCTCCCAAAGCACATCTGTTACCGGCGTATCGAAGGCCGAACTACTTGAATTACTCACACAAACCTATTGCCTGCAAGGTTCCTGGACTCAAGCGAAAGCAACAATGAAAGAGAAGTTAGCCATTACAGAGCGTCAAACGGAAAAAAAAAAAGCGAAAGGTTCTTATGAAACTCATTCAGGCTTTGTGAAATCTTGATTAACACAAAAGATTACACCGAAGCGCACATACATGGCCGGCAGTCGCTGCGAGGTTTTAGGAAGTTGCGTGAGCCAGGGCACGATGGTTACAAGAAAACCCTTGTACTCCTCATAAAGACATGTACCGAGCAAGGTAATCTTGAAGATGAGGAAGCATACGCCGCCCTGCTCGGTAGCTATCGCTCAACTCTAGAGATACAGCAATCTACGCCCGGCACAGAGTCGAGTACAGCCCAGGATCTGGCAAGCCCTCTGATTAATTTGCGCCGTAAGGGCTCGGCGTTTGCGGTTTCAAAGAAGTATGTGTCTCCAAGCGTACCTCTTTCTGTTTCGCGATGCACGTCAGGAGAGTCGGAGTCGCCAGAGCGACGGGAACCATTCCCGAGGAAAGATTTACAGCTAGGCGCCCTCCAGAACCACGCCAAACACAGCCCACTCAAGTGAACAGTCCTTTTTTCGGCGCTTGGGGACCTCATGTCGCAAGTATCAGATGCACGTGAGGGACCGAGCGTCAATAGTACCGCGATGCAGGAGCTTGGACACGCATCGACTACCGAAAATCGACGTTGTATTGGAAAGCTCATATCTAAACTATCATTAGAGACTCCAGGCAATCGCTCATCGAGCGAAAACACTCAGACGCTGAGCCTTGAGGAGCAAAGTGCTCGCTCTCTCTTCAAAGGCCCACCGTCTGAGATCCCAATCCGAACCACGGACGAGGGACCCAGTGCAACTACTACAGGGATTTCATTGAATACTGGATCAGCACCTCAGAGCTCGCTGTATGATGCTAAGGCTGCTGGCAATGATATATCGTCTTATACCAAGCTACTTGTCACTCTCTGTCAAAAGGAGCTTGGAAACAAACCGGTTTTCATGGTCGGTCGCGGTCGCGAGAGCTATAATTACATGGTCTTTGCTGATGAATCCCGAAGGACAGAGATAGCTAAGGTAACTGGTTGCAAGAGAGGGAGGAAGCCTGGCATAGCGCTGCCTCAAAAGCGTATAAAGCGCTCGTATCGCTCTCAACACAGTCTGAACATGCAGCATCTACGAGCTACACAAGGCAAGTACCTACTCTGGCCCCGAAAACGGAGCACTCTGCAGCGCCCAGGCAGGCTCGTATTGACTCACCAGCTTATACGCCAAATAAAGGATCTTCGAATCTGTCCAGCCCAGTCGAATTTTTGCAATCTGTACCAGAGATCATGATCTCACCTGCTATCAATCAGACGACATCTGTAAAGAACATGCCCAGCGACTCTGCACATTCTTTCCCGGTAAGACGTGCAACATCAGACTCTCGTCTTCCCTGGCACAAGAATTCAAACGCTATCCCCTTTTCAAACAGCACCAGCTCGAGCATAGAAGGCCTTGGGGAACTTGTTGCAATAAAATCGGACCTTCTAACACACCGTCGTGCCGCATCGACGTCTACGCGTTCTCCTGAATTCCATTCATGAGAAAACAAGGCATTTGCACATTCGTATGACATGATGATACCCAAGCCGGCCATGAAGGGCTCGCGGGGCTCGGATGATAGCCACAAACGACCGACCATTCAACCAAGCGTGACATTTGATACCATCGAAAGCTCCCTCGAGCAATCAAACCATTCCAACCCCGACCCAGTTTCACCAACATCTCGAAGCTTCTCACTCTTTCCCACCTCGATAGCTAAAACGTTTTCACTACAAGATCGCGGAAGCAGGCATATAAGCTTACAGCTAGGATAGGGGCGCGTGCGTACTTTGAGACGTCGGCTGTCACCATGGAAGGGCTTGATATGCTCTTCAACCACGTTGCTCAGATCGCCCCGCGGTAGACTTGGCTTCGCACCGAGATTACAGGCGACAGTGTACAGTATTATTGTAAGATTATTATAGTACTAGCAGCTGAAAGTCAGTCTCGAAATCGACGAAGAGGTCGCTAGCAGATATGGAAGTAATGACATAGTATTAAGAACCAAGCCAGAAAAGGACGTAGCACGGTTGATGGGTGGGTTGGAAGCATATGGTGCGATTGCGTGAGCATTCTCGTATGTCGTATCATGAAAGAGTGTAGAGGTATCTATTGGCAAAAAGAGAACCGTTAAACACGAGGGACGATATCTCGTAGGAAGAACAGAGACGGGCAAACATGCATGACTTCGGTGTTAAATGTGGTAGTCTGAGTGGCGAATGGAGCGAGGGCCAATGAGGGGGCTCAGAAAATGTATTCTTCAGAAGTGGTCATACACCTCAATAACTGCCGCGCCCGTTTGAGGCTGGAAGTAATGTTGTTGCTCGAATATCGGCCGTGTATTTCATTTCTTCATGTACGCTGGCACGCGGTATATTTAACAGCTTCAATCATTCCTCGCGAACCGATTGTCGAAGCGTCTAGTTGTCGTGCTTCTTGAGCAGCTCGTTGCCCAGCTCAATGTACTTGTCCTCTGCATCCTTCTGGCTCAGGCCAGCGTTGACCTTCTCTTCCCACTTGTTGTACTTTGCCTTGCCCTGCGTCCTGTCAGCGTCTATCCTCGGCTGGCGTCTCGTTTCAAAGGCGGCGTTTCAAAGGATGCTGATGGTTCTCGTGTCATGTTGATTGGATTGTGTTCAGTGTGTGAGAGATGGAGAGTGTCAACGTACAGCGAGGTTGAACATGCCAGGCTTCTCGGCCTTGCTGAAGTCCTTGCCCTCGGCAATCTTCGCGTAGGCGTACAGCTGTGGAGATGTAGTCAGCAAAGGCCAGGTCCAGAGCTATATTGGTGTGCATAATCCAAAACTTCAGCTCGATAGACAGAGGAACGTACGCTCAGCTGCTCGTCGTTGCTAGGGCCCTGCTTGCCAGCAGCCTTGAGCTTCTCGCCCATCTTGCTGACCTTCTGGTAGGTCTCGGTGTACTGTGCGGAAGGCATTTTCGATAGTGTCTATAGCTGCTGGTCAGATAAACACAACATTTTTGGCAAGTTGGTAGGTTCTTACGGTTGTGGTGTTGTTGTGTTGTTGTGTTTGGAGGACGGGTATGGGAGACGTGTTTTGGCGAGGGATGATGGCGCGGGGCGGGGTCGGTTAAGCGGTCTGGTGGTGGGGCGCGCGTGGCAGGCACGCATGACGACGTCCTTGCCCTGAACGAGGTTAGTTGGCTAACAAGCAATGTCAACCACGATAGAAGCTCTGATTGACCTTATGGTTGGTGACACTTTCGTTTGTACATGGTTACAAACACCAGCTTCAGCAGTCGGTTTTTGGTGTTACTTTGTTTGATTTGACAATGGTCTGTGCCTTCTAACGCCTGCACCTACTCCATGTAATGCTATAGTAATGCTGTTCCCCTGTGGACTGAGTGGATATTGAATCCTGAATACTGAAAGATGCAACATAAGCCCGCCATCCTGACAACAACCTAGTTATCACTAAAAGTTCTCCAAACGCCCGTCACTAAAGAATTCTCGCAGTACTAACATCCAAGAGGATGTCTAATGATGACCATTGACCCCGTTGGCCCCATTGGTTCCATTGATACCGTTGATGCCATTGGTAAATGGCTTCTCTTCAAAGCTGTGGCGATACAGCTTACCGCCACAGCCTCTCAAGCGGTCTGCAGCTTGCTCAGGTGTAATATCGCGCTGAGGTTCAGCCAGCATCTCATAGCCGACTTGGAACTTGCGGACAGTTGCACTGCGAAGGAGAGGTGGGTAGAAGTGGATATGGAAGTGACTGCACTCGATCTCATCGGTTGTGCCATGAAGAGGCGCTTGATGAATGCCCATGCCTTTACATCAGTCAGTCTCGTGCTCAAGGCTAGAAAATAAAGCACAAACTTACTGTAAGGGAACTGCGTCTCGAAGAGGTTGTCATATCTGCGAGTGATCTCCGCGATGGCTTCCGCGAGCTGTGCGCGCTCCTCCTTGCTCAAGTCGACTAGCGACCGCTTGTGTTGCTTGCTCGTGAGCAGGATCTCAAAGGGCCATACACCCCAGTACGGCACTCCGGCCCAGAAACCCTCATTCTCGAATACCGTGCGGACCTTCTGTTCTGACTCCAACGCAGCATAATCTGCAAGCATGTGTGATCCGTTCTGCTCCTGGCGATATTTGATCATTTGCTGCAGCTCGAGCGTGGGCTCTTCAGGAAGGGACGTTGTAGTCCAAACTTGGCCGTGAGGGTGAGGGTTTGAGCAACCCATCGCTGCCCCCTTGTTCTCGAAGATTTGCATGTAGCGGTACTGTGCGTTTGGCCTTTCAAGTTGTCCTTGGGCCAGTTCCGGTATCGACCGTGTGGCAGCAAGCTTGGCCAACGGTGAATTTGGATCCAGGTGTAATGTGTAAATGTTGGTCCAGGTCTCGATGATGGGAACAATCTGCGCAGGATTCATATCTGCGAGAGTGAGGTTGTGGTTTGGTGAGAAGCAGATGACATAACATTTTCCAGTGACAGCCTCGGCACGAAGTAGTCGTGATGCTAATGATTTGGCGTTTGCATTGGGGTGGTAGTCTTCCTGCTCTTCTTTGACCGCGCTAAAGTCGTTCAGGAACACATACGTGTTTTCAAACTTGGGGTTATTCTCGCCATTTGCTCGTGTGTTGCTAGGGCACAGATAGCACTGACGACATCAGCATGAATATCACATTGGTAGCTTGATGGGGTGAGCACGCACCTTTGGGTCGTACTCTGGAAGCGTTATCTTGGACGGCTCCTCCTGCGCACCTCTGGAGAAATTCAGCAACCATGTCAAGCACACCAATAAGCGCCTACTCACTGCCATGGTCGCTTTGTGCGGTGTGGCGAGACCAAGATCCAGCTTCCTCGCAGCAGGTTGAAGCGCCGGTGGGAGATGTCGTTGAGAACAGGGTCAGTCATGATGTGCGGTGTAGGATGCCAGGCCGGTGTCTAGGGCGGGCGGCGTAGGAGACAATATATGTCGGCGACAGATAATGCGGAGGCGGGAGCCAGCGATAGCAGCATGGTTGAGGCATAAATAGTGAAGAGCAACGTCTGGTGCCCTTCACACGCTAAGGGCCACCAAAGGCCCCTGCCGGCGGAACTCTAACCGAGCTGGGTACCGCAAGCGGACCGTCTGGCTCCAGCGTGGCATCAATCGATACAAGGGCACCTTCAACAACAACATTTCGAGCTAACCGCGTGCCTGTTGAGGAATTATCCCGCGTCCCGTGTTCGCAGGGTTTTCACTATGGCGGCAATGATGCCGAGCGCTTCGACGTCTAATGCGGTCTACGATAACGATGCAGTGGAGCGCGACCTGATCGACCCGGATGATGGTGCGTTGCGGCTGCCTGTGGCATTGCGTGGCATATGTACGCACAATGCACTACAACACCAGCTAACGGCTCATAGCGACACTCGACGACCTCGATGACCCGCTGCAGGGGACCTCGGACCGCGCTCCGCTGACGGGAAGAATTGCGCCCGGCGGTGCCAACACACAGTCGTACTTGACATCGAGCATTCCTGGCGAGGACCGCCGCGCACCCACCAACACCATCGATGAGACGGTATGGGAGACGCTGTCGCGTGACCTGCTTGCCATCTGGGAGAAGCTGAAGCAGGTGCTGTACCCCAAATACCTGCTCGGCGGCATGATGCAGCAGGGCGGAGGCATAGCAGCCGCTGAGCGCGGTGAAGCAGACGGCTTCAGCAGCGGCATCAGGAGCCTAGCAGGCCGGTGGCCAGATGCAGATGTTCTCCTGCAGGGCGGCATGAGCGAGGGCCTGCGAGACTGGGACCTGTGGGGTCCCCTCATCTTCTGCCTGCTGCTCAGTCTGTTCCTCTCGCGTGGAGCAAAGGACTCGCAGAAGGACCTGGTTTTCTCAGGCATCTTCGCCATGGTGTGGGTCGGCGAGGCTGTCGTGACGCTGCAGATCAAGCTTCTGGGAGGAAACATGTACGTTGTTGAGCACCGTCTCCCTTGACGACTAGCTTGCTAACAGACCCCCAGTGCCTTCTTCCAGTCCATTTCCATCATCGGCTATACGCTCTTCCCACTCGTCATCGCATCCCTCCTCAGTGCCTTGGGCATACCGATGATTGTCAGAATACCAGTGTATCTTGTGCTGATTGCATGGTCGTTAGCAGCAGGTGTCAGCATCATGGGTGGCTCCGGAGTAGTGAGGAACCGCGTTGGCATTGCAGTATACCCTCTGTTTGTTTTCTACATTGCACTGGGCTGCATTTGCTTCATCAGCTGAGTTAGTTGCGTGTAAAGTAGGCTGTACTATGCTATACCAGGCGTTTGGGTGGGTGTCACGAACAGCACGTCTCGTCTGAGACAAGGGAGTTTCTTTCTTGCCCAGCAGTGGCTTTTACAAAATTTCTTCATAAGCTTTGTTGGCAGCTTGCGTGAGGACGTGAAGTCGACGTGCCGCCCGCGTCTAAGTTCTAGACCACCCCACCTACGGTATTGCCCTCGTCACATCGACCTCGACAACACACTCGACAGCCAAGCGCCAGCGTTCTGCGCCTTTCCGCCCAGTCGCCGTCCCAACGCGCTTCCACCCGTGCCCTCCCCTATTCACGCGTGTGCGCCTAGATTGTGTAATTGCATGTTTCAAAGCGAGCGCTTTGGTCTGCAGATCTGAGAAGATAGTCACAGGCGCATTGACACAAACCCACTACGGCAGCGGCTCTGTACCAAGCTCGAGCCCGCAGCTCTGAACAACGCCAGAATCTGCACGCCACGACTTCGACTTTCACCCGGCCAACATCCATACGCCGCTCTGGGTGAAAGAGCAGCCGGCCCGTTGAGAGCAGCCCATCTCGAGGCTTCGCCGCAACGCCTCCGCAAGCTTACCGACCGTCACGCTACCACGCCTGTCACCATTACATACACTACTACCATTGTAGTTGGACCCACTCGACCTCGGCGGACGCACCAACGCACCACAGCTAGCACCACTGAACATTTCTACCTTCGCACGGCGCCGTAGCACGCCTCCCCATCCCCTCACATAGCGCAGTTCCACAGCACCCTCCGCACCCTCAGCCTCCGACTACACACTCGACACAACCAATATGAGCTCATCGGAGCAGCAAGATTTGGCACCAGATGCCTTGCAACCTGCCGTCTCGCCAGCACGCAGCGACAAGAGCAGCGACAGTGAGGGCAGGCCCGTCCGCGAGAAGTTCTCCAAGACCAGCATTGATGCCACCGCAAATCCCATAAAGAATCTAAAGCAAACCACAACCGACAAATCAAACGGCAGTCTGCACCCAGAAAGCCGTAGCGTATCAGGATCAGACAGCGAGCGCGGACGGTTACGGAGGAAGCGTAGCCGAGAAGACCTCGGGGATGATACCGAGGCCGACCGGCAGCCTGAGAAGAAGCAAGAACGGCTAGAGAAGCCCTTGGCCAAGCCCGAGAGGCATGCGCGTAAGCGATCAAGAGACATCACCAAGGACCTTGAGGGTGGAGCCCTGGCTAAGCCCGCGTCTAGCTCCGTTTCCAGGATCGAGGAAACTGATGCTGAGATGGCATCTCCGGGCAAGAATGCATCCAAGCCCACAGTAACAAAAGCCACCACCGATTCAAGCCCAAAGAACAAGCGCCCACGCGACGAGACAGGGGGCTTCGAGGCCGCTGGACCAAGTACAAAGGACGCGCCTGTGAACGGCCAAACGGCTTCAAAGGCAGGAGACGAGCGCGAATCTAAACGAGTGCGGGACAAAGAAGAAGCAAAGTCTACGACATCCATTCCTGCTGGCAGCGGTTTCGCAAATACGTCTGCAGCATCTCCGTTCGCCGCCATGTCTGCAAAGCCTGCATCACCCCAGACCTCTGACAAGACGGAAGCGTTGCCCCAGACATCAGAGGAAAAGTTCAAAGCTTCCGCATTTGGTAGCTTAGCAAGCTCGAGCGCTTCGCCTTTTGGTGGATTTGCTGCTGCTGCTAAGTCAGGATCTCCATTTGGTGGCACACCTAAGCTCAGCTCCTTTGCCTCGCCCTCGGCAGCTTCGTCCATATCAACGACACCCTCTGGAAGTGGGTTTGGCTCGCTGGGCGGCGCTAAGACAAGCTTTGGCAGTGGAAGTGTGTTCGGTGGCGGATCAAACAGCACCTTTGGCGGTTCTTTTGCCTCAAAGCCATCCGGCACGTCGTTCGCAACACCAGGTGCTCCGGGCATTACCGGACTTAGCTCGAAGCCAGAGCGCGCTTTTGGTGCTCCTGGCGACAAAGTAGAGGACGATGACTCCGACGAGGATGAGGATGATGCAGATAGAACGGAAAAGGATGCAGACGAAGATCAACGGCCAAGTGCATCTCTGTCGAGTACAGCCCGTAAGTTGCCGTGTATTACCAATTCAGCCCTTGCTAACATTATCCCAGCCAAAGAGACAGGCGAAGAGAACGAAACTTCGGCATGGATCGGTCGCGCAAAGCTATACACCATGGACGGCGAAGGCAAGGAGCGAGGGTGGAAAGAACGTGGCGTTGGTAACATCAAGCTCAACGTTACTTTGGATGAACCACGAAAAGCACGCTTTGTTCTACGTGCGGATGGCACACACCGTCTCATACTGAACGCTGCAGTCACAAAGCAACTGGTCTTTGGCGCAGACTCGGAAGGAGCAAAGCCCAAAGATGGGCGGTTACTGTTCAACTCGCCAAACCCAGACGGAAACTTGGAGATGCATCTTCTCAAGGTATGTTCAAGCAGGTAGATCCGTGCCATGCCACTGTTAACAAGGCGTACAGCTGAAGTCGGAACGCGCCGTTGAGCTCTGGGAGCAGGTCGCCAAAGTTCAAGGTGAGGAGCTGTAGAAGGATTTTTATACAACCAGCACATTTCCGTACCTGGATCTTCACATGGTCATACTGCATTCCACGATGGGCCCATTTTTTGGTACGCATGTTGGCAGTTTTCTGTATGCAGTGTTGGATTCCGCAACGCAACCGGTTTGCATATTTTTCTGGCTTTAGCGACGACTGCAAACATAGCACTATTGCATAGGTTTGAGGAGCATCGTCGAACAGATTAGCAATCAAGAGCATATTGTAATCCAACAAACACAATTTCCGCCGCATATAAAGAGAGCGCCCGTTAAACAACACTTTCCAACCCATCAACACACACATCACCGTACCCGTCTAACTGCAGCATAGATAGCACCACAGCGCTCCTCCTCTCAAACCCCCAATCTTCGTTCCTTCCTGCCTTCATCGCACAAACCGCCTCTCTTTGCCCGGTCCGAGGAAGCCTCATCCTTGCAGCAGCCTGTACGACGTCGATCCTTCGCTTCGGACCCGACGCCACGCAGAGCGCTGTATCCGTGGTACACGTCCTGTGCCGCCGCGGCGAATCCTCCTGGCGCGACGATACGGAGAGTACCCAGTCTGCTGGTCCTGAAGGACCGATGGTGCGAGGCGGGAGTTGCTTCACGACTGTAGTGCTGGGATACTTCATCATGCCGTCGACCTCGCACCCCCGAACCTGACCTTCTTGCTTTGCTTGCTTTCTTTTGCTTTTTCCGCACCAAACATAGACTTTCCCCATTCAAACCAGCCCGTTTACCCAGCCAATGCCGCAACCGGACATCTATTTACAGACATACAGTAGGAAGGTAGGTGTGCAGCCATGAGCGATGTGACTAAGCTGCTAGTGTCTGTCGAAGCTTCTGATTTGCTGTCGTTGTGGAGCCCTGGTGCACCTTGGGGTGCAGGAACACATTGCGACCCCATGTATGAAGCGGCACGGCGGACGCAGATGCACTTTGTCGGGCTAGAGGAGGAGGGGGGTGAGATGGCGGCGCAGAAGGATTCCGGGTGTGAACGGGATGCCGTTCGTGGCATTCGCCAGGACGGACGCTTTTACGGTATATGAATGGATGGGTGTGTACCCAGTGCGCTGGATTTGTGTCCGAGTTTCGAGTCCTTGTACTGCCTTTTGAGACGGCTAGGGGCTGGACAGAGCTTTGAGCTACAGTTATCGTATGGGGGAGTGTGGATTTCTTCTTGTTGTGAAGACGTGCATTTACACTTTGAATGCATGTTGGATAACAGCTGTCAGTGTTTCAACGCTCACATCAGATTGGCAAACGTCTCTGGCTGCTTCTACTACTTTTACGCATACGTGCAACCCCTTCTGCCGTTCTACGGGAACCTCGCCGTCATGTTCGTCCCACAAATGCCCTCACGACCAGCGGATATCTACACCATACGAATCGCAGACCACGAAGCGCAGACTAGCCTTGCAATGTCATTACGGAAACTCGTCACAGCTGCTGGTGGAACTTTCATGATCACCTTGATGGACGGGCCGGGCTTCATGTGAGCTTCAATCGCTGAGAAGAGACATCATAAACTAACACTAGCATCAGGTTCAGAATGCCTATTACTGCGCCTTGCCCACTCACATCCTTCACTCATGGCGGACTGCTCGAGGAAGGTTGCATACACATCAGCAAGATGAGGCTTGGAGAAAAAGAGGAGACGAAAACAAAGGATAGTGGACTGCCAGCTGAAGAAGATTCGAGTGATGCTGAGTCCGTGGAGGAAGATGCGGATCATCCGGGCTTGAGGATGCAGTGGAATTGGACTGAGCTGAACAAGGACAGGGTAAACTAAGATGAGATGGCGATGGACATGGATTTGTATGGGAGCGAGGCGTTCAGGATACAAGCGTTTGGTAATGGTATTAATGTCTTCTTCTGTGACCGTGGCCGTCTCGATCTTCGAGTTTGCCGCGAATTATGCGACGTTCTTATTACGGGATGCATGTTGTTGCATGGCTTTGAAGCTGCAAATGAACTTTTGAAGATTATCGAGGCTTACTGCTTCTTGGCGTCGCGCTCTGCTTTCCTCAGAGCGCGGTTGCGGATATCGACGTGCATGCCACGGTTGACCTTGACGACAACGTGCGACCTTTCGCCAAGGAACCTCGACAAGAACCATTGCATCAGACCGTGGCTCCAGTAGGGTGTGCTTGTGAAGGCAACGTTTTGCGCACCGCCCGAACGGCCAATCTTGCCGAGCGCAGCCTTGACGAACTGCTTGGGGTTGGGTACAAGGGCAGATGGCTTGCGGATCTTGGACATTGCGGTAGTGATGAGATGCGACTGCACGCACTGAACGTGCACACCATAAGGCTGGAGTTCAGAGCCAAGAGCAGTAGACCACTGCTGCAAGAAAGCCTTGCTGCCGGAATAGGTTGCCAGAAGAGGTGTGGGAAAGAAGCCACCGAACGAGGCCATAGTAAGAACAAGACCGCGCTTGCGTTCGACCATGCCAGGAGTGATGAGCTGGGTAACACGCAGAGTAGCCATGCAATTGATGACGATAATGTCGTTCATCTCCTGCTTGGGTGTCTCGTTGAAAGGCACAGGGATGTTGTGGCTCAGACCGACATTGTTGACCAAGATGGAGATATCGAGCCCCTCGATAAGCTTTGCCAGCTTCGTGTAGTCGGCATCTTTGTTCTGCGCAAAATCCATAGCCAGAGTCTTGACGGCGGTCTTGGGACCATATTTGGAGGAGATGTCGGCGGAGAGGGAGTCGAGCTTGGACTGGGTGCGGGAGACGAGAATCAGGTTGTAGCCCTTGGCCGCAAGTGAAAGAGCAAACTCCTTGCCAATGCCATCAGAGGCACCAGTGATGAGTGCCCAGGTACCACGGGGACCGAATTCCGTGAGCTGTTCCAATTGATGAGCTCACGTTGCATCTCTGGGTGAGGGGGAGGGACACATACAGCCTTGCCGGGGAGGACAAACAAGCTCAACAGGACTCGGACAGTGCTGACGATGGGTGCTGCAAAAGACACAATGCCAACAAGGAGGAAGGCCGAGAATGCAGCCTGCACAAGAGAGTTGCTGGCTTCGATGCGAACGCCAAACGGTGCGAAGAGGCCATCCATGATGGGCAATTATCGAGCGACAGCAAAGAGACGTCAGAACTATCGATGCCAACAAGTCACGATTGCTCTTTCCGAATTGCTGACCCCAAGTTCCGCTAGCGTGACCGAGGCTACTTCCTTCCTCCTATTGGCTTAGGAAAACCTGGACGCAAACGTGCCCTCTCTACATCTTAGGAGGCATTCAAAATAGCTGTGAAGAAATGGTACCTACTAGTTAAGTATCTGTAGTTCTACATGTCTTCTAGCTATTTGAAGATTCTGTTAAAATCCTGTTAAAGGCCTCCGGATAATGCTGTTGGAGTACGAACTAAACGATGAGCGTTTCTGCGAGTGGGCTGGCGTGTGTTTGCCAAGCGCGGACCGGAATAACTTTTCAGATAGCTCTCTCTGTCCACGCTAGACTAAGCGACTGTCGAAATTCGAATCGTGCCGTACAGCGAGACTTCACGAAGACCGACCGTCCAACTAACCAACGACAGCAACCATGGCTACCGAGCTCACGTACGTCGAATGCGCAACCCATGATGCTGCAATCAATTGCTAATAACCCAACAGTGTCCAGTCGGAGCGCGCTTACCAGAAGCAGGTGCGACACATGTCCCGCAACACACCTCTCGACCTCGAATGCTAATGCGCTGCGATAGCCTCACATCTTCCAGAACCACAAGGCCGGCGGTCCTCGCAAGAACACCCGCACCAGGAGATGGTATAAGGATGTTGGTCTGGGTTTCCGTACCCCCAAGACCGCCATCGAGGGTACCTACATCGACAAGAAGTGCCCTTTCACCGGCATGGTCTCCATCCGTGGCCGTATCCTCACCGGTACCGTCATGTCCACCAAGATGCACCGTACGTTTACCTCCGACTCGTTCGAATCGCAAAAGAAGACCGAGGATTGGATGTGGTTATCTGGCTGGGCAACACGCTGACAGCTCGCAGGCACCTTGATCATCCGTCGTGAATACCTCCACTTCATCCCCAAGTACTCCCGTTACGAGAAGCGCCACAAGAACCTCGCCGCCCACGTTTCGCCCGCTTTCCGTGTCGAGCCCGGTGACCAGGTCGTTGTTGGCCAGTGCAGGCCCCTCTCCAAGACCGTCCGCTTCAACGTCCTCCGTGTCCTTCCCCGCAAGGGCCAGGCTGCCAAGCAGTTCTCCAAGTTCTAAATGCATCGGTTGGTGTAACGGATTATGATGAGCAAAAGGAGGAAGGCTGGTTGGGCTGAGCGTGATGGTTTTCGATATGGTCAATACTTCGCATCTGGGTTAAGGAACCGGAGTCCAATGGGCCATGTATGTTTCTCCAGCTACGATCAATGAAAGTCCTCGGAGGTCGAAAAAACCCCGAGGCGGGTCAAAAGTCAGGATGGTTCGGTCGTGTTGTTGATGTGATGGTTCTGACTACAGATGTGACAGTGGATGAAGTGGACGTACACATTGTACATCATGATGTGGACCGCTTCTGTACAGCCACAAGTTCACAGTGAAGTACAGGCATCGCGGCATCGAAACACTGCGCACCTCGCCTTGACCGGAATCTACACCACTCACTGTCTTACGCTCGTCATGCGTGTATATAATTGACCACATCGCATACTGCCACCATGAAACTGTCTTGCAATCAATTGACTGGTCTCGAAGCACTAATCTTCGAAACTAAACATTACTATGCCACGCCCAGGCAGCTGCCTGGTAGATGCTGTAATATTAACATTTCCACACCACCCTACGTACCCGTGCCAATGAACATTCACCTACTAATATACACAATATCCTAACTACCCCTAAATACCCCAATAATACCTCCTTTATGCCTTAACGTAATACCCCCACTGGCTGAACATCCACAGCAAACTCCCTGTACTCACAATCACC
Organism: Ascochyta koolunga; assembly: GCA_026119515.1. Lineage (NCBI taxonomy): Eukaryota > Fungi > Ascomycota > Dothideomycetes > Pleosporales > Didymellaceae > Ascochyta > Ascochyta koolunga. The sequence continues at coordinate 1,185,466 of JANLCG010000021.1, forward strand.
GGCCCCCAAAGCGGTTTGCCCCACCTTGTCGTCTTGAAGACGAACCACTCGCTTCCAAAGTGTGCAAACGCAACTACATATGTCCAGATGGCGAGCTGGTAGAATGCTGGGTGGTTGATGTTGTAGGCGGCATAGAACCGAATTACCGAGGTCAGGAATGTCCATGTTCCGAATGTGCGCGACGACAGCCAGGTTACGTGTGCGGGCTGCTTTACCGGCGGGTCGACAGAGGTCGGATTATAGACGCGCGAGGTGTAGGTAAGGGTGCTATAGGCTTGGATGGAGTTGAGAGTCGAGACGAGGGATACCTGAGTGTTGGTTAGTAGAATATTTCAGAGAAGTAGGATCTGTGCAATTCCAGGCTGAAGAGCTGGATGTAGGTAGGCTGGACGTACGAAGAGGAGCCATTTGGGTAGCAGACCGGCCGGTGGGACCCAAGATGCAAAATTGAAAGCCATTGGAGTAACTGAGACTGTGTGTTATGTGTAGAGGGTTGTCTGAAGCGTGGTACTGCGTGTGTGGTATTGTTACTTGCCCCAGCTTTCGCAATCGAAAGATGTCAGTGCGTCAGCCACTGAACGCCCTACAGCAACAGTCACCCTCAGCCACGCTTAACATAGATCTTGCAGCCATAATGTTTGATTCTGCTGCGACCCTTTTTTCTTCGTTTACCATGTTGCGACTCACCCCTGCTCAGCGCTTACGTTGTACTTCGCAAATCGGTCAGCAATCAGGTACCTTTATTCCCAGGAGAATGCCAGACTGAAGTAGGTTTCACCAGCCAGAGAAGTGACCTGTCATATTTCCATCACGTTGTTCAATATACCATGGACGCTGTTGTGCACGCAGCTCGAGAGGATGGAGTTGTGGTCGCAACCTCCTACTGTCCTTCTAGGCCGTTTCTCGAGATCCGAATTCCGGAAAATATCACGAAAGTGAGCAGAATCGTGATAAGATTGACATCTCGACATCAGGGTAATGACTTTGTCCCTCGCTAAGACTGACCTCCATTGATATTAGCAGGATTTTGCGACGACCAATATCGAATGGGCCAGCCTGGCTTCACATGGTTCGAGCTGAATGTCGAGACACCTAGTGGTCGAAATAATATTCCTCGAAGGTGCATTTATCATAATAAGGCAGGAGTGCCGAAATGACAGACTTGTGTTATTGATAGTGAGGATGGTAGCCCAACATACCGTACGCTTCTCGATGAAATCAAACCACTTGACATTGTACAGCTTTCCCAAGGGTGCAATTTTTCGGGTTGATGAACTTCGTTCGCAGGGCAGAGATTGATATACACTGTGTAACATCGCTCCTGTCACCACAAGCTGCTCCTCTGCTGCGTCCGCGTTACGATGAGCTGGGCTCAGAGGGCAAGAAAATCCGAGTAGTAGAGCTACTACCAAGCCGCGAAGATCAAGCGATCTGTTTCAAATTCCTTGTTGCGGACCTGCTTGGCCCTGGAGATGTTCGCTTTGAGGTGCTCTCATATTGTTGGGGTCAATGGAATAGCGCCGATTCTGCGCAGCTTCAACACCTCGAGGAAGACGGAAGTACGAACACAGTGCACGTGTCTCCTAGTCTCTGTGCCGCTCTTCTACGTCTTCGGGACTCTACAGCTGTGCGTGTCTTATGGGCTGATCAACTATATATCAATCAGGTAGACAAAGCGGAGCTGGCGCGCCAGGTCAGCATCATGGGTCATATCTACTCTGGTGCCGAGCACGTTATTGTTTGGCTTGGTGGAGGTGATGCTGATGTAGAGCGATCGATTGATACTGTCAATAGAATCATTCCACAACATCTGGAACCAAGCGAAGAGGAACTAAGAGAAGGATCCGTCGTGATAAGGCTTCCAGGCGTCAGTGAGAACAATCTACCACAGGAAGAGGTCAATCGAGTTCTATCACTCCCTTGGTTTTGGAGAGTCTGGGTTATACAAGAAGTGTGGCTGGGTCGCCAAAGGACCTTCATGTACGGCCGCCATACTTTGGAGTGGGACACAATCAGCAAAGCAAATGCGTGGTCGAAAAATGGTAGCTTCGAAGTACCAGGACAACAGCATACCAACCTACCACTCATCTGGGCTAGCTTTGCTGAAATGACGCAGTTGCCAGCGCCGCAGGAGAGCGAGTCGAGATGGACAGGAAGGACTTCGTTGGAAGACAACTTTCTCCAATTGGTTATTCAAGGCATGGATTTGAAAGCCTCCGATCCGAGAGATCACATCTTTGGCTTTCTCGGTCTCTTCAAGGGAACTCATCCGGGGTCGCAAACGCTAGACCGACTGATATATCCAGATTACCACAAATCTGTGAGCGATGTGTTCGTCGACTTCACCATTTGGTGGATACTTCGCAACACCGAACCAGAAGTCTCGCTCATCGCATGGCAAGGCTCTCAACGGAAGTACCTCAAGCTGCAAGGCTACCAGTTAGGCCGGATCCAGAGCATCGGACCCTACCTTCTAGAAAATGGTTCTTCTCCCGAAATGCTGCAGGCCTACAATCATGTATTCGATGTCTCTGGACAGCGGAGAATTTACAATACACCAGTCACCCAGGCATTTCATGGTTACGAAAAGCGCTGGGATGACCCTTTGCAACACTGGGTAGCACACTACCATGGACAATACATACCGGCTGCTCCATGAATCGACAAGTGTCTCTTCCGGATTTAGGATGACGTGAGGGGTTTGTGTTCCGCAGGCACCAAGCCTGGCGATATAGTGGTTGTGCTTTATGGTAGACCTGTCCCGTATATTCTACGGGAAACGAAGGCTGAGGGACAGTACGCCTTTATTGGAGAGTGTTATGTTGAGGGAAAGATGAAGGAGAATCTATTGGTGCCTTTCGAAGAGGCAGGAACGCCGAGGAAAGAGTTCGTTCTTGTTTGATCACCCCGTCATCCCTCCACTTCTTCGCACTCATGGTCCTCTAGGCGACTTGACAAGTCTACAGGTATCTTATATCTCCTGCTTATGAGATCTGAGCTTAATCTTTTCTTACACCAACATACACGCTCTGCACTTCCAAATCGCTCTCATCCGAACTCTCAAGCTCATCTTTCGGTACTCCCCTATTCCAATCCCCAAACACTGCCAACAGCGTAAACGGCACGGTAAGCGCCCACAACGCAAATCCAATAATCATTTGCGTCTGATTGGGGATATGCACAGCACCAATCGCATACGCAATCGTACTACCAATACTCTCCCAGCTCCTCAAAATACCCGTCGTGCGTGCAACGTCTCCGTCGCCCTGGGCGCCCTTAATTTCCGCCATCAGCCAGTACACGTACGTCTGCAGCACCTCGTAGAAGAACCGGAAGCACATGTAGACGGTGAATGCGGAGTTGAAGAACGCGCCGTCGCCGAGGTCGAAGGACGGTGGGGTTGACATGCGCGAGAGTTGGATTTGCACGATGGCGTTCCAGATCCAGGATCCGGTGACAGTGAGGAGGACGAAGATGTAGATGCATTTCGACTTTGTGGGACGGGAGAATTGCGGAAGGTCGAGGATCATCCCGGTTATGATGTTCGCGAGAGCCCCTACCACTGCAGTGAGGAAGGATGCTAGGGCGCGCGAGCGGACGGTGAAGTAGGCTGGTTGGAGGTTAGTTACCCTTTACTGGATCAGCCACTTAATGGTTAAACTTACTGGTCAGGTAGTTTCCCTGATAGGTCACGCCGAACTGCCCAGCCAAGAAGACAGGGACGAGTAACAGCATATATGGGTTCTTCAGCTGGCGGAAGATCGCACGGGCCTCCGTCTTAAAGTTCGTCTTCTTCATGTACGGGATCTTGGTACCGTTGCTCCTGTTGACCTTCTGAGGCTGCGAGAGAAGAAGTGCGAACGGAGCACCGAGGGCCGAGATAGCGACGAGACCGAGATAAGTGGTATAGGTCACCTTGCCCTTCTCTTTCGTCTTGACGTTCAAGGCTAGGGATATAGCTCCGCCGACTAATGGTCCCATCTGTCGAATCCCCATCCAGATGCCGACATACAGGCCTCTTTTCTCGTCTTCTGGATAGCCAACGGCGATGGCCGCCTCGCTTGCCCACAACAGAGACGCACCAATACCACAGAGTGCGGCGCCTAATAGCATAAACCACTCGTTGCCGTAGCGGTTATTGCAGTACAGTCCGGCGGCGTAAGGTGTGTAAAAAGCGGCTCCAATGACCAGCGTCCATTTGGGTGTGATCTTGTTCGATATGCCTCCAGCTATGAAGCATCCCACTGACATAAGTCCGAAGGTAAGTGCGTTCGCGGCATTATTGAGGAATGGCTGTGCCGATGTCAGCCTTGATATAACCTCGTACGGCCAACTGCGCCTACAGATGCATTACCGCCAGCCCCAAGGTTGTTCAATGCGGTCCAAATACCAGGTTCGCAGAACGCGACCAGACCGACAATGATTATTTGGAAGAGAACGGATCGATACGCGGTTTTTACATGCTCGAGGGCCATGATGGAGTTCCTATAGGGAGATCGTAGAGCAAGAACAGGTTGACGAGACAATCGCAAGTACCCGCGGATTGCATCGCTGCCTTATACAGAATCATGTTTGCCGCGAAAAGCACGTCAAAACCCATAGTGAATGCGATAGAGCAGATTTTGTAGGGCCTCAGCGAAACTATATCGGCAAGGAGATGATCATTCGCTTTTCGAGCTCGAGTTGTTGAGCATATCCGCAATGCTGGGCAGCGTAACGTCGCTAGTGATGCATCAAAGATGGACCAGTCTCCACCTTCTGCTGGGAACAGAAAGAACGTGCCGAGAGGCGAGAGGCGAGAGGTCGATAAGCTCCGCAGGCTTCTTGAATTGTGATTAAACAAGTGATCGTCAATGCAGCGAGATGTCGTCAGTACTCAGACACGGCTTCCCATAGTGATTCAGCAGCACAGTCCAAATTCAAAAATATAATTGAAAGCACATTAGAGTCGACTCAATAGCTGAGACAATTTGAGGTGGGTCAGCGCAAACTTGATGAGGCTCGCGATCCTGAAGCACGCAATGCCCCACATATATGGTGTTGCGATAACATAGAGCACACGGCGTAAACTCCGGAATAGTAGGGCGCATCGTGAGGGCGTGTCATTAGGAACAAGTTCGGGAGGATGAAATAGTTGAGACACGTGCGATCTTAGCCACAGAAAAGCTCTTCTTTATGGACGCCGAGACCTGAAATTTACTTTGGCGTCTGCATGTGATGTAGAAGACCATTTAATATAGTATAGTGCTTTTGAAAATACCATGCCTGTTCAGGTACACTGATTTTGTATAGAGAAGCCTCATCCGAGTACAATAACGTCGTGTTCGGCTTGCATGGTGTCTTCAGTTTCGCCAATATCCTTCTCTTCATGTGTAATTAGGACTTCGTATCTTCATAAGCCAGTAGCAATGTCCTCGAGTTGCACCACACCGCAAACATGGCTTGTAAGGTCTCCCGAAAGAGCATCTGCTGATGAAGTGTTCTTAACCTGGATTAGACGTTATCCAAACGGCGGAAGCCTCATAACACACTTGATGTTTCGACCGTTTTAGTAAAGCTATAAACCAAATACTGAGAGATTTGGGCAACCTCTCCTCATATCTAATCACTCATACTTTCCGTTCAGAATTCGTGGAGTAATTACAAGACTCTTGCGACGGCCCTGCACCAGCTTCCATGGACATGCGTGATATCACAACACTGCACAAAAGTTACGCATTCGACTAACCGGAGAAGAAAGAGTTTCTGTCTTATTTAACGCGTCGTTCGTAGACTTACGGATGATCAGAGTTGAAATGAACGCGGGCACGCATTTGAGGTTGGTAGCGTTTCGCTAGCGCGTTGTGGATCCCACCTTGACATCAACACCTTGCCTAGATCTCTCCGCACCACCACAGACGCTTCACCGAGAAGCGGACATGCGGCATTTTTGGCCCTCGATCTGAAGATACTCAATCGATATGCTAGAAATCCAGACTAGATCCAATTGCTGGATTCTGAATCACATGCCAGTTAAACTCCGGATAGCTACTACAGGGGAATCTCATCGTCATAGGAGATCTAGTCAACACCTATACCGCAGAACCATCTCTGGACCTTGAGGCCAAATTTGAAGTGGTGGGAACTAGACAAGATCGAGCCTCTTCCGGTTGTTCTCTACCTGAATGCACTGTGTCTTTCAGTTCGAGCATTTCACCATGTTAAGAGCAACTCATTTCCGACTTATACCTGGCTTTAGACGTCCCCATTGAATCATGATTAACAACATCGTTTTTAAACTTCATAAACCATTTGAACTCGACACCATACAGGACACAATAGCAATCACGAAAATGCGGGGTGTATGGGTAGTACCAAAACACCTTCTGATACTCGAATCGAACCATGGGTTTGATCATTGCGGCGCCCCATAGCCTCCCAATTATTGGGTTCAAGATTAATCTACATGAGCTTCTCTCTCCTTGCTAGATGAATGGCCTTCTTCACACTCCTTGGTTTCTTCAATTCCGAAATCATCAACATGTACGCAGAACTCATCACTGCCGCTCTGGCGCTTACGCCCACCACTCTTGTTCCTCGCCAGCGTAGATTCGAGTGCCCTCAACCCATCAAATGCCCAGAGAACAACGACTGCACATCAAAAGCGATCAACGGTGCTGTTTTCAAGCTGAATTGCGAAACCGACTTCAACGGGCCCGTTATCGAAATCAACCAAGTAAGCGAGCACACAATGTTGAACATGATCCGCTTAATGTTCTAACAATACCACAGGCGAATAACTTTGCCGAATGCGTTACTGCATGCTCCCTCGTCCCGAACTGCAAGGGCCTGAACTTCAAGCGCAAATTCTGCTACCTGCTCGGAACGCCTATCAACGAAGGTCTCACTGCATCTGCATACAGTTCTCCACCCAGGAGACTCTCCAGCCTACTCACACATGATAGCTCCAACGTCAAGGCAGCAACGCTGGCGCGCCCCGCCACAGGCAAACCCTCGCCCACCGCCGGCTCTTCAACGTGCAGACGCAGCATCAGCTGCCCGGAAGACGACGCCTGCATGTACATGTCCAACACGGCGACGTTCTTCGCACGCTGTAATTTCGATTTCTACGGCGGCGACCTCGCCGATGGGCAAAGCACGGTGGGGACCATGAAGCGCTGTGTCGACAAGTGTGCCAATACAACGGGCTGTGTGGGTGTGAGCTACAAGCATACGACGAATATGTGCTTCTTGAAGGCATCGCTGAAGCAAGCGGTTTACAGCACCAGCGTGAACGGTATGTTGGATGTGCTTTTTTGTTACTGGTGTCTGTCGCGCTGATGTGTTCTCGCAGGTGCTTATCTTGCTGGCAACTAGACTGCTGCCAGCCCTACTCCGCGGAAAAAGGATGGCTGTTTTTCGGGAACGAGATGCACTATGGTTCACAGGCCGGCTTTTTCCACCCGCACACAACGGACTTATTTTCCGCAAAACGGATACATGTATACTCGAAATGTATGTGACTTTATCAATAATTTTTGCGTATCTACTAGAAGGAGAGAGGGGTCGGTCTACTTTGTCAACTCTATCCCATTTCCTCCACTCTATCCCCCTCCCAACCCAATCATCCCCAAAAGCGAGCTGTCCCTTTCCATCTCCCTCCATCTCCCAACAGTGCTACTTCATCCCAAGTGAAAAAAGTAATCTAATAGCTTTTCCACCGTCCCTATAAACCCAGCGCTTTAACACAGGGGAATCCGTAGAGGTAGCAAAACGAGGGGCTTGTGGTACTAAGGACGACCAAAGACATGGTGATAATAGGGATCATAAAAATGATAAAAACGGGTAGAAATGGATAAAGAACCTAGGAAAATAATTAAATTTGATAAAAATCGTTAACCCTGTGCTTTTCGCGTAAAGTAAAACCCTGACTGGCGGTTAAACATTTACCTCAGCTAACTCTAGATTGTAGTAGTAGTAGTAGTAGTATTGGTAGTATTTGGTCCCCCTACCGGTTTGAACTCAGAATATAATGTAATGCAATGTAATATCATTTGGGATGGCTAATTACCTCTGGCTGCCTCACTAGTTTCGGCTTCTGTGGTACAGTGAGTGAGGTGGAATGTGACGTATCGTCGCTTCGAGTTTATACTTCGGGTTGGGGCGACTCTTCAAATGTTGTTTGCTGCTTGGTTGGAGGCGTGTTTGGGTGTTTGGGTAGTAGGATGGAACGATGACCTGGTGTTGGATTATGTCATGAGTCGCATGAGTTGTAATAGGTAATGAGTAATGAAACGATCCAGTATCTGATATAAAAGCCTCCTACGACGAAAATGGTGCTGCCAATGTGCCCTTCTTACCTAACAAGAACTGTAGAGCCGTTCTGTCCGCAACGCCTCGCTAAAGGTTAGACCGCAGACTATGCTTCAGCAGGAACTCGAGCCGTCAGTCTATATTGAAACTAGAAGAGGTGATCTAAGCCGTTGTCGACAATGTTCTGGAACGCGACACGGCCCCTACCGGCGATGCTTTTCCGGTGGGGCATCACATCGGCAGCGAGGTAGTGAGGCTCCACCTTAACGGTGGCATTGAGACCCAGGAAACCCATGAGGACATCATTCATCAGGTCAACGCTCTCGTTGTCCTGCCTGGAGTCGTACCAGTGGATGACCACGTCGTAGAGGTTCGGCGCTTGGGCGAGAATCCCAACGACGAAGGCAGCTCGCTGACGAAGAAGTGCGGGAAAGATGGCGCCCGCGAAGCCAGCCTGCTCAGAATGGAGCCAGGTCGTGTCCCAGACGAACATGACTTCGGCTCTGCGGATGTCCTCCATAGGTGAAAAGGCAGCTTCTGTGATCTGGCCGAAGGCTTCCTCGAAGAAGCTGGTGTGTGCAAAGCTCCCTGTAGCCTCGATGTGGAGAACGGCAACATCGTAGAACCAACTTTTAGCTTCGTTGTTAAGCTGCTTACAGGCGAGTAGGAGCTCTACGGGTGGTGGGCAGTGGGTTATTCGCAGGAACTGTTGAGGACGCACCATGTTAGCATAAGTCTCTCGTTACGACATCTTCGAGACATACCCGTGGGATGTGACGCCACTTGCTATGTGCGGTAATGACAGGCGCTGGCAGAGGAGGTTGTGGTACTCCTGCAGCAGTGTCCGTATCGCGATCCTCATTCACCTCTTCATCACTTTCGCCACCACCAGTCTCGTTACCATTTTCGTCACCATTTTCTTGATTGATCTCGTCACCGTCCCCTCGCGTATCTTCCCCTTCAGCCGCGCCGTCTACGGCCTGATGTTGTGAGTCATCGTGGCCATCCATGTGCGTATCGGCGTCTGCGCCTTCAGCGTTGTCTTGACTGTGCGCTAGCACCACATCTGAGGTAAGAGCAGGAGCTGTGGTTGCTGCCGGCATTGCGACACTGTTCGCGACAGGCATTGACACTGAAAGATCATCTTCTGCATCAGCCAGCGGATGCGAGACTGCGAATGTAGAACCTTGAGCGGCAACTGTCGTATCAGTGTTCTGGGATAGCGTAGTGGGAACTTGAGGAGTGCTCGTTGTGGTCTGTTGTGAACTTGTGAGACCAGAATCGGCAGGCAAATGGGCGTTGGAGAGAGCCGCCGGCGCTGAAGTCATGTGCGCAACAGTGCTGTCGATCCCTACATCCTGGTCTTCAGCTTCATTGCCATGCTCGTCGAATTCTTCTCCGTCGAGCTCTTCGTCATCTTCTTCGTCATCTTCCTCGTCACTATCGTCTTCGTTCTCGTCACCCTCATCGTCATCATCGTCCTCATCATCCTCAGCATCGCTATCCTCTTCACTCTCCTCATCATCCCCACCATCTTCCTCCTCATGCTCATACTGGTCCCCCTCAAACACAACCACGGGTGCAGCTCCATTAGGATTCGTTGCCGCCAACTCAGCAGTCTTCCCCTTGATCTCATTCTTCTCGAACCAGTAGCGCAAGAGCTTCCTCGGCTGCGTGTCGCGCACAGCGACGTACTGGAAGATGTGGTGCCGTAACTCGAGCGGGATGTTCATGAGCGTGACGGGGTGGTTATCGGACGCCATGGCTGCGGTGCGGTGTTGCAGTTGAGGCGATTGTGGTGGCGGGAGCGTGGTGAGTCGAGGCGCAAGGTAAAGCTGGTTGGAGTGCGGCGCGGGCAGAGGGTCTGTGTAGACGCGCGCGTCACCACGTGGGTGGGTTCCATTTTTGGGTGAAGTGAGAGCCCTGGTGCCCTGCTGCCTGGAAGAAGGCACCTTGTGGGGCAATCTTGTGCAACAGTTGACTTACAGATGTTTGACGCGGGTGATGCATATTGTCGAGAACTATGGATAGCGTTTTCGGGCGAAAGGCATTAAAATTCAAGACGACAAGCTTGTGTGCTACCAGAGTTGTCAAGTTTGATCGTGCCCGCTATTCTGTAATGAGACTCACCACTTCAAGTAAGTATCGATATAGGCGCGCCGTCCTGGTATACGCACTTTGATTCGTACAATCGTATACACATGTCCAACCGATTACCACGGTCTATCATACACTCATCTTCATCGCAATTGCACCGTGTGGCTTGTAACCAATGACCTCAAGCTCCTCCGCCTTCCATCCATCAATGCTACCGCCAGGCTCTCGATTGATTGTGAGTGTAGGAAAGTCGCGTGGTTCCCGCTCAAGCTGCACCTTCACTGCGTCAACGTGATCGCAGTACACATGTGCGTCGCCCATGGTATGTGTGAAGGTCCCCGGCGTGAGATGGCAGACATGTGCCAGCATGTGCGTTAGCAGAGCGTATGATGCAATGTTGAAGGGCACACCGAGCCCCATATCGCACGAGCGCTGGTACAGTAGCGAATGCAGCACACCCCTCGGCCTCTCTGTATCACCCTCCTTCTGCCTCGGGAACGAGACGTAGAACTGCGCAAACATATGACAAGGAGGAAGAGCCATCTTCTTCAGATCCGCCGGGTTCCATGCGCTCAGAATGATTCGCCGGTCGTACGGTCGATTCTTCAGCTTATCGATGACTTCGGCCAACTGGTCCACGCCCTGCCCTGTGTAGTCGGCGTCGTGCCCCTTGTACTCTGCACCGAAGTGTCGCCATTGGAAGCCGTACACAGGCCCAAGGTCTCCCTCTTCGTGATGTGACAGGCCGACGCTGTCGAGGTAGGCGCGCGAACCGTTCCCGTCCCAGATCTTAATGCCAGCTTCTTGCAGGGATTTGTAGTGTGTGGACCCGGCGACGAACCAGAGAAGTTCGCCAATGACGGCGCGCAGAAACACGCGTTTGGTTGTGAGGAGGGGCAAGATGAGCTGTGGTGGCGCAGTGGGGTCTGACGACGGTCGAGACAGATTGAACTTCATTTGCGCTGGGGCAAAGATGGAGTACGTGCCTGTCCCTGTGCGGTCCGGCCGGTGCTCGCCATGGTCGAGAATGTCGCGAATCAGGTTCAGGTACTGATATTCCTCATGAGAGGGGTCGGCCTTTGTTGTACCACTGGCCTGTGCGCTGTGCTTGAGGTCTTTCTGAGCATCTGACGGGGGAGTGGCTGAAATGACAGGCTCAAGTACAGAAGGAGCCATCTTGTCTAAATCTGTGAGGTTTGTCAATGTGACTGAAGCATGCACTGCTAAATTGAATTGTCGCGAAACGCGTCAGGGTCCAGTGGGCGCGACTGCGCGAATGGTCTCTCCTGTTGCCCGGGCAAAGTGCAACGTGGGTCTAACCGCATCGGCTTCGCCGCACAACAACTGGGCATCAACAGCCAAGTAACTAAGGTTTACAATGTCAGAAGAGCAGGCCGCCCACCACTTGCTGAACGTCCTAGAAGAGAGAGGACTCGACGTAGACCTCGACAAAATCCTCCTGGGCTTCGAAGATGAAGATACCAAAAGAGAAGCTGCGGCATGGGTGCACGAATACTTGAACGAAGAGACACTGCTGACAAAGGAAGAGCTGGAATTGTAGGTCACACTCGCCCATGCTTCCATACAGGGCTTATGCATCACAGGTACCAGGCGTTGAAGCGGAAGGGTCTCTCACATCAATATGAGAGCGAGGACGAGCCGACCCGCCCAATTCTTGATCACGAGATCGCGTCTGCAATCGAATCTTTGCAAAGCTCGACTACCGCCATCGAGGCGCAGTGTAAAGTCCTAGAAGCGCAGCGAGATGCTCTGATGAGGTTGAAAGCGCTCGACAAGCCCAATCTGGACGTGGAGCACGCACGTAACGAAAGGAAGAGGCGAGAGGGGCAAGAGAAGACACGGCTGGATGTAGCGGTAGACGATGTTTCGACCATCATTACTGAACAGTTGACGGATGCACGGCGAGATATCGAATTGGAAAAGTCAGCACTAAAGAGCTATGTTGCTGAACGTCTTACATCTGATGATCAGATTCTGAGCCGACTCCCGAACATCGTCTCTACAATTGTCTCAGAACCCGAGATCAGTGAGGATGAGAAATCTGTGGAGCAGTGGTGCAAAGCTATCACTGCCTTCCGAACAGCTGAGATCAAAGCCCGAGTCGACACAGTGTATCTGACGTCTTTGTCTGAGCAAGCCAACCGCAGCGCATCTCACGAATCGGAAGCTGAGATGCAGGCACGTAAAGAAGCATTGCAGGCCGAGCTGGAGGAATTGCATGCCGAGGTTGCCTCAGTCGTCGAAATGGTTGTTGAGCATGAGCTACGGAAGCCAATGGTCGACCTGAAAGAACGTAGAGAGAAGGAGCGAACGCTTGCACGCACGGCCTGGTTGAACTATGTATGTTTCGACTTGCTTCCTCAGGGTCGACGTTCATTGACAATCTTAGGTTCTCTCGACGCTCGACTACATGGGCAAGCGCTTGAACATAGTCAGCGCATCATCCACGGATGTTGACGAATTCCAACAAGCGATTGCACACATCAGCGAGGCAGCGTCGAAACGGATGCCAGATGTCCATGCCCCACGGCCAACGCCAGTCAAGAGACGAACATCATCCGTGCCTCTGTCCGCTTTCACGCCAATGACAAAGCTCAAGCCGACGCCATCTCTGGACCTTCCGGCAGCACTTCAGGATGCGCTACGCCAAGCCGGTATACCATTCAATCATGACAGTCTCGAGTCACTCCAGGATACGTTGATCCTTGCACGAGCTGAGCGAGAGAAGAAGGTTGGAGAGCATTTTCAAGCCACTGCTACAACGACCCACGAACAGGTTGCTGAGCGGTCGAGCAAGGCCGACAGCGACGTCAGGATCATCATGAAGGCGTTGTATGCGCATACGCCGTTCCAGCAGGTCAGCCTGAGCGATGGCCGACTGGAGGCTCAGCTGAAGGCTGCAGAGAGAGCTCGACGACAAGGAGTGTGAGCTACTGGAAGCCGAGGGCAATGAGGTTAGCCTGAGCGACCCCAAGGTCAGGGCGTTTGTTGCAAAGTATGGGAGACAGGGGAGATGATGTGCGGGTGGTGGAGGTAGTGGACAGGGTGCTGGGGTAATCCTAGCCGTAAAAGTGGAGCTAGCTCGGTTGCTTTGTTAGTCGAAGTGTCAACAGCAGTGGTTGACGGCGGGTACAGTAGAGCAGTTGGGTCGCGAATCAGCATCGAAGCCCATGTCCACCATTTCCACAGACGGTGGGAAAACGTGCCAGGACTCAGGAGCACCTCGGACGGGTGGTAAGCAGGATCGCTGTCGTGGTGCTCGTGTCGTGATAGGCTAGTGTCATGCAGGTTATCCTGGGCCGTCCCCAGCCATCTTCCAAGCAAAACACAGGAGCAGCTGAGGAGACAACAACACCCTCCGCACCTTGCCCCAGACGTGCACGGGATGCACCCGCGAGGCCTCTGCAGCTCCCGAGGCCGTTCCACTCCCCATTGAGCGCTTGATAGCATCGATACCCCTGATAACCTTGGTTGCACAGCTACCACAGCTACCACAGCTGCCACTGCTGCCACTGCTGCCACTGCTGCCACTGCTGCCACTGCTGCCACTGCTACCACTGCTACCACTGACACCACCGGCACCACCACCACCCCCTACCTGCCCGCTCCACCGCCCGCTCCACCGCCCGTCCGCTCTGCGCCATGGTCAAGGGAGAGCTGTTTGCGTTCGGCTCGGCGGCGGCTGCCCTCGGCGGCGCATACAAGGTCAGCGAGTTCCTGTACAAGGCGAAGCGTCTGCGTGACGTCGGCCCGTCCAACGCCGTCTACGTGCGCATCATCGGCCGCGTGCGCTCCGACCTCGACGAGGTGAGGCGCCTGCTGTCGGTCCGCGAGGTGCACGATGCCCTCGAGTCCAACCCGGAGAAGTCCAAGTGGGTGTACGGCTGCATGCGCGACGTGCGCGGCGCCCTGGAGAACATCACGCCGCACACGGAGCGTGTCGGCTCCGACATCGAAGAGGGCCGCCGTGTGGGTGTCCGTCACCGCGTCTACTGGCTGCTTAGCGAGAAGGAGAAGCTCGAGAACCGCGAGAAGGAGCTCGCCATTGCCCACGCCAGTCTGACCGAGGTCCTGGGCTACCTGACAGGCCTCGAGCCCATCGAGGAGCCCAAGCACAAGTCCAGG